>CM060940.1:662420621-663670621 GCA_030765085.1 Allium cepa | reverse complement strand
TTGAATTTACTTCCAAGTGCCAGAGGCATCTAATATTAACGAATAGTGAATATAATAAATATTTCAACTATAAAAATAACTTAGAAAATTATATGAGTCAAAGCAATGATCTTAAGAAACTTACAGTAATAAAACCATGGTGTATGGCTAAGCAATCAGTTTTGCGCACTAACCTAAATAATTGGAGGAAGAAACTGGCTTGAAAATCAAGAAATTCAAAAAAGTAGAAACTAGTCAAAAAACATTAAAGTATGTATTGGCTTATAACAAAAAAAGAAAGATAAATAACAATAAAGGATAATAAAATGTGATTCAGACATTTACTAACAAAATATAAAAGAACATGAAATCTATTCTAAAAACTAACAAGTCATGTCATAAAAGAGGTTACATGCATGAATTTGAACCTTACGGCGCCCACATGATGGAAGGCTCAAAAAACTGCATATATATGAACATAGCTCAATGCTCTATGTTAAGCTTTAAATGCGACTGTTAACCTAAATTTTTAGAAATAGAGAACTCATAATCCATTGGTTGAGTCTCGTTTTTGCATTCTTTTCATCCATGGATCTTCATATCAAGCATCTATTGTATAAGACATTTTAGATTTCAAACAAATCCAAAATATATTATTTTAATATGAAGTTAATGTCATCACAACCTATATATTTGTACATATTTTGAATTCTGTTAGAGGTATCTTGTGCTTTTGCAATTGTATACATATATATTATGTTATTAACTGTACTTAGATTCTATTTAGCAATCTACTAGTGGAAGAATATATGTACTCTAGGTGTGATTATCATTAATTGAGTGGTATTTACATCATTACTCTTAGACAGGTTAGTTTAATAATTTCTTAACTCTCTTGGAGTCACAGCTGTTGAAACAATTGCAATGTATTTGATCCATTATGTTCATGCTTATAACTGAGCATTCAAGCTAGTATATGAACTAACAAATGCTTTCACCGTCAAGTGTGATAAAACTATACATTATTTTTTATGCATAGCACAAATAAAAAGATCTTTGCAACCTTTTATAATCACATTTAAACCAGATTTACATATCTGAGAACATTTTATTTATACAACAACTAAGACATGCTCTTACCACCATTTTTTTGTTGTGAGGAATTCCAAATTACAAATCAGTAGCTAGTATACTGTATATGCAAGCAGGTTGGGAGTCCAATGTGAAATGGCATGACCATTTTCCTACAAAATTCAGTAATTACTACATGTTTCAACATCACAGTTTAGCATAACATACCACCAGTCAGTTACAGACTCGCGAATAGTAGCCGGTGCATCCATATTCCAATTTGGATAATGAACAATACTACTGAACATATGCTGGCTAGCATGGATTTTACAGTAGTCAAAAGATGAGAAAGATAGGATTGGACATTGAATAGCTTGAATAACTCCTGCATGATGAACATTTAGGGAACCTTGGTCTCAAAATGTAAAGCAGGTTAAAGATAATAATGAAATGCTACTACATCAAAATGGAAGGGAACAAGTACTGTAAGTAACATACCAATAGTTATCCTCCTAAGTTTCCTATGTTAAAATGCCAATCTCTTTACTTTCGTTTCAACCGACATGCAACAAATAGTAATAGGTTATAGTTATAACATAAAACACAAGGTGATTGAAAATTTGTAAACGAATGCAAATGCTTGTCATATATTTTAGCTCCTCTTAATTGATGGCGTGTTATATTTCCTAGGGAGACGACATGCAAGCTTGTAGGGTTTGCTTCTAAATTCTGCAAAAAATTCGGGTAAATATAACATTTTTTTATTATAGATAACCATCGTGAATTTTGTTGTCTTATTTCCTTTTCCTACAGTAAAATGGTTTTGAAACAAATTTATATGTGAAAATAATATGCTTATTGAAACAACAATAAGCCTGGATGTTTTCTTTTTTCTTATTTGTGCTTCTTGCGAAGTGCCTTCTTTTTCTTATCTAGTTTTATGAGTATTTGCTTTGTCAAATTAGTAGTTAAAACTTAGTTCGTTTAAATTTGTCTATATATAAAAGTCCTTGAGTAAAATAAGTTTTAGCATTTGTTCTCCAAAACACGGACAAACAATGCATTAATTTGCTTTTCCATCTTACTAACAGATTGTTTGGCTTAACATATTTGAGTACTTTGCATTAATAAAGCACTTACCGGCAGTGGCGGAGCTAGCCTTGGAGCTCAGCTAGGGCAACGTTAAAAGGAGATCTATGAATCTCTAATTCTCTTTTAATGACAAATGAAATTGGGCTTTAACAATCTATGTTTCATTGAGATAGGGCCTAAACACAATTTCAAAGGGCTTAGCAATACTACAACACTTTTTAAGCTTTTCACCTAGGGCATTAGCCCCTGCTAGCAATTTGTAAGCTCCGCCCCTGTTTACTGTTAGGAATTGAGATGCTGGTTTTGATGACAACAACCTTTTTAACTATCTTATTATAAAATATATACTAACACCATAATCAAGATAGATATGTATATGCAAGATATATAGATATGCAGGTGTTGATTACTGAAGACTGATCAGTATAAAGACTCAAGACTCAAGATTGAAGACTTTAGAGTATCAAGATCAAGATTTCACAATATGTATCTAGTTTTTTTAAAAACTTCATAATAGCATGGAAGTCTTCATTCTGAATTTTATTTGGTATGGAACCCATTTCTACCTTCTTAGTGGCTTACAAATCCACAACAAGTAGCTTACAAACCTACAACAAGTGGCTTACAAACCCATGAACATCCTGGTTTTGTAAAAGTTCTCGAGCCCTGATGTAATGAGATATTCTACGAGAAGAAGCTTGCAAAACTACTTCGAAATGGTTTTTTAAAACAATTTTCAAAACTGCTTCACAAAATGTTCTATCCTTAAAACTATCCTTTCAAATGATTTTCAAAAGATGTTTTAGCCTTAAAATATCTTTTGTTTTTGTGTTTTAAAACATAGTAAAATTAGTTTATTTTACTCCAGAATCATTTCATCTTATTTTCATTTCAATACCATTTTCAAAACAAATTTTACGTTATTTTTAACAAGGGGATTTAGACATCATGGGATACCCCATGTCGACATGGTGGCTGTTGAATTCAAAAATCTCAATTTTCAAAAGAAGTGTCTATTCGTTTAAATCTCTTCACGAATGGTTATGACCGTTGGTGCTTTATAAATAGGCTTCAGAAACGAATTTTTTAATCATCTATTTTCGTATTTTCGTCACTTCTTCTTCTCCACAAATCCTGTTCTATAATTTTAATATTTCTAAGATCGTGTCCAAATTCTGCCGAATTCTCAAGCGAGTCAAATTAGAATCTCATTCTTGTTTGATTCTCTGCCCTCTCTCGAAGATCAAAGTGCTATTCAGAGTTATAAGATCAATTTGTAATCAAAATTTTATTGAGTCTCTCTATAAGGTGTGGGTGTGCTTGGAAATCAATTGGGTAATCTTGTTGCCCATAAATCAAGAGAGTTTGCCCCGGACTCGTGAGACAGGAGGGTACCTCAAGGCCTTTATAAATTGAGGAGTGTAATCTCGACACTTGTTTAATAAAAATCTATATGAGGTGGTTCGTCTTGGTAAGAGATTGGATGTAGGGTAACTCCGAACCACTATAAAATCAGGTATGTTCTTTCCCTTTACTGCTTTTTATTTACTTTCTGCATCTGTGTTTGATTCTGTATTATTTTGTGATTAATTTCTCCATTTGTTTGTGTCATAGTTTCAATTTAGTTCATATAAGTCTTAGAATTCATTAAACACTATTCACCCTCTCTAATGTTAAATTAGCCTTAAGATCCTTAATCCGCTATCCCTTTCAATTGGTATCGGAGCATTGGTTTTTATAGTTTTCGTAATCTTAAACTTGAAAATTGTTTTAATGGTTACCAATACTGGTAATGTCAACTCTGGCACTAGGTATGTTATCACTAACACTAGTTCATTTGTAGAAGGTCGTTCTACTGTCAGACCACCATTTTTCAATGGCAGTAATTATGCATATTGGGCTTGTAGAATGAAAATTTATTTACAATATGTAGGATTAGACACTTCGAATATCACACAAACTGGGTATATTGAACCAACTACCAATTTTGCCCAGTGGACTATTGAGCAAAAGGGTGTTGCACAAAATAACTCAAAGGCCATGAATATATTATTTTGTTCATTAGATAGGAATGAATTTAACAGAGTGTCTTTTTGTAAGTATGAATTTGAAATCTGGAAAACTTTGCAAGCTACTCATGAAGGAACAAGCAAAGTTAAACAGACTAAAATTTCCATATTAACTAATCAGTTTCAATTTTTAAAATGCATGCAAATGAGTTCATTTTCGACATGTATTGTCGATTTCAAGATATTTTCATTCACTAATTGCACAGGGAAAAAGTTTTTTGGAGGAAGATCAAGACAGAAAAATTCTAAATTCACTCACTCCAGAATGGGATCAAAAGACACTTGCAATCGAAGAAGCAAATGATATCAGTCTCATGAAAATAGAAGAATTGATTGGGAATCTGATGTCTTATGAAGTTCAACTGCAAGGAAGAAGAGAAAACAAGGCTACAGAAAAGAAGTCATTAGCGTTCAATGCAACAACTGAAGATTCAGAACCAGATAGTGATGTGGAGATTGCTTTCATGAGAAGAAACTTTCGGATATTCCTAAAATATAAAAGCATGAATAATTACAAAAGAAATGATCAAAGAAATCCCAGAAATAATGTGAAGAAATCAACAATGATAGTTGCTACAATCGCAATAAAGTCAGGCATTATAGGAAAGACTGTCCGTATTCAGATAAACGGTTATTCCCTCCAAATAATGATTCGTCAAGGAAAAGAAAGAAAGCATACACAGCAGCTCTTGATGACTCAGACTCATCATCCAGTGACGATGAAAAGAAGACGGATAATTCAAATTTGTGTTTCACTGCTATTCATGAATCAGTCGACGATGGGAGAATGGATCTAAAAATAGGTACGCATTTACATTATTTTTAATTTTTCTTGGTTGAATGGATGCTTGTTTGTTTGCGTGATTTTATTAAATTCCTCGAATTATAAATTCAAATTTATCCCTTTAAATTTGAATTTTAAATTCAAAAATAATATTATTTTAATAATATTTTAAATATTAAATTATTAATATTTAAGTATTATTATATTTAATGTTATCATAGGAATTATATAATTAGAATATAGGATATAATATATATAGTTATTAGAAAATAGGATTACACACTTCTCCTTTGAATCAATAGCCACATGTCGACATACCCTGATACCCCATGTCGACATGCCCCTCATTATTTGATTTCAAAATTTGAATTTGAATTTTTGAATTTTCCTCCATATTTTCACCAATTTCAATGCTCTGGAAAGATGCCTTTTGACCAGAAAACATGTCTATAGAATCTCTATTTATCTCACTCTCTTTATCATCACTTTTCACTTTCATTTCAAATTTTAAACTTATCTTCACTATCTTCAAATCCTCTCAAACTTCTTCAATGGCCTCTACAAGCACTCCTAATACCATTAGGCTTCCAAATTTTGTCAAAAACTTTCTTTTTAATGACCTAAAAGCTATCAAAGCTTACATCAACTATGTAAAGTTTGGTAAAATTCATACGGGAAAATTTGTTATTTTTGAAGATTTTCCTTCTTATGAAATTGAAAATCTTTTTCAACAATGTTCTATTCTTAGTTTAGTTGATAACAAACAAAATAATTTTGTATGTTATCCAAACCTTGTTAAGATGTTTTATGCGAATTTGAATCGCGGTTTTTATGATGGGGAAGAAGGATAAATTTGGAGTAGTGTTAAAGGAGCATAAATTATTTTGGATTGTGAAATTTTGGGAAATATTTTAGGATGTAAGTATACCGGAATGAATCTCTCAGAATTTCAAATCAATGAAAATGATCGAGAGACATTTCATCACATTTTTGAAGGGGATGGCAATTTTGAATTCAAAAATCATTATTTTCGTCCAAAAGCAAGAATTGTTAATCTTTTTATCCAACACACTCTTATACCAAGATCGGGAAACTACAACAACCCGACTTTAAAAGTTTGCAAAGCTCTTTTTGTAATTTTTGCAAATTATGATATTAACCGGGCTCAAGTTATTTTAGATGAGCTAAGGCCCAAGAATTTTACTATAGGTGAGAACACATTATATCATGGAATTTATCTCACTCGGATTTTTAATTACTTTGGAGTTGATTTCAAAAGGAAAGAATTTATAACTAGAAAAGTGTTCAACCATGAAAACATTTCCCTAATGCAAATTCCATTAATGTTTCAACCATATGAGACACTTACGGAAAAGAAAGAAAGGCTTGCTCATGAAGAAATGAAAGAAATGGAGAAAGAAGAAGAAGAGGAAGAGGAAGGAATGGAAATTGAGGAGGAGGAAGAGGAAGATCAAGAAACCTACCTTAGAAAGTATTGAATATCTAACTAATCCCGCTAATCCATCCAATAAAACCATTCTCAATAATCAAAGAATTATAGTGAAAAATCAAAAGACACTTAAAAGATCAATGAGTAAGAAAATGGATAAGATTTCCACTAAAATCGACGTGTTCTTCAAGAAAATTAGTAGAAAGCTTGGACTATCATCTTCTTCATCTTCATCTAACTAGTTTTAGTTTATGTTATCTTAAGTTTTATCTTTGTATTTCCTTTATTTTAGTTGATATTATATTATCTTATGTAATGTTGATTAGAATTATTAATGGAATCTTTTATTTCTTGTTGTTCTTGTTCACTTGACTCTATAGTTGCTTGTTTTTATATAATACAAATTTTAGTCTAATAGATTTGTTAATATTATTCAAAATAAAGCAAAATGTCACTTTAGGCAGAGGCATGTCGACATACATCATCCCCCCATGTCGACATCCAACGGGCAAAAACTAGTTACATTTTCAATTTTTAATTTCCTGTTACTAACTTATGTCTATTCATTTCAAATGACTTTATATCCCTATTTATATTTGTTTCTTCCAGAATAAATTATAAAATTTCATCTCTAATCACTCTCTTTCATAGTTCTTCCTATTTCTTGAATTATGGCTTCTCCGATTAAGAATCTAAGTGATAATCTTGAAGAAACTCTCACTTCCTTCTAGAATATTTTTAAATCCATACTTCATAATCAACGTCACTTAGAATTAAGTCAAATACAGATGATCAAGGAGCAAGAGAAACATTTCGACACCCTTCGTTGGATGATCTCAGCTATTAACAAGGACGATCTCGAAGGAATTCCACCAGTCATTCTCGATAAAGATAAAGAAGAATGGGATGCCATTAAAGCAGACGCTATCTTTGGAGAAGATGGATGGGTGGAAGTATCAAGGTATCTTTAGTCATTCTGTATGTTATTTGTTTGATTTGACTGGTGTGTGTTAAAAGTTGATTGACTTAACTTATCTGGTATGGTTTGTATATATGTTTGGATTGAATAATTACTGTAATATGATTGGCTGATGATTGATTTATTTGATTACACTTATGATTGTCTGATGATTGATTTATTAGTTAGAAGTTTTTGTTGATGACAAAGGGGGAGAAGTTATAAAATAGTAGCTGGCTTGGAGTAAAGGGGAATTATGATGGTTTGGAGTAAGGGGGAGTCATGGAGTAAGGGGGAGTTATGATAGGAGTTATGGTACAGTAAGTACATTTTATAAATACAGGTTGTCATCATCAAAAAAGGGGAGATTGTTAGGAAATGAGATGTTGGTTTTGATGAAAACAACCCTTTTAACTATCTTATTATAAAATATATATATACTAATACTATAATCTAGATAGATATGTATATGCAAGATATATAGATATACAGGTATTGATTACTCAAGACTCAAGATTGAAGACTCTAGAGTATCAAGATCAAGATTTTAAGATATGTGTCTAGTTTTTGTTAAAACTTCATAATAGCATGGAAATCTTCATTCCGAATTTCATTTAGGATGAAACTCATTTCTACATTCTTAGTGGCTTAAAAACCCACGACAAGTAGCTTACAAACCTATGACAAGTGGCTTACAAACCCACGAACATCCTGGTTTTGTACAAGCTCTAGAGTCCTGATGTGATGAGATATTCTGTAGGAAGAAGCTTGCAAAACTACTTCAAAATGGTTTTTTAAAACGATTTTCAAAACTGCTTTTCAAAATGTTTTAGCCTTAAAACTATCTTTTCAAATAATTTTCAAAAAGATGTTTTAGCCTTAAAATATCCTTTGCTTTTGTGTTTTAAAACATAGTAAAATTAGTTTATTTTACTCCAGAATCATTTCATCTTGTTTTCATTTCAATACCATTTTCAAAACAAATTTTACATTATTTTTAACAAGGGGATGTCGACATCATAGGATACCCCATGTCGACATGGTGGCCGTTGAATTCAAAAATTTTAATTTTCAAAAGATGTGTCTATTGGTTTAAATCTTTTCACGAAAGGTTATGACCGTTGTTGCTTTATAAATAGGCTTCAGAAACGAATTTTTTAATCATCTATTTTCGTATTTTCTTCACTTCTTCTTCTCCACAAATCCATTTTCTATAATGTTAATATTTTTAAGATCGTGTCAAAATTCTACCGATTTCTCAAGTGAATCAAATTAGAATCTCATTCTTGTTTGATTCTCTGCACTCTCTCGAAGATCAAAGTGCTATTCAGAGTTATAGGATCAATTTGTAATCAAAAGTTCATCGAGTCTCTCTATATGGTGTGGTTGTGCCTAAAAATCAATTGGGTAATCTTGTGGCCCGTAAATCAAGAGAGTTTTCCCCGGACTCGTGAGACAGGAGGGTACCTCAAGGCCTTTATAAATTGAGGAGTGTAATCTTGACACTGGTTTAATAAAAATCTATATGAGATGGTTTGCCTTGGTACATGACTGGATGTTGGGTAACTCCGAACCAGTATAAAATCCGGTGTGTTCTTTCCCTTTACTACTTTTATTTACTTTCTGCATCTGTGTTTGATTTTGTGATTGTTCTGTGATTAAGTTCTGCATTTCTCTTGTGTCATAATTTCAATTTAGTTCATTTAATTAGTCTTAGAATTCATTAAACACTATCCATCCCCCCCTCTAGTGTTAAATTATCCTTAAGATTCTTAATACGCTGTCCCTTTCACTTACCGGTGTCTTCAACTCTGGTAGTAAACTCTCAAACATCATCAATTTTGGGACACCATATGTTGCATTAATCAATTATCAATTTTCGTATTTCATTTCAACAATCCCCTTGGAAAATTTGGATCCCACATTGAATGACAAGGTAGAAAATGCATTATTGATAATATTATTATGGACTTTGTGTTATTTTTACCTTACTAGCTATTTTGAGGACAAAATGAAAAAACGTAAGTGTATGCGCCACCCATTGGGCTACCTACTTAAGAGGTATATTCTGGTTGCATATACACGATATAATAGCTTATTTCGAAATTCATGTTTTTATCGCCTTATATATGAAAGTTATTTAGGCTGGCATTCACAATTTTACCAACATTATTTAGCTTTCTCAAATCGAAGTTGAGTTTAATTCATCGGACGAACCGGTCGGAAAATGGTTGGCGAAGTTATCTTCTTATTTAGAGCCACTTGTACGTAAGCATGCTTCATTTGCACTTGATGACTAGAGGCTACTTAGTGATGATTTGGAAGTAGTGCTATGGGAATCCGTTCAGGTTTGCTTATTTTACATGTTCTTATTTAATATAATTGCGTACTTTGGAATACAGTCTTTTCTTTTGCATGGTTCGCATTCAAGTACAGTCTTTTCTTCACTGAATGTATGGATATACTCTATTCTGATTCTGTTGCTATCTTCCTCTTTGCATGTATATAAAAAAATAAGTTCCTTTTTAACTCAAATTGACAGTTGATAAATGCACTGTCATAGAAAAGCACACTTGAGTAAACTATTTTCCTTTTACTTTTGATAAATTATCTTAACAAATAAGTTTCCTTTTATTTCGACTAAAATAAATTGGAAGAATCTGAACACTAAAGGATCAAAATAAAAGGAGCACTTGATACCATTCCAAGACAAATTATTTTTGAGAGAAGGTATTGAAATGTTGAACTAAAATTATCCATCCAATCATTAATACACAGATAAAAATACAAGGAGTGCGAATGCTCTTTATAAAAACATGAACACTTTTCTTTAGAAACTTTCCATAGCTGGTATAATGTGCGACGGATAGCTGCTGTATACAATGAATTGGTTTTTATTTGCTTACGACATTGTTCCTATTATATGTAAATTTCTCCTTTTACTTCCAATTTCCGAAGCCCGGCATATCATATTAGCACATATTCTTCATTGACTTGAATAGTTATTGGACAGTTATAGCTCCGCTGAGCTGGTTTTCTAAAATCACAATTAAAAGCACCTATTACATTTAAGAAAATGTAGCTATCATAGAAAATAAATACTTAAGAACCTCACACTTTTCAATAGTTCTGCAACAAAGTTGAATGGAGAATGTTTAAAAAGCGAGAACAGCTTTAGCCATGGCTAAGGCGCCATCATAAGTTTGATTTCCACCTACGAATCCACCTGCGAATCCACTCATATGCCATCATAAGTTCGAATGGTGACATTCAAATGAAACTGACAAAGAATGGCCTTGAATGATTTATATTAATAGCAGGAATATGCGAGTCAGTAATGGGCTTGATACGATGTTAGGTATATTAGTCTGTGAAAGCTGGTTTACTCTATAAATATTATTTGTTGTATAGATATTTAACTAATTATTATACCTATGAGGGTTATTAATTTACTTCTAATTATATAAAGAACTGGCTTATGTGTTTATTTTTATACCCGTGGAAACACTTCTTTTATTTAAATAATGATATCATGAAGCTTGGAGCCCTGCATATTATATTATGACAAATTCGATGTAATATTTTATAACTTTATAGGTTGTAGGGGATAGACAATTCAGGTGTTTGGAGCCAAAAGCAAAAGCAAACTCATTAACGTGAGGTAAAAAAAGGTAGTATATTGACATGTTAGTATAGCTAAATTGATATTTGTATATTTAGAATAATCTTGGATTACAAGCAAAAGCGTTAATTGAAAATCATAGCATGGTCAGTACATACAGTTTAAAATGTGTCTTAAAGTTGGCTTTCTGAGCTAATTTACTTGCTTAAAAAATGGCATATGCCTAATCTTTTTAATGTTTTGGACCTTTACACATAATTTTATAGTTAGCTTCTTTATGTAATATATCAGCATTGTTATATATGAGTATTCGGTAATTTCATGGGGCATGGGTAATGTAATCAGGGGAGAGTTGTGTACAAACACATTCCAATAGCTCTAAAATGCTCATAGGTCTTCTGTGGGGTGGCCATTAATTTTTGTCCCTATACTAATATGATTGGTCTCATAGCCCCGTTAATTTAAATCATGATCATGAATCCTACTCTTATAGTGTTCCCTTTTAGCTCAATCCTCTCATCAATAGGTCTATCATCTTGGACATGGGTTCGTGATGCATGCGATTAGGTGCAACCATAGCTAGGTCGTATTTGGCTTGGTGTCAATTATGTTCGATACTAGAATAAATATGTTTGATGCTGAACTGATTTCAAATGCAACTTTAGGCCGAGTCTTAAATTTTAAGTCGATCCCTATGCCTTTTGACTTGATGTCACCTCGTCTTGTTCTCTTTTAGAGCTACTTCTTCTTCCAAAACTAGAGTGGACCTCCTCCTCTCATTTCCCATCCTTTTGCAATAGAATGTTAGAAGGTTGTTGTGCTTTTCCTTTTGCAACTGGTTACTGTTTGGAAACCACCTATGTATGTGTGTCTACAACCTTACTCCTTGGTTTGTTTTTGAAGGTTGTCATGCCTTTCCTTTTGCAACGGGTTCCTATTGAGAATCCACCTTTGTATGCGTGTCTACAAGCTTACTCCTTTGTTTCTTTTTGTCAAATGTGGTCTGTCCTTGTCCAGCTGCAGTTGTATGCGTATCTGTCACATAGGATTTATTCCAAATCTGTGTTAAGCGAAGCCTATCCTTGCTTCCTGGTTCAAATGCAAGACTTTTATGTTGTTCCTTTCGTTGCAGTAGTATATACGAAACAGCAGTAGTATTATGCGCAACATTTCATTTTGACTGCCATGTCTTTGATTTCTGATACCATGTTTTACTCATAGAACTAGAACAATTTTTTGTAATATGTGATAGCAATCATTTTTGCGTATGAGTACCATACGTTTCAGTTTCAAGTCCTTTCTGAGTACAGTCTTCATACCCATCTAATTGACACCAAGAGTTAACATACCTAAAAGGCCTACCCTTAACTTGTCATTGAAGATCGGTCAGTTGCAACATAGTGGAGTATGGTCACTCTTCATACTTTTATGTCAAGATGTAAAGTCTCAATTTTGAGGAGAACTGAGCTCCCAGTTTTAAAACAAAACTAAGCTAATGATCAGTTTGTTTCAAAACTCAAAACAGAGCTCTCGCTCAGTTTTGTTTCCAAACCGAGGTCTCAGTTTCAAAACTAAACTGAGCTAATGCTCAGTTTGTTTCAAAACCGATCTCTCACTTGTTTCAATTCAAAACTGAGCATTAACAACTTGTAACAGTGATAAAAAAAATGCGTTTTTGCTGCATTCAAAACTAAGTTAATACAACATTGTAAATCTGTGTTGCAATTTTTTAGTTGTTGCAAATTAAATATGTTATTTTAAATGTTTTTTATGTTATCACTAACTTTTAAATTTCATTGTTACAGGTAGGTGAAGTCTTTAGATGCAAAAAATGCACAACATACTCTTTAGGTTTTTGAAGGTTCGGCCTAGTTAGCACATGAAAAGTTTTTGGTTGCATGTTTTGTCATTAATATTTGATGCAAACGACAAGCACCTTTGTCCAAGTGGTTAATTGATTCGGCTTTGGTGCAGGATGTCACAAGTTCGAAACTTGCTTTCGAACGTTTATTTGACATGGGATATGTTGTCCCAATGATTTGTTGTACATAAAGTACCAGTTCAAAAAAAAATTGATGCAAACTTCGCAGATATTGTGACTTTGTCTAATGCTGTATGAAGATGGATTATAAATTTCATCGTTGTTTGAGTAAATTTTGTTTATGGATATTGTATTTAACTTATTTTATTTGAAATGATTAATTGTTATGCTTTTATTTTATAGTTTTTAGTTTGATTTGTTTATGTTTGGTATATTATCCGATTGAAATATAATTAAATGCAATTAGATTAATGATATATGAATATTGCAATGGTACAACATGTCATAAATGACAGCGTTTAAAACGTGCAGTCAGTTTTTTGGAAAAATAACTCATATTAATACGACAACGTTAATACCTTGTTATGAGTTCTTTGAAAAGATAAAGTATATTGATACTACAGCGTTTAGGAACTGCTGATGAAATAAGTAATAACTGCTTTTATAGATTGCCGTTGAAAACTAATGAATAAGCTTTAGACAACAAATTTTAACGCTGTCATAACTTACTAACAACACTTAAAAACGCTGATGAAAATGTAAAATAATACCCTAAACACTTTTTCATAGCAACATGAAAACGCTGTTTTAATTTTAAAACAGCAAAATATAAACGCTATAGAAAACGAATTAACAACAACAAAATACGCTGTATAAAGTTATTTTTGACAGCGTTTTCTTTTAGCTGTTAGAAATTGTATATCAATGACCACATGTCGTTAGATAGCGTTTCTAACAACATTGTTATATCCTTTAACAACGGTTTTCAGACGCTGTTAAAAGGCTATTTTGTTGTAGTGAATTGAAGTACATAACCCGCTTATCTTAACAAATTCACTATTTTGCATAATAACTTCAATTTTTCAATTATATTTATACATCTATTTTTCTAAAACATATTATGTGTATCGCATGGGTTATACGCACCTCCACCTGTAAACCAAGCTCCTTTCCTTCACTCTGTCTTTAAATAAATCTTGTATGATGTGTATACAACAATGTTAGACGTCGATTCTGGTTATGGAGATTTAACTACCATAATTTCAACAAACTAAGCCCAATGTAAGTTTTTATGCAAAGAGATCAAGATGGTCTTATGTCACTTGGTCGAGAGAGTTAATCCCTATGAGCAAGCAAGTAGATGGACAAATATGCAAATAAGCAATTATACTAATATTTTCGCAAGTATTGAAGTCCCAAATCAAGTTTTTATTTATGCTTCGAGTGCAAATAAAATATGAGAGGGACGAGAAATTAGGATTTTGCTTTTTTTAAGTGGGGTATACATGCCTATTTATAGAAAAATTATACCGTTAGATCTTTTATACATGACAAGTATTAATTTGGATAGCTAGAATATTCTTAGCTACTTGCTGACTTGGCATGTTGTTGATTTGACAGGTGGCACAATTTCCTCCTACTTTTACATGTTGACGTATCATGGCTGGACCAATAAGAAATTAACACGCGGACAGTTTGGATAGTTCCATGATCATTTTTAAATATGCGATAGCACTATTTTAGGTATATTAATATTGTATCTTTTTAGAACCTAGGCATATGATAGCTCCTTGGTAGTCATGCTATTGATCCTTTATGTAGACATACGATAGCTTATTCTTCTTTATAAGTGTGATAATTCATTTGTCTTTAGCAAATGCGATGGCTCTTTATCTTAGAAGTGCGATAACCGCATCTTTAGCTTTATCTTTATACTTTTGATAGCTCTTCTTTATACATGTTATGGCTTCATTTTATTCTTGCTATAGCTCTGTCTTTATACACGCAATGTATCTATCTTTATACTTTCAACATCTCTTCTTTATACATGTGATGGCACCATCTTTATGATAGAGTTAGCGGTATGCTCTAGGGGCAATTATGTAATTTTTTATATATGTCTAACTTGTTGACTAATTTTGTTCAAAATAAAGGCGTTTTCTTTCTATTATATATTTGATATAATGTGTTACATTAACTAATTAATTTAATTAAAAATATATTTAATAGAAAATCCATAAATGTTAAATTTTGTGATAGTAGCTACAAAGTGTTGTAACTATGAGTAATTTGTCACAATAAAAACAAATATATCATTTTAAGTGTTCTTAGTCAAGATGCATCGAGAATGTATATCGATGTAAGAAACGGTGTCCATCGAATTACTATAGTTGGGTTGAATAGAAGTATTGGAAGTGAAGCACTATTCAAAAAAGAATTTGTCTCCTTAGTTGTATAGGGTTAGTATCACGGTTAACTCAAGTCAACTCAAAGTCGAAGTCTCTGGCTAGAGCAGTTCAGTTAATGATAATTGTTATTATTGAACGAAGGACTTACTGTTTGGACTATAGAGTTGAATATGGACGATATTGGATTTTGACCGTTACAAATTCCATAAGCCTAAAGTGATATAGTTCTGACGAATAAAATTGGTGTAAATAAATGCCACAACCGTGTAACGTATAATGAAGTAAAATTGGATTTTACCCAAATTTAGTAATCGATAAAAGTGGCCAAAATATCACACCGCCTGCTAATTGACATGTAAACGATAGCATTCGAATAGTTCGATGTTAATCGCTGGCCAAATTTATACTTGATGAGCCACATAACCAAAATGATATATTCTCTTTTGACCAAATGATTTAGTTAGTCTATAATCATTACAAATTAATTAAATTAATTAATATTTATAAAATATTAATTATAAATATTATTGTATATATTTATAATAGTTATAGATATACTGATCGATATGCGATATCGACAAGCAATTAAATTAGATTTAATTAATAATATTTACTTGGTCTTAAATGAGTTGTTAGCTAACGATATTATGTGCTAATTTGGTAGCAACATAGATTATAGGGGGCGGCTAAAAGGCTAGAGGCATATTTGAGATGGATGGCTTGGATTTATTGAGACTTGCTATGAGACGTGATCCATATTTATCTATATTTCATCTACTATATAAAGGCCTATAACCTTAATTGTTTGAGGAACTTTTGGCTGCCTCTCTTCTCCCATTGCTGGCTAATTTCTCCATCTAAAAGCTCCAACAAATTCAACTAAAATCAATTCAAAAGGCGTTGGCTATTGGATAACTAACACTATGTCCAAAATGCATCATACGATAGATATGCCTCGTTGTCTGAAAGCATATCTATTTGTCGTTAAATCCGATGTCATCTCATTGCATATTAGACCACAAATATGCTCCGTCATCTACCATGCACTAACATAAGAGAGGAAAAAACTCATATGTTGTTTAATGTTATAATACCATTCCCAGAATTACCTTTTAGACAACATATAAATTTTGACTAATATGAATACCAATTACACTTATATGTTGTTCATAGAATGAAATAAATATTTGCAAAATGAAATAAATGAATCATAACTTTATTTAAACCAATATTTTATTTCAACTCAAATTCAAATAGTACACATTTGGCTTCCGCTACATTTACATTTTCAAATACAATACAACTTTCATCATGCAGTATTTCAGACTCTCATATACAACGTTTTTACTCTCACTCGAATTTGTTTTCGATATCTTCTTGCTCCAACCCGTGTCCAGTTGTCCGTTATACTTGCCAAATAAACAACGCAATAAATGGAAAAGGAAACAAATAAAAATGGTAAAAAGAAAATTATAATTGTGATTTAATATTGCCTTATTTGTTTGGGTTGTTTATTTTCATATTTTAAATAAGGACAAACATTAAGTGTGCACACACAGCTTATGACATGTATAATGTATCATTGTGAATATCATAAGGTCAAGCATTGATTATCTCCCAAGAACAAGTGTAAAGGTCATGCCCAAAGGCTCAACATAGTGTAAGTATGCATAAGGTTAAGCTAAAGCAGGCTCAGGCTTAACTCAGGTGCAACACATATCAGTTTTAAAAAGCATGAGCAAGGCTGAAGTGCACAGTTTCGAGCATATGGTCAGGAAATAACAATTCAACAATTCAACCAGAATGGTCAAATATCAAGACTAAACCAGAGCCAAAATCAAGAGCACATGGTCAGGAAACAACAATTCAACAAAGTTGCATAGGTTTGAGAAAAAAACAAGTTTCGGCAATTCAACAGCATGGGCCACTAGGACTCAACCAATTCAACAACATGGACTAGCCAAACCTTTGAGAATACAACAAGACTTGGTAATGAAAATGAAACTCAAGTGTACACATAAACTATCAAATGAAGTCAGGCACATGTGCAAACCAGATCGGACAAGCTTGCACACTAGTAGAATACTAGTGCAATTGCACAAACAAGTAAAGGCACATGCACATGAAAGAGTAATTGAACATGACACCTGCACATCTAAGATGCAAACAAGTTTTAGTCAAATATGCTCTATACAGGAAATACAACAGTGCAGAACGCAAGTGCACAAGTATACATATGATACAAGAAAGGTCTAGTCATGCACAAAGTTAAGAAATATGCATATATAGAATCGGGCAAAACAAGTTAAGCGCATACTAGCA
The DNA here is from genome assembly GCA_030765085.1 of Allium cepa. Classification (NCBI taxonomy): domain Eukaryota; kingdom Viridiplantae; phylum Streptophyta; class Magnoliopsida; order Asparagales; family Amaryllidaceae; genus Allium; species Allium cepa. Next base: position 663,653,044 of record CM060940.1, on the reverse strand, counting down.
AAGAGTTCAAACATAGAAGGGCAAGACTAGGCAGAAGACCAGTTTCAAGCAACAATGCAAACATTTCGACATAACCAGGTACACTAATATACATATACACATATATGTATATACATGTATATATGTACATATTGTGTAGATAGACAACTCAATAGCATGTATGGATGAACCAAGGTAGCATAACAAGTGTTCAAATGTATGGATATAATTTTTAGGAAACAATGCAACAAGATGGAATCACGTCAGTTCAGAGACCCAAGTACATGCATATTACATAATGGGGCAACAAAGTACAAGTCTAGCATCAAGTTAAACTAGAAGCCAGACAAGTGCACCAAGCATAAATAGCGAGACCATTGTGAAGCAAACATTTCGGAGAAAATGGTACAGGAGATACACATCAATGCACTTAGGACAGAACACTCATATATATGTACATAAAGTTCAGATCGGTGACCAGCTAACAGCTAGTATTAGTGAATAAGCAAAACAAGGGGAAGCAAATACATGGAAATATACAAGTGCGCATGTATAACCAAATAAGGATAAAGTAGTGAAACATCACATATTGCACATAGAAAAAAGTAAAAAGGGTAAATCAATGATGCAGATCAATAGGCCAGTGTAGGTGCAAGTGAAGATTCAAGGGGAATTATACATGGTGCACTGATATACAAGTAAATGTCCAGGCATAACACAAGTATTAGTTTCAGTAAAAGAAATAAATATTATTACAGTGCACCAAAGACCAAGACGAAGCCGTAGAACAATGCCAAGGCCGAAAGTGAAATTAAGCATGGGTCAAAATATATACAAAATATTCAATTAGAGAAATCTGTTGAACAAGTCAAATTTCAAATAATCACTCGATATCAGAAATCCATGGCCAAGAAAAATAAATTAAAAAAGTCAAATCGAAGCATATATACGAAAATATAGGAAATCGATTCCTATATAAATAACTCAATATAGCCATCGACTGAAAAATTTTCGAGTTTGAGAAAAATTAGAGAGCGAGCCTTGAAATAAATCATGAACCATTTTTTTTACTCCAATAAGAAGTCGAGATCAATACAAAATCAAAAGGGGCAGAAATCATATCATATATAAATCTAAGAATACCCGATAAATTGAAGCAGTCGTAACCTACAAGTGCTAGTAAATTGAGGAAAGAGAGCATCAGAGGAATAAGGTGAATGATTACCAAGAGGCCACTTCAATTCAGCAAAACCCTAATTATAAGCAGTGGCCATCAAAGCAAACTTAAACGAATGATAATCAGTACTGGCTAAAAGAGAGAGAAAGGGAGGATGTAATTACCCGTAAATTTTTGATAATTAAAAATTGTTAATTTAATAAGATTTTTTTGATTTAATATTGGGAGAAATAAAAAATTGTAATTTATATACGAAATAATAACTAAAATGAAATGTAATAAGGTTAATTTAAGTTAATTATTAATAAGTGAACGAAATTCCAATTAATTGATATAATGTAGAATGTTATATTATAAATTTAGTATAAGGAAATGACAGTAAATATGAATTAATTAATGAGATAATATATAATAAATGGTAACTGAATAAGATCGGTATTATGTAAGAATTACAACATGGGTTTGTAAGTAATAAACATAAATATGATTTAAGGTTAAGGGTGACAACTCTTATATGTTACCTATTTATTTAGTCTATTAAATCGAAATTGGAAATCAGTAAAAATTAAATGAAGTTAAATGGTAACTTAATGAGAATTAAGACAATAACTGAAATTTGTTAATGTAATAAAATGAATAGAAATGTTAATTTTATTAATAAGGGTATAATTGATTTATATAAAAGAATGAAACTAAGATAAATAATTTTGTTGGGATTTTAAATTATAATTAATGTGTAAAGGTGATAAAATTTCTATATAATTGAATCATAGTAGTTAATACAAATAAATGGTGGAAATGTAGCCTATTAGTGAAATAAGGTATCAACAAATATTCACTATGTTATTTGAGTAATAACTGATTTAGTATAAAGTGTGAAATTAAAACTTAAATAATTTATTGAAATTAAATTATAATGAATCGAATATAATTGTAGTTGAAATTGGACACTGTAATTATTGGGATAATTAACACTGAAATTGATATGTAAATTTACTTTAAATTATTATAAATGTCCAAGCAATCAAAAAAGATGAAATTTTTTAGTTATTAAATTTGAAATAAAAATGTTATTTAATTAATTTAATATTAGTTTATTTAATTAACGTGAAATAGCCATTTAGGCCACTGACTCGGATTTCGATGAAACCAGTTTCATCGGTTCCGTAACGGTGAATTATTGCAGGATTTCATGTTTTGTAGCAATCGGACTTGTTGTTTGATCGTACGGAATTGAAATGCCTAGAAATTAATTTAATTGAAATCAATTGAAATCAATTTGGAATAAGCTGATTTTAACATAACTTCTTCATACGATGGAATTTGGACTTGAAACCTGTTCCATTGAGTTTAAAAATATTCAAGACATCTATTTTGATATATGGGATGATCCATTTCCGTTTTGTGAACGAAACAGGCATTTCGGGTTGTTTATCGTTAAAAATCCAAATCAAATCTTGTCCATTCATTTCTATTTTAGATCTACCTATAAATAGCTCATTATAAACCCTAGCTATTTCTTATTTCCATTTGTCTGTGCGTACATTTCCTTCTCAACTTCTCATTCCAATGGTAGACAAACAAATTCTATTTCAAATCAAATTCGAATCTAAAAAAATTTAAACTCCTCAAAATATATCGAATTATACATCGATTTGAAGCTCTCGACAAGCGCAAGTCAAATCCGCTATTTGTTCTTCGATTTGGATTTCTGTGTGGTCAGAAATTTCTGATCAATTTGCGGCCATTCATCACATGTAGATCAACTGTGATGGACCGCCAATTCGAAGGTGCGGTTTTGGGGAGAGGATCGAGTGGAGTTTATCGGCGTTGTTCATTCCTTTATCTTATGGTCGGATCCGCAGTGATAATTGATTAGGGTTAGCAAATTCTTATGGCGGCTATGTATTTTTGGGGATTCGATTGACATCGAGGTTGAACATGGTGGTCGTGGAAGGGTCGCATGGGGAAGCGCAGCGTTTTGGAGGAGTTGGAGGTGGAACGGCTCGCTATAGTGGTCGCTGATATGAGATTGGAGGTGGCGGCTCCTATGGGTTCGAACGCGTTTTCATGTAGGGTTTCTCTATGTAGTTGTCAATGACGTGGCTGTAAGTATGGGTTTTGTTTTATTATTTTATTTTATTTAATTTTAACTTTAAAATGTTCTAATTAAGTGTAACAATCCTGAATTTTAGCCTAGTCTAATTTGATAATTTAATTAATTTTTGAAATTAATTTGTGAATTTAATAAAGTTTTTCAACATAAATATTAGTTGTTTATAAAATATTAGTTGTTTAAAAAATATTAGTTGTTCATAGATGTTAATTTTAAAATATAATTTGAAAATGTGGATTTGAAATTTAAATGTTAATATATTGGAATTTAATTAATTTGAAAATTTGAATAAATATATCAAAAGATTGTAAATAAAATTAATTGATTAAAAATCAAATGGAATATAAATAAAATTTGATTTTGAATTTAAGAGAAATAAATAATAAATGGGATATAAAGATATATTTATAAAAAGGTATTTGATTTTTTTTCATTTATAAGTATAAATTGATTTTATATTAAATTTTGAATTTGAATTTAAGATTTAAAATTAGATTTGAATATAAAATTAGATTTGATAAAAAGATTTAGAAACATTGGAACATATAAATAATAGTAGTATATTCATGAATATAAAAACATTGACATATATATATATACAAATGTAGTTAATTAAAGGATTTAAATTACGAAATTCATATTTTATGAAATAAGTGTTTAAAACAAATTTAGAAAACAATTATAAATTTATAAATGCATTGGTTTATTAGGATAATTGATTTAAATACTTTTAAAACCATAAAAATATAATAAAAGAAAAATACTTAATTACAAGTGCTAACATATTAAGGACTTATAGTAACATTTGTTAGCTAATAAATTAAGGTATTTGACAAGTGTTAAAATAATAACAAGTGTAAGGATCTTATACAAGTGGCAAAACAAAATTTTCTTTTAAAAATTAAAATATGAACATTTTATAAAACATATATAAGACAAAGGGCCGGGTTATTTTCTGTTTTCTTAGGAAAAAAACAAAAGTCTTCAAAATCTGAAGTAAATAGATTGAATTAAAACAAATGTCAAACAAAAGCTTTGATCTGGGACACACAACAGTAAGTTCAAAGTCTTCAAACCTGAAAAATGAAGGAAGCAAACCAGATGAAAACAAAAGCAAATTTCTATTTTCGAAGCAAACAGACAGCAGAACAACTCAGGTAAAAAAATTAAGCAAACTCACGAGAAAAATTTTTGAATTTAAAAATCTGGAGCAATTGAAAACAAAATTAACTCTAGTATTCTTTACCTGACGGGATGATGATCAAAAACAAAGATAAAGTGGGCAGTCCAATTTAAAGAGAATTGCATGTTCCAGATTTCACAAACAAAAACAATTTTCAGGAAATTATCTCCGTTCCTTCCCAATCCAGGTGAGAAAATTTTGGACCTATATCTGTGTTTAATTGTCTATGATTAAGTATTGAATGTATGTTGGTAGAATATGTTGAATGTGGGTAAACATGTCTGTGTGTAAGTATATTACTATATACCTGTACACTATTCTGTTGTTCAACAGGCTCAAAGCCATTTAAACAAAATTTAGACTGCTCCTCACATGATCAATTTTAGGCTATGATTCCTTAATGAAAAATGATTGTAATAACGTAGATTTTTTTTCAAAATATTTTTAAATAAATGTACAGAGTATTTATTTCAAAATTTAGAAATTTCAGTAATAATTCAATATGAAGAAAAAAAATTATATATGAAAATTATGTTTTGATCGTATAAACAGATTCGTAGTGTGAAATCATGATTTTTAAGATCCATTTCATAATTTTTAAGTATGAATTCGTGGGGAACTTGCGGTTCGAACAATTTTGGGTTTATTGGCAAATTCTGATGGTCGGAATAACTTGGGGTCTCGTGATTGAGGTGGGAATTTGGTTGGTGTTGGGAGATCATCGGAAAAATGTTCAAAATTTTTACAATTCAACGTGGAAGGTAGATGGTGTTGATCTAGGGTTTAAGCCTAGTTCTGGGTAGTGGTTGATCTCGGGAAGAATGTAGCAAGACCGATGCATCGAGTCGAACTACACCGGGTTGGATAGAGACATTGATGTGTGGTGACGCTGTGGATGAGGTGGCGAGGCATAAGATGGTCGGGTTCATCAGAGAATTATCAATTTCGTTGAGTGTTGTTTTCCGGTGGGATGCTGGGTAGCTCGTTTTTTGATTACAAGGCGAAGTGTTGAAGCTGGGTAGTCGGGATGGTCAGAGGGGTTGTTGTCGATTTGCCTGGTCGCGGTGATGATAGAAGTTCGCCAGAGTTCTGGTGCACGTACACGTGCACGCTTTTCATGTCTGGGTAATGATGGTTTGGGGAAGAAGCATCATTCTCGGGTAGAAACCCGTGTAGATGATGATATAACTCGAGCAGTGAATCGGGTTGTTTTGTTAGTTTTAAAAATGTAAACTGGAACAAAGTTTAAAAGGGAAGAAAGAAAAGTCTCGAGGGGAAGCTCGGGGAGAATATCAAATGGCTCGGGTTATCTTAAAATTGCAGCGATGTATATTAAAAATTGAGTTAAGTAACTTATTTTCTACAAGTTTTAAATACTATAGCTTAATAAAGGTTTAACTGTTGAGTTAAAAATGTAATACAAGTCTTCAATTTTTTTAGTTAATACCTTAATAATGTTTTAACACATAATTATTATCTTAATTAAGTAATTTCTTTAAGTTTAGTATAAAGTTTATTAACATTTAAGTTTATAATTAATAATGATTTGATTTTCAAAGTTTTCAAGAAGAATTTTAAAATGTTAATTAAGATAACTAATTGATAGTGATTAATTGTTTTGGAGAGTAATTAAGACTTATTACTTTATAATGGTATTTATAGTTTAGATTGATTAATGATTAAGTGATTAATAAAATTGTAATCAACTACTTAAGTAAATTAAGGAACGGTTAATTGTTAATCAATTAAGTAATTCAAATAAGAATTAACTAAAGATTACTTAAGTAATTTGTAGTTAATAAATGAATAATTAAGTTTTATTAATTAATAATTAAGGTTATTAATTCATGATTAAGGAATAATTAATTAAGATTTAACAATTAAGTTAATTAATAATTAATGATTAATTAAGTAATTAGTTATAATCAAATGGGTAATTAAGTTTATAAATCAATAATTAAGGTTATTAATTAATAAGTAAGAATTAATTAATTAAAAAGATTAATAAATTTAAAAGATGATTAATTAAAGAATAATTGAATAATTAAAGGTTAATTATTTAAAAAAAATCAAGGTTGATTAAATTAATTAATAAACGATTAAAGAACAATTAATCAAATGCTTTGAAAGCAATTAATATTAATTAACCATAATCGATGACCCATCTGATTTAAATTAATCAGATAATTAATTGAGTTCACTTATAGATGTTTGAATTCTATTGATTGTTGAGCTATATGATATTTCTAATATGTTATACTTTGTTTCAGTGTGATCTGTGATGAATGTTATTTATTTATTTATAATGCATTCATATTTTCTATCTGTGAATCTGTGTATATAGATAAGCATTATTGGAATATACCGCTTATCGATATTGTTATGACTGCAATCTGTAATGACTAAATGTTGTTGCACTATTGTGTAAAACCCCTGGACCACACCTACGCACACACAAATATGGATTGCACGTGGAAACGGGTTAAGTCATCGATTTTGAAATGGTTTTGAAGATGTAATTTTTGATTCCAAAATAGTTTTAAAATTTGAATTTTGAATCCAAGTGATTTTGGAAATGAAAAAAGGTAGAATTTAAAAAAATAATTGAAAAGGAGTTTTGAAGATAAAAGTTATTTAAATAACTTAATTTAGTTTGAAATTAGAAATATTTTGATTTGAGTTTGAATTCAATATTTTAAAATGGAATTCAATGAATTGGAAACGAGTTTGAAAACTATTAAACCTTCGATTTAAAGATTGAATGAGTTAGTCCAAACTGAAATGGAAATTGTTTTGAAAGTTATGAACGAACCTTTGTGAAAGATTGATAAGTCTTGTTTTGGAATCGAAGAGGATTCTAAATGGTGTACCTTTTATATATAAAAGATTGAAACGGGAATTGATATGAAAATTATGAAGGAATCTTTGGAAATTATTTTAAAAGCTATGAAATAAGTCTTTAATTTAAAGACCAGATGAGTTAATCCAACTTGAAAATGGAATTGTTCTGAAAGGCTATAATAAATATTTGTTAAAAACTGTGAACCTTGTTTTTAAATTAAAAAGGGTTTTAAAGGTGAATCTTTTGTTTAAAAGATTAAAGTGTGGAAATTGTTTGAACCATTGAAGGTTTTTGAAATGAATCTTTTTGTTTAAAAAATTTGTAAATGGCAATTTGTCTTAACCATTTGAATGAAAGGTTTTGGGGCTTTAAGTTGTGACTTAACTAAAATCTCATTATCCATATGTTTTTAAATATTGCGCTCATTATTTGGTTTAGCCAGGAGAGGACCTTGTGTCATATAATTCATTCCGAATAATGATACGACGATATGGTTAGCATTTGAAGACCGGTGGTGAAGATCGGATACTTTCGAAAGCGAAAGGATGACCTGTCGAATGTTTCTGCACCGAATGGCCCCGGTATAGAGATTGGAGCACCCATTGTGATGGGAAGTCCGGACGTGATTAGAAATTATCCGGATTGCAAGGGCTTCTTCGGAAGTGCCTTCAGTTCTGTTCGAACCCGGAATAGACTTGTATGGATGTGTGTCTGACATTACACTTTGAGATGTAAAGCTGGTTTCTATCAAATACATTTCTGTTTGGTGGCGGAGATTTATTCTCTTAGCTTGACACCCTTCTTTGAGACGTACGAGCTCAAAGGTTATGTAGTTGATGGTTACTAGTGATACATTCCCAATTTGGTAATGTGGCATACGAAGTGTTGCTGATTATTTGTTGATCAAAGCAAAGCTTTGTGAAAAGCGTAGCTTTGTGGACGAGACCTCATCGAGCCTCACAAACCGGGAATGGTCGAAACAGGAAAGATGCGGCAAGGTTTCAGGGGTCGCACCCCTAGGGTATGTCCATTTCTTCTGGATAGAGGTGATATCATGGTATGGAGCCCAGATATTTAACCTATGTGGTTACTGCAAATATATTACTTTGTGGTTGTTGGTATCGAGCACTCGGATAAAGGTTGGTTACGACCGGAGATGGAATATCTTAGGTGATACTCCCGGGCAGGGGGTACACCGGTCTTGTGTTGGCAGAGAACTGAGGGATGGTTCTTGGGGAGTCCCTCCAGAGGCGTACCCATGTGGCAATGGGAAGTTCCTTGGTCTGACAATTTTTTGGAAAACCCAAAGAAACAATACGCCCTTTGTACGGTTTTAGTTGTATAACCTGCCGTCTACTTATGGTGGCACCCCACAGTTTGGATGGTAGCTATAGTGGGCATAGTTCGGAATGTCTATGCTGCCTAAGATTAATATTATACTTTCGAAATGTTTACCACTATGCACTAATAATAATATCAAAATGGTTTTTCGCGTATCAAGCATTTTTAACTATCATAAGGAGAAATCTCCTCTAATTCTGCGTTTGCATGGTGTGTGTGGCGGGAGGCCTTATGTTAGTTTCATTTTCTAAAAAGCATTGCGGATTTCAAATTTTAATTCTTTTGTTTGTTTTAAAGGATAAAACTGTTTTCGTTTGCTCATACCAGTCTCATAACTGACCCGGAATTTATTGTTCCCTTCCTAAACTCCGGGTGCCCACAATTTTCCACACGGGTGGTATAGAATTGGGTTTTTCTGATGGTAGATATAGATTTCGATTCAGTAGCTTTTGGCTTTCTCTTTGGAATTCTTGGGAGTCTTTGGATTAATGATGGACGAGACTTGCTTATCTACGTGAAACGTGATGGGGGGTTCTCGCTTTTTGTTAGGTGGCGAGCAGGAGACTCTTACCCCCACACGTCCTCTTTAAGGGGTTGGTTAGCCGGTTAGGCGTGACAGTCGAAAGGCTGGCCGTAAAAGCAAGTCTGGGTACCAGTGAAAGCCACGGCGGGGCTGGGATGGTTAAAAAGCCTACCAGTCTAGATTGGCCGCGGTCAGACGGTCAAAGACCCGAGACTATTACATTTGGTATCAGAGCTGAAGGTTGAAACTTTAGCTCGGGAGTATAACACATTAAGTAGCTCATTAGAGATAGGGTGAAGTATACCCTAGAATGAGTAATCCCTAAGATATCTGTTCGAATGCCTCAGTAAATTCTCTTACTATCCACTTATAGTGAGTATAAATGCAAGAAGAGGACGAGATAGGGGACATGGGAGTACCACTACAAATGGTCAATACCCTGCAATAGCGGAAACAACTTTCTCTATCAATCTTCTTTGATTCGTCTTTTCAATTCTTTGATGATTCCTGGTAGATCCAGGATGAAGCTTTGATATATTTGCATGGGACATAAACTCCAAATGGGTCAGAATTGTTTGTTTGGATGAAATGTTTGCTTTGGTTGCTATGGTTGATAGGTATATTTAGGTTGTTTGAACTAAAAGTTTTTGATTGTATCCATATATCCGTCTATTCTTTTGGGTTCCAGATATATTCTACAAGTGGTTAGTTATCTTTTGAACTAATCAATACCCCTATGTATACTCGTAGATCTGGTGACCTGAGTATCTTGATTCGTTCCTGTATCCATTATTGATATTCTAATTTGGGAAGCCAAATGCAGAATAGATATTCAGTTTGATCTGGTGATGCATCTCTCGATCTTTCTATATTTCTTAGTTGTCTCCCTTACAAATTTCGAGGACGAAATTTTCTTAAGAGGGGAAATCTATAACATTCTTGAATTTAAGCCCAGTCTAATTTGATAATTTAATTAATTTTTGAAATTAATTTGTGAATTTAATAAAGTTTTTCAAAATAAATATTAGTTGTTTATAAAATATTAGTTGTTCATAGATGTTAATTTTAAATATAATTTGAAAATGTGGATTTGAAATTCAAATGTTAATATATTGGAATTTAATTAATTTGAAAAATTGAATAAATATATCAAAAGATTGTAAATAAAATTAGTTGATTAAAAATCAAATAGATTATAAATAAAATTTAATTTTGAATTTAAGAGAAATAAATAATAAATGGGATATAAAGATATATTTATAAAAAGGTAATTGATTTTTTTTTTTCATTTATAAGTAAAAATTGATTTTATATTAAATTTTGAATTTGAATTTAAGATGTAAAATTAGATTTTAATATAAAATTAGATTTGATAAAAAGATTTAGAAACATTGAAACATATAAACAATAGTTGTATATTCATGAATATAAAAACATTTACATATATATATATATATAAATGTAGTTGATTAAAGGATTTAAATTACAAAATTCAAATTTTATGAAATAAGGGTTTAAAACAAATTTAGAAAACAGTTATAAATTTATAAATGTATTGGTTTATTAGGATAATTGATTTAAAAACTTTTAAAATCATAAAAATATAATAAATGAAAAATACTTAATTACAAGTGTTAACATATTAAAGACTTATAGTAACATTTGTTAGCTAATAAATTAAGGTATTTGACAAGTGTTAAAATAATAACAAGTGTAAGGATCTTATACAAGTGGCAAAACAAAATTTTCTTCTAAAATTTTAAAATATGAACATTTTATAAAACATATATAAGACAAAGGGCCAGGTTATTTTCTGTTTTCTTTGAAAAAAACAAAAGTCTTCAAAATCTGAAGTAAACATATTCAATTAAAAAAAATATCAAGACAAAAGCTTTGATCTAGGAATCAAAACAGTAAGTTCAAAGTCTTCAAACCTGAAAAATGAAGGAAGCAAACCAGATGAAAACAAAAGCAAATTTCTATTTTGGAAGCAAACAAACAGCAGAACAACTCAGGTAAAAAAATTAAGCAAACTCACAATTAAAAAAAATTGAATTTAAAAATCTGAAGCAATTGAAAACAAAATTAACTCTAGTATTCTTTACCTGAGGGGATGATGATCAAAAACAAAGATAAAGTGGGCAGTGCAGTTTAAAGAGAATTGCATGTTCCAAATTTCACAAACAAAAACAATTTTCAGGAAATTATCTCTGTTCCTTCCCAATCCAGGTGAGCAAATTTTAGACCTATATCTGTATTTGATTGCCTATGATTAAGTATTGAATGTATGTTGGTAGAATATGTTGCATGTGGGTAAACATGTTTGTGTGTAAGTATATTATTATATCAGGCTCAAAGCCATTTAAACAAAATTTAGACTGCTCCTCACATGATCAATTTTAGGCTATGATTCCTTAATGAAAAATGATTGTAATAACGTAGATTTATTTTTTAAAAATAGTTTTAAATAAATATATAGAGGATTTATTTTAAAATTTAGAAATTTCAGTAATAATTCAATGTTAAAAAAAAAAATTATACATGAAAATTATGTTTTGATCGTATATAAACAGATTCATAGTGTGAAATCATGATTTTTAAGATCCATTTCATAATTTTTAAGTATGAATTCGTGGGGAACTTGCGATTTGAACAATTTTGGGTTTATTGGCAAATTTTGATGGTCGGAATAACTTGGGGTCTCGTGATTGAGGTGGGAGCTTGGTTGGTGTTGGGAGATCATCGGTAAAATGTTCAAAAATTTTACAATTCAACGCGGAAGGTAGATGGTGTTGATCTAGGGTTTAAGCCTAGTTCTGGGTAGTGGTTGATCTCGGGAAGAATGTAGCAAGACCGATGCATCGAGTCGAACTAAACGGGGTTGGATAGAGACATTGATGTGTGGTGACGCTGTGGATGTGGTGGCGAGGCATAAGATGGTCGGGTTCGTCAGTGAATTATCAATTTCGTTGAGTGTTGTTTTCCGGTGGGATGCTGGGTAGCTCGTTTTTCGATTACAAGGCGAAGTGTTGGAGCTGGGTAGTCGGAATGGTCAAAGGGGTTGTCGTCGATGTGTGCCTGGTCGCGGTGATGACAGAAGTTCGCCAGAGTTCTGGTGCACGTACATGTGCACGTTTTTCATGTCTGGGTAATGATGGTTTGGGGAAGAAGCGTCCTTCTCGGGTAGAAACTCGTGTAGATGATAATATAACTCGAGCAGTGAATCGGGTTGTTTTGTTAGTTTTAAAAATGTAAACTGGAACAAAGTTTAAAAGGGAAGAAAGAAAAGTCTCGGGGGGAAGCTCGGGGAGAATATGAAATGGCTCGGGTTATCTTAAAATTCCAATGATGTATATTAAAAATTGAGTTAAGTAACTTATTTTCTACAAGTTTTAAATACTATAGCTTAATAAAGGTTCAACCGTTGAGTTAAAAATGTAATACAAGTCTTCATTTTTTTTAGTTAATACCTTAATAATGTTTTAACACATAATTATTATCTTAATTAAGTAATTTCTTTAAGTTCAGTATAAAGTTAATTAGCCTTTAAGTTTATAATTGATAATGATTTGATTTTCAAAGTTTTCAAGAAGAATTTTAAAATGTTAATTAAGATAACTAATTAATATTGATTAATTGTTTTGGAGAGCAGTTAAGACTGATTACTTTATAATGGTATTTAGAGTTTATATTGATTTATGATTAAGTGATTAATAAAATTGTAATTAACTACTTAAGTAAATTAAGGAATGATTAATTGTTAATCAATTAAGTAATTTAATTAAGAATTAATTAATGATTACTTAAGTAATTATCAGTTAATAAATGAGCAATTAATTTTTATTAATTAACAATTAAGGTTATTAATTCATGATTAAGGAATAATTAATTAAGGATTTAACGATTAAGTTAATTAATAATTAATGATTAATTAAGTATTTAGTTATAATCAAATGGGTAATTAAGTTTATAAATCAATCATTAAGGTTATTAATTAATAAGTAAGAATTAATTAAGTGAGTAATTAAGAAGAATTAATAAATTTAAAAGATGATTAATTAAAGAATAATTGAATAATTAAAGGTTAATTATTTAAAAAAATTCAAGGTTGATTAAATTAATTAATAAATGATTAATGAAAAATTAATCAAATGCTTTGAAAGCAATTAATATTAATTGACCATAATCGATGACCCATCTGATTTAAATTAATCAGATAATTAATTGAGTTCACTTATAGATGTTTGAATTCTATTGATTGTTGAGCTATTTGATATTTCTAATATGCTATACTTTGTTTCAGTGTGATCTGTGATGAATGTAATTTATTTATTCATAATGCATTCATATTTTCTATCTGTGAATCTGTATATATAGGTAAGCATTATTGGAATATACCGCTTATCGATATTGTTGTGACTGCAATCTGTAATGACTAAATATTGTTGCACTATTGTGTAAAACCCCTGGACCGCACCTATACACACACAAATATGGATTGCACGTGGAAACGGGTTAAGTCACCGATTTTGAAATGGTTTTCAAGATGGAATTTTTGATTCCAAAATAGTTTTAAAATTTGAATTTTGAATCCAAGTGATTTTGGAAATGAAATAAGGTTGAATTTAAAAAAAAAATTGAAAAGGAGTTTTGAAGATAAAAGTTATTTTAAATAACTTAATTTAGTTTGAAATTTGAAATATTTTGTTTTGAGTTTGAATTCAATATTTGAAAATAGAATTCAACGAATTGGAAACGAGTTTGAAAACTATTAAACCTTTGATTTAAAAATTGAATGAGTTAGTCCAAACTGAAACGGAAATTGTTTTGAAAGTTATGAACGAACCTTTGTGAAAGATAGATAAGCCTTGTTTTGGAATCGAAGAGGATTCTAACTGGTATCTTTTATATATAAAAGATTGAAATTGGAATTGTTATGAAAATTATGAAGGAATCTTTGGAAATTATTTTAAAAGCTATGAAATAAGTCTTTAATTTAAAGACCAGATGAGTTAATCCAGCTGAAAATGGAATTGATCTAAAAGGCTATAAATAAATCTTTGTTAAAAACTGTGTACCTTGTTTTTAAATTAAAAAGGGTTTTAATGGTGAATCTTTTGTTTAAAAGATTAAAGTGTGGAAATTGTTTGAACCATTGAAGGTTTCTGAAATGAATCTTTGTTTAAAAGATTTGTAAATGGTAATTTGTCTTAACCATTTGAATGAAAGGTTTTGGGGATTTAAGTTGTGACTTAACTGAAATCCCATTATCCATATGTTTTTAAATATTGCGCTCATTATTAGGTTTAGCCGGTATAGAGAGTTGAGCACCCATTGTGATGGGAAGTCCGGACGTGATTAGAAATTATCCGGATTGCAAGGGCTTCTTCGGAAGTGCCATCGGTTCTGTTCGAACCCAGAACAGACTTGTATGGATGTGTGTCTGACATTACACTTTGAGATGTAAAGCTGGTTTCGATCAAATACATTTCTATTTAGTGGCGGAGATTTATTCTCTTAGCTTAACACCCTTCTCTGAGACGTACGAGCTCAAAGGTTATGTAGTTGATGGTTACTAGTGATACATTCCCAATTTGGTAATGTGACATACGAAGTGTTGCTGATCATTTGTTGATCAAAGCAAGGCTTTGTGAAAAGCGTAGCTTTGTGGACGAGACCTCGTCGAGCCTCACAAACAGGGAATGGTCGAAACAGGAAAGATGCGGCATGGTTTCAGGGGTCGTGCCCCTAGGGTATGTCCATTTCTTCTGGATAGAGGTGATATCATGGTATGGAGCCCAGATATTTAACATATGTGGTTACTGCAAATACATTACTTTGTGGTTGTTGGTATCGAGCACTCGGATAAAGGTTGGTTACGACCGGAGATGGAATATCTTAGGTGATACTCCCGAGCAGGGGGTACACCGGTCTTGTGTTGGCAGAGAACCGAGGGATGGTTCTCGGGGCGTCCCTCCAGAGGCGTACCCATGTGGCAATGGGAAGTTCCTTGGCCTGACCATTTGTTTGGAAAACCCAAAGAAACAATACGCTCCTTGTACGATTTTAGTTGTATAACCTGCCATCTACTTATGGTGGCGCCCACTATTTGGATGGTAGCTATAGTGGGCATAGTTCAGAATGTCTATGCTGGCTAAGATTAATATTATACTTTCGAAATGTTTGCCACTATGTACTAATAATAATATCAAAATGGTTTTTCGCGTATTAAGCATTTTTAACTATCATAAGGAAAAATCTCCTCCAATTCTGCGTTTGCATGGTGTGTGTGGCGGGAAGCCTTATGTTAGTTTCATTTTCTAAAAAGCATTGCGGATTTCAAATTTTAATTCTTTTGTTTGTTTTAAAAGATAAAACTGTTTTCGTTTGCTCATACCAGTCCCATGACTGACCCGGAGTTTATTGTTTCCTTTCTAAACTCTGGGTGCCCACAATTTTCCACACGGGCAGTTTAGAGTTGGGTTTTTCAGATGGTAGATATAGATATCGATTCAGTAGCTTTTGGCTTTCTCTTTGGAATTCTTAGGAGTCTTTGGATTAATGACCGACCTTGCTTAGCTTGGTGAAACGTGATGGTGGTTTGAGCTATCTATGGAGATTGCTGATATTGGTGTTTCTTCTGGAGTTTCAAGTTCTGTTTGTTTCCGCCGCCAGTTTATTGAGTTTTCCACTGTAGCATTTGTTATTTTGTATCTCTGATATTGTATCATTTTTGTATCGAATGTTGTATATCAATGATATTCTTTTCTTTTTCTTCCGCTGTGTTGTTATACTTAATGTGTTATAAGCTCAGGTGAACCAGATTCGACGTTTGGATCTGCGGCATTTGAATATGAGTGTCGTATTCGGTGCCGATTTTTGAAGGTCGAGTCAGGGACGTTACATTAAGTGATTTGACACATTCACAACTTCTAAAATCTCTTATGTTAGTTAAGTTGAATTTATGATGTGATTAGGAATTTATTTATGGCTGTTTGATATTTTAAATTGTTATTCATGTTAATTTGAATTTATTTAAATCAAATCGTCATTTAATTTATTGTTGAATCTTAATTGCCAGCTAAAAACCTATTATTGATAACTAGTTATTGTTGAAATAAATTATTTGAATTGTATGATTGTGATGGATGTTTGATTTTTGATATTGGATGTTACGAAAATTTATATAATGTTGTCACTCTGCAAGTTCCCTTATTATTATTATTTGAAAATCACAATGGGTTGAAATGATAAATATCCGAATGAACTATAGATTATGAAAAATCGTTACGGGTTGAAATGATAGACTCGAGCGATTTTATGGATTTTAATATTTAATTGGAGATTGTGGTTTGAAATGATATATAACCATAAAAATTTAAATTGCAGATTGAAGTGATAAATATCTGTATCACTTGACCCTAGGATAGAGAATTATACGGACACCGGATTAGTTAAATTAAAAGATTTGAAATGCTTAATTTTTTAATTTAGTTAAATGATACTTTGAAATAAAATTCGATCTATATAAATTGAATTATTATCAAAAACAATGTTTTATGTAAAAAAAAATTGGAATTGGTTTAAAGGAATTGTTTAAAGGAGTTAAATTGAAATCTTAAAGTTGATTTTGAAGTATAATGGAAATTTGTTGGAATTGGGTTATTAAAATTGTTTGAAATATAACTTTGAAATATACTGAAATTTGGGTAATTTAATTAATATTTGAATATGGTTTGAATCGATACAGGAATTTTCTATTGGGAATTTGAATTGGAAGTTTTGAAATGAGGCTTTGTCAATTTTGAAATTTAAATTTTCCAAATGTGTTGAAATAAAATAAATAGTCTAAATTGATATAAATTTCAAATTCATATTTAGTATAAACTGTTTTAAAAATATATTATTTTAAAGATCCAAAATTTTAAGATTTTCAAATTATTAAACTATTTTAACCTACATCAACTATATAAAATCAATTTAACCTATTTTAAACCATTTAATTTATTTTAAAACAATCAACCCATTTTAAATATCTTAAATCTAATAATCTATTTTAAAGCCATTTAATTTATTTTAATTATATTTAATCTATTTTAAAGCCGTTTTACTATCTTAAATCAATTTAACAGCATCATTAGTCTATAATTAAACCATTTTAGAGTATTTAACTATTTAGAACTATTTTAACTATTTATAATTATTTAAACTGTTTATAAATTTTCAGACTAAGTAGAGGGAAAGTTTTATATTCAAATTCACTGGTTTAAAGCAAATACAGTTAAATGATGTTATAACCTAAATTGGGATTTAAATGCTACAATTAATTGAATATGATGACCTTGAAGTGAGGATTTAACCTAATTGGAAATATGAATTTTGAAAGAAATTACGATTTCAGTAACGATATGATTTAAGGGGTGAATATGATTTCGAAAGTGACATGGTTTTGAGAATATAATATTTTGATAGATTGTGAACTGACTTTTGAAATGTAGAAGAACCATCAGGTGTGTAATAAACGATAGATTGTTAAAGAGACCGAGATCAGATATTGTCATACTCTCTGCCAATACCGAAAACCACTTTAACAACTGTGTACGTGGTGGAGATTTCAGAAATGAAGTAGGACGGTTTGGTGAATGATTTCTGTATGAGGTATGACGTGACCCTGACTCCCGTGAGTCAGCATAGATGTAACTAAAACAGGAGCCATGTCTGGCCAAGTGAGGTCATTCCTCATATTGGGCACATTTCTTCGATACCATTTTATTACTTTATGATTGATTTGGTGGCCACCCTTTGATTTTGATTTGGTAGTGTGTCCTAGGTGGGCGGTAGTGGCTGTTATGCGTTACCACCAGTCCGGATAAGCAATTTGTATATCTACCCTGACATTGCCCCAGAGTGCCGTGCTCACATGCCCTAGAGCGCCTTCTACGAGTTTGTTTTGTACCATACCTATGGAGTGCCCTCTCCTAGCCCTCCAGTTTACGGAAGAATTACTGTACTGCATAAACTATGGGAATATATAAAAATATGTTAAGGGGGATATGGGTAATGCCTTAAAGCTATTTTAATACTTTTACTTTACTATAGACCTATTATAATAGCGTATTGTGCTACATAGTGGATAGTTTAACGGATCCTTAGGAGGTGTGAATCCTGAGAATCCCTTGAGTTATTGCACTCACGTTAGACACTGGATAGGAGATGTCGAATCCCGTAAACATCTCCGACGCTGTGACACGCATATTTACCGTTAATTTAACTTACATAATATCTTTTAGTTCCGACTCTGTGTTTTTCTTTTTCAATTTGCTCGGGTCAGCCTAAGTATTTTAGGATTTGAAGACCTTATTTCTAGAGGGAGAAGACAAAGATTTGTGCTATTATTATTTACTATATTTATTCCATTGCGTTCATACTATTCCGCTGCATTGTTATTTATCTCCGTTGTATATAACTCTGATTCTGTATTGTATTAGTATAATCAAACGTTATGTAAACAGCTTCATGAACTGTTATTTGATTATTATATTTTGTCATTCCACTGCGAGATTCTACTTTGTTTTTTGTCCTCTGCTTTTTCTTATTTACCCCAAAAATAATCTGCCCTTTTGTATGGTTTAAGTTCAACACATGTGTCTGCTTAAAACATCCAAAATGGCGGGTCGTTACAGTGGATACTTAAAGAAACCCTAAATTCTTCATTAATCGTTGTTTGAGAACGGGAGAGTATCGGAAGAGTGAGAATTTTCTGATATGGTAACCAAAATTGAGAGGGAAATAATTCAAGGAACACTACCACAATGTGGAATAGAGAAAAAGAGAAGAGCGAAATAATTCAAGAAACACGACCACAATGTAATATAGCCAATATTGAGAGGGGAATATGGAGCCAAAACTAAATTTTTTAATAACTTAAATCAAGCAATAGATAAATATTATCTGAATGACAAGCATGAAATTTCAATAAAATAAGGATTTCACAAGCTATGTCATACAGCAGATGATTTTCCCATATTTTCTGTGAAAAAGTGAGATAATAGAAAATTTACCATATGTTGTTTGATCATATTGTTGTCTGATTCACTTTGTGGTATAGTGTAAAGGTCTACGATTCAAGTATTAACAATCTACTAAATCGAGAAAATTTCAAAGGAGGGATAATTCATCATTATAAGGTCTGCTCTAAGGCTTTGTTTTTGATGTACTGTATGGTTGATGAATAACAATATAGTATTCATATATACATCATTATTCTATTGCTAGTTAGGTGAGGTTCTTCTCCGTATCATTAATGTCGTCACATATTAGATTGGTTATATTTATGTTTTAATTTATTAAAAACACACACCCACACACACACACACACACATATAGATCTACAATGCACATCCAAGATAAATTTTATTTTAACTATTATCATTCTATTAATATACGTTTGTATGTATGTATGTATTAATTTATTGACTAATTTTAATTATATGACTTATATTTAATTATATCATCATATCATATTAATGTTAAACCTATATATTATAAATGCATATCTACAAAGATTATATTTTTCATGGATGCAAATTATTTTTAATATCTATTTACTATTATTTAATATTATTTAAATTAGTATATTATCAAATAAATCATATAAAATAAAATATGTTTTGAAAATTAAATTTTAATTTTTTTATGATCATATAAACTCTCGGCCAAAAAATCAAAAATCATTTTTATATTTAAAAAATCAATTTAATAAATGACCGAAATTAATTAATTAAAATATTATTTTGACTTAGAAATTTCTAGAAGAATTCCATAACTTTAAAATACCATGCTTGGTTTCCTAAAATTATAAAATTCTAGCGATATAACATGAAAATATTTTTTTCGAATAATACACACACACATATATGTATATATGGGGCGGCTATTTAGACACAGAAGTAGGTACAAACTAGGGACACAAAAAATCATGACCGTTAGATATCTTTGTCCTTATATGGGAGGTGGAAATCAGGGGCCAATCCAATGGTGAAAATCCATTGTGTCACCAATTGTGTCAACATTTTGTGTCTAAATAGACTTTCCCATGTATATATATTTTTAATGCATTAAAATACAAATAAATTTTTGTGTGTTGTGCATTCAATTTGGAAAGGTTTATATATATATATATATGTATGTATGAATGTATGTATATGTACTAAATACATAAAACACAAACGTGCATATTTATATAGTATAAATATATTTATATTTATACATATTTAAATATAATAACAATAATTTTGTTACTATAATTCATACATATATATGTATATGTGTAAACTGATTTTTTTTCAAAATTATATTATGTATGTACACACACACATGTATAATATTTAATGCAATGGTGTGTATATATAAGTCATTAATATTTTTCGCATATAATTTATACACACACACATGCATACATGCATAATTTACAAAGTTTTAAATATTTATATAAATAACAAGTGACATACATATGCATATTTCGACAACATCTAATACATACAGGATGAGCTAATATTCTGTTGTGATGTAAATCCAAACATTTATATACGGACATGTTATAGCCTGGATGGATTATATGCTACACATTCACACACATACATATATGTATATGATACATATGTGTACTATGATATTTAATTGAATATAAATTAAACAAAATTCTACCTATAATTTGTATTAAATGAAATAAGATATTTTATTTAAATTAAATTTAGAAATGATATAAATCAATTAGACTCCATAGGCCCAATAAAGATCCAATAGGATAAAAAAATTGAAATTCATCCATAACTTCTGCCACGGGCTGACGCAGTTCCGACACTTAATACTTTTAATAGCTCTATCTTTATACTTCTGATAGCTCCTTGCATATGCGATAACTCCACCTTCCTACTTTCGACAGTTCTTCATTTATACTTGCGATTGCTTTATATATATATATATATATATATATGATAGCTACTTTTTATACTTTCGATAGTACTATTTGAAATTCTAATGCATCATGTATATATGGTTAAATTTAAAGAGCTTACGTATATAAATAATCTAACTAGAAATAATAAAATAACGTAAATAAAACAACCATACTTATACTGGTTTGGAGCATCGTCCTACGTCCAGTTCTAAAATCTCTATCCCACCTTTTCACCGGCTAACATTTTCACTACAACCGGAGGAATGAGTTCATATCGTGCTTGAGCCGCTGAATATGTCTTTTCACTAATTATAAAGAAAAACAATATTCGATGGTAGTTGTATCTGAACACGCTAATTTAACAGCTTGAGTACAAGGGTCCTATAACTCACACGAATCCTTTTGGAGTTGAATAAGCAAGGGTTTTAGGACAAATTAAAATCAAAAAACTGATTTTATAATGATAATCGTGGGTTATTGAAAGTTTTTTAAGATCAAGGGTTTTAGAAATTAGAGAACAGAATCAAAAAAGCAAGTTGATTTTCCTTTGAAATCCATATGTATCCATAGATGTTGAAGATTCTTGTTAAAGAGAAATATCTATTGCCTTTAGGAACTGCTGAGAAGGTCGTGAGTAATTGAAGAGAAGAGAAGAGACATTTGAAATAATTTTTCACGGCATTCGGAAATTTGCAAAACCAATATGCACCAATGCACCAGGACCCATGGTCCATTGGTGTGCATGATTTTTGCAATTTTCTAAAGCTATATAAAAGGCTTTTTAAAAATAGTAAATAAAATTGAAAAAAATTATTAAAAATATTATTTAATGATTTTAAAGCCTTGGATACCTTGATGAGATTCTTATGAGTTTTAACAACCTATATTTAAGATAATGGACTTATATTGTTAAAGTCTTCATAGAATTTTCCTTTGCTGGTTGTCTATTAAGATAGCAAGCAATCTCTACTTCAGTCTGAATTCCATTGATATCGCTTCATTTGTTTCTCGTCTATGGCTAATGTATGAAGTTGTCATCATCAAAATTCCAAGAAATCTTGCTCTAACATTCTCCCATTTTTTGATGACGATAACTCATTTATGTATTCACGCACACATAAACAATGAATAATGTTCTAACATGAATTACTTTCCCTAAATCTGACCTCCCACTGAATGTATGCATATGTGCATGTGTGTGTGTGTCTATATATATATATTTCTCCCCGTTTGTCACCATAAAAATGAGAAAACCCACAACAATTTTCCAAAATGTATATCACAGACATAGAACAAAGTGACAGAATAGGAATCGCATCATGCATATCACAGAGCACAAAGAGCAGAACGCAGAAGGAAAACACATAGTAATGCATAAACATAACATAAAACAAAGTGCCATGATGTGTAGACACATAAAAGAATGTCATAATATGCAAACACATGACCAAACAGGATATAAAAACAGATATCTAATAGAATATAAATGAACATAAATAGAGATACCGTATCTGGAGCAAGATAGCAGTCCAATCTCTCACAAGTCATAGTAACCCACCGATGTGGTAGGACTAGGCTTCGTTCAAGTGGTATGGTGGTGACTCCGTGTTGAAAGATGAGCGAGAGATCCAGATGCAAGGTTGAGTCCAACCAATGGCCTAAGGCCTCAAGCAATACCACATATCCTAGTTAATCGAGCTTTTATGAAAACATATTGAATATCATATATGGAAAGAGAATTTAAATTTACCGGTCTCTTTTATGGATAATCATTCATCATGAGGCTTTGAATCCCTTGACGTTGTCCTAGTCATTTTCAGCTATTCTCTAACTTAATCTATAAGGATTTCTTCGATAAAACCAAAGGATGTCGATGAGCTTGGCCTTTTTCATCTTGCCATGAGAAAATAGTTTAAAACTTTAATGAAAAATTAAAGAAAATTGCAAAATTAGGGACTAGGGTTTCAATGAAGGGGGTTAATTTTCAAAATAGAGGAGTCAAAAATGAAGCTAAGGAGTAAAATGAAGGGGTGATGTGGATAAAAGGAGTTAAATAGCATTCAGGTTTTAGAAAGAAAAAAAACATATCAACGATGGACTAGTGGGTACACACATAAGTGCACTATATTTTTTCAAAGTACAGAATAATAATAAAATATTTTCAAATTGTTAGTATATCATTAATCTTGGAATTTAATAATTTTTGTTAGTAGTTTCTAATTTCATAATTTTATTAAATGATATTTTCATATTGTTTATTTTAAAGTTTATTATTCTTAAACTCTTACTTTTGTTAATATTAACAATGAGTACAAATTTTACAATATGAAGTTTTATTATTGGAAAACTGTCTCAAATTTTATTTTTTTATTATTATCTAATAACATTTCAGTTTAACATGAGTTTTATGATTATAAACTATTTGTAAAGAATTTTTTATAACTCGTATGAGTGTATAAAATATGGTAAAGCATTTATTTAAGGTCCATAAATCTATTTTTCATAAGTAAACAAATTTAGTTTTTAATAATTCAATAATGTGTATTTATACGTTTGTAATTTTTTGCAATAATTAAAAAGAAATTATTATGATAAAATATATTTATATACAGTTTCTTTTATTTTGTTAAATTTATATAGAATTAATTTTTATTACATAAATTCATTAGATTAAATCTATTTTCGATGTTTTCAAATTCTAAAGTAAGTTTTTTTTTCAAAGCGATCGCATAAAAAATGATGTCTTATATCAATGTGTTTAGTTCTTGAGTAATTAATTGGATTTTTTTGCTAAATCAATTGCACTTGTTATCACAATATATATGGGATTTTCTTAAATGATACCAAAATCGTTAAGTGTTTGTTGCAAATAATTTATTTAAGCGCAAGCTAAAGTAGCTTGGATACTCTACTTCACAAGAAAACAAAATACACAGTTTTGCTTCTTACTAAACAATGAAGCTATATATTTTCCTATAAAATGACATGTGTCATTAGTGTTTTTTCTATCTGTTTGGCAACCACCGAAATCATCGTCACCTTATGATACTAATTCAAATGGAAATCCATTTGGACCAATTAAATATCATAAAATTCTTTTAATAGAACGCTGACATGATTCTCTAGGGTTTGCTTGAAATCTGAAGCATAGACACACACTCATCATTATATCTAGATAACTAGCTATTAAATATAGTAAATATCCAATCGTATTTCTAAATAGTTTTTGATTGACATCTTTACCACTTTTATCTTTATATAAGTAAACAGTTATACTTACTGAAATTGGCTTACTGCTCATATTTTCAACACCAAATCTAATAATATCTTTACAGTAAAAATATCATTTTATAATTATTTTTTGTAAACCAAGAAAATAAATTAATTCTTCCATATGGGATATTTCAAATTCTTTCTTATTATTTTTGAAAAATTCGTGTAATGTTTTTCATCGGTTGATCCAAAAATAATGTCAGCACCATAGACTGGACAAATAATAAATCATCATCATTTTTTTTAATAAAAATGGTTGTGGATATACCACGCCATGTTTACTACTACATAAAAATACAATGTACATTTACACCACCAAATACCAACACCAAAGCATATATACAGACCACATATAGACACATACCAATACAAACAGACCACTATACCACTACATGCAAACATACAACCACATATACAGACCAAAAACCAACACCAAACCACATACAGACATACTAACATCAAACATATACAAAAAACACATCCACGACACAACATATTTACAACAAACATGAAGCGATAGAGTTAAAAAGCATCAACAGAGTTGCACCATGACACCCGCCGGCAAACACCTCAAGCGCCTCTTCTTCTTTTGCTCACCTTACTAGCAACTGAGCTTTTAATACAATCCACAACCTTACGTTTTTCAATTCCTATCCAAATATAAACAACTTTAGCACTTGAAATAGAATACTATTAGAACTATTAGAAATGCCTTTAAAACATCTTTTATTCCTCTCATTCCACAATATCCATCAATATTCTAAGTTAAGTAAATTTGTGTCTTGATTCATCATTAGAAGTTCATCAAACAAAATATCTCAAAAGTAGAACTGATCTCTAATATGATCTTTCCACTCAAGATCAATATGCAAGTAAACCAAACATTTACACCATATATCAAATGTTGCATCATAGTCACAAAAAAAGCACGATTTCCACATTTTCCCCACAAATAAACATTTCTCCAACACCATCAACCTTTTTTCTTCAACATATTCATACTGTTAAGCTTTCCATGAATGATTAACCACATGAGAATCTTCAGTTTTACAAGTACATTTTTAACCTTCCATATATTTATGAAACCAATAAAACTCCTACCCGAAGAATTAACAAAATGATACATATTCGTAACTTTATATTTCTCCCATTATCAAGCTACCAAATAAATTCATCACTTCCTTCTTCCAAGCAATAACCATCGAATAACTGAATCAGATTCATGAGTTGAGTAAGTGCACTCCCTTCAATAATTATATTAAAATAAAGTCTCCACCTAAATCCATTTGTATTCCAGCAATACACTAGCTACAGAAATATATTTATCAACTGCTAATTCAAATAAAGCATCAATGCCAAGGGAATTGAAATCAACCACCTATCAAACCAAAAAGAAATGCTACTACCATCTTTAACCTCCAACGTTAAACCGAATCGAAACAACTGAGAGAAACTCAAAATATCCTTCCAAAATTTAGAACATCTCCTGCTATCAACAAACCACAAAAAAACATTATCATATTGAGTCGCCAAGATCTAATCTTTCAAAAGAGATGGTTTTGAACTAACCATATCCCATAACCACTTGCATAATTAGGAAATTCATATCGCACAAATTTATCACCCCTAATCCACCCTGACACGCTGATTTGCACACCTAATCCTAAGCAATCAAACAACATAAAGTTTTTTTCTCTTTCCTCCCAGTCCAAAAGAAATTCCTTCAAATTGAATCTATCTTCTTAATTACCCAAGAAGGACATTTATAAAATGATTGCCAATATAAAAAAATTGAAGAAAAAACTGAGCTCACCAAGACAAGCCTACCAGCTTTAGATAAAGAACTACCTTTCCATCTAGAAAGCCTTGTATCTACTTTATTAATCAACAAAAACTAGTCATCTTTATGTAATTTACTTGGTCTATATGTTGAACCCTAAAAAAGAAAGAGGAAATTCTCCAACTTTACAATTTAGCATATTAGCAACTAGCTTTGCATTTTCACTTTCCTTTCCTAAAACCATTACTAAACTTTTATGAAAGTTAATTTGCAACCCAGAGAGACTTTCAGAAGCATATAATATAAATTTAAAAATTGCAATGTATTTACAACTTGAATCACTGAATATGATTGTGTCATCGGCATAATGCAAAGAGCTAGTTCCCGCCATCATAAACTCCTCACCAAAACTTTTGATCATACCCATGTTGCAGCAAACTTTTAAGATCTACGCAAATATATCACCAGCTAAATCAAATAGCAAAGGAGAAAGAGGATCCCCCTGTCTCAATCCTCTCTTAGAACTAATGGTTTTGCCCGATACACCATTAACAAAAATATTAGATTTACTTGAGAAAAGAATTTTTGAAATCCATGATATCCAGTTCTCACTAAATCCTCTAGCTCTCAATAAATCAATTAAAAACCTCCAATCAACAGTATTAAAAGCCATAGCGAAATCAAGCTTTAATAATGTATAGGAAGTAGAATTTTTAGAACAAAAAGAATTCCTGAACAAGTGATGCTCCCTCCAAAATTGATCTCCACTTTATAAAAGCAGTCTATGATTTATCAATTAAGAGATCCATCTTATTCTTTAGTCTATTAGTAAGTAATTTAGTGATCAATTTAAAAGTACTATTTAATAAACTAATAGGTCTAAAATCTGCAAGACTTAAATCACCTTCTTTTTGGAATAAGAACAACATTTGCATAGCTCAGCTTCTCCAAATTCAATGTCCCCACCTAAAAATTTCAAAAAGTCTCATAATATCCCTCTTCAGCCAACTCCAATATTTTGTAAAGAAAAAATTTAGAAACCCATCTGGCCTAGGAGCCTTGTCACATGGAATTTCATTCAAGGCATAAAATTTCTTCTGTAAACTTACCATCCCAAATTGAAAGATCTACACTATTAGGATAAAGCAATTTCCCATCAACATCAACCCTGTTATCTCTACTTCTCCCAAGAATCCTCTTGTAATAATCAGTAAATGCTTCGTTCAAATCTTCTTGTTTACTAGTCTTTACATCTCTACGCATAACACTACAAATCGTATTAGATCTCCTCCTTCTATTTGCAACTCTATGAAAATAACCTGTATTTTTATTACCCTCCTTCAACCATTGAATTTTAGATCTTTACCTCCAAAAAATTTCCTCCTGATCAATTACCTTTATTAGCTCTTGCTCCTTCTCCTTTAACAAGTATTTTTCATTCTTCCGTAAACTTCTACTTTCTGCCCTAATGTTAGGCTCAAGAATGTGATTCATCAATTTCTCCTTCTTCAACTTTATGTCTCCAAATACTCTTTATTCTACTTCTTAAGAAATTTCCTCAAATACTTCAATTTTTTGCTAACAATACAAGCAACTTCTCCTGTTTGCCAATACTCATTCCATTTCCTCTCCGCCATCTCATCAAATCCCTCCTTAGGGCACCACATTTTCCTAAATTCAAAAAATATCTTCTCTTAATTTTCACCAGAATCAAACACAATAGGACAATGATCAGAAATTATAGATGACAACCCCTTTTGATATGATAAGGGATGAATATCTTCAAATTATGGATTAATAAAAAATCTATCTAATTTAACTTAAGTTGGATTTTCTCTACCACTACTCCATGTGTATTTCCTCTTAGTAAGAGGAAGGTCAATCAAATTACATTCTCTAACAAACCCCCAAAATCTTCAACATCTTCCACATAATCCTACATTCTCTTGTTTCTCTCATCAATGAATCTGGTTGTATTAAAATCTCCTCCAATTAACCAAGGACCTTGAATTAAGTGTTTAAAAGCAATGCATTCTTCTCTCGGTTTTAGTATTAGGACCATATACACTTATGACAAAATATAATATCCCAGTCAAACTACACTTCAATGCCAAATGTAAACAAAATTTATTCTTCATTTCTTGCATTAATGTCCACTTTCTACTATTCCATCCAATAAAGATCCCCTCAGCACTGCCACTAGCCTCAGTGAAACTCCAATCCTCCCAAATATATGAAAAATCATTATCACGACAACAGATTTTTAACTCTTGTAACAAAACAATATCAAGTTTTACAACATTTATAACATTTCTAACCCTTGAGAATTTAATGTCAATATCCAACACTATATTATTACATGAACATATTATCATTTAAAAATAAAACTCTCTCCTCTAATTTATCTTTAAATTCAGTAATGTCATCTTCATTATTTTCTAAAATAAAACCCAAACATTTCGCAAATTCATAGTATTGATCATGAGATAAACTATTAAGTAAAGTAGGAATGAAAACACTACCCTGCAAAGGATGATCAGCTTCCACTTGTCTTGTACTTCTCCTTAAAAGAGTAAATCCTGCCTGCTCCTTGCTATTGCCCTCTTTTTACTAGCCAATCTCAGACTCTCAAGAACGTTCTCAATCGGATTATGATAAACCACAATTTGCTTGCCTTTGTCATCTTCCTTAGCTTCACCTTCGACTTCCATTTCCATATCATATGCTTACCGACAGCCCAGATCCACATCATCTAAAAAAAATTCTGCATTATTGCTACCAGATTCAAAATTGAAACCCATTTTATCATCATTACTATCAGATGAAGTAAGTTCAATAAGATTTCCAATTCCATCTTCTTGCATTTGACTTACTATTTTCACTCTCCAATATTTAAGACTACCATCAACACCTTTCTAAAAAGCAGTCTTCTTGAATTTCTTTGAATCCAAAACAAATTTTAGATCACCCGTATATCTTCTAAAAGGGATTTCATAATAATATTCATTAACAAAGAGCTTGATAAGAGAAGGAAGCACAGTAGGATCTATCACTTCGATTTCTACCTTCAAATTAGTAAATCAGCCGTACTCATAAATCTTTCTAAAGATTCTTAACTCACCAACCTCGGCCAGAATACAGCTAACCATATCAAAACTTGTAAAAGCAAGAGGTATTTTAAGCACCACCCAAACCTTTACTCTCCTTCCCACCTAAGTACTACCCACCTTAAACCCTATCTTCGTAACCCAAGAATCCCCTTCTCACATATAATTGATCCAACAATATCACTACTATGAAAATTTTGAGGAAATTTAACCACAGAATTATTGTCAAGCTTCTTAACATCCCATTTCCAATTACGATGAGTGATAATACGAAATTTCTTACTAATCAGATGTTTGATATCTTGAATAGAGAAAGCTGCTTTTATTATTGAACAACCACCCAAGAACTTGCTCTTTGAACTTCTCTATCCATTTCAGCAGAAGAAAGAAAAACTTCATAACCCTTTTCTGCCGCCATGAACGAATTCTTCCAAGCCCAAGATTTGCATGAATTTTTTTTATGTCCCATGCGATTACACTTAAAATAAATTATTAGATCCTTGTTGTTTTTTGCCCAATGATCCGTCGAGCCACAGCAAAAACACCTGCTTCTCGATTTAACTTTCTCCAGAAAATCTTTGTAATGATGATTTTTAGAATATGAAATACTTGCACTGGGCTTCGTGTTTAAATTTTTGAACAAAATTTCATTGTAGCTGATTCGATTTGTCACATGAGGGAGAGGAGGGAAAGAAGTTGCATCAAAGACACAAGTTTGAAAATGTGGTTATGACTTTTTTGTGTTTAAATAAGGCGGTTGTTCTAAATATACATTTTATTTAAGAAAACTCATCTAAGAATGTGCTTTTTACATCCATATGATATAGTTTAATATTATAGTGACAAACGAAGGCTAATAATATTCTAATTTCTTCAGGACATGCAATATGTGCAAAAGTTTCGCCATAGTCTATTCTTTCCTCCCGATTATATCCTTGAGCAACTAGTCTAGCTTTATTTCTTATTATTTCGCCATTTTCATCACTTTTTTTGTTGTAAACCCATTTCGTTCCTATTACAGATTAATTATTAGGTGTTGGTACTAATTTTCGTACATTATTTCTTTCAAATTGACTTAATTCTCCTTGCATTTCTAAGAATTTAATATTCATCTTTACCGGCTTCTTTATAGTTTTAGATTTATATTTGAAATAAAAGCAATATTATGACTCATTTAACTTAATTTTCGTCTAGTCAAAACTTTTGTACTTACATCTCTTTAAAAAAATTCAATAGGGAAACGTTTTAAGACATGAAAGGGATCTTTAGTTGTATTTTGTTCCAAAGTTTCACTAATTTCTTGAGAATTTTCATTAATTTTATTTTGTTCAGCATTCTGAGTGATATTTTGTGAATTAATTTGTATTTGATATTTCAGCATCACCTTCGGAGTTATTAAAATTTTCATCAAAGGAAACATGCAGCGTTTCTTCAATAGCATTGGTTTTTTATTGAAAAATCTATAAGCTTTCTCCTATCCAAAAAACTGAAAAAAGTGCCTTCATTGGCTTTAGAATCAAAATTTCCAAGATTATCTTTAGTATTCAAAAAAACATTTTTTATCAAAATTTTAAAGTATGATATTTTAGATGTTTTTCGATTGAAAAGATCATATGGGGTACATTTTGTTTTAGGTCTTATTGACACTCGGTTTGGAACATAACATGTTGTAGCGACTATGTCAGCCCAAAAATTCCAAGGTAAAGTAATGCTATTTAGTAATGTTCCAATGCATTGTATTAAAGTTCTATTCTTTATTTGCACAAAACCATTTTACCTTCTTGTTCTGGGAAAAGAAATATTATGATTAATTCCCTTGTTAATATCAAATTTCGTGAAATAATCTTTTTTGAATTCTTCTGTGATTGCTTCTAATATTTTTAAATTTTAAGTATTTTGAATTTCGAATTCTTTTTGTAGATTTTTAAATGTTTCAGAAGTATCACTCTATGTTTCAAAAACAAAGTCCATGTATATCTTTGATAAAATTATCAACTATTGTAATAACCCGTGTTTTACGTATCGAATGATCGCAAAATATTTTTATTTCATTCATATGAGGTTATATGACTCTAAGATTTTGGAAAGTGACTCTTAGGGACATCTTCCACGTCTATGATTTTTGTCGAATTTATATATGATTATTTTGACCCTGAAAATCTTGTTTGGACTATAACTTTTTATAGGTGCTGAATTAGGGTCTTAAACCACTTCCATTGCTTCGAGATGATGATTTCCCATTCGTAGACTAGTTATAGTAGAAAAATGGACTTGCCGTTTGAAAGTTATTACAGTTATAAGTTTTGGTTACTAATGGCCAGTTTTAGCGAGTAATTAACTAAACCTATGCTTATGACCACTAACCCACTTTGAAATTTGCACTAATAAAGGACTGTAGGAACTGAATTAAGACATTTTCTTCTCCCCAAAACAATAATAAATGTTTTATATAATTATTATATTAGCAAAGTGTTTTATATAATAATTATTTATTAACAAGGTTTAAAGTTAACCTAATTATATATTCTTAATATGGTTTAAATTTGTTTAATTATTTTCTAAGTACGGTTTAAAGCTACTTACACTTTAATAGTATTTAAAGTTATCTAAATAAATTGTTTTAAAGTTAATTATTATTTTAAAATTTGTTATTATATTAAAGTTAAATTATTAATTAAAGTTAATTATTTAAATTTACTTATTATTTTAAAGATAATTATTCTATATTTTAAAGTTTACTATTATTCCAAAGTTACTTATTATGTTGTTTTAAAGTTAATTTATAATCATAGTGACATTATTTAAAATTTATTTATTATTATTATGATATTGTATTTAAAGTATTAGTTTACCAATGTTGTTTAAAGATAACTGATTGTTTTGTTAAAAGTGTTTTTAGATAATAAATTATTTTATAAAAAGTGTTTAAGAATAATAAATTGTTTATTTAAAAAGGAATCATTTTAAATGGAAAGACTGATATAAGATTTTTTTTTTAAAAAAGAATTTAGTAAAGGAATTTATAAAATTGGAAAGAGATTTTTGAATTGGAAAAAAGAGCATGGATTTTAGTGATTTCAGAAAGGAGATTTATAAATAGGATTTAGAGATCTAAAAGGGGAATTTTTATAAATGGGGTTTTGAGATTTATAAAGGAGCATTTTATAAATAAACTTGGAGATTTATAAAGAAATTTGGACATCTATAAGGAGATATTCATTAACAAAATAAAGAGATTTATGAAAAGAAATAGTATTAGGGGTTGCAAATATCTCTATTTTAATAACATCCAGGTTTGATCATTTTAGTACGATTTTCGAAAAGAAAACCTTTCTGGATATTTGAGATCATACATATAATATTGTATAACTACATAGAAAAGTTTTCCAACTTTGAAAGAGAATGGTTTTGTGAGTATACTTGTACCGGTGGAATAAGTATATGAATATTTTAATAAATATTTGAAAAGGTGATTTTATATTAATGGAAGATTAACTTTGAGATGCTTAAAGGTTTCGCTGGTTTTATCCCGTCTTTTGGCAAGGCAATGATGTCGTAGATTTAACCCTATGGATCTCGTATTCATCATGGCAGAAAGCATAGAGAGATGATTATTAGGTTTAGGGATCAGATATGTTCAAGACTATGGACGATAGTCAAGCAGATTCGGATGGATGATACTCTAGAATTTGCTAAGTATGGAATTGGCGCTTCCCCTAGGTAGGGGATAAGATCGAATCAATGTGACGGATTATAGATCGGATCGGATCAATATAGCTATGGATCACTCGGATTGACAGTTCAACTCAATGATGATCGCTCAATAACTCAAGGAACACCAAAAAAACTCAAAACATGACTATGGAAACAGGAAGTAGGCGGCACTGGGGTCCCACTCTAGGGATCGTTGATCCTTAGGGATCGGCATCGATCCCTCTATAGGGATTATAGCCGATCCCTCTAGGGGCCTAGATGGGCCTCATTTTTATGTGCAAGTCCGTTTGGGTCTGGAGGTTTTACATGTGGATATTGAGTGAGATATTTCATCGGCTTTCTCTATAAATGTAACAGGCATAACTCAAGGAAAGGGATCTTCTTTCTATCTCTCTTCTTCTTCTACCTAGGTTTTATTCTGCCAATTTTATTCTTGGATTTTGCGGGTTGTAATTATAATCAGCAGTATAAATCAATAAAAGGAAAAACTTTTAGAGTGGACGTAGGCCAGAGTACGTCGAACCACTTTAAATCTGCATCTCTACTTACTTTCTTGTTGTTTTAAATTTTATTTTCTTCATTTTTATTTCTCTACATCACAAGGTTTAGTTTGAAATATTGGATTATTAGTGCTTTCACATTATTTGGATCAACATTTTGGTGCTTTCACTGAGAAAGACTAACACCCACTAATTTGGAAGAGATTTGGAACTTGGATTTGGATCAATGGTGAGGCAGTCAACAAGGAGACCATTGGTACCATGGAGCAAGTCAGAAGGCTTCCTCAGGAGCTGGAGCTAATCAACCCTTTGTCTATATCACTAGGAACACGATGGAGACTATGATCTATGCTATTCAGGAGCATATGATGAAGAGGAAATAGGCGATGATGCAGAATTTCCTTAGACAAATTGGATAAGCTGGAGAGGTATGAGCTGCCAGAAATATGGATCATGGAGTTGAAGCAGCAAGAGCTACAGAAAATTAGAACCAGGGATAGGAAAACAAAGCTAATAGATGGAGGAACAGAGTGGAGCAGCTGAGGGGCAGCCCCCTGTCAACATCAAGGGATCAGCACCGACCCTCCTATTAGGGTCGACGTATATTGCATAGGAGTCAGGGCCATTCCCCTGGGTCTGGCTAGATCAGTTCATAGCGGGCCAACGGTTGGGGTTATGTAATTTGATGCGGATCAAAATGCAGATGCACATCATGAAGAGTATTTTCTTGAATACCTACACTTAGTGGGGGGACAGGCTAGGAATATGGATTGTAGTCCACCCATGGATGGAACAATAGGATGTTTGAGCTGATATGTCGGATAATGAGAGGCGGATGGTCAGCCACCATAATGATGCAAATGTCAAGCTCAATGAAACACAGTGGCAACCACAAGATGTAGACATAAACAAAATCAAAGAAACAAAAATGCAGACGACCAAATATACAACCAAGTTGCCAACAATGACCAGACTCAAGTAAACTGTATACATGAACGCAAATGCAATGGCCATACACAAAGACAAGGCACCAGAATGAACATAACCAACAATGTACTCCAGACCAATATCAAAGACTCAACAAGCTGCATATATGCACAATGAAATCCAATGCTCAACATCATGCAAATAAACTCAGTAGCAAATCAAACACATGAAGCAAAATATTGCCAGATCAAACATTGTACAACATGGTCAGACACTTCAATGATCAAACAGAGGTCGAAAAAAATAAGCAACCCAGTATCAACAATATTTGGAGTGAATGCAAGACAGTGGTCGAAGCAATACCAAATGCAACAGTTCGAACATACCAAAGTCAAAGAGAAAGTCACGGGTAATCAAGGATTTGACTAAGTTAAACATCAAGCCGTGGAAGGATACAATCTTATCAAGTCAGAGAAAATCACGAAAACATAGTCTATCATCACAATTTCAAAGCCGAGTATTTTTAAACCGAGTCGACCAAGCAAAATCAAAAATATACGTTTTTGAACAAGTTGAAATCGTCTCATACGAACAAGTCAATTTCGAAACCGTGGTCATAACGAAATTGATCAATACCGTGGATGTCGACCAATCAAAATATATACGAATTGAAGAAGTCAGAATCAATCTCAAACATCCAAACAAAATCGAATGGCCGAAGCTAAATATTGAAAAAATCAGACGAACGCAATTCAAGGAGATCGAACTCATATATAAACAATCATCATCGGTAATTTCAAAATCATCCGAGTTCAATTGAGCATAACTGAAAAGCACAAAGGAAAACCACATACCAAATTGAAGTCGAACTCTAGAAGCAGCCGAAATGACGAACAAATATTCTCTCAATTTACAACCAGATTGATCAAACAATTGGCAACTTCACGAAACCCTAGTTTGGATCGAAGAGAACGAAGCCCTAAATTTGCAAGAGGGACGGCCGCCATTATTCACGAAAAGGAACAAAGCAACTAAGAGTCGAACGATCCGAATAATAAGCAAAAGGGGCCGGCTATTTTAAAAGGGCTTTTTATTTTATTTTTAATTAGGGTTTTACGTGCCTTTGTTTTTAATTTGCTTTTTAAATTTATTTTTAAATTTTAAACTGTTATATTTTCTAGTCGTGTGACTAGGGCACAAGCTACGTGGCGTAGCTTGAGAATTCGCAACTCAGTGGCTGAGTTGTGGCAGGGTTTTGAGCGTAGAGTTAGGTTTAGTCGATAGCGGGTGTCGCGAGTTTACGTGTGTAAGCGTCTGACTAACTAATTTCTAGTAGAAACCTTGGGGGCAGCACGTAGGCAGGGTTTTGCCGAAGCTGGGTAAATTCTGTGTCATTCTATTTCTGCTTATTATTCTGCTGTCTGCAACTATTCTGTGATTTGTGTTGAAATTAATTTTATAAGCTTCCGCAATTAATTTTTATAATTAACACTATCACCCTATTCACCCCCCTCTAGGGTGAAATCGATCCTACAAGTGGTATCAGAGCTAGGAATTGAAGTCAATTTTTGTTTTAAAAATTTGAATTTTTAAAATGGCTTCTTTTAATAATGCTTTTGCTGAGGGTCAGTCCATAGTTAGACCACCAATGTTCAATGATGAATATGCTTACTGGAAAAATAGGATGGAAATTTTTCTAAAAACCATTGACGCTTGGGATATTGTTGAGACAGGGTATAAAGCACCAACTATAATTGAAAATAATAAGGAAATAAAAAACCCAAAGGATCAATGGACAGATTTAGAAAATAAATTACAAAATGCTAATGCTAAAGCCATGAATTCTATTATATGTTCATTAGATCAATCAGAATTTAATCGTGTCTCACATTTTCTAACTGCGCAGGAAATATGGCATACACTAAAAGTGACTCACGAAGGAACATCTCAAGTCAAAGAATCTCGCCTTGCCATGCTAAGCAGCGAATACGAGAACTTCACAATGGAGAAAGAAGAAAATGTCAAAGAAATGCATGGACGACTTTCCAATATTGTATACAAATCAAAAGCACTTGGAAAATCATACACAGAGTTGGAGATAGTTCGAAAAATCCTCAGAGTCCTTCCACGAAAATTTGAAGCAAAAGTGACTGCCATACAAGAATCGAAAGATTTAAAACAAATGAAACTTGAAGAACTCATCGGAAATCTCACCACTTTAGAAATGAAATTCAAGGAAAAACGTGAAGGAGGAGACACTTGAAGAAAATCAATAGCTCTTAAAGGGACAATTGAAAGTGAAGATGATGATGATAATGATGATGACTGTGAAGCAGAACTAGCACTATTAATAAGAAAATTCAAAAGGTGATGTCGCAAATATGGCAATCCAGTTAGAAATCAACAAGCAAAGAGAAGATTAAACAAAGCAATAGACAACCCAGAAGAACAGAAAATCATCTGTCATAAATGCAATAAACCCGGTCATATCAAGCCAAATTGTCCCCAAAATCGACTCAGTCGAGGAAAGGTACTGAAAAGGAGAAGTTTTGCAGCTACTTGGGATGAAAGCGACGAAGATGGAAGTGATAGCACTGGCAGTGAAAGTGAAAAAGCAAATTTGTGTCTTCATGGTGAAATAACTGACAGTGACGATGACGAACCAAGTGAGGTATCAAAACTTACTCATTCAGAATTACTTATACATTTTCGCGAGGTAAATGGCTGTTTTGAACGACTTAGGGAGAAGTATGCCAAACTAGAATCACAAAAAATTACTTTGATAGAATTGAATGAACAACTTGACCAATTAGTTCAAAACTATCAAAGTAGGATCCCTAAGTGCGATAAGTGTCCAACATTTGAAGAAGAAATTAAAAAATCGGAAATTAATATAAAATCACTTGAAAATAAAATTCTGATTTTAAAAGAAAGTGAAAATACTAGGAGAGAAAATTATATCAAAAAGTGCACACAATTATTAAACGAAAATGAATCTCTCAAAACACAAGTCCAATAATTGTCAACGACTTTAGATAAATTTTCAAAAAGTGAAAAATCGTTGAATATGCTATTAGGAAAGCAAACTGTTAATACGGTTAGACAAGGACTTGGATATAATCAATCTAAAAGTGTTGAAAGCAATATTAATCAAGTTAATTCTATGTGCACAGTTTGTATAAAATATGGACACAATCACAATAATTGTTGGTATAAACCCAAACATGTGAAAACTATACCGATTTGGGTTCCAAAAGGCACAAATATAAAATCTCTCAAAGTTAAACAAATTTGGGTGCCAAATGGAACATATATAAATAGTTCTGGGTCCCCACAAAATTATCTTTCTAAATATTCTGCCACTAACAATCATGGACCTATAAAAACAAATAGGTCACTAAACTCTCTTCTCGTGTAGGTATGCTGGCAGGCTAAGGAACAACAGCAATGGTACTTGGATTCTGGCTGTTCTAGGCACATGACAGGCGATAAATCAAAGTTCCTTAGCCTAGAAAAGTACAAAGGTGGCAGAGTCACAATGGGCAACAATGACAAGTGTAAAATTGTCGGTAAAGGTAAAGTAGGTAACAATACATTTACCTTGAATGACGTACTATATGTTGAAAAGCTGCACCACAATTTGATATCAATCAGCCAGCTATGTGATAAAGGTATGAATGTTATCTTTGATTCTGACTTGTGCAAATTTGTTGACAAATCATCAAAAGAAATCTTATTTTCAGGTAAAAGGAAAGGTAATATATATTCTCTATCTTTTGATGATCTCACCATCTCTAAATGTTTGGTAGCTAAGGATATAGAAGTGAATTTATGGCATAGACGTTTAGGGCATGCTAGTATGAACTTGTTAAACAAATTAAAAAGGAAAAGTTTGGTAAGAGGGTTGCCATCACATGAGTTTGAAACAGAAAACATTTGTAAAGCATGTACCTTGGAAAAACTTAAAAAATCATCATTTCATGCCAAAAACAATGTAAGCACTTTTAGAGTTCTTGAACTAGTTCATATGGATCTGTTCGAACCTAACGACATTGCTAGTTTAGGAGGTAAGAAATATTGTTTTGTGTTAGTTGATGATTACTCAAGGTATACATGGGTATATCTTTTGGCTAAAAAATTAGAAACTTTTTCATACTTCGCAAAATTCGCAAAATTAGCGCAAAATGAAAAGGGAGTCTCTATTGTCACGTTAAGAAGTGATCATGGTAGAGAATTTGAAAACTATGAATTCGAAAACTTATGTGATGAAAACGGTTTTAAACAAGAATTTTCTACACCACGTACTCCACAACAAAATGGAGTAGTTGAAAGAAAGAATCGAACATTGCAAGAGTTAGCTAGGTCTATAATAAATGAGTATAAGCTACCTTTGCATTTTTGGGCAGAAGCAGTAAATACAGCTTGTAATGTAATGAATAGAGTTATGATTAGACCAATTCTTGACAAAACACCCTATGAGCTATGGTTCAAAAATAAACCAAACATTGACTATTTCAAAGTATTTGGATGTCCGTGCTATATTCTCAATACAGGTGATCAATTGGGAAAATTCAAAGCAAAAGCTGATGAAGGCATATTTATGGGATACTCTTCTAGAAGTAAAGCTTATAGAGTCTACAACAAAAGGAATAAAACAATCTTGGAGTCAATCAATGTGAAGTTTGATGAAGGCATTAATGAACAGGAAATGGTCAAAAGCAATGTTGAAGAGGAGAATGGAAAAGATGAGAACGAAAAACCAAAAGAAACTGCAACAACAAACGAAGACCGAAGGAATCTAGATCCAGAAAAATTGAAATTCAAAGCAGATCATCCTCCAGAATTGATAATAGGAAATCCTATCACAGGTGTTCAAACTCGTTCCTCTTTTAGAAATTTGTGTGATCTGTGTCTATATAGCGGATTTATCTCGGAAATAGAACCCAAAGACATAGATACAGCTCTTAATGATGAAAACTGGTTTATGGCTATGCAAGAAGAGCTAAATCAATTTGAGCGAAATGATGTTTGGGGTTTAGCACCTAGACCTAAGGACTGTCCAGTCGTAGGAACAAAATGGATTTTCAAAACAAATATGATGAATCTGGAAATGTGATTAGAAATAAAGCTAGACTAGCCGCTAAAGGATATAATCCAATTGAAGGAGTTGACTTTGATGAAACTTTTGCACCTGTAGCTAGACTAGAATCAATCAGGATATTGCTAGATTTTGCTTGCTACAAAGGATTTAAGTTAAGACAAATAGATATTAAAAGTGCATTTCTTAATGGAATTTTAAAAGAAGATGTATTTGTCGAACAACCAGAAGGTTTTGGAAGTCATGAATATCCTAACCATGTATATAGACTTAAAAAGGCATTATATGGGTTAAAACAAGCTCCTAGAGCTTGGTACGAATGCCTCAGTACTTATCTTCTTGAAAATGGGTTCAAAAATGGTTGTGTAGACACCACACTATTTCTGTTGCATGAAAACAATGATATTCTAATTGTTCAAATATATGTTGATGACATTATTTATGGTGCTACTAACAATTTGTTGTATGAGAAATTTGAAAAAGTTATACAGGAAAAGTTCGAAATGAGCTTGGTTGGAGAATTGAAATTCTTTTTAGGATTTCAAGTCAAACAAAGCGATAAAGGTACATTCATTTCTCAAACAAAATATATTAAGGAACTTATCAACAAATTTGGGTTAAAAAATGTTAAACCAGCTAGAACCCCCATGAGCACAACAATTAAACTTGACAGTGATGAAAAAGGTAAGGCAGTTGATCAAACGCAATATAGAGGTATGATTGGATCACTCCTTTATCTTACCGCTTCTAGGCCTGACATCATGTTTTCTGT
The DNA here is from genome assembly GCA_030765085.1 of Allium cepa. Lineage (NCBI taxonomy): Eukaryota > Viridiplantae > Streptophyta > Magnoliopsida > Asparagales > Amaryllidaceae > Allium > Allium cepa. The sequence continues at coordinate 663,612,753 of CM060940.1, read as the reverse complement.
CTGCTTGTGAGCAAAAAGAAGTTAAAAGAATTATAAGATATTTGTTGCACACCTCACGGTTTGGTCTTTGGTATCCAACAAACGATAACTTTGAATTAAAAGGTTTTTTAGATGTTGATTATGCTTGAAATTTAGTTGATAGAAAAAGTACTAGTGGAGCATGTTTTATGTTAGGACATTCATTAGTTGCATGGTCAAGTAGGAAACAGAATTGTATTGCATTATCTACAACAGAGGCAGAGTATATTGCTTTGAGTGGTTGCTCTGCTCAAATCTTAAGGATGATACAAACTTTGCAAGACTATGGTCTAAATTTTAAACGTGTACCACTAATGTGTGATAGCAAAAGCGCAATTGATCTCACAAATAATCCTGTACACCACTCACGAACAAAACAAATAGATGTTAGACATCATTTTATTAGAGATCATATTTCCAAAGAAAATATCTGCATAAATTTTATTTCAACTGATTTTCAATTGGCAGACATTTTTGCAAAACCTCTACCAGAAAATAGTTTTTGTAAACTACGTCTCAGCTTAGGTGTGTTAGAAATTTAATTTGCTGAATACTTAACATTTTTTTCCCCTACTAATTGTCGAAAAGATAAATAGTGATTGAAAAAGCGATGAGTATTGATATTTATCATACATTATTACTCGAGAAGGTATAATTAATAAAAAAATTCAGTTTAAACAAGAGTTATAAAACTTTTGTTGGCAAAAATTCCATGACCATTTCCATTTCTATCATATTTCTAACGACCATCACTCATCAAAATTCTATATAGTTTGTCAATATGTGGTACTTTAAACAGGAATCGTTCGTTTTTCATTTTTACATTTTTTTTAAAATAAAATAATAATAATAATAATAATAATAATAATAATAATAATAAATACCAAAGTATTCACTTTCATTTATAAGTCCTCACGGTTATGCATGGGTGAATTACTTGGAATTTGTTATGTGCTTCCATGCTCATTTAAAAGTCCTCACGGTTATGCATGTATGGAAGGCATATCAAAAGTTGATTTTTAAAATAAACAAGTTGATTCTAATCCCGTCCTCACGGTTATGCGTGGTTAGAAGATACTTGAATTCATTTTTTTAAATAAATTGGAATACTACTAATCTCATTTAAAAGTCCTAACGGTTATGCATGGTTAGTAGATATTCAAATTCCTGACATAAATATACCACAAATAGACACAACTGTATGGTTTTATATGATGACATCGTTCCCATCATTCTAAAAGTGGAATATGCGCCTAACAAAATATTTATGATTTTTGTTTGATTTTTTTTGAAATTTAATTTTTATATTCGATTGAGTTTTAATATTGAATTAATATCGATCACTTTATCTCTATTTTCTCTAACACTATTATTTTTTTGCTGATAACAAAAGGGGGAGAGAAAAGTTAAGATTTTGTCAAATAAAATCAAGCAAAGGTCAAATAATTTTCTATTTGCATCTAGGCTCATTTGCATATTTTTATTTGTATGCATATATGCAAGGGGAGCTTTGTGTAGAGTGGAAGCATTTAAATGTAGGAAGCAATTAGAGCATATCAATGATCAAATATATTTAACATATTCAAAATCTTAAATATATGTTTGTTATCGTCAAAAGGGGGAGATTGTTGAATATGCGCTTATATGATTTTTGTTTGATGATAATAAACATATATACATTCGTTTAAATGTATTTGTTAATGTACTATTTTATTTTCTATAGATTAAATAAATATTTGCTGAATAAAATTAAATAACACAGAATTTGAATTCAAACAGAAATTTTATTCAAACAAATATTTATTACAATTTTGAATAGTACAAATTCAAGCTCTCACTATACATATACAATTTTGATTACAAATACATCACAATTTCATATTTACATTTAACCTCACTACAGATCACTCATTCACTCAATTCATATTTTATCTTCCAACTTCATTCCAGTTAGAATCCAGCATCTGAGCAATCTGCAAAAATATTCACTAACGCAGTAAAATTGAAAGAGAAATATTTTTGCAATATAAAATAAAATATGGATTTTGAAAATATTATTTGCCTCAGTTATTTGGGTTGTTCGTCTTCATTTACATTTGAATTCATCACACACGAACAATGTGACATGCACAGTGTATCACTGTACATGCCACAAGGTCGTGCACACCGATATACACTTGATTGATTTACAGGAACAAGTGAGCACAGGTCAAACCCAAATGAAAAGCCGGGTTCAACTCACGTGCTATAAAATAAATGTCACAACTTTCAGCACAAGGTCAAATCCGAGCTTCGAGCTAGATTCAACTCAGGTGAAATTTCGAAAAATAAATAAAATGCAAAGGTCAAGTCACTGCAGTCATGACTCAACTTAATGCAACGACCAGACACACATACTTCAATGATCAGTTCAAGTCAGACCAACCAGAAATGAAACACTGCAACTCAAAGAGCATCAACAATGCAACACTTCAATAAGCTACATACAGTGATGCAACTATAATGCAACAATACCAAAGTGATACATGAACCAGATGAACAAGACATAGCAGGTGATCGAACACATGAACAATGGAGTATATATATATGAACCCAGACAAAAGTCAGAGAGTAGTTCAAGTGATGAAGTAATACAACTCAAATCAAACTAAAATGAAACAGAGATATGCTACAGGATGGTCAGCCACCATAATGATGCAAATGTCAAGCTCAATGCAACACAGTGGCAACCACAAGATGCAAACATAAACAACATCAAAGAAACAAAAATGCAGATGACCAAATATACAACCAAGTTGCCAACAATGACCAGACTCAAGTAAACTGTATACATGAACACAAATGCAATGGCCATACACAAAGACAAGGCACCAGAATGAACATAACCAACAATGTACTCCAGACCAATATCAAAGACTCAACAAGCTGCATATATGCACAATGAAATCCAATGCTCAACATCATGCAAATGAACTCAGTAGCAAATCAAACACATGAAGCAAAATATTGCCAGATCGAACATTGTACAACATGGTCAGACACTTCAATGATCAAACAGAGGTCGAAAAAATAAGCAACCCAGTATCAACAATATTTGGAGTGAATGCAAGACAGTGGTCGAAGCAATACCAAATGCAACAGTTCGAACATACCAAAGTCAAAGAGAAAGTCACGGGTAATCAAGGATTTGAATAAGTTAAACATCAAGCCGTGGAAGGATACAATCTTATCAAGTCAGAGAAAATCACGAAAACATGGTCTATCATCACAATTTCAAAGCCGAGTATTTTTAAACCGAGTCAACCAAGAAAAATCAAAAATATACGTTTTTGAACAAGTTGAAATCATCTCAAACGAACAAGTCAATTTCGAAACCGTGGTCATCACGAAATCAATCAATACCGTGGATGTCAAGCAATCAAAATATATACGAATTGAAGAAGTCAGAATCAATCTCAAACATCCAAATGAAATCAAATGGCCGAAGCTAAATATTGAACAAATCAGATGAACGCAATTCAAGGAGATCGAACTCATATATAAACAATCATCATCGGCAAGTTCAAAATCATCGGAGTTCAATTGAGCATAACTGAAAAGCACAAAGGAAAACCACATACCAAATTGAAGTCGAACTCCAGAGCAGTCGAAAAGACGAACAAATATTCTCTCAATTTACAACCAGATTGATCAAACAATCAGTAGCTTCACGAAACCCTAGTTTGGATCGAAGAGAACGAAGCCCTAAATTTGCAAGAGGAACGGCCGCCATTATTCACGAAAAGGAACAGAGCAACTAAAAGTCGAACGGGCCAAATAATAAACAAAAGGGGCCGGCTATTTCAAAAGGGCTTTTTATTTTATTTTTAATTAGGGTTTTTCGTGTCTTTGTTTTTAATTTGCTTTTTAAATTTATTTTTAAATTTTAAACCGTTATATTTTCTAGTCGTGTGACTAGGGCACAAGCTACGTGGCGTAGCTTGAGAATTCGAAACTCAGTGGCTGAGTTGTGGCAGGGTTTTGAGAGTAGAGTTAGGTTTAGTCGATAGCGGGTGTTGCGAGTTTATGTGTGTAAGCGTCTGATTAACTAATTTCTAGTAGAAACCTTGGGGGCAGCACGTAGGCAGGGTTTTGCCGAAGATGGGTAAATTCTGTGTCGTTCTATTTCTGCTTATTATTCTGCCGTGCTGCTATTATTCTGTGATTTGTGTTGAAATTAATTTTATAAGCTTCCGCAATTAATTTTTATAATTAACACTATCACCCTATTCACCCCCCCTCTAAGGTGAAATCGATCCTACAGTTTCAGATTTATATTTGCCATCGAAGAATGTGGAATAGTGGTTTGGAGAGTCCCCGAGGAGACTTTTAACATGATTCAATGCGGCCACGGCTTTGGTGGATCGACTGGATCAATCAACGGTTTTAACAGCAGCGGTATCTGGAATTGCGGATGAAACAGACTTTAAGATTTCACTAGTACGGGATCCATCAATGGATCTCGGGGAATTCTATCAGGACACTGAAAGGTTCCTGGGGCAGGAGAATGCACGAACCGAAAAACAGGAAGTAAATGTTGTGCAAGGTGAAGGATCATCGGGAGAAGGACTCGGGAAGGATAAGGATAAGTGGATGTTGGACGATGGATATGATGGATCGAGAAGCAAAGGAACGAGCGAGAGCCGAAGTTCTCCTCTTATTCAGATTTGACGAAAAGCTTGGAATGGATTTATCTAGACACTAGAGGGCAACTCCCTTATCAGAAACTGACAAGGAGGGATCCTATAGAGCGAGAATGAAGGTTTGGAAAGTATTGCCTATTCCTTGGGCATACTATGGAAAAATGCGAGCATTTATGGGATATGGTTGAGAAAGATGTCAGGAATGGTAGGATATCGCAGTATGTAAGGACTCAGACTGCGACGGTGGAATAGAAGCGGCCATCGTCCACGTCAAATGGAAATGGCCTTGGATTGAGGTCATAGATCGTCATCTCCTGGTCAGGATAGCGTGAACTAAAATAATAAACTCCTTAATAAAATGCCTAAGTCACTTACACATGTACGGAACTGAGGACCCTAGGCATGCTTTGAGATGATGATAAACCATCATGCCCAAAGAGGCAATGTATGGTTTTCTTTATTTTCTGGTTTTCTGGCTGTAAGGACTCAAATTTAATTTATTACCTCAAATCTACATTAATACATTGAGCAAAATCGGCCGTGGTTGTCTCGACTGGAAAGATGGGGTAATATTCGCATGGTGCGAGTAACTTCATCAGAGAGCGACGGGATGGGCTCGTACATCATGGGTTAAGTCCTCGACTAGAGAGTCAAGGCCAGAGAAAGGAAGTCGGCACAGAATTGATTGCTTTATGTTTCTGACTAGAGAGTCGAGGATCGGAGTGCAAGAAATGATGCCACTTCGTCAGAGAGTGACAGGATCGACTCACTTATCAATGTTACACCTTCCAACGGAGAGTGACTAGATGAGGTCCGGCAAGGGTCCGAAGAGGCCATGATTGGCTTAGGAAGGCCATGACATCCCTTTATGTTCAGGGACACTGAACTGGAGTGTAGGAAGTAATGTCGCTTCACCAGAGAGTGGCAAGATCGGCTTACTTGTCGTTTTTCCCTATTCACCGGAGAGTGATGGGATGGGGTTTAACAAGAGCTCGGAGAGGCTGTGATTGGTTCAGGAGGATCAAGACATCGCTGTATGCCCCAAAAGGGCCGGAGTGCAGGGAGCGAGTTGCTTCATCGAACAGCGACAGGATCGGCATACTCGTTGTTAAGTTTGGATTGAACTTGGCAAGGGTCCGGAGAGGCCATCGATCGATCCAGAGATGTCATGAACTTGGATAATAATCCAAAGAGATCAAGGATTTGTCTTACTGACCTCTCGAATTTAAAGTGGCTATGTATTTGGACAATGGCCTAGAGAGGTTGTGGATTTAGCTAACGACCCAGAGAGGTCGATGATTTGCATAATGATCCGGTGAGATCAAGGCTCTGGATTTGGTTACCGACTTTGGATGAATATGGATTTGGATAAGGATTTGGAATGTTTTTAGAATTGGCTATTGACTCGAATCGGTTGCGGGTTTCATAATGATCCAGAGAGATTGAGGATTTGGCTTGGCAAAAGATTGGATTTTAGATTGGAAATCTCGGCTATCGATGGATTACGAATTACGAATTTCGGACTTATGGAAATTCAAAACATACCTTCCTATCGCAAACCATGTTTTGGGAGGAAAATGTTATCTCGCCTTTTTCCAAGGTCGTGATATCATGGATTTAACCCAATGGATCGCATAGTCATCAAGGCAAGAAGCCTTGGGAGATGATTATTTGGTACGGAGATTGGTTATATTCAAGAATATGGATGATAGTCAAGCGGATTCAGATACATGACACTTTGGAATTAGCTAAGTATGGAACTGGACCTTCCTCTAGGCAGGGGATCAGATCAATGTGATGGAGTACAGATTAGATCAGATCAATATGGCTATGAATCACTCGAATTGCCAGTTCAACTTAACAATGATCACTCAATAACTTGACAAATACCAAAGCAACTTAGGAAACGACTATGGAAACAGAAAGCAGGAGGCACGTGGGTTCCACTCTAGGGATCACCGATCCCCATTCTTGATCCTTATGGATCGGCCCGGATTCCCCTGTGGGGATCGGGGTCGATCCCTTTAAGAGGCCTAGATGGTCCCCTTTTTTGTGTGCAAGTCCGTCTTGTTCTGGAGGTTCTACACGTTGATTTTGAGTGAGATATTTCGTTGGCTTCCTCTATAAATATAGCAGGCATGGCTCTAGGAAAGGGATCTTCTTTCTAGCTCTCTTCTTCTTCAACCTAGCCTATGTTTCTTCCATTTTTTTTCTTGGATTTCACTGGTTGTAACTATAATCAGTGATATAAATCAATAAAAGGAAAAACTTTTGGAGTGGACGAAGGCCGGAGTATACCAAACCACTATAAATCTGCGTCTTTACTTACTTTTTATTGTTTTTAATTTTATTTCTTCATATTTATTTCTCTACATCACTCTATTTGGTTTGGCATATTGGATTATTTGTGCTTTCATATTATTTGGGTTAACACATAGGAAATGCAATCTTTGTTTGAATGTTTGTTTGTTTGATAGTTAAATAACCGACTATCAAATCTGGCCTAAATATGTAATCCTTCTTAATTTTGGTGGTACCGAAATTTTCCGTACTTAACACTGAAGTATTTTAACTCTGGAAATATCTAGAACAAATACATGGATTATATGGTACAGTTACCGTCAATGGTGTTATACGTATAAACTCGTTTTATTCTTTTAGGACAAATGATGAGAAGATCCATCCACATAAACGGTTAGGGGGTGATCCCCACTCTTTTGTATTGTCTGATTATTTTCAAAAAAAAGGCATTGAGAATTTCGAAAATTGATCGATTGGTATTGGAACATCTAGTAAGCGGGGGAGTGTACTTGTAAGAGATGACTCGAAACCGTAACCTCTCTAAAACCATATACGGGTTCTATGCTTAGAGGAGATTCGAGATCTGTTTTGGATGTTGGAATCATGTGTGGTTCCGAGACCCGTTGAAGTTTGGGAATTCATGTGCGATTCTGAGATCTTTATTGAGATATGAGAATCCATGTGTGGTTCTGAGACCTGTTGAAGTATGGGAATCCTTGTGTGGTTTCAAGATCTGTTCAAATGGTAGTGCGTGAGTTGAAATGTCGAACGTAGCCTTACCAGTGGTAATGACTAAAACTAGGGATAGGATGCATAATTAAAGGTTTAGTTAACCCAATAGTCATCTCCTTCCTAGAATTACCTACAGTTTTTAATGCATGCATGGAGCGATGCACTCAGCCTTGTATGGTCGGCTATGTATTTCCTATTATACATCACTAGGGATGTATTGTTGCTTTGGAAGCATAACTCTGATCCTTGTGCAGGAGGACCGTTCTCGAAGCACTAAGGGCCCCTCTATGGAATCCCACACAATTAGCGAATGCATCTTATCAGTTTTTGATTCTATACCTATTATGGTTGTGATGCACACTTATAAGCATTGTAGCTACTTGATTATTATTATTTTCACCCTTAGATATTATTATAATATCACTGGATTTTCTGATATAAATATTTGGTTATCGTTAGGTAAAAAACCATCTGTGTTTATGTACAGCATGGTCTTACGAGATACCTTTATTTTGAAAGGTTTATTTAAACATTTAGAATCCATTTTATTGTGTTTCTCACGCTGTTTTTACTAGATTGACCCATGCATTGTTTTCCAATAATGCTCGGATCAGCCTAGGCATATTTTCTAGCTTTAGCTGGATGCTTGGAGCTTTCAGGAGACGAGCTGGATACTCCAAGATGTAGCCTCATGTATTATATTATTTCATTGTTTTTTTGTTCGTGATTTATATCTGTATGTTTCGGTAGTTGTAAACACGGATTATTATAACTGTCCAGGCTGGTAATAGGTTAGTGTAAACTGATGTTATATATATATATATAATAAGGACTATTTCTTTTGTAAAGATCTTGTGTATATTATATATTTCTCGTCGCGATGTGAGATGTTGTTCCGTCTTCTATTTCTTTAACCCTAATAATCTGTCTTATATTTCTTTAACCCCAGTAATCTTTCTTATAGGCACTTGGATATTCGGCACGTGAATACCACGGATGTATTGGTGTCTATTCTAGGGGTCGAAAAGTCGGGTGGTTACACTAGTCCTTTCAATCAAATCAAACTATATTATTCTTTTGCATGTTTTTATTTTTCTACTTTCATTTTATATTCTATGACCTAACCATAGATATTGAACTTATATCAAATACACATGTTTATATCATAGATAATTCATCGAAGAATTTAATGAAGTAAGTGGATCTTCTTTTGGTAGTATTAGACTTTGGACTGTGTGCATCTATACGTATTAATCCATAGGGTTCTTTAACTCTTTTGTCACAACCATTAGATAGGTGTTTTCCCTTAGTAATTTAAGATATAATTCATAAATAATAATGATTCATAATCATATGATTAAAGAGTAATTTCCTAAACATATGGCGTAGTCTATAATCTCAAATTTTATCGTTAAATATTTTATATGCTTTAATATTTTCTATGGCTAATGCATCAAAACTGTTATGAAAAAAAATACCACCATCGAAATGCCAAAGCACAAATTTAGTTTATATTGAACATTCATGTTAAAACAAAACCATTTCTATTTTCAGTTAATATTCAAAGTAGTTACTATTTCATAAATAATTTTCAACGTATATGAATGTAATTTTTTAGGTGCGTCCGCTAGTTAAAGTTATATGGTATGCTCCCAGTATTTCCATTGTTATAATTAAAAAAATTGAAATACAAAGCTCAATCAACCAATTACCATGGGCTATTTATCCTCTGTTATGATTAATTTACAATTGAGAGTTTTAGATCAAACATCTCGTATCATGGAAATAAATTTATTAAAACAATTCTATAAGAAAAATACATTAGGAATAGAAATCATATTTCTAATCCTCTTATTAAATATCTATAGATATTTTAACTTATTGCGTTTCCCTCTTAATGAAGTAGAAGTGACCATTTGCTATCTTCACCCCAACTACTCCACTATTATCACTATTATCAGACTTTAGTTTTCTCTTTTAAAAGATTGAACCAATGAAAATGAGAAACCCTTTACTATAAGGCTACATCAAATTCATTATAGAAATGCGTTTAATCATCCTCAACATTTGAGGATGTCATATAAATTGCATTAAAATAAACTAATTAAACTAACATTTTAGTGGCTAAATTCCTAAGTCTGTTTGTGCTTCTTGGTCTAATGTTGTTTCTAATAGAACAAAACCCTTATTATATTTAATCATATTAAACATATGATCTTGTACTACGGTTTACTTGCTCAATTCGAATGAAACGCTTTCATCGAGATTTTGTACAATATGAATGCGATTATTCATCGTAAAACTTCTTGCATATGATCAAATACAGATTAAATACCATATTCTTTAATTACTTTAGAGTTCAATACTAATACACGACCTTAGGGAAACTATTACTTAGGTGACCAAGATATGAACACTTTTAATAATTATATAATTTTGGATCTGACGTTGGTTTTGAAGTGATAACATGTCGAGGATTTATTTGCAAGTATATTTTATATTTCTTCATCGATCTTTAATTCAATTCAATTAATATATTTTAATCGATTAACACTACGTCAATTGTACTGAATTTTGCAAATTTATTTAAAGTAGACTTTATAGTTTTACATATATTCTTGTACTAATCAGATTGGTTTATTATATTTATCTATTATGGCTCCTACTGAATTTTGCATCTCTCAAAAAAACTAAAAGAAATATCGGAATTTCAAAAATTCCTTCAATGGATGTTAGGATCTGTTTATCATGTTACCATGACCATGAGTTTGCTTAACAAATCATAGTCCGCATAAATGGTTAGTAACAGTTTACTAGTTATATCTCGTATATAACTCCTAACCAAACTTTTATTATGCTCCTAATCATCTTTACAACCTTGATTTGCTCAACAAACCATGAAGTATATTAGATATCCTAAACCATTATTTCATGGTATCCTAAGGGGAGTTATTATAACCCTTGAATTTGCTCAATAAAGTTACACAACGTTCTTAATTATCTGAAGATAATATAAATATCAACATAGATATTTCATGGCTTGAGTGTGCTAAACAACCATATATATATATATAAAATACTCTGTTTATATTATAAATGTGGAAAGTATTATCAATTTAAATTATAATTAATTTTGTAGAGTATTATCGACTATTTAACGGAGATGAGCGTAATGATTATAACTCATGATACCACATTATGTACATCTGATGTATAATCCATTATGTTTCATGGATTTATTTATTTTATCCTCCCATTTTCTTCATACATATAATACACACGCCCTTTTAATTATTATAACATTTATAATTAATTAAGTTATATACACATATTCATATGTATTCTTTTTCTTAATTAAACAATTTAATTAATTTATAAATATAACATTTATATTTATTTATATATAATTGAAACAGTTTAAAATAAACTAATTTATAACCTTTATGAATATAAGTTTAAAACAATTTTAAATTATGTTTATAACCCTTATAAATTTTAATTTTAATTTAAAACAATTTTAAATTTACATTTTATAACCCTTTATAAAATTATGTAATTAATTACTTAATTTTTAACAATTTTAAATTTGCATTTTATAACTTTTTATAAAATTATGTAACTAATTATATAATTAAAAAATTTAAAACTAATTTATAATTAATATGCTATTTGAATTAACTAAAATTCAAAAATAATTCTGTGTCTTCCACAATGGCATAACCTAGATATAAATCATTCCGACAAGTGGGGTAAAAACCAAGAGATCGGGAGGTTTTTCACTTAAGAGTGGTCCTTAATTAGAGTAACATCCTCCTTATGTTAAGCACATTTTCCTTAGACAACAATATATTTTGACTTTTCTAAAAGTGATGCCCTACATGTCGGATAATTATTTACACAAATGTGATTTAATCAGGTGCGTTGATAACAAGATTAAAAGGGTGAAATTTCATAAAATTTCCTTTTATTAAATTGCATAAAATCTTTATTCTATGTTTTTAACATAAATATTTGTTTATACAATATTTATTACTAAATCAAATTTAGATTTCGATAGTAAAAGTGTTTTGTAATAATTTAATTTAACTAATTTGATTAAAATATTTATTTAATGTTAACGTTTAAAATAAAATAATTTATAATTTAGTTGAAAAATAATTTATTAATTTGTTTACTTTATATTTACCATGTGATGATATTCATATTCGCAATATGAACATCATGATAATATATACACATATAATATAGACTAGGGGTTCATAGGAAAATTGACCGCTTTGTCCTATGGATAATAAGATGTCTAAACGTATATATATAACATAATATAATATAATAATTGATATAAACTATCCTAAGCGTACATATAGTTAATAAAAGTTTATTTTAGTTTTATTCGATTACTAAAAATATATTTATAATCAATATCAAATTTTAGTATATATATGTATGTATAATTTAAATAATGTGTGTGTGTGTATGTAAAATTATATAAATAAAATATTTGCTGAAAGATATATACCATATATGTGTGTGTATGAAAGAAGGTTTTATTTTTATTATTGTTCATTAAATATGTTAGCTAGCTAATTTACAATCCAGCACCTTAAATTCTCGTTTGTATATACTTCTCTATTTAAGATTTTATATCTTAATAGTCTCTAAGTTGTTAAATAAGAATTCTCCCAATTAATATCGACTTACTATATATGTCCCTAAAAATATTATGATACATTATACTACAAATTTGAATTCAATAATCACTTAACATCATTAATTATTTCTATACTTATAACAAAATAATAATATATCTATTTTAATTTGAAATATGTTTGATAATTCCAATTATTCAATTATTTCAAATTCATTTTATCATATTAAATTTATATTCAACTTATTAAATATAACGACAATTTGAAAATGAATATTCCCTAATAATATTATCATTTAGTATTTTTACAAAAATAATTTACACTAAATAAATTAGTACATCCTTTTATTTATTTATCTAACTTTATTTCAAAGAAAAATATATATTTCATTCTCATTCATTACAACCATTTACAAATCAATTTACAACATATAAATACCTTTCACATTCATTGTAAATTTTTATTCAATGTCATTTATTTTTAGAAAGAAATTATTTAATTTAAACCAATAACCTTAAATTTCTTTATTTGATAAATTCTAACACAACACACTAGTTGTAGATTATATTTTTAACCCTCTAGCTCGAATAATTTGTTTCACAAAAATTTCATTTAATAGTAGTATATCAAGAGTTGAGTCGTTACACTAAATATGTGACCAAAGGAGCAAGAGAAGTAGTTGGATGCGAGAGTGACGCTAACGGCCAGAAATGTGCTTGCCTTCTTGGCTAAGGACAAGCGCACAAGTATTAATGGCAGCAGAGCCCACTATTGATGTGCGGGGAAGAACTTCAAGGGTGGAGGTGAATGCCTAGTAAGAGTGAGATGAAAGGGGAAGCGACTTTCCTTATGATGAGAGTCTCGAGAGTGCTAGGAGGGAGATTATCGCTTTGACTAATGGTTGCTCGAATCGTGGGGTGAGTGCGGACACTCACAATACTCGCGATTATGCTCACAATGCTCGTAATCATATCGACAGTTGTGATCCTCTCTCTTTATGGGAGTCGCCATGATCTTCCTTTGAATGGTATATATTGCAATGGTGGTAGGCCTTGGACAAGGACGTAGGCTCATCCCTAGATTCCTTTTTAGTTAGACCACCATCATAGCCAATGCATCCATATATATGTAATGACCAAAAGACATGAGTTATTACTTGATAAAGAAGGAAGAAAATGAGTGATGTGTACGTGAGTCTGATCCTAAGTGATGTCATTATAGTGCAACCTTGTCTAGCCTATGAACCATGCATTATCAGTAGAAAAAGGGGCAGTTACACCTCGAAAGAATAAGATCAACCTAGCACATTCTGCATAGAAGTTAATCGACCTCGGGATAGTCAAAACCGAGATCGTGGTGATCATTAGGGATTGAAGCACCATAAAGGCCGCAAACCAATCACCATGATCAATGGTAGTCATTTCCTTGGTCCGATTGCATGACCAAGGACTGCTTGAGGAGGCCCTCCCCTTAAAGGTCTTAACTGAGGAGTAGGAATAGTAGCGCCCTCTTTATGGATGTTCTCCTCGGTAAACTCAACATAAAAATCTTCTTTATCTCCTTCTTCTACATATTCACCCCCCTTCCCCTCTATCTCCGCTTTATTATCTCTATCCTTGTCATTGTCATCGACAATCACCTAACGACGGACTGAGACTTGCCCATGATCAGCTTCCTCTTGCCAAGGGATTTGGGTCCTAGCCTATTTAGTAACGGGTGCGGTAGGTTCAAAGAAGACTTATTGATCACTATAAAGTAGATGGTACTGGTGAAGGCATGAATCAGTGAGTAGGAAAAATATGTTGCATTTGGCTCAGGGATAGCCTAGAGAGTGGTGACCATGCGCCTCAGGTCATCCTTATAACCTCTCAAGGGGATAACAACAATTGGGGAAAAAATAGAAATAAGCAATTTGGGTGGAGTCAGACCAAATGAGGTGGAGACTAGAATTGCTGATATAGAACTTACTTTTGGATGTCAGTAAATCGTATAGAGTAGCGATTGGAGAAGTAATTCTCCTCGAAATAATCTCGTTTATCATGAGATCGATCACCCCTTTGCAATCCCAGAAGCGTTGAAAAAAGATACCGAGGGACTAGAAGATCGATGTTTGAAGTTGTAAAGATATTAAACGCTGGCAAGAATTAGCTCTCTTCCTAGATGGTGAGCAAAGGTCATATACATGCTCAAAAGCACCGCTTAGGAGTCAGGGTGTAGTTGAGATGTGGCAAGCCTCATGTATTAGAGGATCTGACATAAAAAGAGGTTAAACAGTGGGACAACCCTGGAGAGGCACATGTACTGGCTACAAGTAATGTAACTGGTAAACGGAGAATGAGTCCTTTAGTGTAAGAGCGGGAGCTTTTAACTTCATCCAGTGGGATACTATGCCTCTCACAATGCGCCAGAGCTCTACGATAGGCAAGCAAGACGGGGGGGGGGGGGGGGGGGGGGGAGGGAGTTTGGAGGACTATCTAAGGTTGTTACCTCATTTAAAGCAACGTTCAAGGTGATCTCATTATATGGCTCCTTAATGATTAATAGAGGAGTGATATAAGATGGGATTTGGCAAGCATGATGGGCATGAGATGACGCGATAGCGATGGTAGAAGTTGAAGCTAGCACTGAGCTGGATACCATTGCAGGCAAAGAAGAAGCGGATGTGAATGTTGAAAAACGGAGAGAGTGTCTTCTAGTCATAAATTAGCTAGAAATCTCATATGATGAGCATTGTCATATAAACCCTATTTATCTTTTACACTTATGAAATTTTGTGTTAAGCCATAGTGCAGTCGATGTGTTACATCTAGTGGATGTTGACATGTGTCGACCCATCAATTATGTACATCAATTAGAGGACAATGTATGTCTTATGTAGTGTGTGTATCATATCCCTTATGCACGATGTATAGAAGCATACTATGTAGAAAGCCCACTCATGTTGGCAAATGTTTTCAACATGTGATGGAACTGTGTGTCAGATGGAAACTGTTAATGTATGGACTACATTAATGTAACATCCCCTATCTTGAGGCCCAAAGCTAAGCGCTATAGATGCTACAGTCGTCCATAGTATTAACTTTCAGTGACAAAATACAGTAATATTAATGGTATCCATAATATCAGAAGCACATGAATATGAAATAAAATCAACAAAGATTTCAAATCAGCTTTTCTGACTACATTTCAAATCAATATTTCATGTTTAGATACATAATCCAAAACGATTCACAGGTTTTGATCAAATATAATTATTACAAATTACGCCAACAACGAAATGTGAAGATGCCCCCCTTGGATGATTAGAGTACTAGATAGACATGCCAGTCATAAATATGTCACAGTGGAAATAAAACTAAGTAGCTCCTACATAGCTAACTTTGCCTCCTGCATGTATTCGGAAGCATATTTGTCCAACTTACTAAACCTGAAAAACCCTAACTCTCAATCTACTCAAATTAAATTTTGAGAACCCAAGAGTTTAAGGGAAAAACATAAACTTCGAGTCATACATAAAGCCTGGGGAATAATACTACTACACCTCGATTTACTAAGGGTTCAATATGAAAAATTCTATCGGTTCGAATACCGTCGGAATTGTAATAAAAATAACTACAAGCGCACGGCGTACAATCGTAGTAAGTATGCGAGTACAAGTCGATCTACAAGGAAAGAATTAAATTTCAATATTAATAAAATTAGCCTAAACTTTTGAAGTGGTTTTAAACTAAGAAAAATTATAGAGAATAAACTAGAGTAAAAGTAAATAAAAATATGAGATTAAGAGACAATTTAGAGGCAAATCCACTCGCATACTCTCACATAAATCAACATAAAATTTAATCTATGATCTCTCACTTTAATCTAGTAGTATTAGTGATGTATTTATCATAAGTATGATCTATTTGTTTTATTAATTAACACAACTTAAACCATCAAACTTCAGTACAATACTAAAACCACTTTGTTAAATGTCATGAAAATGAATATGAAACTAAAACAAAGTCTATTTTAAGCATGATCTATTTACTATTTTCGATTAGTAACATAGATCATCAAATTTTGGTTTTATTTTAACTCCATGATCAAAATTATTTAGTTAGATTTTAATGTAACTTGTGTTTGTATTTGAGTAAGAATATCCTATTGTGATAAACAACATAGGCTATCAAATTCGCTAATAAACTTACATTAACATCTAACTATCCATGAAGCATAAAAGATATCACAAATTAGTAAATATGTTGAATCTACATGAGTTAAAGAGCTTAATTGCCCCTAAATTGAAGGGGTTTAGCTTCTTGTTTTTGTTATCATTTCAACACATCTAGATTACAA
The DNA here is from genome assembly GCA_030765085.1 of Allium cepa. Taxonomy (NCBI): domain Eukaryota; kingdom Viridiplantae; phylum Streptophyta; class Magnoliopsida; order Asparagales; family Amaryllidaceae; genus Allium; species Allium cepa. The sequence continues at coordinate 663,596,033 of CM060940.1, read as the reverse complement.
CATTATAAATCAAGGAAAGTAAGAGCTACTTAAAAGAAAAGAGAACTAAACTACTTGCATAAATTAAATCTAAACTAATTGCAATGTATAGAAAGCTAATCTACTAACATGAAATAGAAGAAATCATGTAAATAAAAGTAAGCACGAAATGGAAAAGCATGTAAAAAAAAGAAGAAGATGCTTAAGAAGCAATTTTATTTCTCATTGATTTGTGCTACAGTTTACATGAAAGGTAAGAAGATAATTGCATAAGTCATAAGAGGTATTTATACATGCTTACAACCCTAATTCGTATTTTTGAGGACTACCTAAAATGACTTTTAGGAAGTGTAACCTCCAAGTGATCATTAGTATATACCTAATCCACCATCAATATTTTTCATGTGCATTTTAGTCTCCATTAGCTTTTAATTGTGGTCCATGGGTTAGTGGGTTGGTGAGCTCCTCCACGTTGCATGAATTCTTTTATTTCTTTATTCATTTGTCTTTCTTCACTTATGCATGCATATATATGTGAAACCACTTCCAATAATCACTCAAATTCCTATAAAACAACATTAAAATGTGCAAGTAAATTTTATAAAAAATTGCACATACAAAAATGACCATTTTGCCCCTATATGAAGATGAATGAATGATGATTGAAAACACTTTAGATTTTTGTTTAAACATGTAAAATACCCTAATATGCTCATTTATTTAACTAAAAGTAGATTAAACATGGGAAAAAAATATGCACTTTCACATGCACATCAACTAATATTAAGTAAGACCACGTGCTTAGCGGAACGGGTTTCCCCTCACTAATATTTTTTTAAAAGCATATCTTTTGCACATTAAAACCCTACAGTCAAACTGATTATATCAATTAAAACAAATATATATGCATAAAAAACAAGAAATCAATGGAATATCTGTCTACGCTATAGTTTTATCTGACTAGCTATTAACCATTGGCTGACTCAGGCCTACCAGCCATCATCATTTATCTAACTTTTGTTAGACACAATATTGGGCTGGCTGCCCTTAACTTTCTTTTTCTAAGGTGAACTAAACCTAATGGTTTTGCAGGCTCACCAATAACCTATCTTTACTCTATGTATTCCCTTCCATGTGTAACTTTATTTTAGTCCCACACGTGACAAGCCCTACACACTAGAATTTTGGACTAACTTTAGCTAGGGGCTAATAGCCAAAGTGTAGGGCACGGACGTACACCAGTCCCATCTTGTTTTCTAATATCTAAGTCATAAACTTAGGGTTAACTACCTCATTCATGTTTCATTTCCTGTCTTAGGGTAAACTACCATGTTAAAATTTCATTTCCTTGTAAATAATCTTTACAAATGATTTACCCCTGAAATCATACCTTTATAAAACAAGGAACCCATATACTTTACTTTACTCAAAATACTTATGCCATGGTATTTACTTTACACAAAACAACGTTGATGAAACTTTATCAATAGGACTATCTGTCACCCTTTTCAACTTAAAAGGTTTTAGGCTACTAGGCTAAAATAACACTTTCGAAACCTCTGTTTAAATCTTGAACAACGCCTTTCGAAATCATTGAGAACAACCCTTTCGAAAGCTTTACTAAAACCTTAGGCCTCCTCTTTTAAAACCACATAAACTCGCCTTTCAAAAGCATTGGAAATCCTTCATTAAATGCTCAAAATAAACCTTTCGAAATCATTGGGGATCTCCCCTTCAAAACCCATATTATGTACCTTCCAAAAGTATTGGGTTCAACTAAAAGTTTGTGGATTGCTTCGAAACCTTTTAAAATTATTCCTTTTGAAACCTTTGGATTGAACTTTTTAATATAACTTAGGGTCATAAAGAACTGGAGTGAAAGCATTGCTTTCGAAATCATTGGTCCTAAATTAAAGAAAGAGGATGATATTGAAACCACCCCTTTCGAAAGCATTGAGAAGGCAGTTTCAAAGTAAGAAGGTGAAAGCACCCTTTCGAAACCATTATTTTAACGTTGTATGGAAGCGACCTTAACAAGTTCGAAAGGTGGAATGCGACAGCATAGTTTTATCCTTTCGAAAGCTTTTTTTTTATAACATAAAGTTGGTAACTCATTCGAAATCTCTTATATGTAAACAAAGACAAGTTGATTGAGTTGAAAGCTAATATAACCCCTTTTGAAGCATCCTTTGTAAATAGGAGTAATTCGAAGTTAATGAGGGTGGCCCTACTCGCTCGAAAGCTAGGTTTCGACGATGTTCCTTCCACCTTTCTCCAATGCACTACGCATCAATTACTTAGTAGCATGTGCTATGGTTTTGAATATGTTCATGGGTGAAGGTATGGTATCGAAAACTACTGATGGAAGTGGCGAAGTAGTAATTCCAACCAAAACTAATTTTTAGCTTTTAAAAGAAATTATTTTTCACCTAACTTGCCTAATTTGTAAAAATGTTATTGGCTGCCCATTTCTTTATCAAAATCTTTTTCAAAAAGTGCTCTCGAACTCAGAAATTATCAAATTAAAACATTTTACAAATAAGCCCTTCTCATTAAATAAACATATAAAACATTTAAGTCTCATACCTCAAATAATTTTATAACAATACTAAAATACTTAGGAAAATTACCCAAAAATTATCATAATTCACTTCTAAATGTTTTCTAACATATTTAAATTTCCATCCAAAATCAATATATATTTGCCATAATTAATTAAAACCCAATTTTAACAATTTTCTTCATTGAAAATTCATAAATAATCCATAATAACTCAAAAAATTATGAAACTTGAAACCCACTTCATAAATAATGTTTTCAACCTTATATTAAATAATGTAAGTCATTTGGATGTCATTTAATAGGTTTTCAAATCCAAACTTACCATAAAATCTATACGAAGAAACATAAATCGTCAACAAGTATGTATATATATAGCCGTTTAAACAATTATATCATGGCATATTATTTGCAAAGCCAATTCAGATCTAACTAGAAACCAAAATCAATAAAATGAGATGTAAGATCATTATTCACCTTAGCTTGTTATTAAAAAGGTTGAAATTTGCTCTTTGATTGATTTGCTTAAGCTTCCTATTTGAATCTTATCTTTTCTTCTTCTTAAACCTCTTAATGATGGCCGGGTAAGCTTCTAAGTATTTTAGTTTTTGTTTGCAAATGTTGAAAATGAATAAGGAACGAAGGTAAGATGGGTTTAGGGTATAAAAATATAGTCTATTCCTATTTTTCCCTTATCATATTCCTCCTACTTTCTTTTTTTTAATTCTCTTTTGTTTATACATTAATTAGGGCACAACCCTCCTTATTAATTAACAAATCAATTCCCTTAACCATCTGCATTATTTAATTTAATATATCTAATCAAATGCCCTAAATAATGTTTGTTCAAATTAGGGTCATTATAGACTCCCCTCCTTAAAGAATTTCGTCCTTGAAATTATGATAAGGTACTCATAACAGTCAAACACTAAGGTCAAACATACCATGAAACTAGTCGGGATAATTATCTCTAATTATGCTCTCAGGTTTCCAAATATAGTCTCTCTCGTCTTCACTCCACTGGACTTTGACTAATCTGACTGTCTTGTTCCTTAGTCCCTTCTTATCTCATGCGACTATATAAACGGTTTTCTAACTATAGTTATATCTGGTTTCACTACTAAATCATCTAACACGGTCGATGCAATAATAGTTTTTGGACCTCGAATACATTTCCTTAGATTGGAAACATGAAAAACATTATGGACTCCTGCCAAGCTATTTGGTAACTCTACTTTATATGAAAATTTCCAGATCCTTTCCAGAATAGAAAATGGTCAAACGAACCTAGGTTCCAGTTTTCCTGAATTTCAAAACCGAATTACACTTTTCAAGGGTGATATATTGATGAAAACATGATTTGCGACAGAGAACTCTATGTCTTTCCGTCTTCTATTAGCATAAATCTTCTACCTAGACTGGGCTTCTTTCATTCTAGCACGGATTAACTCAATCTTTTCTGTACCTTCTCTAACCAAATCTGGATCAAGAACTAACATATCCCCAGTCTCTAACCAACAAATGGGATTTACATGGCCTTCCATACAAAGCTTCAAACGGTGCCAAACTTATACTAGTCTGATAACATTGTTATACGAAAACTCGACTAAGTGTAGGTGGTCTTCCCATGATCCTCCAAAATCTAGCACACAAGCTCTTAACAAATCCTCTAAGATATTTTTAAATCTTTCTGTTTGTCCATCTATCTACGGATGGTAAGCAGTACTCATCTTGAGCTTGGTACACAAAGTCTCATGTAGACTTTTCCAAAACTTGCTAAGTAATAAGGAATCATTATCACTTACTATACTACTAGGAATTCCATGCAGTCTAACTACATTCTTCATGAATAATTTAGTTAAAACAGGTGTTGTCTTGGTAGACTTAGCTGGAATGAAATGGGCACTCTTGGTCAACCTATCCACCATGACCCATATACTTTCATTTCCTTGATTTGGACTAGGCAACCCATTTATAAAATCTACGGATATCGAATCTCACTTCCAAACTGGAACATCTAAAGGCTGAAGTAACCCACTTGTTTTCTGATGTTCAACTTTTACCTATTGACAGTTCAAATCCTATTTCACCCATAAGCTTGTGTCTCTCTTCATACCCTCCTAGAAGAAACTTATTTTCATGTCCTCATACATCTTAGTTCCTCTCGATTAAATGATGAAATTTGAACAATGGAATTCTCCAAGAACTTCCTTCCTAATGTTTTTCATATTTAGAACACACGGTCTTCCTTTCTTCCTTAACCACCGATTTTGGTCAAAATTGAAATCTTTCAAGTCATCGCCCTCTGTTCCATTCCATAGTTTTCTGATCCGTTCAACTAATAATGGATCCTCCACTTGCTTAGAAGCAATCCTTTCGATCATCACTGGTTGAACTTCTAAACATGACAACATAGCAGTTTCCTTACTAGAACTAGCTTCAGATCTCCACTGTATTCTGCATGTAGTCAATGCTTCTAAGTATTTCCACTTAGCTATCATTGCCAATACCGCATTCTGATATTTTCTGCTAAGTGCGTCTATGACGTAATTACCTTTTCCCGATGTGTACTCAATACTAAAGTCATAAGCGGCTAAAACCTCTAATTACCTCTGCTATCTCATATTTAACCCCTTCTAAAAGAATAAACATCTCAATGACTTATGATATGTATGCAACTCGAATCTTTCTCCCAAAAGGCAATATCTCCACACCCTTAATGCGAAAATTGCTGCAGTTGATTCCAAACCATGAGTAGGATACCTAACCTCATGCGGTCTAAACTATCGAGAAGCATAAGTAATCACTTTACCTCTTTGCATCAACACAACTCCTAACCCTATTCCATATGCATCCATATACACCAATAAGCCTCAATTCCCCTCTGGAACAACTAACAAATGTGCATTAGGTAATAGGCGTTTCAATTTCTGGAATGCCTCCTCACACTTACCAGTCTAAACAAACTTCACATTTTCCACTTTAACTCAGTCATCAATGCCGTTATTCGCAACAAATCCTTAATGAATCTCTGATAATAACCAGCTAATATAAGAAAACTCTTTGTCGCATTCATTGTCTCAAGTTTCTTCTAATTATTCACTGCCTCAATTTTAGTCGGGTCTACATACAACCCTTTTTATGAGACTACATGACCAAGAAACCTCACTTCCTTCTTTCAGATATGACACTTCGAAAATTTCACTTTTAGTTGATGCTGCCTCAACGTCTCAAGTACAACTCTAAGATGAACTTCATGCTCTCTTTCATCTTTAGAGTATATCAAAATGTAATCTATGAACACTAACATGAATCTGTCTAAATGCAATGGAACGATTCTGCTCATCAAGTCCACGAAAAATGCTGGCGCATTGGTTAGTCAGAACGACATCATTAACCATTCATACGATCCATATCTTGTTCTAAACGCTGTCAAAGGAATACCATCCTCTTCTACTCAAAGTTGATGGAACCCTATTGCCAAATCCAATTAATAAAATACTTTAGCTCCACTCAACTAGTCAAAAAATTGTCAATTCTAGGTAACAGATATCGATTATTTATCATCTTCTCATTCAACTTACAATAATTGATACACAACCTTACGATCCATCCGGTTTCTTTGTAAACATTACGACTGCTCCATAAGGCAAACTACTTAGTCTGATAAAGTTCTCAATTTCCAAACCCACCAACTGCACTTTTACCTCCTTCATCTCAGTAGGTGTCATTCTACTTGGCGGTCTACTCACTGGTTCTACTCGTGGTACTAAATCTATTCGAAACTCAATAGCTCATTTCGGTGGTAGTCCTAATATGGGCTCAAAGACGTCTGCAAACTCTCTAACAACGAAAAATCAGTGTTACCCGGCTACTTGGCCCGGCTACAACGTGATAGTTGCAGAAGATATGGTTAAAACTAGACAGGACTCGAACCAAGAGGAGATTGGAGATATAAGGGATTGATGCAACATGTGTGGTTCGACATGTCTATGGGGATCATTGTTCGATGTTGGTTTGCTTGGAGTAGGATAGCTCTTATGGAAGGTCATAGATGAGTCGGTCTTGGTGGGTCGGCATGTGTTGTTCGGTCAGGGGAGACAAGCCAACGTAGGTCGGCACGTAGTGGTTCGACATAGGTGGCTTAGTGTAGATGTGGATCGGCCTCACGAGGATTAGTACATGTGGATCGACATTCATGTGCGGCTCAGCCTATGTATACGGTTTGGCATATATGGGTGGGCATGGATGGCTCGGTCAAGGAAGGAAACTCGAAGTAGGCCGGTCAAGGTGGTTTGGCCATTGTGGTCCGGCCTTGGTTGTTCGACACGTGTGGATCAGTGCGTGTGGGTCAGCAATTTGGGCTCGGTTGCAGTGGCTCGGCAAAACAGCAAGAAAACTAGCGAGGCTACCACTGGGCGATATGTTCGGTACTGTTTCACTTCTTGTCACACCCATAATTTTTTTGAGTTGCTTATGGGTTTGCTTCGAGTCATCCACAAGTAGACCCTAGATCGGCATCGGGTGGATCAGTGGTAGTGGGTCGACATGCCTGGTTCGGTCTACCTAACCTACCAGCTATGGGCCGAGCTATCTTGGTTATGGGCCTGTACTGGGGGATCTAGCCTATCCTCGTCTATAAATAGAGGGGCATGGGTCCATTGAGGGGACCTTTTTTAGGAGAACTCCAGGGAAACTCTGCCATTTTTTATACTTTCCTCTTTTTGGTTCAAACTTGTACTCAAGTGGTTTGTTTACGTATTGTATCTATATTCAAGTATTGGAAAAGTAATAAAAATTCTATTCAAAGTGGACGCAGGCAATTATGCCGAACCACTATAAATATGATGTTCTCGATTTGGTTGTTCTTTTTGCACTCAATTGCGTTATTTCTCTGTTTTAATATACTTTCTTCATTGATCTCTCTACATAATTCTATTTAAGGGTGTTGGTGACCAATTTAGGTGCTAACATTTTGGTGCTTTCATTGAGAACTGAATTCTCAGCTTGATTGGATCTCATCATCTACTAGTGGATTTCCATATTCGCGAGATAGATCCAGTTATTTACCAGCAAACTTCCTATTCTTCTCAGATTTGAAAAAGATCTAAAGGAAGCTATTATCCATGGGATTGGATTCACCGATGTACGCAAGTTTTGGGATTGGATGTTGAAGTTTGCATTGGAGTTAGAAGGCGACACCTCTCTAAAGGCAATTCAGCCAATCTCTTATATAGTCGTCCTCTCACTCAATGCAGATATCCGATCCTTCAAAAAAAGCTTACGTACTGATCGCTTCAAAAACTATATGTCCCAATCGCTCCAAAAACCATATGCGCCGATCGCTTCAAGAACCATATGCATCGATCCAGAGTATACCGACCCAATGTATACGGACCCCGTGTTACCGACCCAGTGTATACCGACCCAGAGTATACCGACTCAGAGTATACTGAACCACTGTATATCGACCTGGTGTTACCGACCCTATACCGACCCACTGTATATCGACCTGGTGTTACCGACCCAGTGTATACCGACCCGGTGTTACCGACCGAGAGTATACTGACCTGGTGTTACCGACCCAGAGTATACCGACCCAGTGTATACCGACCCTGAGTATACCGACCCGGTGTATACTGAACCAGTGTATACCGACCCGGTGTATATCGACCCAGTGTATACCGACCTAGTGTTACCGATCCATTTAGTTTTTACCGATCCACCTACTGTATCCTAATCCCTCTCCCAAAAAACCATCTGACCGATCTTTATATCAGAAAAAAAAATTGGGTATGACCCAAATTTAAGAAAAATGCTCTAAAAAATTCGGGTGGAAACCCACCCGAACCCTAGTCGTGGTGCAGTGCCTCTGCATAGAGAATTCAAAACTCAACTTAATGAAGGAACATTCTATCCACTTCCCCCAAATCCTATGACCAAATAGGGCATAGAGGATCAAGTGGCAGCTTCTGAATTGCAACAAGGAAACAGACAAGCAACAACTACTCAAACGATACTCCTGAAGGTTGGAGAACATAGATAATATGACTCTAGGAAAACGCCAAGATGACTCTAAGCACCATTCTTCACCGACTTAGCACTTTGAATTTAGTGACTCCAAGCAGACCAATGTTTGACTCTAAGCAATTTTTTCCAAATGCTAACAAGGATATCATACTAATCATGTTTGAGGGGGGTCGACCTCTAGATATATTTTGGCAGCTAATTATCTGGAGAGCCTCCTACGATCATGGATCATTTCTGTTACAAAGTGAATCAGAATCAAAGTGAGGATGAGTGGAGCATACTAGGAAAAATAACATTGCAGGCCCGTTAGCTAAGGACTCTGATTTCGATGGATAAAGCAAGATCTCAAAACTCGACTCATATGCTCTTTGAAAGATTCAATCGATAGCCTCTACTTGGAGACTCATGACTCAGAGTGGAACTGAAAACCAACCTTGAGAGAGTCCACGAAATACAACTGCTCTCAACAAAAATCTCTAAGTCCCTGAACCGGACTCAAGAACTCTGAGTCCCTAGAGCGTGGACTAGAGTATAAATGACTTGAGAAAAATCTCTAAGTCCCTGAAGTGGACTAGAGTACTTTGAGTCCCCAGAGCGCGGACTAGAGTATGAACGACTTGAGAAAAATCTCTAAGTCCCTAAAGTGGACCAGAGTACTCTAAGTCCCCAGAGCATGGACTAGAGTATAAATGAATTGACGAAAATCTCTAAGTCCCTGAAGTGGACTCGAGTACTCTAAATACATAGAGCATGGAGTAGATTATAGATGAATTGACGAAAATCTGTAAGTCCCTGAAGCAGACTAGAGAACTCCGAGTCCCCTGAGCGCGGAATAGAGTATAAATGACTTGATAAAAATCTCAAAGCCTTTGAAGCGGACTAGAGTACTCTTAGTCCCCAGAGCATAGACTAGAGTATAAATGAATTGAAAAAAATCTCTAAGTCCTTGAAGCGGACTAGAGTACTCTAAGTCCTAAGAGTATGGACTAGGGTATAAATGAATTGACGAAAATCTCTAAGTCTCTAATCAGGCTAGAGTACTTTGAGTCCCCAGAGCGTGGACTAGAGTATAAACGACTTAAGAAAAATCTCTAAGTCTCTGAAGCAGACTAGAGTACTCTAAGTCCCCAGAGCGTGGATTATAGTATAAATGAATTGACGAAAATCTCTAAGTCCCTAAAGCGGACTAGATTACTCTAAGTCCCCAAAGCGCGAACTAGAGTATAAATGACTTGAGAAAAATCTCCAAGTCCCTGAAGCAGACTAGAGTACCCTGAGTCCCCAAAGTGCGGACTAGAGTATAAATGAATTGAAGAAAATCTCTAAGTCCCTAAAGTGGACTCGAGTACTCTGAGTCCCTATAGTGTAGACTAGAGTATAAACGACTTGAGAAAAATCTCTAAGTCCCTAAAGCGGACTAGAGTACTCTGAGTCCCCAGAGCACGGACTAGAGTATAAATGAGTTGACCGAAATCTCTAAGTCCCTGAAGCGGACTGGTGTAGACTGAGTCCCTAGAGCGTGGACTAAAGTATAAACGACTTGAGAAAAATCTCTAAGTCCCTGAAGCGGACTAGAGTACTCTGAGTCCCCAAAGCGTAGAGTCTGGTATAAATGAGTTGACCAAAATCTCTAAGTCCCTAAAGCGCACTAGAATACTCTGAGTCCCACGAGCACGGACTAGAGTATAAACGAACTTGAGAAAAATCTCTAAGTCCTTGAAGCTGACTAGAGTACCCTTAGTCCCTAAAGCGTAGGCTAGAATATAAATGAATTGAAAAACAAATCTATAAGTCCCTGAAGCGGACTAGAGCACTCTATGTCCCCGGAGCGTAGATTAGAGTATAAACGACTTGATAAAAATCTCTAAGTCACCAGAATGCAGAGTGGTGTATAAATATGGTTAACTAGATGAGTGGATTCTGATCGTTCTCTATTCCTCAAACTTCAGCTTGAAATCGACAAAAGGAGTATTAACTCGCTAAGGATGGAGTTCAACCATCCGACTTGTGGCCTGCCAAATCAATGCTGGGAGTAGGAGTGCAAATCACTAAAAGCTGAATATGACAGCTCGTTATAGCTCTAGCTTGGCGTTCTTTACAAATTAAGGCAATGACTACAAGGGGGCCTCAATATAGAACCAATCAAAACGACATCCGAAGCTACGGGCGACCTACTATATCATACCTTAGATCGAGGGTCAATATCGACCCACACCAAGCACATAAAAATGTGACCCGAATCTCCCTTGAAAAACTATGACCACCAGAGTGTGGAAAGGAGAGTAAACCACGAAGACTCTGTCATTAATTCTCCAGCCCCCTCCTTCGATCCATCAGGAGGAATATGAAACTGGATGAGCATGACCCGACTGCACTAGAGCCAACTTTACCCATAGGTCTGATTATAGAACATGAACTAAAGTGGACATTGCTGACCATCTAGTAACCAACTTACGCCCAGAAACTGACGAGGCATCGAAGTATTTCCCTTGTAAATAAAAACAAAAATACAATCCAAGGTAGGCAAGACTTAGCCTCCCATCAACAGACCTGATCCCACGATTCAATGGGAAAGAGAGTAAAGTAAAGTGGGCATGGATGGCCTTCCTACGTATCGATATATGCCCCAGATTTGGGGGCACGAGCGAGAAGAAGGATGAATGTGAACCGACTATTCACCGATCAACTCTATGTCTTTAGAGTTTAGGTGGGACTATAAACATAGCTAGGACGAGACTCAATCATCACACGGTACATTTATCAACCCAAGACTGGGACCGGAAGTATGATCATCCAAAGACTGGCTGCGATAGCTCAATATTGAAACTTATATATGGTGTTTACAACTACGCAAGGCTACGACCGAAAGATTGCCTAGAGACAGAATCATTAAATCGATGCCTAAGCTCATGGGCAACTGACCATCACTCCAACCCAAAGGACGGGTAAAGGATCATAAATGCGTTGAGTGGAAAGCGCATTACTCGAATATACAAGCAAATTCAAACTAAAAGCAAGATCCAGCAATGCAGCTTCACGCAACTCAAGGCCGACCACTAGTTGACATTTTCTTCAAAGTGCTTCTAAGCCTAATATTTGGCCATTTGCAGATAATCGATCAGAGTATTCGGACCCCTTCACTGCCAGACTTAATAACTCATGACAAGATTCAATGATTCGACCAGAGTAACCATCAACATTGACTGTCCCAACTATATTTCACATTGAATGTTACGCAAAATAGTTTCATCTAAACTCAAAGAATTTGAGATTGCACCCGCTAAGCTGACAGTCGACATTACAGTCAACCATGGCGACCCATCACGGGTGCTGAATATCGGATCATAGCTCAGTGCAATGATGATAAAAGAATTGGTTTGATTTCTCTGAATAAATGATGATATGTTACCTTGGACCCATTCGGACATGCATGTGTGATTTCACCGAATATCGCGAGCTATGCATTCAATATCGAACTAAAGCTACAAAAGCTAGCGTAATGTCTATTGATTACATCATGAAAGCTCCACTCTTACTTTTTGGCTCACCCCATTAGCATCTATGCTTAACAGCCATTATGATAGATCATACAACGACCTGAGACGTCTGAAAGACTACTTAAATAGAATATCAAACTTAGCCAATTCGATATCACTTATTTCCCTCGATAAGCTATCCAAAGACAGAAATTAGCAGACCTCGTATCTGAATTCACAACATCAGATGACTACTCGAAGAGTAGTGGAGAACCAACCAACAGATGGAAAATATACGTGGATGGAGATTGGTTAGATCTTGAAGATAGATCTAGAAAAGGGGGTCATGGTTGACTCCAATCAAAGACTATCTACAATGAGGGATTCTCACTAAATGGAGGAAGGGAAAACGACAGATCCTCCTCAAATCTTCTTGCCAAATCATCCAAGAAGAAGTCATGTGTAGAAAGAATTTTATCCATTCTCATGCTTCGGTGTATCACCTATGATGATATCAAATGAGTCTTGAGTGAAGTCTATGAAGAAGAATGCGGTGAGTACATCAGGGGGAAAACCCTGACAAAGAAAATACTTAGCTATAGGTATTACTGGGCAATTATTAATCAAGATGCGGTTGATCTTGCTAGAAAATGTGACGAGTGCAAGATGTTTGCAAAAAATCCATGAGCCCCGCTGATGGAAACTACTCAAATGGCTAGTCCATAGCAGTTTGCCACTTGGGGGCATTGACATCATCGTCTTCTTGCCAATCCTAAAGGTGGTATGAAATATGCCATCGTAGCAGTTGGTTACTTCACCAAATGGGTAGATGAAGAACTTTTAACCATAACCAAGATGAAGAAAATAATCAATTTCGTTGTCCGTAAAATCATCTGTCCTTATGACCTTCCATGATCCATTATAACTGGTAATGAATCCCAATTCGACAGTGCTAAATTTAAATGACTTCTGCCATCAACATCATATTAAAAATAGATTTATAATACTTGCTTGCCCTCAAGGAAATGGACAGGTTGAAGTTGTGAACGAAATCATAAAGCCTATTCTGAAGAGAAATTTGGAAAAGGCTAGAGGTAAATGGGTGGATGAACTCGCAATAGTATTACGGGCTTATAGAACCACCCATGAGTCCATGACTGACTGTACTCCCTTTACCCTTGCTGACGGCTCCGAGGTCATCATCTATGTAGAACTAGAAGTCCCCTATCATCTAGTGGCTGATTACAACCCTTATTTCACAAAAATATAAACAAGGAACTGTAATCGAATTGCAATTAAACTAGATGGAATTGGTGATGACTTATGAGCATATAAAACACATCCGAGAGCTAATAGCAAGAATGTGTACCTGAACATGCACGTGTATATTCGAAAAAATTCGACTTCTTAAAATCAACAAAAATTTAATTTTCACTTAGGGTTATTAAGAAAAGACTGGATCAGATAGCCGAAGCTTACTAGCCCTGTAGAACCGGACACATATGGCCACCGATGAGCTACAATCCTAAATTTATACTATTAGGAATCGACCAAGCGTCATGACGACCAAAGAAGGATACGACACTTCGGGTGGATAAAATTGAAGGATAATGACTATTCAGGAAACTAGATGGTTTTCTTTCTGGAGACTCTAACTTGCTTCGATTCAAAGCACGTCATGTATGCAACAAGACGTACTTTTGGAGGAAAATGTAACCGGTATACTTGGCCCGGCTACAAAGCGATAGTTGTAGAAGATATGGTTGAAACTAGACAAGACTCGACCCAAGAGGAGATTGGAGATATAAGGGATTGATGCAACCTGTGTGGTTTGGCATGTCTATGTGGATCGTTGTTCGATGGTGGTTTGGTTGGAGTAGGATAGCTCTTATGGAAGGTCATGGATGGGTTGGCCTTGGTGGGTCGGCACGTATTGTTCGGTCAGGAAAGACAAGCCAATGTAGGTCGGCACGTAGTGGTTCGGCCTAGGTGGCTCGGTGTAGATATGGATCAGCCTCAGGAGGATTAGTATACGTGGATCAACATTCATGTGTGGTTCAGCCTATGTATATGGTTTGGCACGTATGGGTCAGCATGGGTGGCTTGATCAAGGAAGGAAGCTCGAAGTGGGTCGGTCAAGGTGGTTCGGCCATGGTTGTTCAACATGTGTGGATCGATGTGTGTGGGTTGGCAATTTGGTCTAGGTTGCAGTGGCCAGCCAAAACAGCAAGAAAATTAGCAAGACTACCACAGGGCGATATGTTCTGTACTGTTTCACTTCTTATCACACCCATAATTGCTCTGAGTTGCTTGTGGGTTTTCTTCGAGTCATCCATAAGGAGACACTGGATCGACATCAGGTGGATCGTTGGTAGTGGGTCGACATGCCTGGTTCGGTCTACCTAACCTACCAGCTATGGGTCGAGCTTTCTTGGTCATGGGCCTGTACTGGGGAATCTAGCCTATCCTCATCTATAAATAAAGGGGCATGGGTCCAGTTGAGGGGACCTTTTTTGGGAGAACTCTAGGAAAACTCTGCCATTTTTTATACTTTCCTCTTTTCGATTCAAACTTGTATTCAAGTGGTTTGTTTACATATTGTATCTTTATACAAGTATTGGAAAAGTAATAAAAATTCTATTCAAAGTAGATGTAGGCAATTACGTTGAACCACTATAAATCTGGTGTTCTCGTTTTCGTTGTTCTTTTTGCACTCAATTGTGTTATTTCTCTGTTTTAATTTACTTTCTTCATTAATATCTCTACATAACTCTACTCAAGGGTGTTAGTGACCGATTTTGGTGCTAACACTCGGTTCAACTTGTCTTATTCCTCCATGACACCCAATAAAGCATTTACCCAAAAACTATAGTTTTCTACGGAGTATATAACCCGGTCACTACAACTAGGGTGTCTAAGCGATATTTTCCTATCATGATAAAATATCCTAGCATCATACTTACTTAACCGATCCATACCCAAAATAATTATGAATCACAAGAAATCAAATACATGCAAACTAGAAGCAAATATATTACCTAACCATTCAAACTCTAAGTGGTCACATCTCGTCCCAAGAGTCGCATACCTCCTACCGAATTCGCAACCCTTAAGAAAGTAACTAGATACGAGGTTTCTAGATTAAGCCTATCTATCAAATAATGAGATATAAAAGAATGCGATGCACTAGTATTAAATATAACTCTAACCAATACATCATGCGTACCTCCTAACACAACTTTTCCTTCTTCCTCAGCTGTTGGTCTTGAGGTAGCTGGTTCCAACGCAAACAACTTGCCTTTTCCATCCTTGGTTGGTCACTTGCACTGGTTCCTATGATGTCCTATCTGATCACAATTAAAGCACCTTACCTCTTTCTTATCAGCAGCTTTCTTCCTTTTTCCTGTTCGACACTCGTGAGCATAATGACCCTTCTTATAACACTTAAAGAAAACTACACCGGCCTTCTTTTTCATGGCAGCTCCAATCTTTTAAGCACCCTTCTTATGGAAAAACTTTCTCTTTTGGTTTCACCCACTTTGAGCTTCCCCTACTTTATTACCATCACGAAAAGCGAGCATCTCTTCCTGCCACAAAGCCATCTCAACAACTACATCGCACGGATCCCTAATATGTGGTAGAGTTTCTTTAGCTAGTTCAGGTTTTAGTCCATGGATGAACATCTCGGTCCTTTTGGTAATTGTTTCGACCATAGCATATTCGTATCTCGATAGCTCCTCGGATCTGGTTGCATACTCAAGCACTATCATGTCTCCCTGCTCCAGCTCCATAAAATTCTTGAGCAGAGTTGACCAAGCAATTTGTAGCGGCCCGGATTAGTCACTTGAGATGGGAATATTTAATTTAATTTAAATATTGACAAGTAAATTTTATATAATAAATAACTTAAATGTCAAATATAGCGATTTAACTGATAATTTAAGTGTCAAATTTAATAATTGAAATGGTGTAAATAATTGAATTTTAGGTTTTAAGTTGGAAAAAACTTATTTAAAATATTTTTTAAATTCTATTCAATAAGATTGAAGATAATAAAACTTCTAGAATGGATTTAAAAGCAATTTAATAGATTTTGAAAATAACTCGTTTTAATTAACAGGTGAAAATAGCCTTCTGTGGAACAGTCTCGGATTTTGACGAAACCTGTTTCATTGGATCCATAATAGTGAATTATATTACACCGTCAAATTTCATGGCGATCAAATGCACCGTTTGACCGTACGAGATCGAAACGCGTAGAATTTAATATTGAAAATTTAATATAATAATTGGGTTCAAAAAGCTATCTTCTTCATACAATCAAATTAGGACACGAAACAAGTTCCATTGCGTTCGAATAGGGGTATAACATATAGAACGCCAAGCGGCATGCCTCTATCACGGTTCGAAAATACATAGCTAGATATTTTGAATTTATATATATATATATATATATATATATATATTCAGATTTGACTACACAAGTCCATACTAAAAAAAGCTATGCTCTGATACCAAATGAAAAGACAGCGTGGATCGTCCTATATGGAATTATACTATACTAGTGTGGTTAATAAACCAAAATACTATAGCAATGTGAATAAGTAAAATAAAACAAGCACACCAAGAATTTTTATACTGGTTCGAAATTTTCGTTCAACGTCCAGTCCCAGACTCTTTCTGGAATTTCACTAAACAATCCTCAATTAACCCGGAGGAACAAGTTTACAACACCTGAACAACAGAACAGGATTTTGATGCCTCGACAACCGAAGAGGACTTCACTTGCCTGGACAGCAGAAAAGGACTTCAACTTATACAGAGAGTATTTGACACATTATGTTCTTGATAACACGAATTTGTCTCTTGATAGTACAATCTTCCTATAATCTTCTCATTTTGATATATATGTGTGTGTATGTGAAGAATATGGAAGTAAATGAATGATTTTGAATAAATTTGAATGCATAAAAGTGTTAGAATCAGAGTAGTACAAGAATAGAAAGAGTTAGATCGATTAGGTTGATAAAACAAATGATTCTAACTTGTTTATATAGAGTATAAAGAGGTGTAATCCTTCGTGAATAGTTATCATGAAAGAGTATGGACATATCTATCAATAAAAGGTTGTATCTCTTCATGGAAGAGAAGTGTCTATTCAAAAATAAAGCCGTTGTAGGAATTCAGACGTTTGAAAATAATAATTCAGACTTCTGAAATTGGTAACGGGCAAATCAGAAAGGAAATAGGTCATTTTTGACCAGATTCAGACGTCTGAAATTTCCAATTCAGACGTCTGAAATTTCCAATTCAGACGTCTGAATATTGTCTGAAATTTCAATTTTGATTACAGATTCAGACGTTTGAAATGGTCAATTCAGACTTCTGAATTTGATTTGTAATAAAAAATTACCATAGCTCAAATGGTTAGATCCCTTGCCTTCAAACTAATGACCTGGGTTCGAGTCCCACTCCACGCAATTTTTGAAAACTTGGTTTTTCATTTGAAATATGAATGCATATGTGTGTATACCATTTGGAGAAGATTTTAACATTTGTAAACTCTAGACACGACACTATATGACTAATAATACTTTGTTTGTCGCCTTCGTTTTATCTCTATCATGCATATCTCTTCTTGTATCCCCATATATATACTTTCATCCTTTTTTGTATTGTGTATCTTCATTTTGAACGTATTTGATTATCTCTTTTTGATGCTCATGTACCTGCAAATTAGCTTAGAGATTCTTTGGCATAATTGTATAGTTGTTGTCATTAAAATCCAATAATTAAGGTTCTAACATTCTCCCCCTTTTTGATGATGACAACTATACAATTTTAAAAAATATTCATTCTATATAAAAAATAATATAAATATGTTTAAAGCTCCCCCTAAGTATAACATCTCCTCCTAAGTATAATATCTCCCTCAAATAATATGCATATGAATTTCTCCCCCTTTGTCATTATCAAAAAGAATGAGGGAATATAATAAATTATATAAAATATCTTGTAAGTAATGAGATAAACTCATTATTGATTATGAAGGAAAATAAAATAGATTTTACCATATTTGTTGAAGTCCATATTTCATTATAAGCACGTGATTTTATTAAATGTATGGAATATTCTTTAAAATTCCAAAATCTATCATTTTCCCTTTGTTTCTCCAAGTACCTGCAATAAATAATAATTATTTTTAGTACCCACTTACTATGTTAGGGTCCAGAGGGGTTAGGTCTTAGGAAACCATACTCATTTTGGTGTGGTTGAACCTTTATAAATATAATTTTTATTGTTAACTACCATATCAAAATAATCATTAATGTATTTTTCTCTATTTTTCCACTTAACAAGAACCCAAATACTTAGATAATTTTTATTCATATTTCCATTCAATGATTTTTTTCTTCTAGAGAAATTATAAACATTATTGTTCATAGCAGTATTTGAATTTCTATAAAAATTGGATTTAGACTTTACTCGAAACTTAGCACTATCATTTTTACTATACATGAAAGCATATATAGTGTTATTTCTATGATCAGTTTTATTATATCCTAAACCACTTTTATCATTGTGAGATTTTGAATTCTTAACATAAGCTAATCCCTTCTTATTTGAAGTAGGTTGATAATTTTCAACAATCCTGGATAAATTTTCTCTCCCTTTATTAAAATTGAAAACATTTTTAGTAATGTCATCAAACTTAGTTTTGAGACTAGTGTTATCTAACTCAATAATTTTTATATTTGTTTTTAACTCATGATTCTCAGAAGCTAGAGCATTATTCTTTTCTTTTTGAGCTTCTATTTCTTGACTTAATAGAGCGAGTTGAGAATTGTCTGACTCTTAAATTTTCTCAAGTTCTTCTTCTAATATTCTCTTCTCGTCTTTAAGCATATCTCTTTCGAATTCTGCTTTCTTCTGATTTTCCAGAGCTTCCTTATATTTTCTTTCGAGACTCTTTAAAGTGTATAGAAGTTTTGAATTTATTTCTATCATATCATCAAAAGTTAGATCACCTACCTCATTATCTTTTGCCATGAAGCATTTGTTTGTTTGCTTCTTTGATTTTTCTTTATTGCTCTTCCACTTGTTATTGCCTTGACTAGATTTCTTTATAGCCATTTATTCTAGGATGTTGTTACGATCTCTAGAATCCCAGGCTTTAATACCAATTGGAAAAAAAAGCTCTGCTCTGATACCAATTGAAAAAAAAGCTATGCTCTGATACCAAATGAAAAGACAGTGCGGATCGTCCTATATGGAATTATATTATAATAGTGCGGAAATAAACTAAAATACTATAGCAATGTGAATAGGTAAAATAAAACAAGCACACCATGAATTTTTATACTGGTTCGAACTTCCCGTTCTACGTCCAGTCCCCGACTCCTTCTAGAATTTCACTAACAACAGTCCTCAATTAACTCGGAGGAACAGGTTTACAACACCTGAACAACAGAACAGGATTTCAATGCCTCAACAACCGAAGAGGACTTCACTCGCCTGAACAGCAGAACATGACTTCAACTTATACAGAGAGTATTTGACACAGTGTGTTCTTGATAAAACAAATTTGCCGCTTGATAGTACAGTCTTCCTATAATCTTCTCATTTTGATATATGTGTATGTGTGTGTGTATGTGAAGAATATGGAAGTAAATGAATGATTTTGAATAAATTTGAATGCACAAAAGTGTTAGAATCATAGTAGTATAAGAATAGAAAGAGTTAGATCGATTAGGTTAATAAAACAAATGTTTCTAACTTGTTTATATAGAGTATAAAGAGGTGTAATCATTCGTGAATAATTATCATGAAAGAGTATGGACATATCTATTAATAAAAGGTTGTATCTCTCTGTGTAGTTAATGCCCCGCTATTACCCCGCTATAACCCCGCTATATCTCATAGCGGATTTATGCCGCTATGATTTTTCCATATAGACCTAAAATATAGCCTTTCCGCTTTAAACCCCGCTATTTCCGCTATATCCCATTATTCCCGCTATATTCCACTATTTCCGCTATATCTTCTTTAATAAAATGAAATAAAAAATTGCATTTATACATTATAAAATTATGAAACCAATTTATTTGATTTAATTTTTAATATATTTTCAGAAATAAACATACTCTACTAAATTTAATTATGTTATATAACAGTTTTACATTTATTTAAAGTATATTCGCATATGTTTTTACTTAAAATTATTCATGTACTGATTATAATTCAATTGAATGATAATTTTTCATTTAATTACCATTTATATATTCGTAAAAACATTAAGTACAAGTTTTATATGCTATTTTAGAGCTATCCGCTATATCCCGCTATATCCTCGCTGTATCCCCGCTATGACTTTTTGCACCTCCACCGCTTTGAATCTGCCGAGCGCTTTAACTGCACAGGTACTATCTCTTCATGGAAGAGAAGTGTCTATTCAAAAATAAAGCCGTTGTAGGAATTCAGACGTCTAAAAATAATAATTCAAACTTCTGAAATTGGTAATGTGAAAACCAGAAAGGAAATAGGTCATTTTTGACCAGATTCAGACGTCTGAAATTTCCAATTCCGACATCTGAATATTGTCTAAAATTTCAATTTTGATTACAGATTCAGACATCTGAAATGGTCAATTCAGACGTCTGAATTTGGCTTTCAACAAAAAATTACCATAGCTTAAATGGTTAGAGCACTTGCCTTTCGAACTAGTGACCCGGGTTCGAGTCCCACTCCATGTAATTTTTGAAAACTTGATTTTTCATTTGAAATGTGAATGTATATGTGTGTATACCATTTGGAGAAGATTTTAACATTTGTAAACTCTAAACACGACATTATATGACTAATAATACTTTGTTCGTCACCTTCGTCTTGTCTCTATCATGTATATCTCTTCTTGTATCTCCACACACACACACACACACACACACACACACACACACACACTTTCATCTTTTTTTGTATTGTGTATCTTCATTTTGAACGTATTTGATTATCTCTTTTTGATGCTCATGTACCCGCAAATTAGCTCAGAAATTTTTTGGCATAATTTTATAGTTGTTGTCATTAAAATCCAATAATTGAGGTTCTAACATTCTTCCCCTTTTTGATGATGGCAACTATACAATTTTAAAAAATATTCATTCTATATAAAAAATAATATAAATATGTTTAAAGCTCCCCCTAAGTACAACATCTCCCCCTAAGTATAATATCTCCCCAATAAATAAAAAAGCTATGCTCTGATACCAATTGAAAAAAACAGCTACGCTCTGATACCAAATGAAAAGACAGTGCGGATCATCCTATATGGAATTATACTATACTAGTGTGGAAATAAACTAAAATACTATAGCAATGTGAATAAGTAAATAAAACAAGCACACCAGGAATTTTTATACTGGTTTGAACTTCCCGTTCTACGTCCAGTCCCAGACTCCTTTTGGAATTTCACTAACAACAATCCTCAATTAACCCGGAGGAACAAGTTTACAACACCTGAACAACAAAACAGGATTTCGATGCCTCAACAACCAAAGAGGACTTCACTTGCTTGAACAGCAGAACGGGACTTCAACTTATACAGAAAGTATTTGGCACAATGTGTTCTTGATAACACGAATTTGTCTCTTGATAGTACAATCTTCCTATAATCTTCTCATTTTGATACACACACACACACACATATATATATATATATGTGTGTGTGTGTGTGTGTGTGAAGAATATGGAAGTAAATGAATGATTTTGAATAAATTTAAATGCACAAAAGTGTTAGAATCAGAGTAGTATAAGAATAGAAAGAGTTAGACCGATTAGGTTAATAAAACAAATGATTCAAACTTGTTTATATAGAGTATAAAGAGGTGTAATCAGTCGTGAATAGTCATCATGAAAGAGTATGGACATATCTATTAATAAAAGGCTGTATCTCTTAATGGAAGAGAAGTGTCTATTCAAAAATAAAGCCGTTGTAGGAATTCAGATGTCTGAAAATAATAATTCAGACTTCTGAAATTAGTAACGTGCAAACCAGAAAGGAAATATGTCATTTTTGACCAGATTTAGACATCTGAAATTTCCAATTCAAGCATCTGAATATTGTCTGAAATTTCAATTTTGATTACAGGTTCAGACGTCTGAAATGGTCAATTCAGATATCTGAATTTGACTTGTAACAAAAAATTACCATAGCTCAAATGGTTAGAGCGCTTGCCTTCTGAACT
Organism: Allium cepa; assembly: GCA_030765085.1. Lineage (NCBI taxonomy): Eukaryota > Viridiplantae > Streptophyta > Magnoliopsida > Asparagales > Amaryllidaceae > Allium > Allium cepa. Next base: position 663,573,748 of record CM060940.1, on the reverse strand, counting down.
AGTGACCCAGGTTCGATTCCACTCCATGTAATTTTTGAAAACTTGATTTTTCATTTGAAATATGAATGTATATGTGTGTATACCATTTGGAGAAGATTTTAACATTTGTAAACTCTAGACACGACACTATATGACTAATAATACTTTGTTCGTCACCTTCGTCTTGTCTCTATCATGTATATCTCTTATTGTATCTTCATATATATATATATATATATATATATATATATATATATATATATATATATACTTTCATCCTTTTTTGTATTGTGTATCTTCATTTTGAACGTATTTGATTATCTCTTTTTGATGCTTATGTACCTGCAAATTAGCTTAGAAATTTTTTGGCATAATTTTGTAGTTGTTGTCATTAAAATCCAATAATCGAGGTTCTAATATTCTCCCCCTTTTTGATGATGGAAACTATACAATTTTATAAAAATATTCATTCTATATAAAAAATAATATAAATATGTTTAAAGCTCCCCCTAAGTATAACATCTCTCCCTAAGTATAATATCTCCCCAATAAATAAAAAAGCTATGCTCTGATACCAGTTGAAAAAAAAGCTACGCTCTGATACCAAATGAACAGACAGTGCGGATCATCCCATATGGAATTATACTATACTAGTGTGGAAATAAACTAAAATACTATAGCAATGTGAATAAGTAAAATAAAACAAGCACACCAGGAATTTTTATACTGGTTTGAACTTCCCGTTCTACGTCCAGTCCCGGACTTCTTCTGGATTCACTAACTACAATCCTCAATTAACCCGGAGGAACAAGTTTACAACACCTGAACATGATTTCGATGCCTCAACAACCGAAGAGGACTTCACTTGCCTGAACAGTAGAACAAGACTTCAACTTATACAGAGAGTATTTGACACAATGTGTTCTTGATAACACGAATTTGTCTCTTGATAGTACAATCTTCCTATAATCTTCTCATTTTGATATATATATATCTACACATATATATATATGTGTGTGTGTGTATGTGAAGAATATGGAAGTAAATGAATGATTTTGAATAAATTTAAATGCACAAAAGTGTTAGAATCAGAGTAGTATAAGAATAGAAAGAGTTAGATCGATTAGGTTAATAAAACAAATGATCCAAACTTGTTTATATAGAGTATAAAGAGGTGTAATCATTCGTGAATAGTCATCATGAAAGAGTATGGACATATCTATTAATAAAAGGTTGTATCTCTTAATGGAAGAGAAGTGTCTATTCAAAAATAAAGTCGTTGTAGGAATTCAGATGTCTGAAAATAATAATTCAGACTTCTGAAATTAGTAACGTGCAAACCAGAAAGGAAATATGTCATTTTTGACCAGATTCAGAAGTCTGAAATTTCCAATTCAGGCATCTGAATATTGTCTGAAATTTCAATTTTGATTACAGATTCAGACGTCTGAAATGGTCAATTCAGACGTCTGAATTTGACTTGTAACAAAAAATTACCATAGCTCAAATGGTTAGAGCACTTGCCTTCTGAACTAGTGACCCAGGTTCGATCCCACTCCATGCAATTTTTGAAAACTTGATTTTTATTTGAAATATGAATGTATATGTGTGTATACCATTTGGAGAAGATTTTAACATTTGTAAACTCTAGACATGACACTATATGACTAATAAAACTTTGTTTGTCACCTTCTCTTGTCTATATCATGTATATCTCTTCTTGTATCTCCATATATATACTTTCATCCTTTTTTGTATTTTGTATCTTCATTTTGAACGTATTTGATTATCTCTTTTTGATGCTCATGTACCAACAAATTAGCTTAGAGATTCTTTGGCATAATTGTATAGTTGTTGACATTAAAATCCAATAATTGAGGTTCTAACACATACCTTTATCTCTGCCCATTCCCGTACAAGCCCACATGTCTACGATGCCTCTCATCCTTCTTGCCATTATAAAAATGACTGTTAGTAAAAAGAAATGGGTTCAAAACTTCAAAAAAATGATATTTCAAAAATTATTCATTGAAAAATGTCAACCAAGCTTTAAAATTCATGTTTCAACAAGACTATCATTTAGACATGCCTGAGAGAGGGTGCAACAGTTTTGGGGAATGATCGTAGTGGAAGTCGTGGCCATTAGCAGCTAGGGTTTAGGTTTTTAGCAAATTCAAGCATCGATTGTCAAATTGGAGTTCACCAGCGAGTTTCTCTTGCCAAAATACATGTTGCCACAAGACCTATACGTAAGCGAGAGGGGGATGGGTAGGTCAAGTTTTGATCCAGTGGAGGCCTGGCGATGGTGACGGCGAGGTAGCTCGCGCGAAGAGAGAGGTGCTGGCGAAATCGACTTGTTGAATCGTCGTGTGGTTGTGGAGAAAATAGCGTGTCAAGGGACGATGTGCACAGCCATGTCCAACGACATGTATAGGAAGGAGAAATTGGGGAAGAAGAGGGTAAGGGCAATTGTGTAAATATGTTGAAGTTATATTGTTATCTTATTCAAAAATAAATTGATAGCTTAAAATTTTCAGAACTCTCTAATACGAGGTCCGATCGAGATGGAACGTTTTGCATTGCACTCGTATCAACGAATGCTTCATAATAGAATTGTTTTGGTTGGATTTGGAGATAATTGAAATTTGAGCTAAAATCAGACGTCGTTTGATTTTAGCTCCAAACCGGAATGCCTCGGCAACGACAAAAATTTTTGATGAGTTAAACTCACCTCTTTGGATAATTAGTATCATATAAAGTTGATAAAAGTTGTTGAATGATTATTTGGATAAATTACTATATTTATTTTCTGGTTTGGATATATTCCCACCTATTGGAGCGGATGAGACCCTATTATGTTCCCAGGTAAGAGCGGATGACTTTTTGTATACGAACCCCGCCTCAAAGCGGTTGATTTATTTTATAATTATATAACATTTGTAATGCAGGGGAAACAGGTTGGAGGGATCCAACGTGATTCCTCGCTATTGTTGAATTGTTTCAATAATATTCAAATTTATATAAATTATTGGATAACGAACCTGATTGCGGATATTGTGGTTATAACATTGCTATATGTTTGTAAATAAAAAACCCAATAGTGATAGAAAATCAATACTGATATTGGTTAACTGTTGGATGACTATTGGCCTCGAATTAGTATTTTAAAAATACTATAAATTGCCATTTAGGTCGGATTGGTTTTTGAGACAAGAAACGATTTTTAAGTCCGAAATAGAGTTTCGGAAATATTTGGTTTTAACGGCTACCTATTCAGTTACAAAAATATTATTTTAAGGTAAATTAATAATATTAATATTTTTTTAAAGTTAATTAATTATAATAATATTATTTTATGGTTATTTAATTGTATTAATATTGTTTTAAAGTTAATTAATTATAATAATATTGTTTTAAGGCTACTTATTTTATTAATATATTGCTTTAAAGTTATTTTTTATAATAATATGGTTATAAAGAATTTGTCAAAATGTGACAAGGTTGATTATTAACAAGGTTTTATTAATAAATTATTATTATTTATAAAAATGGTAAAGATCAATTATTATTGTTTCTTAAACGATATTTTGAAAATTTTAATTATTATTAAGATGTTAAAGTTAATAATTTTCATTTATTTGTAATTTTTATCGTTAATAATTATTATCATATAATGGTGTTTTGAAGTAAAAGGTTCTTAATTATTTATAATTGTTTTCGAGATCTGTGAATGGAGTTGAAATACTTGGATTTTATAAAGGAGCTTATAAGATGGTTTAGAGACGTAAGTAAGATTATTTACAAGGTAAAGAGTTTTATAATGAGTTCTAGAAATGTACAAAGAGGATGTATAAGTATTAAAATGTATAAAAGAAGTTTTATGAATGGTTTGAGCAGTTTTATAAATGATTTAGAGAACAATAAGGAGTTTATGAATGATTGTTAAAATGAATAAAAATGGAATCTTTCTTAGTGTGTAAATATGCTTATACTGTTGAGATAAGTATACGAATATTTCCTAAGTATTGAAAATATCGGAATTGGTGGATATATCTTTGTAAAAGCATTCTTATACAAGTAATTTATAATGTGGTTTCTATTTATGAAAGGATTATAAAAGGAGACTAGTGATTGCTTATGTGCTTAAGCAATGTTGGTTTTCCCTATAACATAAATCCCCGATTGAATGTTGTTATTCGATAGTTAGATGACCAACTATCAGAATTAGACCTAAACGTAACTTTGGAAATATCTAGGAGAAACACGTGAGTTATATGGTATAGTCATCTCCGATGATGCTATACTGTGCATATAAATATCGTTTCGTTCTTCTAGGACAATGATAAGGAAATTCATCCACTAACGGTTAGGAGATAACTCTGATCTTATCTTTGACTGTTTATTTTCTAAAGAACCAAGGTTGATTTTATCGAAAATTATCGAATGTTGTTTCAAAGAAATTGGGATCGAGTATGTTTTCGAAAAACCACTTCGATCCAACGGACACTTTCGAAGTGAAGACATCTTGAAGATGATGGAATTTTGAAGACGGGGCTCTCAAGTATTTCCTTCAGTACCAAAACGAACTTGTATGGATGAATGCTGGTATAGCATTGTTGCCTAGAAGGCAGAATTAGCATTCCAAGTGGGAGGTGCTATATAAAAAGGTAAAATGTAGCCTCGGACCTCATCAACCGAAAATGAAGAAAATCGAGTATGCAGCAGGGCCAAGTAGGTAGCTCCCAAGTAGGATACGGCCACGCCAAATTTAGATCGGTTTCTATATATTCTTTTATGCTTCGAGGCACATTAACGGAGGGGTGATCGTATTCGGTACTACTAGTCAATTGGTAGGCCGGTCCAATGTAGCAGGGGTACAAGAAGTTCTTGTAAGACCCAGTGCAATTTATTTAGGGATGTACCTTAAGAGTGTAGTTCCTTACCTTGTCATGGTATGGAATCCAATCATCAATACGTGCCTAACGGTTTTGATTGTAGAACCTAGCATGCTGGAATTTAATAATCTAACAATTTCGGCTAAGATTAATAAGTATTTGTATCTAGACATAATTATAATATAAGAGGATTTTATATGAAATGTTTTTGGTTGTCATAAGGTAAAACCTCATCCGTGTTTATGTGCAGTGTGTCTAATGAGATATTCTTGATTTTTCAAAGGTTTTCTAGAATTTTAAAATTCCGGTTGGGTGTGTTTTATCATGTTAGTTTTCCATACCGACTCGAATGTTATTTTATTATAATTCTCGGGTCAGACTGAGCATATTACATATTAGTTTGGATGCTTTGGAGCTTCAGAAGACGAGTTGGAGGCCCAGAGATATATCCATATAGATGGTTGTTTTCCACTGTATTCGTTGTTATATATGTCAACAATTGTAAGGACATGCTGTTATAACTATCCACTCTGATTGATGATTGTATATGCACATATTACAATTTTGCTTTTGTGTAAATATTTGTTGTATATTATAGAATATTCGTTTCACTGTGAGATTGTATGTCATTTGTTTTCTTCTTATCTCCTTCCTTCTTTATTTTTCCTAATAATTGGGTTTCCCGGAATTTAATTTCTCGGCATGTAATATAGCGGATGTATTAGTGTCAATTTTCGAGGGTCGAAAATCATGTTCATTGCATTTGGTATTAAAGTTGAAAGTTAAGCGAGAATCTTGGCTTTGTTGGGGTACTCATTAGAGATAGGGTCAGTAGCACCCTAGAATGAGTTTGAGTGTTTATATATATATGAGCGCGTATTTGTTAGTAATATAAAAATGTTTTATACTGTGTTGGTTGGCTATTGAGTGGCTTATGGATTCTAGTAAATACAATTAATTAACGTTATTGATAGGGATCTCTAAACACTTGAAAGGACAATTCGACATAGTATTGTTTTGAAATTGAGTAAATGAAATAATTTTACCTTATTACTTTGAAAGAATAATTTTTCTAAAATTATTATAGTATATATGGTATACTTGGTTGTTAGAAAAAAATGGTAATATTTGATTATTAACATTTGTTGATTGTTGTTTGTGATTGAACAAAAGTTGTTATTATCATACTACAAACAAGATAAATAATAAAGAAAATGGTTTTATATAACCATAGTGAGATTTTGTAAATTTGATTTATAAAGCAGTTTATAAATGTAAAAGGATTTAAAAGCTGAAAATTTGAGAATTTAAATTGCATTGGATTTGCAAATGGTTTTTCAAGGTTTTGGAAAATGGAAATAATATTATTTGAAAATTATTCTAAATAAAAATATTTTTTTAAAAGGTTTTAACAGAGAAAGAAAACACTGAACTAACTTCGGGCCCTGGAAAATAATTTCGATGATGAATGAAGCATCATCGACGTTCATTTTTGGGTTTCCAAGAGAGAAATTGCTACCATGGAGTTTTGTTTTGGTAAAATTAGATTTGATTTAAAAATCCAAAAGAATGATTTGATATACCAAGGGAATTATGTTTGTTATTTCAAAATGATTTGAAATGAATAAGAATAAGGTGTTTGAACTCTTGGAATTTTCAATTAAGTGTTTATTGAAAATATGATAAAATACGTTTGATAGCTTATAAGTTTTGAGAATTAGTAAGTTAAAACAATGTTTTAATTTATTGAGTATGAATGTTGTGAAAAGAAAATTGAAATGAAATTTAACTTAAGTTGAATAAAATAATTTTTGAAATAAATGGGCTATGATTAAAATGAGTTAATTATTGAGATAATTAAATTAATTAGTGAATTGGATATGGTTTTGGAATGTGGTTGATAGAATTGAATATTAAAATTAGAAATTGAATTAAGTTGAATGGAATTGAATTTGATTAGAAATATATATGAACTTAAGTTGTAGGGTGGAAATGAACATGTGAAGTACAGTATGAGATGTTTTTCATAAACTTGAGTAAAATTCTATAAAATTATCCACAAATGAATTTAGTATAAAATGAAATGTTGTTAAACATAAAATTTGATGGAATAGTTCTTAAAGTATATTAGTATTAAAAGAAATATATTAAGTAATAAATGAATGATAAAGGAATGTGAATAATTGAATGTAAATGAAGTAAACGTGAATAAAAGGAATTTGGTATAGTTAAGAATCAATTGAAATAAATACATGGGTTTTACGTATATTATTTTATTCGCACAATGGTTTGATTCAGATTTGAGTACATGATTTCGAGATGATTTACATCAATCCAAGTTAGCATTTTCCACTCGATTCTCGAAGGCGAACATTGGATATGGATTTTTGGTTGCTTTTGTGATTCTCTACCATAGTAAATGGCTATGTAAGAAGAATGGAGGTTTTTAATCAAGGAACCGGACCTGAGTCCGCACTAGAGTGGTCGTGTGAATGATACTAGTTCGAAAGTGAGATTATGTGGTCGAGTGAGCAATAGGATTTGATTGTGCATACGGATGATATATATGCATTGTACGGGATTTAGTAAAGCAAATGTTGAAGATTGAAATTCGAAATTAATATGATTATGAACCATATGTTGGGATATCACTAGTAAATAAGATGCAAATATATAAAAGCAAAAGCTAATTGATGCTTTCATTTCATAAGTAGAGTTGGATTGCCCGACTAAAAGGTACATATTTAAATCATTGTTGATTTGATGGTTTTCATGATTGATCCACTTGGCTTTGTTTTCTTTGTTAGTTTGGTCCGTAGTGGCAATTTATAGTTGTTCTGATCTAGCCGTGCAAAGGAGACGCTTACGAAATTTTTTGAAAAGTTAAAGAGTTAGAAATTTTAAATAACTAAAATTTGATTTTAAGTTATAACCTGAAATAATTGGATAAGATGATATTGATTGGAATCTATGAATGAATTCAGAAACTTAGCAAAAGTAATAACAAGGTTTTAACAAATTGGTTTTGGGAAGTTAAAGACTTAAAAAGGATATGGTAAGTATTTCAACTAATTGGTTTTAAAAAGTAATGGGTTGGGCATTTTTCTTACCTTAGCAATTTCGGGGACAAAATTCTTTTAAGTGGGAAGAATGCAACGACCCATAATTTTAATCATTTGAGATTGGAATATTTAATTTATTTTAAATGTTGATAAGTAAATTTTATAGGTTAAATAACACAAATTTGAAATACACCTGTTTATTTGATAATATAATTGTTGAATTTAATAATTGAAATTGTGTAAAAAATTGGATTTTAGGTTTTAAGATGGATAAAAATGATTTAAAATCATTTTTACATACTATTTAATAATAATGAAGATAATAAAACTTTTAGATAGGATTAAAATTGATTTAACTAATTCCAAAAATTACTCGTTTTAATTAACGAGTGAAAATAACCTTTCGGGATGCAGTATCGGATTTCGACGAAACCAGTTTCATTGGATCCGTAATAGTAATTATATTAAGCTATCAAATTTCATGGCGATCAGATATATCGTTTGGCCGTCCGAGATCGAAATACGTAGAATTCAATATTGAAAATTTAATATAATAATTGGGTCCAAAAGGCTATCTTCTGCATATGATCAAATTAGATCTCGAAACAAGTACCACTGCACTCGAAATAGGGGTATAACATATAGAACGCCAGGCGACACGTCTTTATCGAGGTTTGAAATTATAAAGCTAGATATTTTGAATTTAAATAAATATATTCATATTTGACTACACAAGTCCATACCCTTATCTCTTCCCATTCCCGTACAAGCCCATACTCTCTACGATACCTCCCATCCTTCCTACCATAATAGAAACCCCTGGCAGTAAAAAGAATGGGGTTCAAAACTTCATAAAAAATATGACATTTCAAAAATTATTCAACGAAAAATTATCAAACAAGCTTTAAAATTCACGTTTCAACGAGATCATCATTTATACATGCCTGAGAGAGGATGCGACAATTTTAAGGAATGATCGTAGCGGAAGTCGTGGCCACTAGCAGCTAGGGTTTAGGTTTCTAACAAATTCGAGCATCGATTGTCAAATTGGAATTCACCAGCGAGTTTCTTGCCAAAATACGCATTGCCACAAAATATAATGACATGCGGTGCCATATTGGTCGTCGCGGACCTATACGTATGCGACAGGGGGATGGGTAGGCCATGTTTTGATCTAGTGGAGTAGAGGCCTGGTGAAGGTGATGGGGATGTAGCTCGAATGAAGAGAGACGCATTGGAGAAATCAGCTTGTATAGCCATGTCCAATGACATGTACATGAAGGAGAAATTAGGGAAGATAAGGCAATTGTGTAAATATGTTGAAGTTGTATTGTTATTTTATTCAAAAATAAATCGATAGCTTAAAATTTTCATAACTATCATACGAAGTCCGATCGAGGTGAAACTTTTTGCGTCGCGCTCATGTCGACAAAAGCTTCATAATGAAACTGGTTTGGTTGAATTTGGAGACAGTTTAAATTTGGACTAAAATCGGACGTCGTTCTATTTTAGTTCCAAACTAGAATGCCTCGGCGACGACAGAAAATTTCGATGGGTTAAATCCACCTTTTTGAATAACTAGTATGATATGTAGTTGATAAAAGTTATTGAATGATTGTTTGGATGAATTACTATATTTATTTGTTGGTTTGGATATATTTTTGCCGATTGGAGTGAATGAGACCCATTATGTTCCTGGGTAAGAGCGAATGACTTTTTTTGTACGAATCCCGCCTCAAATTGGTTGATTTTATTTTGCGATTATACAACGTTTGTGACGCAAGGGGAAACAGGATGGAGGGATCCAACAGGATTCCTCACTGTTGTTGAATTGTTTCAAGAATATTCAAATTTATATGAATTACTGGATAATGAATCTGATTGTGGATATTGTGGTTATAGCATTGTTATATGTTTGTAAATTAAAAACCCAGTAGTGATAGAAAATCAATATAGGTACTGGTTAAGGATTGGGTGATTTTTGGCCTCAAATTAGTATTTTAAAAATTCTATAAATTGTCAATTAAGTCGGAACTGGTTTTTGAGACAGGATATGATTTTTGAGGTTGAAATTGAGTTTCGAAAATATTTGGTTTTAAGGACTATCTATTAAATTAAACAATATTATTTTAAGGTTGTTTAATTATATTAATATTGTTTTAAAATTAATTAATTATGATAATATTATTTTAAGGTTATTTGGTTATATTAATACTGTTTTAAAGTTAATTAATTATAATAATATTGTTTTTAGGCTATTTAATTATATTAGTATTGTTTTAAAGTTATTTGTTATAATAATATGGTTTTAAAGAATTTAACAAAATGTGACAAGGTTAATTATTTCAAGAATAATTATGGTTTGAAATTATTAATAAGGATTATTAATAAGGTTTTGGAAATAAATTATTATTATTTAAAAAAAGGGTAAAGATTAAATATTATTATTTCTTAAATATTTTGAAAATTTTAATTATTATTAAGATGTTAAAGTTAATGATTTTCATTTATTTATAATGTTTATCATTAATCATTATTATTATATAATGGTGTTTTAAAGTAGAAGATTCTTAATTATTTATAATTGTTTCCGAGAACCATGAATGGAGTTGAAATACGTGGATTTTATGAAGGAGCTTATAAGATGGTTTGGAGACGTAAGATTATTTACAAGGTAAAGAGTTTTATAATGAATTTTATAAATGTACAAAGAGGATGTATAAGTGACTTAAATGTATAAAAGAAGTTCTATGAATGGTTTGAGAAGTTTTATAAAATGTTTTATAAATGATCTAGACAATTATAAGGAGTTTATGAGTGATTGTTAAAACGAATAAAAATGGAATCTTTCTAAGTGCGTAAATATGCTTATACTATTGAGATAAGTATATGGATATCTTCTAAGTATTAAAAATATAGGAATTGTTGGATGTATCTTTGTAAAAGTATTCTTATACAAGTAATTTACAAAGTGGTTTTTATTTATGAAATGTTTATAAAATGAGGCTAGTGATTGCTTATGTGCTTAACCAATATTGGTTTTCCTTATAAAATAAATCCCTAATTGAAAGTTGAAATTCGATCGTTAAATAACCAACCATCGAAAATGGCCCAAATGTAACTTTGGAAATATCTAGAAGAAACACGTGAGTTATATGGAAAAGTCATCTCCGATGATGATGTACTGTGCGTATAAATCTCGTTTTGTTCTTCTAGGACAATGATAAGGAAATCCGTCCACTAATGGTTAGGAGGTGATCTTCGATCTTATCTTTGACTATTTATTTCCTAATGAACCGGGATAGAGTTTACCAAAAATTATCGAATGTTGTTTCGAAGAGACCGGGTTCGGGTATGTTATCCAAAATCCACTTCGATCCATACGTTCGAAGTGAAGACATCATGAAGATGATGGAATCTTAGAGGCGGGGTTCTTAAGTGTTTCATTTAGCCCTAGAACGAACTTGTATGGATAAATGCTGGTATTGCGTTGTTGCTTGGAAGACAGTATTAGCATTCCAAGTGAGAGATGCTATATAAAAAGGCAAATCGTAGCCTCGGACCTCATCAATCGAAAATGACAAAAATCGGGCATGCAGCAGGGCCAAGTGGGTAGCTCCCAAGTAGGGTATGGTCATTCCAAATCTAGATCTGTTACTACCTATTCTTATATGCTTTGAGGCCTACTAACGAAGGGTGATCATATTCGAAACTACTAGTCAAGTGGTAGGCCAGTCCTATGTGGCAGGGGTACAAGATGTTCTCGTCGGACCCGGGTGCATTTATCTAGAGATGTACCTTGGGAAGATAGTTCCTTACCTTGTCATAATATGGAATCCAATCTCCAACACGTGCCTTGTGGTTTTGATTGTAGAACCTACTATGTTGGAATTTAATAATGTAACAATTTCGGCTAAGATTAATAAGTATTGTATCTAGACACTATTATAATATAAGAGGATTTCATATGAAATGTTTTTGGTTATCGTAAGGTAAAAACCCGTCTGTGTTTATGTGCGGTGTGGTCTTACTAGATATTCTTGATTTTTCAAAGGTTTTCTAGAATTTTAAAATCCTGTTGGGTGTGATTTATCATGCTGATTTTCCAAACTGACGCGAATGTTATTTTATTATATTGCTTGGGTCAGGCCAAGCATATTATAGATTAGTTTGGATGCTTTGGGGCTTCAGGAGACGAGTTGGAAGCCCAGAGATGTATTTGCGTAGATGGTTATTTTTCCGCTGTATTCATTGTTGTATTTACCTGTAATTTTAAGTACAAGTGTTATAACTGTCTAGGCTGAAATAGGATAGTATAATTTGATTGATGATTGTATATACACATATTACAGTTTTGCTTTTGTGTAAAGATTTGTTGTATATTATAGATTATTCATTCCGCTATGAGATTCTATGCTGTTCAGTTTTCCTTCTTATCTCCTTCCTTCTTTCATTTTCTCTAACAATCGGGTTTTCCTGCATTTGATTTCTTGGCATGTAATACAATCAACGTATTATTGTCGATTTTTGAGTGCCAAAAATCTTGTTCGTTACACAATCTATGACATAAATCTTTCCTCAAACCTCATTCTAAATTCATCCCAAGTCATGGACTCCTCGTTAACTCCCACCGTAACACTGTTCCACCAGTAAAGTGCCACTCTTTGGAATTGTCTAGAAGCAAGTCTCCTTTTCTACTCATCATTAAGCCCTAAATCAACAAAGACCTTTCGTAATGAGGTAACCAATTCTCCACTTCAATTGCATCCTCAGTCCCGATAAACGGCTTTCCTCCTAGCCTGGCATAATCTTTGCTTAGTACTACATAGTTATCAACCACCAGAGCTTCCTGATTTCCTTCAACCAATCCCGTAGCAGCCCCAGCTTGTATCATGTTGATGAAGTATTGATACATCATCCCCATATCTAGTGGTGAGATTCCATCACCTACATCTCGGGTTTCTCCCGTTGGGTCAAGCATTTTTATTGGTTGTGGTGCTTTGTAACATCCCTAAATTTTTATGACATTATTCAGAAAATTTAGTTATAGAAATTAAATAGAATAATGATGATAAGGAGATTGAGATTTGAATAAATTATATAAATAGGACCGTGCTTATTAATAAAATAAACAGGCTTAAAATTGGTCTATGAGATAATTAACTTACATAAGGCCTTATTAGTAAAAATAGCCACATTATATATTCATGGTTATACATTTTCCTTTGTCCTTTCACGTTCATTTCATTTCTTAAATCAAAACAAACACAAGAACCCTAATATAGTCGGCCATTAACTAGGAAGGGAAAGAGGAAAATTTCAATCAAAAGATAAGATCAAAGCTAGGAAGGATTAAGCTACAACAAATCTCAATATCCTTATCAACTCTAAGGTAAATAATAATCTTATACCATCTCTATTTTTATTCTATGATTATATGGTTTCAGATTTTGATTTAAATTCGTTTTTGTGGTAAAATGAATGATGATATGCTTGAGTTATATTATGATGATTTGTTTTAATTCATAAGCACATGAATTTGCACGGTTTTGACATGAAACTGAGAACCTTTGAATTCAGATTGCTATGGAAATTTTTTATTTAAATAAAATATGATTTTGGAGATGGTTTTCAATTTTCAGAATTTTCCAAGCTATGGAAATTTTATTATAAATTTTTGATGAAAAATATGATATAATTGTGTTTAAAATTTATTTCGAGAATTTCAGGAAGAAATTGGGTTTAAAATTTTAATATGTTCGATTTCATGATGAAATTGATTTTTTTTATTTTTGGGGATTTTTCATAATTTAATTACTAGGGAAAACAAATTATTTCTAAAGAAGGATTTTTATGAAATAATTGCTTTTAGTATATGTAAGGGAAAACGTTGCATTTTTAATGGTTTAATCTGATATAAATGTGGCAGTCATAAAGGTAAAGTATTTGAAATTTTTTTACGATAACCAATCAATAGTTTACAAATAGGCAATTTGTTATAAAGTAATTACTAAAAGTTGCTACAAATCAGCTTTTAAATCAGAAAAAAGCATTCCGCCTTTATTAGTATGGACCTTCCGACTCCTTTGATTCTGCCTCATCCCGGTCGAAACCAACATGGTCGAAACTACATGGTCGAAACCAATACACAAGATATCACTTAGATGGTATGTAGTGTATTCGAAGGAGGGCGAAAGCCTTAGTTTCGAAAGGGCAGCTTCCAGTGGGGTCGAACCCTACTTTGTTTTCAAAAAATAAAGTCTTGCCTGGTTTTACCTAAAGATTTCGACACAATTGAAACATATGTTTTCGATAACTTTTGAAGTAGGTTGTCATATTATGTTAAATTATTAGCTTTTGAAGGGGTACCTTTTTCCATAAATAAGAGCTTTTGAAAGCACTGGTTTCATCCTAGTCGAAACCAAGCTGCTAATTCCCCTTTCGACTGCATTGAAGTCATCTATGTTGTCGAAAGGGTTACTTCTATTTTAACCTAACCCTTTTTCTTAAATGCTTTCGAAGGAGTTGAGGCTTTCGAAGGTGATGGAGTCGAAAGGGGGTTTCGACTCCGTCCTTCGAAGTTTTGCTTTTAAAGGTCTTTGCTTTCGACTAAGATGGTTCCGACACCATCAATTTTTTCCCAATAAATTTTTGTTGGTTTCGAAAAAGGTACTATAGTATATAAACATTTTGACCCAAATGATGTTTTTAAAGAGTAAACCAAATACTTTCAAAAGGGGTACTTTCATTTATTTCGAAGCTCTATGTTTTAAAAAGATGATTTGATACCATCGAAAGGTATAATAGGTTTTGAAAGAGATGTTTACTAAGGACTTTGAAAGGTATGTAAACAATATTTTGAAAAGAGGTCTTTGCTTTTGAAGGAGGCTATCTATAGGTTTCGAAAGAGATTTTTTTACAAAACATAAACCCAGTCTCAATTTAATATAATAACCATGACATAAATAAAGATTTGAAATGTTATTCACATTGTTATTAACCCATAACTGTATTTTGAGGAAAGGCTAGAATAATCGGTTAGGTTGATCCAGTAGTGAATATAACTTAACAGATGTTAAAATTTAATTTAAAGATATTGGAAGAGGCCAATAGGTTTACAGTAAACCCATGAAAACTGGATGATATTGGCAGGGGCCAATAGGTTCATAGTCTGCCCATGAAAACCATGATTTGATACCAGCAGGGGTTAGTAGGTATGCAGTTAGCCTATGAAAACTATATTCGGATTAAGATATTGGCAGTCGACCAATAGGTTCCTAGTAAGCCCATGAAAACTAGGACAAGAAATAAGATATTGGAGTTACCAATAGGTTCTTAGTGATCGCATAAAAACTAAGTATTTGGACAGCTAGTCCTCAACATTTAACAGGTTAATAATAACCCTAGAAACTATAACTGAGATAGATAGTCAGAATGAATAGGGATGGGTAATCCAGAATTGATTTGTTTGCTTTGCATATCATCATAATGTTTTGAAATATTATTTTTTAACCATTATGGATGCATGAGCACAGTATATGGTTTTATAAATGTTTTAGGATATCAGTGAGGGGAAAACCTGTTCCGCTAAGCGGCATGGTCTCACTAGATATCTAAATGGTTTGAGATGATAAATTATTATTCATACCAGGCTTTATGTCTGACTTGAAATTTTTTTTCCCCTTAAACTCTCGGGTACTCAATTGATTTTGAGTAGATTGAGAGTTAAGGTTTTCAGATGTTCTTTTAGACGAATAAAGCTTCCGAGGACGTGTAAGAGGCAAGATTGTTATTAGACTTCTTTTATTTTCGCCGTGTGTTTTGCTTGTAAAGGCAAATTGTTTTCTTGCCTATCTATATACTCTGATCTACGAAGGGTGCATCTTCATATGTCACTCTTGGCGTATTTTGTAATAATTGTATGTTATCTGAACGTGGTCTGCAAATTGGGATTATGTAACCAATTTGGAATATTTTGAAATGGAATATGGAATTTATTTGTTGTATTTTTTTTTTCATATTCTTGTGTTTCTGTGTATCAATATATCTAATATCGCCGTATTTGGCCGTCGATAATTAATAACTATGGATGACTACAGCATCCATAGCTGTTAGTTTTGGGCCTCCAAGTAGGAGGATGTTACAAGTTTCCTCCTCTTTCCCTCCTAGCATCGATATCTTACGTCCTTAAAATCTGCATTCGAGTCCTTGTAAGATATAGAAGAATAGCATAGGAAAGATGAGAGAATAGAGATAAGGCATATACTTATCTTTGATTCCTTAGGATTATGTTTTCAAAATCATTTTAAGTTTGAAATTTCTCTTAAGTTTTCATAAACCTATGCTTTGATACCAAGTTATAATATCCCCCTATCTTGAGGCTCAAAGCTAAGCGCTACAGAAGCTACAGTCGTCTATAGTATTAACTTTCGGTGACAAAATACGGTAATGTTAATGGTATCCATAATATCAGAAGCACATAAATATGAAATAAAATTAACATAGATATCAAAACAGCTTCTCTGATTACATTTCAAATCAATATTTCATGTTCAGATGCATAATCCCAAAAAGATTCTCAGGTTTTGATCAAATATAATTATTATAAATTACACTAAGAGCGACATATGAAGATGCCCCCTTGGATGATCAAAGTACAAGATAGACATGTCAGTCATATATACATTATAGCAGAAATAAAACTAAGTAGCTCCTACATAGCTAACTTTGCCTCTTGCATGTCTTTGGAAGTTTATTTGTCCAAGCTACTAAACTTGAAAAAGCCTAACTCTCAATCTACTCAAATTAAGTTTTGAGCACCCAAGAATTTAAGGGGAAAACATAAAGTTCGAGTCAGATATAAAGCCTGGTATGAATAATACTATTACATGTCGATTTACTAATACTAAGTAAGACCTAGCCGCTTAGCAGAACGGGATTTGTAACGATCGCGATTTTTCGTTGACGAAAACCGACATCAATACGTCCACTGTATCAACTGCCGAGCAATCGAAAACCGAAAAACCGTACCGTTAGGGTTTTAGAAAAAGAAAAAGTAGAAGAAGATAGAAAAAGATAGAACAGAACAGAAGAAATAACAGAACAACATCAGAATCTCACAATTCGCAGCGGAACAACATATAATAGATAAATGAATAATCTTTAAACAAAGAACTATATCAGTTATTACATTACATTACATTACATTTCATTACATCAGAGTGTACAACAACAAACAGTGGAAAAGAAATACTATATACTAGTAATACGCCATGCCATCCAGCTTGCCTCCAGCAACTCCTGAATTCTAGAATATCCTGATAAACCTTACTCTTGACTGCCCGTGTGGAAATTGGTGGACACCCAGAGTTTAGGAAGGAAAACAATAAACTCCGAGTCAGTCATGAGACTGGTGTGAGAACTAAAACAGTTTATTTTTCTTTAAAATCAAAATAGAGGAATATTTTTAAAGTCAATTCGCAATGCTTTTAAAAATGAGACTACCATAAGGCCTCCCGCATACACACACAATGCAAACGCAGAATCGGAGGAGATTTCTCCTTATGATAGTCAAAGATGCTTGATACGCATTAAAAGAAACATTTGATATTATTACTAGTGCATAGTGTAGGAAAAAAAATCATTTCGAAAATAAAGATATAAATCTTAGCCAGCATAGACATTTCGAACTATGCCTACTATAGCTACCATCCAAACAGTGGGGCGCCACCATAAGTGAATGATAGGTTCTACAACTAAAACCGTACAGGGTTTCGTATTGGGAATTGGATTTCCAACAAATGGTCATGCCAAGGAACTTCTCATTGCCACATGGAAACGCCTCTGGAATGACGTCCCGAGAACCAAACCGGATCTCTGCCAACACAAGGCCGGCTTACCCCTAACTGGGTAACTACTGACACGAATATGTCATCCCCCGATCGTAACCGATCTATCCGAGGATCCTCGATTTCCAACAACCACAAAATATGCAACAACAACATAGGTTAAATATTTGGGCTCCATACCATGATACCACCTCTATCCAGAAGGAATGACATACACTACAGGGCGCTACCCCTAATAACCTTGTTGCATCCTTCCTGTTTTGACTATTTCCGGGGTGTGAGGTCCGACGAAGTCTCGTCCACAAAGCCACACTTTATACAAAAGCCGTGCTTTGGGTCAACAAATGATCATAGAAATGATCACCAAGATAAATGATCAAATAAATAATCCTATCACAAATGATCAACACAATGATCATTTCACAGCAACACTCAACATGCCACACTACCAAATTGGGAGTATATCACTAATAACCTTCAACTATATAACCTCTGAGCTCGTACGTCTCAGAGAAGGGTGTTAAGCTAAGAGAATAAATTCTCCGCCACCAACAGAAATATACTTGAAAGAAATCAGCTTTATATCTCAATTTGAAATGTCAGACATACAATCCATACAAGTCTGTTTCGGGATCGAACAGAACCGAAGACACTTACAAAGAAGTCCTTGCAATTCGGATATTCACTAATCACGACCGGACTTCCCGTCACTAAGGGTGATAAAACCTCTATATCGGAGATCAACCGATGTAGAGTAACTCGACGGTAATCCTTCCGTTTTCACAAACATCCGGTCTTCAACACCGGTCATCAAATGCAATCCATAACGACGTATCACATACTTGGAATGGGTTATACGACCCCAAGGTCCTTTCCCGGCTAACCCGAATAGTGAGCGCTTATTCAAAAATAAGTGTGACATTCAAATTCAAACAAACTCCACAAATACCTATTTAAAGGTAAATATTGATAGTCGGATTATTTAACTATCAATAGGCATGCTCAACATCACCAAATCCAAATAATTTCCCAATTTATTTACTTTCCAAAATATCTTTACTAGATATATAATTTTTCACACTTCAACCATTTGAAAACAAATTTTCAAATCACTGTTCCTTACGCGGAATTTCTTTCATTTCAACATGGTTCATTTAAACCAATTTAATAAATCCTTACCGATTTATTTTATATATTTACGTTCCAATTCGTAAATTTATTCCCACACTTTAAAAATAAATCAACGTTTATTTTTAAACAGTTTCCCCTTTCTTTTATAAATTCCATAGTGAATTTTACATTCCAAAATATTTATGAATATACGATTTCAATTATTCATTTTCAATTTATCTTCAAAAAGATAAATTCTCAAAACATTTCGTTTCACATTGGAAAAACATTCCCATACTTATTTATTCATAAGTAATTCACAAATCCATTCAATTTCAACACTTGGAAAATATTCAATACACTTAAATCGAAAATTTAATATATATTTCATTCTTTAAGAAATCATTCTCTTAACACATTTGTTTGGGCCAAAACGAATGTTACGTAAAACATCGTTACGACGACCCAAAATCACTAGTATAGGGATTCAAAGTTAAATAGATATATAAATCCCAATACTATACAAAACATTTCCTTTCGGAAATCATTTACTATAACAATAGTGTTATAGTCCACCATTTCCTTCTTTCTCGAAAACGTCTATTTCAACAATGAATGTTGAAATCTATGTATTCGATACTTAATGCATTTTAAAACGTCTTTAAAATCATTAACTTCATTTTATAATATTCATTTTGCCAAACATGACCATTTTATTTAATAATATATTCACTGTCCAAAATCGTGAATATAATTCCTTTCATATATTCCTATATCCAACTTATCAAATTCAATTGATTTCGGATTTATAAACAACGTTTATAAACTCCATTTATATTTTTATAAACTTCTATTTTAAAAAAATCCTTTTTTTTATATCTCATTTTAAATGCCAAAATCCGATTTATTAGTTGATTACTTATAAATCTTATATTTTACAAAATCTATCCATTCTATAACTTCACAATTTATAAATCTATAAATTTCGTTCACTTATGAAATCCATTTTTATTTCACCTTATTACTTATAAAACTCGTTTTATAATTCCAGTATTTTTAATTTATAAATATCAAATTTATAAATCTTTTATATAAACCGTTTATAATAATTCAAAATTCCCAATTAAACCATTTTATAAATTAATCACTATTTATTTCAAAAATCATAAATTGGTTATATTTTACAAAAATTATAACTTTTATAACATTAAACTTATAACGTTAATTTATTTAAAATAAATCAATTCAAAATTTTAATAAAACATATACTTTCAAAAATCACTTTAAAAATTCCTTTAAAAACCAAAAATCATTATTTTAAAACTTCAAAAATGGATCCGATGATGCAGCAACACCAAATAGTCAATCACGACATCCAAATATCATATATCGATATGATAATCAACAAATATCAAAATATCTGTAATTAAATCAATCCAATTGAGGAATCCAGTTGGATCCCTCCAACCTGTTTCCCTGCATCCAAAAACATTAGCACAATACCAATTCCGCTCCAGTACGGAATTATCGCGGTATATGGGATTATTAAATATTATCCGCTTAATAGACGGCGCAATAAGGTCTCATCCGCTATACAATACGGGAAATCAATAACTGCAATATATACATATGCCAATATATATATATATATATATATATATATATATATATATATATATATATACAGGAAATTATTTTCAAGGACAAAATTTCACAGCTTTTTAGCCTCAAGGACAGACCTTCAATATTTTATCCTGAAGGACAACTTTCTGTAGGTATCAGTTTTTAGTAATTGATAGCAGTTTTTAGGTATCAGTTTGTAGTTATCGGTAGCAGTTTTTAGGTATCAGTTTTTAGTTCGGTATCAGTTTTGTTGTCCTTATGAATAATTTTGGAAAATGTTTGTCCTTGTGAATAAATTTTAGAAGAATGTTTGTCCTTGTGGCAAAAATATGGAGGTCGTGTACTTGAGGCAAAAAATATAAAAAAAATTGTCCTTTAAATTAATTCCGGGAGAATTAATTTAAAGGACAAAAATTTGTATATTTTTTGCCTCAAGGACACGACCTCAATATTTTTATCACAAGGACAAACATTCTTCTAAAAATTATTCATAAGGACAAATATTTTCCAAAATTATTCATAAGGACAACAAAACTGCTATCGAGCTAAAACTGATACCTAAAAACTGCTACCGATAACTACAAACTGATACCTAAAAACTGCTATCAATAACTAAAAACTGATATCTACAGAAAGTTGTCATTCAGGACAAAATATTGAAGGTCTGTCCTTGAGGCTAAAAAGCTGTGAAATTTTGTCCTTCATAATAATTTCCTATACATATGCCAATATATATATATATATATATATATATATATATATATATTGCTATCATATATAATACCAATTTCACTGTTTATGAAATATTCGCGGTATATGTTTTTAATAAATAACATCCGCTTACTAACGGCGCATAATGTCTATTTTAACAATCAATAGATAACGATCATCATTCAAACATGCTTTCAAAAATTTTAAATCTAACTATTTAAAAATAAAATCGAAACTGATTCGATTGAGTGAGAAGTTCTCACCTTGGTTTTCCGATAACAATTCGTAGCGTTTTATTTCGAATAAAATTAAACGGACGTTTAATTTTACTCGAAATTTTCGCTAGCTCTAAAGGATCCCAAACCAGCTCCATAGCGTAGTGTTCGACAAAAGGAAGCCAACACCGCTTGTTTCGTAATTTTTCGACCTCGTATGAATAAGATATGATTTTTCAAAGTTAATACAATTTTGTATTTATAATTATCTACACAATCTTTTTAAATTTGAAACTTCTCACATCTGGGCCATTGAATCCTAGTCTACAGATCAAAGCCATCCCTCTTCTTCTTCCCTCCATCGCGCATGCGTTCATTCCAGCAAACCATAACCCATTGGCTCGAAACTAGGGCTAACCCCTACGACCACCACAAACCACCTGGAGACGATCGGAAAGTGCCAAATCGAAGGCCATAACCCCCTCCACCTTCGACCTGAGTGCAGCCGAACTCGGCTATCCCCCCACCTCGAACGAAGTGCACGAACCGGCCCCCTTTGCACGAAAATTCACGTCAATCCGCTTTGTTTTAAACGATCTTGACCGTTCACATCGTAGATCTCATCACGCTCTTCCATTTTGTAGTTGATAGTTTTAGCCAATAGTTGATGGATTGAGAGATCAGAGGGGAAAAACGTGGGAGATTTCTGACCTTTGAACCTAAAAGTGGCGGCCGCGTTCTGAAAATTAGGGTTTAATTTTTATTTTTTTTATTTTTTAGAATTATGGGGGTATTTATAGGGAACCGAACGAACACTATTCATTTTGATTTTTCCGAACTCCGATTTACGCGCAGTGACTGGCGTTTCTGGGGTTTACCCTGCGTTCCGGACACAATGGAGCAGGTTTCGGAAGCTAATTCGATCATCTGTGCGAGTTATGACAATAAACGTTCAATTTGAATTAAACCGATTTAAACGATTTTCTAGGCGTTTTAATCCGTACCGGACAAACGGTAAATCCGATTGACACGAAATTTGAAACCATACAATAATATCACATTAAGGATCCGATGAAACTGGTTTCGTCGAAATCCGAGACATTTTGAAAAATGACTATTTTAACTCGCCAAATTAATATTAAAAACAATTCGATGCTTTTGAGCTGCCACGGTCAAACAACAACTCCGTTTGCTATGAAAATTGAAATCCGGTAATAACAAACTATTACGGATCTAATGAAACTAGTTTCGTCCAATTCTGAGACTGTTCAAAAATTGGCTATTTTACAGTCGATAATTAAATATTAAAATATTCAATTTTCACAAATTAACTTTTAATTCGATTTTAAAAGTTCTAAAATATCATTCTAACTTCAACATGATATAATAAAATTTTACAAATCATTTTTAATCATATTTAACCCAATTTTCAATTATTCTCATAATTTAATATATTAAATTATTGATTTAATTATCCAATTAAATCCAATTATTCAATATAAAATTTATTCGACATATAAATTTCACTTATTAATATTTAAAATTAATTAAATATTCAAATTTTAATTCATTAAAATTCTGGGTCGTTACAGGATTCCCCTCACTAATACCCTTTTAAAAGCATATCTTTTTGCAAATCAAAACCCTGCAATCAAAGAGATTATATCAATTAAAGCAAATACATATATGCATAAAAATCAGGAAATCCATGGACTATCTTTCCACGCTATAGTTTTATCTGGCTAATCATTAACCATTGGCTGACTCGGGCCTACCAGACATCATTAATTATCTAACTTCTGTTAGACATGCTACTGGACCGACTACCCTTAACTTTCTTTTTTAGGGTCAACCGAATCTAATGGTTTTACGGGCTCACCAATAACCTATCTTTACTCTGTATATTCCCTTCTGTGTGTAACCACATTTTAGCCCCACCCGTGACAAGACATACACACTGGAATCTTGGACTTAATTTAGCTAGGGGCTAATAGCTAAAGCATAGGGTGTGACCATACACTAGTCCCATTTGGTTTTCTAATATCTGAGTCATAAACTTAGGGTTGACTACCCTATTCATGTTTCATTTCCTGTCTTAGGGTTAATTACCCTATTAAAATTTTATTTCCTTTTAAATAATCTTAACAAATGATTTACCCCTGAAACCATACCTTTATAAATCAAGGAACCCATATACTTTACTTTACTCAAAACACTTATACCATGGTATTTATTTTACACAAAACAATATTGATGAAACTTTATCAATGAGATTATTTGTCCCTTTAAAGTTAGTTAAAACCCTTTTTAACTTAAAAGATTTTAGGCTGCTAGGCCAAAATAACACTTTCGAAACCTTTGTTTAAACCTTTAACAATGCCTTTCGAAATCATTGAGAACAACCCTTTCGAAACCTTTACTAAAACCTTAGACCTCCTCTTTTAAAACCATTTAAACTTGCCTTTCGAAAGCATTGGAAACCCTCTATTCAAATACTCAAAATAAACCTTTCGAAATCATTGGGGATCTCCCTTTCGAAAACCATATTATACACCTTCCAAAAGTATTGGGTTCAAGTAAAAGTTTGTGGATTGCTTCAAAACCTTTTAAAATCATTCCTTTTGAAACCTTGGGTTTAACTTTTTAATATAACCAAGGGTCGTAAAGAACTGGGGCCAAAGCATTTCTTTTGAAAGCATTGGTCCTAAGTAAAAGAAAGAGGATGATTTTGAAACTATCCCTTTTGAAAGCAATAAGAAGACAATTTCAAAGTAAGAAGGTGAAAGTACCCTTTCGAAACTATTGTTTTAAGACTGTGTGGAAGCGATCTTAACTAGTTTGAAATGTGGAATGCGACAGAATGGTTTTATCCTTTCGAAAACTTCTTTTATAACATAAAGGCGGCAACTCATTCGAAAGCTTTTTTTTATGTAAACAAAGGCAAGTTGATTGAGTCAAAAGCTAATATAACCCCTTCAAAAGCTTCCTTTATAAATAGAAGTAATTTAAAGTTAATGAGGGTGGCTTCTACCATTTCGAAAGCTAGGTTTCGACGCTGTACCTTCCTCCTTTCTCTAATGCACTACCTATCAATTGCTTGATACCATGTGCTTTGGTTTTGAATATGTTCATGGGCGAAGGTATGGTGTCAAATGCTACTGATGGAAGTGGCGAAGTGTAATTTCAATCAAAACTAATTTTTAGCCTTTAAGAGAAATTGCTTTTCACCTAACTTGCCTTATCTATAAAAATGTTATTGGTTGCCTATTTCTTTATCAAAATCCTTTTCAAAAAGTGCTACCAAATTCAGCAATTATCAAACTAAAACATTTTAATAAATAAGCCCTTCTCCTTAAATAAACATATAAAACATTTAAGTTTCATACCTTAAATATTTTTATAACTATAGTAAAATACTTAGAAAAATTCCCTAAAAATTACAATAATTCACTTCTAATATATTTTCTAACATATTTAAATTTCTGAGCAAAAATCAACATATATTTTCCGTAATTAATTTAAACCCAATTTTAACTATTTTATTCATTGAAAATTCATAAATAATCCACAATAACTTGAAAAATTATGAAATTTGAAATCCACTTCATAAATAATGTTTTCGACCTTAAATTAAAAAACGCAAGTCATTTGGATGTCATTTAATAGGTTTTCAAATCCAAACTTATCATAAAATCTACATGAAGCAACATAAATGATCAACAAGTGTGTGTGTGTGTGTGTATACAATTATATCATGACATATTATTTGAAAAATCAATTCAGATCTAACTAGAAACCAAAATCAATAAAATGAGATGTAAGATCATTATTCACCTTAGTCTGTTGTTAAGAAGGTGAGATTTGCTATTTGATTAATTTGCTTAAGCTTCCTACTTGAACCTTATCTTTTCTTCTTCTTGAACCTCTTAATGGTGGCCGACCAAGCTTCTAAGTATTTTAGTTTTTGTTTGCAAATGTTGAAAGCGAATAAGGAATGAAGGTAAGAAGAGTTTAGGGTATATGAACATAGCCCATTCCTATTTTGCCCCTATCATATTCCTCCTACTTTCTTCTTTTTAACTCTCTTTTGTTTATACATTAATTAAGGCATGGCCCTCCTTATTAATTAAAAAATCTCAATTCTTTAACCATTTACATTATTTCATTTAATTTATCTAATTAAGTCCCTAAATAATGTTAGTCCAAATTAGGACCATTATAATTAACAACACTGGATGGATCCAACGTGAACTAAAACTCCAACTCACAATCGATATATCCTGAAGAGGCAATGCAATCTATAAAGAATGAAGAATTCTCAATGAACAAATGTGAGCGGCATTGTGATCTATGTCCGAGAATAAACTATTACTTGAAATGTCACCACAACTCTACATGAATTGCTTGGAATTGATCCAACCTATAACAAAATTGTACTTTGCGCCAACCCATGTCCCATCTCTATCGTAGTTGATCCAATTTTCCATTGATCACCTCGACCTTGCTGCCATCCCAACATCATCGTGCTAGTTAAATTGATCGGGGAGAGAAAATGACAATGACCTAAACGGAGTGTCGATTGACGACGACGATGTAGGCTAAGGGCTAGCGATGACAACGATGGCAACAAGAGATGGAATAGGGTATTGAGATAACGACTTTACCTTGGATCGGTCTGTGTAAAGGTTGGCGAAGTTTGAATGCTCGAGATCGAGAATTGGTTAAAACCCTAAGTTGGAATGCCAAAAGGAAAAGGCTTGATTTCAGAATCAAGATGAAAAGCAAGAATTTCTCGAAGTGTCCTTTTATATTAAAGGAAAGTATTGGATTGATGCCCATCCATCAAACTATTGTAAAAGAATGAAAATGAAAAATAACGGAAATGGAGTACATCTACACGACCATGGACCAGAGCAACTCTCGGATGATTCTGACTGATGAATGGAATGAGCAGACTTTCTAGTTTGCAAAACTTCAGTATTTGTGTATGACGAAAAGATACGACTCGATGAATTTTGAAAACAAAGTGTTTGGATTATCGATCAAGATGCGACGTTCCATGGGGGCGACTTAAGTAACAGAAGCATTTGTGTGGATTCAGATTTGGTCGCTTATCTTATAGTGAATCATGCTTTGTATTCACAGAAGTGTACTTTAGGAGATAAGTGTTATTCGGTATTTTTTCCAATTGACATCGATCGAATTGGACTAGGAAATGATGAAGCAATAGATGTCAGACTCAAAGACAATTGAGTACGAACAGTTTGCAAAGAAGATGGGCCAAAAATTGCCTAAGACCATGTACTGGTCCATCCATTAATCGATATTGATCCATCATATTGGCCATTTTACCCCATACACTTAGTGGTGATAAAGATATTAGTTTAAGGAAAAAATAGAGAAATTTAGCTAAGTTTATGGATCGGTGTCAATCTATGAAGTCAATTATCTCAATAAATACAAGCTTAGAAGCATCAAAGAAAGATTGGATTGAGGAACAAAACATCTAAAGTAAGAGAATACATAAGAAAACACAAGAACTAGGCCAAAAGCATGGATCGACATTGATCCATCCATCAGATCGATCTATTTCCTTCCTATTATTCCGGGTCAAATCCGATAACGATTTCTAATGCGATCCGACGGCTTCGAAACCCAATTTTAGTCTGCTATAACTATAAATACGAGGCTTTCAATAGAAAAAGGATCTTGACACTTTGCTAATTTATATTTAGAGAAAACTTCGCCGTCACCATCTTTGAATAAGAATTCAAGTTGTACTTGTAATTAAGATAGATTTAGAGTGAATTAAGCAATAAAATATTCATAAAGTAGACACAGGCATAGCCGAACCATTATAAAAGCTGTGTTTTCTTATTTATCTTATTGTTCTTATCTCTGTACGTTTTTCTTATGAATTTGCTATATAATGATACAATCCTATAACCTAGGAGTGTTATCTCTTTGAAATCTACAAGTTTAAGGGGGTTGGACTTTTTTTTAGCTAACATGCATAATCCTTTTATAAAAAATGCCAATTAACCACTAAGTAGGCACAAACTAATCTGTAAAAATTGTTTTCTAAAGTACTTAGTTTAAACAAAGGATGTTTTGTCAAACATGCTTCGTAGGTTTCAAAATTCAGTTCCCTCTCCTCCTAAAAACAGGTTTCACGAAAATCCTCTATAATTATTTTCAATGAAAAAATGCTGTCTACAATATTTGTACTTCACATCGCAAATATTTATTTTATAAAAATTTGCAATCTACATTGCAAATATTCGTAGTATAAACTGCATATCTTCACTGAAAATAATTACAGAGGTGCTTCGTGAAATCTATTTTTGTGAAGGGGTTTTTGATATTAATTTTGAAGGTAAGTGACGTATACTAATTTCAACTGTAAATAAATTGTCCATTATAATATTTATATTTATTAAAAAAATAAATGCATTTACTGGTAGATAAACGAAAATTAATTGCTGGATTAGTAATCCTGCTAAATTAGAAAATTGTTGGAACCATAAGAAGAAAACAAAACCAAATCTATGATTCAAATTGAAGGAGAGTATTAATTTATTACAGATTCATTTTAGGATCTCAGCACTTATATGTAATAACGTCTCTTCCAATTTTGAATCATGGAATAGAAGTATAGAACACTAGCATTCCATTATTCAAGCCGCGCATTTTAGATCACTGTCTTATCCTACGCATCTCCTTCCCGCGACACATATACTACTCCGACCAGCTCGGAATATTCTCCCAAATTTTAGCTATACAAAAAACCCGTCAAATCGTATTCAATTTACGATCGTGCCATTGCAATGCTAACGCAGTCCAGCACCTGGGACGACGCCGTAAATGGTGCCGTCAGAAAGAGGACGGAAGCGTTGCACCCGGACGACAGGACGAAGTACAGGTCGCTGGCTGAGATAATGCGGGTGACGAAAAAGATGGAAGAAGTCAGCGTGAAGCACTACGATGACATCCTGTGCCAGGAGTGCCACGATGGCGGCTTTGATGATGAGATTTTGCTTTGTGATCGGTGCGATTTGGGGTACCATTTGTTCTGTTTGCGGCCGATTATTGCTAGGGTTCCCTCTGGGCCTTGGTTTTGCCCTAGTTGCTCGAACAAGAGGACTATTAGAAGTAAAAGTTTTAACTTTTGTGATTTTGGGGATTTTTTGTGTGTGTCTGAACCATTTTGGTTTAGTGCTGATTGATGCTAATTGAATGAACATTATTTACTTTGTGTTCCAGGTTTTCCAACCATACAGAGGAAAATTGTGGATTTTTTTAAGATTCGGAAACATAAGGACGAGGATGCTGAGAGGAAATGTGAGATCTCTGTGCAAGGTGATTATCTGTTATAATTTTTTGATCATTTTAATACAGTTATTATGATACATTAAGTTATTCAACTGTTGTGACCAATGCATGAACAACATTGATTTCTATGGTTGTTTTAGGTTTTGGGGAGGAGTTTTAAGATTTCCATCATTTCGTTTCCCAGGCAAGGACCAAAACAAATTCAGACCGATTAAGAAAAATACACTAAGATTTATACTTCTATAAAGGAATTTCAATGAAACCACAATTTTAATTTTGTAGATGCAAAAATAACATACTGTGTGAATAATGTATCATTATAATTAGTTGGTAATAAATATTTTTTTAACCCAAACACTGAAATCAAAGTCTTACCCTTTGTCATCTTAATTTTCAAACAGTAAAATTAGAATTACTGCTTATTTTTTTATTTCTAACACTCGAGTCAATTCATCAAAGCAAATTTACCACTCTATGGAGGCATTCTTCATTAATACGACCCATTAGAGAAATATTGTTTACAAACTCCTAACATTTGTGGAGACAGACAGATCCAAATTATTTTCTTTTGAAGTTGTGGGACTGTAACTGAATGAGCGAGTTTTAGATTTTTAAACTTATCATCCATACGAGTTTTCTTATTATTTGTTACCCAGCCAACTTATACTTTTTTGTTTAGCTTGTTAGGTTTAATGTATTTATTGTTATTTATATTTATTACTATTTGTGCTATGTGTTATATATTTATTATTAATCAACATTATTAATTTAAATTTCTATTTTTAAAGTATTGTATTCAATACATAATATTTCAATAACTATAACATTTATCAATTTGTTTCTACAAGGAACATGCACTGAAAACTGAAATAAAATTTCAAGACCGAATTTCGAAAATATCAAATGGCCTAAACCAAATTTGACATCAACATCTATAACATTTGTTAGAAATGCGGATTACGGATCTTAAGGCTGGAATAACACCAGAGGGGGATGAATAGCGTTTTATGGATTTTCTAAATCTTTTTGAAACTTGTGTAATTTAATCACCAACAAATGCAATTCACAAACACAGATATAATCACAGAATCAGACACAGATGCAAATACTAAATAAAAGCAGTAAAGGAAAGAATACAATTTATACCTGTTCGGAGTTACCCTACATCCAGTCCCGTACAATTGTACGGATTTCTTTTCAAAATAATTTCGCAGATTACACCCTTAGTTTCAAGGCTACGAGGTACACTCTCCTGTATTCGAGTCTGGGTCAAACTCTCTTGATTTAACCAGGCCACAATACCTAATTGATTTCCGGGGCTACAATCACACCCAATTGATTTCAAGGCTCAACTGCACCTTTTACTCAACAGTTTGATTTACAAATGATCCTATAACTCTGAATAGCACTGAGATCTTATGAAGAGAGTGGCAGAGAATCAAACAAGAGATAATCTAGTTTGATTCACTTGATATTTCGGCAGAGCATTTTGGGATTCTTTAGAATAAATGTGGAAGATGAAGAGGAGAGAAAACAAGTGAAATCTGATTAAAAGTTCGTTTAGAACTACTGGTATTTATAGAAGATCAACAACCATATCTATTCGTGAAAGGATACGACGAATATACACTTCTTTTGAAATTTTGAATTTTAACGGGCACCATGTCGACATGGGGGTAGGAGTATGTCGACATGCTCTAGGAAAAAATGGTGATTTTGATTTTCTTATTAAAATTGGTTTCTATAATTTGTGAAAAACAATTTCTAAACTTTGTAAATATATTTGAATATAGTTTAAACATATAAAAGTAATTTTTAATGTATACAATCTTAATTTATAAAGTGATTTAAAATCTGAGTATATAAATACGTAAAAATTAAATATTTAAAACAAGAGATAGTTTAAAATCAAGGACAATTTTGAAATAAAAATTTAAAAAATGATAAAGATAATTTTAAGGCTAAAATATTTCAAACAAGAGAGATGTCTTTTTGAAAAGAAGGTTTTAAAAACATTTAAAATAAGTGATATATTTTTGAAAGGCATTTTAATAAAATTAGTGGATATCAAAGACCACTATATGTTTCACTAGATATTGTCGTGGGTTTCATCTCTTTAACAAGCTCGAAGTGGATTCCATTGCACGAATAAATTTCGAATAAAGATGTAAGTGCTTTCAAGAAGTTTTAACATAATTCTAGACTCAATACTTATTTTATACTTTGAAATCTTGAACTCTTGATATCTTGATACTCATGAGTCTTCAATCTTGATACCTTCAATTTTGAATCTCTATACTCTACAGTTTTCATTCTTGGTACCTGCATGGTTAAATCCTACATATACATATATATCTAAACTATAATGTTAGTATTTATATTTTATAACAAGTCATAAGGTTGTCATCAAAATCATCATATCAAGGATTAACAATCTCTCCCTTTTTGATGATGACAATCTATGTTTATAAAATATACTTCTCCTTTACAATAACCCTCCCTAAAGCTAATAACTCCCCCTTAATCTAAGCCTAACTGCTCTACCTACTCTATTTTATATTCTCCCTTTGCCATCAACAAAAACTAATCCTAAAGTAATATAACTCCTCCTTAATCTAATACCATCCAAACTAAATACTAATAAGAAATTATAATAAGTGAAAACAATTATTATATTATATATGATATGATGTTATATTTACATGTATATATAGAACATAAACGCACAAATATACATAAATTATAAAATAACACTACTAACGAGAGTTTTTGACAATTGGAGATTTGTGAATCGAAAAATTTGGATAATGAAAACAAAAATTTCCACGTTGTTCAACCAAATTCTCATCTTTGTTAGAACAGACTTAGCCTACGCAGACCACGTTGTTGTCTTCTTCCACAGATGCTTCTTCCTCTTCTTTTTCTTCCTCTTCGCTGTGCTTTAAGGGGTTATGCACTTGAATGTTGGAAGAATCTTCTTCAATCACAATAGAGTTCCATCCCTTTAACAGACCCGAAGTGGATTCTATTCGATG
Source organism: Allium cepa (assembly GCA_030765085.1). Lineage (NCBI taxonomy): Eukaryota > Viridiplantae > Streptophyta > Magnoliopsida > Asparagales > Amaryllidaceae > Allium > Allium cepa. The sequence continues at coordinate 663,541,938 of CM060940.1, read as the reverse complement.
AATAAATTTCGAATAAAGATGTAAGTGCTTTCAAGAAGTTTTAACATAATTCTAGACTCAATACTTATCTTGTACTTTAAAATCTTGAACTCTTAATATCTTGATACTCATGAGTCTTCAATCTTGATATCTTCAATCTTGAATATTTATACTGTACAGCCTTCATTCTTGGTACCTGTATGGTTAAATCCTGCATATACATATATCTAAACTGTAATGTTAGTATTTATATTTTATAACAAGTCCTAAGGTTGTTGTAATCAAAATCATCATCTCAAGGACTAATAACATTTACATGAATTTTGATATTTTTACAAGTCTTCTTTGGATGATAGATGCTACGAAATTTATAATGTTACGTTTTTAATGCCGGCTTATAGATATAGTTATTTGGATTCAAATCACCTACTATTGATGAAAAAAGAGAAGTAGAAACTCACTTATTAATTTGGATTCTATATCAGAATAGTTGATGGCTTCAATTAATAAGCATATTTTAGCTTTTTTTTTTTCAAAATTCAAATCTTCATTAAGATGCATATGTTAATCTACCATAAGATTTTATAATCTAATGCTAGAATTAATAAGCGGATGTCTAATCTCATATTCTACGAAAGCATGTGATATACGTTCAGCTATATTTCATATTCCGTGACCTGTGATTATTTGGTGATCTTATTTAACTCCGATCTTCATCAATCTTTGTTTGTTATTTTACTTCTACAAGAAAACAGTTATAACTTGAACCCGGTCCTTCAACATCACACCCCTTTCCCTCCCCTCCCCTCCTCCAAGAAATGCTCCTACACTGCTTTGAACGATTGTGTATTTTAATAATCTATATAAACTTTATATTTATCTATAACACACTTGTCGAGGTGTATGCATGCTTTATTGAGTATACAAGTACTATGATAATCTGGGTAGATGGAAGAATATTTTACAATGGATTGTATGTCTCAAAGTTATGTCATATTTGATGTTCAAAACTACCGCATCTTCATGAGATTACTATTATATATATCAGTACAAATTGCATGTCGGTTGGTCGTGCGTGAAGAGAATGTGAGGTAACTTCCTTTGATTATGGAATAGCAAACAAACGCATACAAATTTAATGCTATATTTTTATGCATCCATTTGGCTATTGTGTATTGAATGAAAAATAAAATATTGTGCACAAAGTTTGTTAATTGAAATATCGTTAAAGAAATCATTACAAACACGAAATACAAATGGATTAACGTGAACATATAAATGGCAAGCAACATTCCATTTGTTTAATCATTCTCCCCTCCTTTATCCAAGCTTGAGACCGACATTAATAGCTCAGAAGGGTATAGATGGATGAGTTAAAAACGTTGCTTATAGGATATTTTGACGTATGCTAGTGTGACTATTAAACTTTAAACTATTGTATATTAAATTTCACTTCTATAATGCGTATTGTAAGCATACCAATATGCAATATAAAATAAACATAAAAATATATATTTGATAATCAAGTGTAATCCTTGTCATAATTATGAGGAGACCGTGTTGAAGAATCATGTAAAGAAGTGTGAATGCTTGATAAAGTAAAAATAAAAGCATAGGAAAAATTAAAGGTATAATAGTACTTGAAAATGGTGTGAGCATTTAACATGGAAAAAGATGTCATTTATAAAGAAGAAATGAAGAAAGAAAATTGATGGATTTCTTAGAAGAAGTGGAAAACCATTTTTTACATGAAATTTGTTTATAAAGTGGATCACATTTGCATAATTTATATTAATTGCATATTGCATAATATGAATAGTGCAACATTATAGCAAACTATTTCCCTATTTCTTCTTGTGTAGTTTATTTGTGTTATTAATGATATATATTACTATGAAAATCTATATTAATTGCTCTTTCATCTTAGACAATGTCTTTTTTTCTTTCTTTTTTTCTTTTTTGCTTTTCTACAATCTTATTTCAAAACTAATGCAACCTTTGTATGTTTTGTTTTTCTAAAATGATGCTTTTGTAGCTTTAACATGAATGAAATTTTTATGTACTGTACTCATCACATGTATATTGCAATAATTTTTAGTCATTCACTTGTATACTATGAAACTGGTCATACTACATACTACCTAAGTGATGAGTAAGTATGTCATTTTTGGATACAATACTGTTAGCTTCACAAATATTTCTCAATTCATCACGAACACCATAGTTTCAACTCGATATATAGGTAAGATTTTTTTTTTTTACTATATATCATTTTAAAGTACCACAATTGTATGCATCTGATAAAGTTACAAAATATTGTTTTTTGCAGGCTAAAACAAACCCACCGATCTACCATTTAAATAAAATATCGATGACTTGTCAGAATAAACGAGCAATAAAAATGATAGCATTTTCTTTATATTATTAGAAAATTACTTATCATTATCCACAGAGTGAGACATTCACTTATGCATCTAAGCTTGAATAGAACAAAAACACTAACTATATTAGAATCCAAAAACAGCATATAGAAAGAAGAATGAATAAAAGGAAGAACACAAACCAAATCTAATGAAAGCCGTTGAGATTTTCCTCCATTTTTGAAATGGAATTTATTATGTGAGGTGTATATTCCAGAATTGAAAATCATTCATTTTGAATTGATATAGGTTCCAAATTTGTATGGAGAGTTCCCATTATCGTTAGAGAGGGATATAGTCGAAATGAAAGCCTAAATATGTATAAAAAAATAGAACAAAATTCATAATGAATGTTATAAAAGTGATAAATTTTCAATATCTACCCATACGTACTTAAACTTTAGCCATCTAAAATTATTTGCAAACCAACATCCTTATTAAATCAAAACAGCCCAAGCTATGAATCATCATTTTCTTAAGAAGTCAATTTTGTTTTGGTTAAAATACGCTTTTTGTTGAAAATATACAATATATTTTCAGATTTAGAACTTACTATTTTATTAGTTCGATTACCACACCTTAGCAACATGTTTCCCTTAGCAACATGTTTCCTTGATGTAAGACCAATGACATCATACGACTCAAGCATATTGGGAGAACATCAAAACTTCGAATTTTTAATCTTCTTTCAGATATTGCCTGAACATCATTGACTAAACAGATAGTATATGGTTATCTTTAATGTAGTAGATTGATATCCTATCACAATTGATAGTATACAATTGAAGTCATGAAACACCTCTAACATAAAATGATATATTACAAAAACTGAAGAGATTTAAAACTTTTTATAATAACATAATTTGATCTGATGTGTAGCTAATGGAGTATCAAATTTTCAAATTTCGACGACGTTCAATTAAAATCAAGTGGCAGATCTTCTATTTTTATAGAATGAGTTTATTTCTAGACAAATTTATATGCTATAAGAAAAAAATGGGAATTTTTTTTAAGAATGAAAAGATAACTCAGGTGTACAAAATTTAATATCCAAATATATGCATTGTGAGTGTATTTTCATCTTTAAATATTAAGTATACATGTATTATATTTGGATATGAATTACACAATGTAGCTTTGTGTAATTTATAGAATTATAATAAATAGACGATTGGTTTGGCTATTTAAATGCAGAGCATCCTGATTTTCGATTATTTTTTCTTGCACAGTACAACATGGAGGTAATCAATAATGTGAAATTTAGTTACATGTTCACCAAGCTAGTTTGGTTTCTTGTATTTTGGAGTTTTGTTAGCTCTTTTTTCATTGCTCAAATTTATGCAGCAATGCAATTCTCACAAGTAAGATTTTTCATCTAATTTTTTTTCAAATATACAATTAAATGTGTTTTTATCTTGTGTTAATATAATAGTTGTTGTTGGTGTTACACTCACCTTATTCTCTCATATTGCTTATCCTTTGTGTAAGCTTTATCTCAATCAAATTAGATTTATGTCTGATATTAAATATACTAAATCAGAATCTGCGCATTGCGCATTTGCTTGGTGTTCACCATAGAGAAAATAAAGGTAGGCAGTTTTGTGCTCTCCATATGTTAAAGTGTGAATTAACCAAAATAGCAGTAGCAACAGCTTTATGGCTTAAACACAACACCAAGCAATGCTTTATACCTTGCGGTATTTCGAAATAACCAAAGGAATTGTAAAAGAATAACAAGACAGTTTATAAGGAGAAGACGTGAAAATGAGCACTTTCACAAACAGCAGAATCTAGGATGACTCAAGAAAAACTTAAATTCACCATTAATTAAATCAACAGTATATAATTTACTGGACATTAATTCGATCGATGCAACTCATCAACAAACATCGCCATTGAGTACTTAAATTAGACAATGCAAATTAAGAATGATTTTTTAATAGATACGAAAGATCAGCAAAATGATTAATCACATTACTGAAATTCATCAAAATGATTGCTTACTGGATCTTCACGAAAGTCATCATGGCTCTCCTCCTTGATTTTGCCTTCTACATTGTTAGAATCAAGAATAAAAGTTTGAATCTTCTCCATTTCCTTTATTTGGGTTGGACCATAGCAATTGAAATTCCATGTGCGTGTCTAAATTAAGGCTTTTGCCATAGTTGCAAATAAGAGAAAGCTAGGTATGGGAAGCTTCGAAAAAATCCGTTCGGAAAGATCCAAAACTATTTTGAATTTTTTTGGGAAAGAAGATCAGAAAGCATATAGAGTTTTCATTGCATGATGGAGATTTGAATTCACTATTGAGTTACACGAAGGTGCAGTTTAGCGAAGTGTAAGATGAATTTGGTTGAACAAAATGACAACCGCCCTCGACCTAGTGAAGTATGTGATTGTAGTAGTTGAGTAAATTCAAAAGCTTCAAATTAGACTATTTCCATTATAATCATGGCTATTAATAAGTACTCGAAAAATCCGAAATCCATCGGTAGTCGAAGTATGAAAAATTATCTGATATCCGAAAAATAGACACAAAAGCAGATATGACCACATCTGTATCTAATAATCATCCATCCAGTTTTTATCAGTATTATAGTTATTATTTTATGTATTTTAGTACATAAAATAATTTTCATTTATTGTTTTATCAAGGTATTTTTTTAATATGTATATAAAAATCAATATTTGCCATTTAAAATGATTTTTCTTAGCTAATTATATATATATATATATATATATATATATATATATATAGTTCTGAAATTGATTTATAATGAGTAAAATTTTTCTATCTATTCGTCTAGATTTATTAGTCGTGAACTGATTGAGAAATATCTGATAAATATTTGATATCCAAAAATGATTTTGGATACTGATACAGATATAACACTGTTCGAAGCCGTATTCAACCATTTACATGCCTAATTATAATATACATACATATACATATACATACATACATGCATATACATGCATGCATATACATACATACACATACATACATATATATAATTTTAGCTTTTGGCCTCAACCATATACATACATATATATAATTTTAACTTTTGGCCTCAACCATATAGGATCTATATAAATCAATTATCAGACTATTCCTTCTATTTTTTTGGGTTATCCTGCAAGTTTACTAAAAAAATTCTTTGGCTATAAGGCATAAATGTTCGAGATTCCGTATTTTATATATATATCGCAAAAGTTGTCATTGCATCAAAACCAAATTGAAGATTTTTTATGGAATCTTGTTGGAGAGAAGTGTGCGCCGTATATCATAAAACTCGTGGAAAAGAAATATATGTCTTCGATGGCTCATGAAATACTGAAATAAAAAAAGAAGCCCAAAACTGGGAAAAATAAAATTAAATAGAATACTTCGTTAAAGTACAACAATATAGAAATATAGGAAAACAGCAGATGTCTCCAAAGTCCTAAAGGTTCCTACAGGAGAGATGCTAGCAAATTTGTATGTGTATGTGGGTGTAATGTATAGGCTGCTAGTACGATGCTTGTGACGATGGACTAATATCAAGTGAATAATGAATGATAAGTGAACCACATGACATTATCTGAGCTTAATGCATTATATGCACAAGTCTCATGAAATGCATGCCAATGTAGATGTGTACAGACACTAAGGTGGACTTACATCTAGTCTTGAATCATAGTGTACACCACATGCATCTTCACTAGGTTAAATATGTAGTAACTGACAGCGTAAGATACTCATCCACAACTAATGTTTATAATACTGACACTAGCTTATCACGATGGAAGCAAGCAAATAGTTGGTTTTGTGTTCATTTTTACAGTCTCTATATTACACCGTTATCATTAAACATTCAACATAATTCGCTTTTTGGAACCTTGAGACTATCATCTTATGCTCGTAACCTCATCCGAAGCATTTTCATTTACTATGGGAGTTCTATTTTGGCTCTTTTGTTCCAACATTTTACTTGTTAACCTTAGCAAATAAATTTCTTATGGAACCAAGGTGTATGCTTACTGTTCTAGCCAATTAATGGTTGACTCTCCTTCTAGCCTATTTAGTTAATTTTATTATATAATTTATATTACAAATGGTTGATGTATCACATATTGGATTTCAACCTATAAAATTTTGAAATATCAGTTAAAATAACGGTTAGTGATATATTTCTGATATCTACGACTTATCTTCACTTTGTAAAAAAAAAAAAACATAAATATCTCATATTTCAACCAAACTGTAAATGTTGTGTGAGAGTGTGTGTGTTATATGAAACCTACATATTGTATTATTATCAAATAATATAACCATTGTTTAAAGTGATAAAAAGAATATTTTTTAGTTTACGCTATTTTTCACTCCGTCAAGAATGGTTTCATTCCACAACAACTATACATTCACCTTTATATGATCAATTATATTCACATAATTTCGACCTCTTATTAATTCATATATACAACGTGTATGATTGTAAAAGAAAATAGCATCTCAACGTATATTCAAAAACAATAAGCATATATCACGACAATACTCAATTCAACACGTCATTTTTCTATAATGCATTTATTTCTTATTGCCATGCATACATAACTCTTGAAGTATGCACTTATACAATGTGATATATGCCAAACATAGGATCTTATAAACAATATTCACATAAAAGTGTACTTATTACTTTCATACCTTAAAATATTCACATATCTATATCATACATGTTAATCTATAACATATTAATCGTCTTCTACATACATGTATTCAAGACTTTTTTTAGCATTTTCAAAAAATTTAAACTTCACTTTCACCCATGTATTTCAAATAGAATAATTTCTCCATATTTATAAAACTCATATTCACTAACTCATATTGGTAAACCCAATAAATATTTTTCGAACATGACTTTTTCTTTCTTTCTTATGTTCACACATGGACCGAAATGATTATTTCTTCGTATTCAGTAGATCATACACACATTTATACCCACTAGTATTAACATCTCATTTCAAAATACTTTATTGAATACTTAAATTATTGCTTATTCACATTGATTTATAAATATCCAATTTTATATAAAATACATATTAATTCTAGTTTCTTTTTTAATCCAATATATACACTATCACGTATATATAAACTCAACATGCTTCAAATATATATATTTCCATATTTATTTATCACTTACCCAATGTATACATATAAAACACAAATACTTCTTTGGTTATTTATATAACAATCATTTCTATAAATATTTCCCATAGTACTTATTTGACAAATATATTCTCATTTTCGTATTTTTATTCAAAAAAATGAAAATATCTCATAATCACTTAAAATACATACAATTTTCTTAAATATGAATAAGGTTCATTAAAGTTATTCAATAATTATAAAACTCATCATTTCGTGCAAGTATATATATAATTCAGATAAGTTATTCACTCAATGTCATAGCTTTAATTATTTAAAAGATATCTAGAATATCTTATTCATCTTTATTACTTAAATTATCATTTAGAAAATATATTAACCATTTGATTTGTTTTGTCATCGTTAACCCGCTTTTGAGCCGAAGCAAACATCAATAAGTTTTTCTAGAGTTTGGACGATCAATTGCAAGGTTGATGAGAATAAAACCAAGAAAACATGACAATTCGAGTGATAAATGGAAGATTGACAGAATCAACCAACATGTCAATAAAAATAGCATGGAACATATCAACATGAAGATAGAAGAACAGAGCAGGAGTTAGTATTGGATTTTCACAAACACTTATAGTCGATACCGAACTATATCCTTAGGTCACGAGTCATTGATTTTTCTTGTGTAGCATCGGGCCTTCATTTGGACTCCAGTGCAAATAGGCTTCTAACTCCATACCTTTGTTTCTCGATAAATACCAGTCTACCTGCAATCAAAACAGGATCTGATTTCTCTATCATTGGAGACTCCATCTTCTTCTTCACTCTTATTCTCTACCTCTCAAACATATATAAACTTCATTGTAAATATGAGATCTACCAAATTGTGGTCAGATCCGATATAACTAGTTGTAATATAGAAAGAGAACAACTATAAAATAGATTGAAGTAGATGTAGGTTGAAGATTACGTCGAACCACTAGAAAAATTCTTGTGCTTTCATTTACTTTTTTGTTTTTTCTTTACTTTTAATAGAACTGGTGCTTTTATCTGATTTCTGAGTGTTGATCCATTTTTTGGTTTAGCATTTTGATGCTTTCATTGAGAAGGAAGTTAGATTTCAAAACCTAAAGTTTGGATTTGAGATATGGAAAAGATGAAGAGACCTAACACTAGATCTAAGGCTGAAGTAAGCCAACCAGAGCATGGGGCAGCCAAGAGATGTTCTTAAATTCTTATCAATCCATCTATGTGATCAGAGAAGAAATGAAGAAAATGATGAAAGAGATGCAAGATGGATTAATGACTTGGCAACAAGCAGAACAACTCGGTACCGATCCAAATCAACTCGATATCGAGAAAATTATACTCGAAGGCAATGCTGGTGCGACTTCTAGGTTGCCAGGAATGGATAATGTTGGAACTAGAAACGCAAATCAAAATGTAAATGAGCAACAACCGGAAGAGTATGTGCCAGAGCTTCCTCGTAGGAACGGAGGACAGAATGAAACCTAAGGAGCAGGTCAAAATGCTAACGTGCAGCCAGAGGAGCATGTGTCAAAATATGTTCCGGAATTTTCCTACGAAAACTGATTTGATAAAAAGATTTGAACATCTTGTAATTAAAGTGAAATAGATAAATCTCGGATGAATACAAAATGCTTTTGATATGTAATGTGATAATTGCGAATGAAATCAGAATGATAAGGATGCATGAACAACATTTAAGCAAGACCTGGAGTTCTTAGCTGCAACAGGTTTGGAACGACCTTTGATTTACAAAGAATCCTAAGGAACCGAACGATGCACCAAGATCGAGATCGATGGATGACCGGAGAGCCTAACTATCAGAGAATGATTGCTGATGGAACTTGTTCTTGAGCAAAACACACATTACATTCGAAAGACATGCTTTGGGGGCAAATGTTAACCCGCTTTTGAACCAAAACAGAGTTCAACGGAATTTAGAAGATCAAAATAAGAATGAAACGATTCACGAGCTTTGAAGCATGCTTAGAAGAAATGAAGAAACAACTTCAAAAAGTTTGGGAGAGAATGGAGCACAAGACATAGCTCGGTACCAAGCTATGATAGGTCGGTACTGACCTATAATTCTCACCCAATTCATCTTCCAAACACCATACTTCTCATATACATCACCGTTTGCTCGTGATCAAGGGGTTTTCCTAGAGTTTGGATGATCAATTCTAAGGTTGATGAGAAGAAAACCAAGAAAGTAGGACAATTTGAGTGATAGAGGGAAGATTGCTAGAATCAACTAACAAGTCAACAAAAATAACATGAAACATATCAACACGAAGATGGAAGAACAGAGCAGGGGTTAGTGTTGGATTTTCACCAACACTTATAGCTCAGTACCGAGCTATATAACTCCTTACCGACTTATATCCTTAGGTCATGGGTCATTGATTTTTCTTCTGTGGCATCGGGCCTTCATCCGAACTCCAATACAAGCAGGTTTCTGACTCCATATCTCTGTTTTTCTATAAATACCAATCAACCAAAACAAGATCTGATTTCTCTACCATTTGAGACTATCTTCTTCACTTCTATCATCTACCTCTCAAACGTTCTAGAAACTTCATTGTAAATCCAAGATCCACTAGATTATAGTCAGATCCGATATAAATAATTGTAATCCAAAGAGAGAACAACTAATAAAAAAGATTAAAGTGGACGTAAGCTGAAGATTACGCCGAATCACTATGAAAATTCCTGTGTTTCCATTTTTTCCCTTTACTTTTAATAGAACACTTTTAATAGAACTGGTGCTTTCATCTGATTTTTGGATGTTGATCCATTTTCTGAGTTAACAATCATCAATGCAGGCATTCATATTGCTCCGACATACCAAACTATTTTTCTGATCTACTTTTTGTATCTTCCAAGAATAAAGCAAGTAAATTATGTGCTTCCTCAAGGCACTTATATTTTTAAATATTCTTTATGAACTAGTTAGATATAAATTCATTAACACATCAACTGTAATCATATCCAACACGCATGTATATTTTCAAAGGTCAACATATAATATTCATTAAGTTTCTATTATAACAATAAACCAATTTCAATATTTACATGAAAACATATTACTATATTATCGTTTGAACATTTTCAACATTTTAGCAAACTTTTGATGTGAATGTAGAATACTTTATCCATTAATTCAGTTTTAGTTCAATTTAACTGTACATATAAACAAAACTTAAAATCCAGTTTTTCATAATAATTATTTGATTCAGAAGTAAACAAAAATATTTATCTACAATATGGGATCTAGTATCATTATATATTCATTAAAAAATATCAAACATAAAGAAATTCATAATCACATGGATGTATATATATGTTTAGGATAGTTTCTCTTTCATAGATATCATTTCTATTTCCTTCTATAAATAATTTATGAGTAATGATGAGTAAATTTAGCAACTCAGAAGGTTATTAAGATCAAATTGGTCTATGTATTACACATATAGTTTAAGATATATCATTACATCAACAACTTAATTAACCCATACGAAATAAGACATTTTTTTTGAAGATAAGAGCAATATTTAATTTTAGCAGAGCATTCATTTGAATATCTTGAGGTTTGAATCCATGACCTCAAAACTACAATCTAGGGATTATGACTACACAAAGGTTGGGTTGGGTCAGCTTGAACCAAATACTTCACCTGAACTCGTATGGGTTTGAGTTAAATACAGTTCAATCCATAACCGATCCCATGCGAGGTTGGATATGAGTTGGATTTAAGTATGAGTTGGGTCGGGCTAGTAAAGTTGACTTAGATTATATAAACGTAAATAAAAACGAGAATTTGAAAAAAGAATTTAAAAAATAATATATAAATATTCAACTCAAAATTTTAGATTTTAGCTGTTATAATGCCTTTAAAAGAACTGATTCAGTACACCATATATTTCATTAGAATCTATATAATAAAAAAGCTTGGACATAACGGAAAAGGCAAATATTGGTCATGATTTAATCTTCATAGAGACATCGGATGGACTTAATCTGCAAGGTAAGAATCAAACAAAGGTTGATTAACTCCGTTAACCCTTCCATTAAATTATTCAATCTTGAGAAACTAAATTTATTTCTTTGTCCATGCTCCCAGCTGCTCCAGTAACCCACTATCTTTTCAAAATCATGAGCAGACAACCGACAATCTTCATCCCCTCTTTATCCACTTCTCTCCGTTAAAAAAATAATCATCATTCTTGGATCTCATGTTTTCTCCTTCTTCATCACCACTCTCCCCTCCTCTTCTAGACTTCTACCATAGTTAAATATTGAATTTCAGATAACATATGTATAAATCGAGACGTTTACATTCCATACACGATCTTGCCAATAGTGGGAGACCTATTAACAACGGTTCCAGCCGGAGCTTGATAATTTATGAAAATTTGTCCATTGCTCCTTTTTCGTAAACTACTGGATTGTTGAATCGCATAGCTAGATTCGAGGATCGAGTTTTACTGACGCGAGCCCTAGGTTATTACTATTTTTTGATTCAGTGCTCATTTTTCAGTTTTCATCTAAATCTATTTAATCACAAATCCACTTTGTTTTGGATTATTGATGATGTCTATACTATTGCCTCTCAAAATTATATGTACGATTTAGTCTTAGTTTTATAACTGAGCTTTGTGGATGCCGATGCATTATCTTATTTAAAAATGAGTTTTATAACCCAGACGTTATAGTACATATTTTAATGTCATTTATCTACTTTGAAGTTAAGAAGGTCAAACTCAAGCATATTTCAACATGTATGTGTGACTGTAACTAACTAACCACGTGACGGTAACGCATTGCATAACTATATCATCAAGGGATATGCTGAATTAACCGGGGGAGGAGGATCAACGGATATATGAATTGGTATCTAACGGAGGAAATCAGGGGGCTTAAATATTTGTGTGGTTGTGCTGAAGCCCGTATACAGCCGGTGTAATGATCAACGGTTGAAGTAAATTAATCGTATCATCAAAGGGCCACTGTTTGTGAAAGTTAGTATACATCTTTCAATCAAATCGACCATTGCATGATATATTTGTTTGCATTTGAATACACCAAATATTGTGATATCAGTTCCCTTTTCATGTTGTTTAGGCATTGGATGCTGCAGTCAAATCAACTATTTTTAGCCATGCTTGTTTGCTGTGTTGTGTAAAGTTTCTATCTACTAAGTACATTTTCTTGGTATTTTTATGGAAAGATATGTACGGTTGTGGAATTCTACCATTTTTGAGTTGAGTAGCATTACCAGGTATGATGAACTCTTTGAAGATCAAACTTATAGCTCCAAATTATTCTTTTAACTTCTATTATATATACCAAATCATCTTTGGAGAAGGTGATTTCAATCTTTTGTTATTTGTTATTGATGGTTATGTTACTTGTTCAATAGTAGTTATTATTTGTTACATTTCCAGAGTTGTTGATTATTAGTACTTTTGATGAAAGCTAAATATCAAACTATGACAAGGTAAGATGAACTCTTTGAAAATTAAAGTTATTGCATGTCTCTTTGATGTATAATTTTTCATCTTTTGAGATATTGGTTTCGTAGCTTTATTATTTGTCTTTGAATTTTATGTCATTATTCAATATCTGTGCTGACTGGAAATCATACTTTGGAATGCAATTTGTTAGTATCAATTGCCTTGATCCTTGCACTTCTCATATTTTCCTCATACCTTTTTGATTTATCTAATATCTATATGAATATAACAAGTTTTGTTGGATTTCTACATGTGTGAAAGCGCCTACATGCCACAGGCGCTTGCATCTGTGTGCACACTTTTATTGATTGTGCTTTCTTTCTCAAACAAGTGGAATAATGGTCATATGTTTTAAATTTAATAGCATAAGTTCATATGCATAATATTAAATCAATTGTCATTTTGGTACATCACTTTCATAGCTATAAATGGTTGAAGATTGCTTCTTAAATAGTCATGTGTGAGTGCATTTAATCTGCAAAATTTTATGTTAATTTCCTTAAGTGTAGGTGTGGTATGATATTTAATACTCTGAGATAATGTTGTTCTTTCATTAGCTTTTATTGAAATATTTGTATGTTACAATCTACAGAATAGTCAATCAACAATATAGCTTTAATTAAATAGAAAAATATCAGGTTCGTTACGAAAAATGTTTTGTTATATATTCAAGAGTTAGGACAGAATGGTTATCATTATGTTGAGTTTGCAGGACCTCTTAAATCACAAAATTTCTTAAATACACATCCTTAACATGTTATTAGTGTATAATTCAAAGGATTTAGATCTCGGTTGGTTTGCCTTTTTTAGTTTTGAATGTTCCTTCATACAAAAATGCGCGCGGTATATGTATTTTGTGGAAAACAACTAGTTTAGAAAACAAAGTCAAAATAGAAAACCTATTTATTTTGTTTTCCGTGTTTTGAGAAATAACCAGAGCATGGAAAACAATCCATCCCTCTATCCTCTCCGTCGTCCTTCCATCATCGTCATAGTGTCTTAGAATTTTAAATCTTTCCCCCGCTCTCTTCGTATTTTGTAATGAATTTTGAAAACGCGAAACACAAAACTCAAAACAAAACCAACCGAACCCTTAATATTTGGATAGTTTAAAATTTAAAATGAAATGGTTATACTTTACCTTTAAACAGTTAGCATCCATGATTCTTTTTATGGCGCATTCATGCTACAGAGAATTATAGCTATGAAACGGATATACTATTTATTTATTGAATTTATGCATGATTAAACTATGGAATGGAAATACTTTTGACACACTATATTGTGCGAATTAGTTCAACTATGCTGAAACTATAATTAATAGCAAACTATATAATTTGAAACCCTTTTAATTCATTGTAGCGCATGTGATGATTCGCGTAGTACAACAAAGCCACTACATTAACGTAGTACAACAAAGCCACTACATTAGTGGCCTCCAACATTTCATCTAAATAAGTGCTGCAAAGGCTTGAACAAACAGGCATGTCGCTAAACATTGTGTTTTTTTGCTCTAGGTGTCATGTGTTCGTTGTTGTTTATTGTATAAGCTGATTGTTTAACTTTACTACAGGCACACTATGGCTTTATTTGTTCATAGGGATTAATTTCATAACAAAATATTTTTCTTTGTACTCTTACGTAAAAATACCCATCTCAATCTAAATAACTCATGCAACCAACATATAACACCATTGATTATGTTCAATAGATATTTGCATCCATGCCATCGGCACGGACTTCATACTAGTTTCATAATAAAATACATCACATTATAATTTATTCACTACATACTCAGTTAAGGGTTTCATTCTAAAATACATTAATTTTTTTTAGAATATTCCTCCAAATCTCGTAATCAACCCTTGGGTTTTGACCATTTCAATTTTATTTGAGTTGATATCAAATATGACTTTTTATTTAAGTATACTTGTTCTAAAATACTCATTCTTTATTTTAGGTTTTGACTAATCTGAATTTACTTGGATTGATATTGAATAAGTTTCTTTAAGTAGGGTCGGGTTGGGTTAACATAGGGTTGGGTTGAATAAAATATCACATCCGACCCGTATATAGTATGAGTTGTAAATTGTAACCCATATTCGACCCGAACTAGGATGAGTTGGGTTTATATGAATCGCGTCGGATCGAGTATGAGTTCTGTGCACCCTTACTAGGGATCTTACCCCTTGAGCCAGTGGACTTTGACATGAAATAGGACTTCATAAAAAACTTTTTTCATTCAATGTTACCATATGTGAAAATGAAATAGTTAAGACTGTTGGTATTCCCACCTTTTCATAGATCTAGTTGATTGTCTTCTAATTGAAGCTTATAGTTAATTTCTCTTACAAAATATGAAAATTCTTCATTAGATGTTAAACTAAATTTCTTACATTAGAAAACACTCCAAAGTTCATATAATTTAAAAAATGAATTATATATCTTTTGATGATGAATAAAGTAATTAATTATTAAAACAAATTGTTAAAACAAATTTTGAAGATTCGGATATTCGCATTTATGTTTTGAAGTTTTCTTCATGCTCTAGATCAATTCGATCTAAACAAGATCAACATATATCTATACACACATATAAGTTCATTTTTTAACCTTTGACAACAAAAAATTATTTTTGCAAGTATACACGTTGTCTTTTAGAAGGTCCTAAATTATAGGATCTATTCACGATCTATAAATCCACAAACTAACCATATAAAAAGGTACACAAAATTGTAAGATCTATAGGCATAAAGAACAGAAAATGAAAAATAAAATTTGACTAATCAACTTTTCATTGTACCTTCTCCTGTGCAATTATTGATTCAGTATGGATTTAAATTTGCTCAAAATTGTAGCTTTCCTTCTCCAAATATCTCGATCACCATCATGAAAAATGGATTTAAATTTCGCTTTCAAATTGTTGGAGTAGGAATAATAAAGAGTAATCGATAAAACATTATTGTGTCATGAATAAACATTTCACCTTGAAATTAAAATTTGTCATGACTACATGTTATGTTGTCCGGTCTCTAAGATTAACACAATGATCCCTCAAATTTATGCACTCAAGGTTGAAGAATTTGGAGAATTGTAGAAATCACTGCCTCATATTTTTACTTATATTTAGAAAATAGATTTTGGTTTTGAGTGAATTTAAGTATAGAAAGAGATGAAGAATTTGTTTACTATATTGTTTCTCAAATAAGAGGGAAAGAGAAAGTAAAGAGGATATCATAAAAGTAAAATAAATGTCGATTTGATTCTATGTTTCTCTCACAATCAAGTTAATCTCGATAAATAAACCATACACAAATAGAAAATATCGTCCATTAATACAAAATTCAAAAGGTTGAACAAATTAAAAGACTTAAAGTGTTAGTGTAGTTATCCAACACATGTTTTCTTATATTATCTCTTATATATCCTTTTCTTTTAAATCATGTCTTGTGCAAATTTAGTTCATTCTTATTTTGAACGGATAGATATTATCTCATTATATAAAACCATATAGTAGAGATTTGCATGTTATTCATTACTGTTGCCATCGCTTGAATATTTTCAGTCATCCCAAGTCATTTGATAAGTTTTATTCTTTTTCTTGTCAAATTTTGGAGTTTCAGCATATTCCTTCTTGCCGCAATCTCTTTGAAGCGCCCCCTTTTGTGGCACTCAAAACATCTCAGATTTTTTTTCATTGTATTGAAGATTGTTACCTTTTGCCTTTTTCTTCCTCTAGAAATTTAATACTTCTTTTGCTATTAGTGTCATTTATTTTGCATCCTCCAAGTCAGTTTTATTAGTTTCAACTTGGAAGGCTAATGATTGTTATCTCTTGAGTTTGCTCTTTCTTAGCGTGCAATTGAGCTGCGTAGGACATTATATTTCCTAATAAATCTCTAATCTTGAATAACTAATGTCTCTAATTTCCAATCTTTTTTTGGAAGACCCAAAGAACCAATCTTCAGTTGTAAACTCTGAGAAAGTGTACAATGAACCCACAACACATACTTTGGGTATATTCGTAGGAATATTTTTTCGGTAATTCGCAATCTTTGGTTACAGAAATTAAAATTTTGGTAGTAATTTGCAAATCTTTAAAAAAATTTGTTGAATTTATTAGTGCATGCAAAATATCTTAAAACATAGAATATATGTTAGACATAGGTTCATTTGGCTTCATTTTGAAAACTTGAAACTGTTGGGTGTACATAATAATTTGTATGCGCTTAACTTTATTGGTTTCATCATGAGCTATTTGTAAAGTTTTCTAAATATCATTAGCACTTCTGCATATACTTACTCTGTAAAATTCGTTTCTATCCAAGACAAAACATAATATTCATAGCTTTAGAGTTACTGCTAGCTTTTAATTTTTTATTTGCATTCCAAGACTCAAAAGCTCATGTGAGTTTAATATATACATTTTGAGTTATTTGCCATAGATCCAACCCATTTGCTTGCAAATCTATGCTCATACATGTTGCCCAACATGCATAACAAATCACTGCAAAAAAGTGGAGGGTCGATAGTAGGTTGACCCTCAATGAATGTGCACCAATTAGATGTGGCCCTTATTTTTTCCTAAAAAATAATGATCTAAAAACTAGTTTTCTATTTTTAGAAAAAATCAACTCTAATAACGAATGAAAGTCCTTAATAGGTGGAAGATGTGCTTATATATGTATGTGTGTATGTATGTATGTCTGTGTGTGCAAGGTATTTTTTGGGTTTAATAAGCACTTATCATAGGATATTTGAATAACCACTTGATATAAAAGTAAGACCAATTATGTGTGATATTGTGAACAGAATGTTAAGAATAAAATCAAACTCATAAAACAGTGGACGACAACAATTATATATCTTGGTTCGGACTTCATCCTACTTCCAGTCCTGTTGTTACCTCCTCATGGATTTCTACTAAATAAACCTCTTTTCGTTCGGAGATATATTCTTATAATCTTCTATACACCTCTAGAATACAACACTGGACTATTTGGTTTACAAACAATAGAATGATAATATATTCAAGTATACAGATATGCCTTTTAGTATAAGTTTTCCTATAACCCACAATAGGTCGGTGCAATAGTGTGTGACATGGGTTTAGGGAAATATAAATGGATAAATATTTTTAAATGGATGAAAATGATCATATTTTGAAATGGATATATTTTCAAAATAATAAATTAATGTCTATTTTGTAATGATAAAAATATCAACGCTATATATTTGAGCGTTCATGTTTGAGAGAAACAGAAAATAAATTTAACTAAATTAACACCGGTTACACACACACACGTATAGAGGAGAGAGAGAGAGAGGAAGAAAAATTAATTTTGACAAACAAAAGAGCTTTTTAACACTTAACGTGAAAAGTGTTTTGGTGAAAATTTGAGATTTAAAGCTTTTTGAAAATGATTTTAAAAGACCGAAAAATAGTGGTTATGCAGTGTGGTGATTATAGGGTTTTGACAAGGGTTTAGTATACATCATGTACAAAAAATTCTTCATACGCTCATGATATCTTCATGTCATTTTTTGCTTTTGATCATAGTCCTGTGATATGCAACCATGCACAGTATACATGCTCTATTTTGTCTTCTTGTGATATCATATACCATCAATTAAAAACCTGTCCAAGCATTCAGAGTCTCAGACCACAATATCAATAGTATTTTACTTATATTGTTGTCATCTATAAAAGACTAAAGGTATAAACTAACATATCCATATAATATCTGAAAGAATGTCAATAAATTTAACAAATGTGCACCTCGTTATATGTATAAGTTCAATCTTGAGGTCCAGGTTTTTATTTTTATTTTTTATTTTTACAATAAGGATCCATTTGACAACAACTTTTTTTTTTCCACCTAAAAGTAGTTTTGAATAATAACTTTTAAGTAGTTTTAAGTGAGTAGCAATATAAAAATGTGTTTGGGTATATAAACTGAAACCACAGTAAAACTTAATTTTAAAAGTGAAATAAATCATGAGTAAGTAGTTGTTACTTATGACTTATCAACTTATTTAATCTACTTATAGTTTGTGGGAAACACACAAATGGTAATAAGTAACTAAATTAACTTATAAGTAGATGCCAAACTTGCTCTAAAAACGGTTTGGTTTTCTAATGTTACTAGAAGACTCAAAACCAAGCTTTGCTTATAAACCTTCCATACATCGAAGCCCAAGCTTGTGGCCTTTTGTCATCTTGTCACTAGGTTACTCTACAGGGTTGGAGCTAGTTTTTTAATCTGGCATGGGAAAACAGTCTTTCGGTAAAGGTCATTGCCACAAGGGTGATAGTTGTTAGGTTTACTCTATATATGTGTGTGTCTATATATATATATATATTGAAAGTCTATTAGACACAAAATAGACACAATTGGTGATACAAAGAATTTCCACCATTGGATTGCCCCTTGAATTCCACCTTTCCCGTAAAGACAAAAAAATCCAATGGTCCGGATCTTTTGTGTTACCATTTTGTGTTTAGTTTTGTGTTAAAATAGCCGGCCCTATATATATATATATATATATATATATATATATATATAAATCATACTCATGAGCTGAGGAAATCAGTTCTTCCTTCATTATTTTTTGTGGTAACCTATTGTCCAGAGAAAACAATCTAATTCCATCTGCTTTGAAATTTATATTGATCATTGTTATATCATTATCTTTGTAAAATCATGACTTTTTTTCTTCAGATAACTTTTTTTTTCGTAATGAAATCTTCACTGTCCTGTTTTAGTCTGCACGCATCCTTCTTGTTTATGCCCTCTCTCATATAAACATGTCAACTATGGAATTTACAAGTAATGGAAATTTGTGGAAGCTGTTTGATGCTTTTGAAATCATTTCCCAAGTACAGGCGCTATAATTTAAAAGATTTGCCTTTGCGCTATAACTTTAAAAAAATTGACTTCGTTTTCATAACTACGAGTTTTTAGTCCATCTAATTTGATTACATATTTTCACTAATACTTGCTATTTTGTAGCTTCGTAGTAACATGTTTTTTCAAAATAATTTTGTTGTTAGATGGAAAGAGACGAAGGCGGCGTTCTATTACATTATCCAGACAAAAGAAACAGCGTAGAATATTACCATATACCCCATCCGAGGATGAAAATCAAAGACTTAGACAGATGGCTAGTCTCGCAACAGCATTAACCACATTGAAAATGGAATTCAGTGACAATTTAACATATATCTATAATATGGCTTCTAAATGTGCTAATAGAGCTTTGTTAGAGATTGGTGGAATGCAGGTCAATACGTTAACTTTTGTATACATATATTCTCTAATCATTGTTTTAACATTTATTATATTATTCTAAATCTTTATTCACCACCATTTAGGTCCTTGCTAGAGAAGATAAAGAAACATTGGAGCTTTGTAAAACCATGTATATGAGGGGAGAATGTCCTCCTTTACTAGTAGTTTTTGATCCGCTTGAAGGGTACTTTCTCCGAAATATTTTCTTTGATACCATTTTTCTCTAAATATTTTTAATTTATACTGTTTTCACAGAACTGCTAATATGATGCAACAACTAAATGCTCTGACCTTACGTATTTCAAGTAAAATAATAAATCTGGCCTACATATTGCAATACTTCACCCATACACCTAAAATTTTCTTGCATTGGTACATACAAACGCTTACCAATGCCTTAAATTTATATCACCATCATATCACCATATAAAATAACACAAAGTTACGGACTCACATGCCAAACACCTAGCATTTAACAAACAAATATATTAAGATCTCTAATTCTATATTGAGATCCATATTAATTAAATCTATTTTCAAGAAGATCGAGAATCAACCACTGATTTCATCTTCTGTAGTATATAAAGTTTGAAATGGGCACATTTGTTTTATGCAGATTCAACCACAGATATGATCTTACTCTCTATATGTATTTTGAGTGTGTAAGCGTGGTCAATTTCATTGGTTCGAATTTTCGAAGTAGAATTTAATGATAAAAAATAACATAATTTAAATAGTTATACAAAAAAACTATGTGAATGGACAAATTTAAACTAAGAAGCAAATTACAGTATTGTAAAAATAAATATACATGCCAAAATATAATAATCAAGGAATCTTAGTATCCATTCACTTCAGAGCTACATTTCATTTCAAACTATTTTCACAATTCACTGTATTTTCTAGAAAAATATGAATTCTGTCACGAATCTCATTTTTTTTAACATACAAAGTGAATCCAATCAATTTATCATGTGAACACGACCAAATCTCAAAAGTATAAAGTTGAATGAACTAATCTAATACAATACATTATATATTGTTAAATCTAGCATTTCTTTTCTTTTTTACAATTATTTTCAACAAATACAAGGGTCTCTTTTTTCAAGATAATAAGTCTAACATAAAAGTAACTAAAGAATCCCAAATTCATTTTTTCGACTATTGGATAAATTTTTCTTATTTCCTCTCTAGTCTTCTTTCTCTTTATCTTTGTTCTACGTATTTCGCTTCCGTCATTTCTCCTGCAATTTTTTTGTAAGATAAACCAAATATACATATCCAATATGAAATCAATTTTTCATCTCCAATGTAAAATGAGTACCAATCCATTTGAGCGGTTATTTTTCTTCCTATAATTATTTATTTCGCATCCATCACTATATTGCTTCCTATGAAATTGATTCTCTATTCTATATTAATAATTTATGATTCTTCTTATTTTTAGCATTTGAATGACTATCTTCCTCATATTTTTACTTGCATTTTTTTCTTCCTATGACCTTTATTCGCACAAACATGAGTTTTTCTTTATCTTCTTAATCAGTCCACTAACATTTAAATAAGATATATATATATATATATATATATATATATATATATATATAGACACACACTAAAGTTGAATATCTGGTTATTTTACATATTTTTTTAATAATTTTATAATGAAAATACTCAATTCTAATCGATTGAATCTATTCTGAAGAAGATTCAAGTTCAAATTCAACTAACATCACTTATCTAACGTATTTTAAGAAATATCCACAACCCTTTGTTCACTCTATTCTCAAGCATCCAAGTTCGAAACCAACCAACCCCATTTTATTAAATATATTGTAGAATCACATATTTTGTTTAAACATGTTTACCCTCCTTTTCAATATCTTCTTTTGTCTACGATTTCAACTAAAATCCATTTTCCAAACATATGATCATGTTTTACTTCCTTTTCAATCTCTTCTTTTGTCTACGATTTCAATCAAAATCCATTTTCCAACCATACGATCATATTTTTGTAGCGATTTTAAATAAGCAAACATGATTTATGTCAAATTTTTTGTTTCATCCTAATATATTTCTAATACTTGTGTTGGTCTTAATAAGAATTGAAAAAACCAAATCTAAATAATAATACGTATTAATACCCAATCATAATGATCAAAAAATCTATATTTTTAGTTGTTTGAGAGGAATGGTTCTATTTTAAAGTCTTTTATTAATCAAGTCTATGTTAAAAAAAGATCCAAAATCAACCCGCTGATCTCATTTTTTGTAATATATGAAGTTTAAAGTGGACGCGCTTGGTTTTTCTAGATTCAACTCCTGATATGATCTTATGTACGACAAAATCTTTTGGTTGAACTAACACGTCTGGCGGCGTATGCCAAATGTTCGAATGTCCAATGATGAAATATGCATGGGTAGTCTCGTTAGTAAACGAGTGTTTACAAAATCCCAAAAAGACACCGTTGAAACATATTCATTCAATCTCATTTATAAATCGTAGTGATAAAGTCATATATGAACTTGAGTTACATATGCTCATCAAGTTAGCACAATATAACATAATAATACGATAAATCACTAAGAAAACAACTAAATGCAACAAATAAAGAATCTAACATTTTCACCATACAACAACCATTTTACACACCGCTCACCTGATTATCCTAACAAATCACTTTTCTCCTAACTCCTCATCCACCAATCAATAACATAACCCACAAACTTAAATACTCTCATTTCATCAATTAAATTTACTCTTCCACACTTTTACTCACGCTAAGCATATCATTAGAGCACTCTTCTCACTAAGTACTCTTACCACATATTTTGATAACCTTTATTTTACATGACACCAACTCGCATATCGCACAACGTCAACGCACATAATGCCGAAGTTCACTAGCCAATTTATCTTCTTAGGCTTTCTTTATGCCTATTTCTCTTTTTTGGAGTAGCACACAGCATAAGTTTTAGTTTAGATTGCCTCATCGAACTTGGTACAAGGCGAACCCACTAGTACTTATGTATGTTTGTCTCGTTTACATATTTAAAATCACCTTATCTACATATTTTGTGTTGGCTGCTTCATCTATTGCTGGTTATATGTGCGGATTGCCTCATCACTCCCATCTAAATGTTATGGTGAATACTGCCTATACTCCTTTAAGCATTACCACCTGGAGGAGTCCACCCATTCCTTATAAGCTACATATTCTACACAGAGTTATGCCACTCTTATACAAGTTTAACACTAAACACTTACAATCTACCTCTATCGTCTTACCTCTTAACACTTGGCTTACGCCGATCGTTTTACACCAAATCACACTCTTGCGTAACATTGAGTATATCATCAAAATCAGCACTAAGCAAAAGTAGCAAGTAAACAAACATCATTCTATCACCGAGCCAAATCATAAATTAACCTCAAAATAACAAACTATTGCATATCATCAAGTTTCTTTCTCGAACAGAGAAATGTTATCTAAAA
This sequence comes from Allium cepa, assembly GCA_030765085.1. Classification (NCBI taxonomy): domain Eukaryota; kingdom Viridiplantae; phylum Streptophyta; class Magnoliopsida; order Asparagales; family Amaryllidaceae; genus Allium; species Allium cepa. The sequence goes on along the minus strand of CM060940.1, from coordinate 663,518,071 downwards.
TACAAGTTAAGATTTTAATGCTACTAATAATATGCTTTCAACGATTGTTTCAGAACAAGTCGATCACTTGGACAGAATTTTTGTATGAAACCTACGTAATCATCTCGCTTTCACAAGTATATTCGTACACTAACGCATAAAATCAACCAGCTTCACATTGAGATGCATTCTCAACATGAAACTACCATATTACCAAATTGCTCAACAATTTTAAAGTCGACTTCACATCGAGATGCATTCTCCGTATAAAACCACACATTCTCACCAAAACCAAATATCACTAAATTTACATCAAATTTTATCAATCACAGTAAATCACCAGAAGTACTTTAGTCACCTAAGAATATACCAGAATCTACTCACATCAGCACCAAAGTCACATTGAGTAACTTAAGCAAATTGCCTATACGTTTGTTTTCACAACACAGTAAAATAGCTTATGGCCAGTACTGCCATCCACCCACATTCTACTGCATGCCACAAATACAAAACAGAGGGCAACACCCGATTCTTCCCACCATATTCAACAACTAAAATTTACTTTTTTGCTCTGATACCGAAAATGTAACACCTCACCTGTAAACCTAAAATTTTCTTGCATTTGCTTGCAAATGCTTATCAGCGCCTTGGTATAAAATATAACATAATCCATTATATTATCATATAAAATAACTTCAAAGAGTACTGTCATGGGCTCACACGTCGAGCACCAAGCATTCAACAAATACATGTCTATCCAACCCAAGTATTACACAAAGTCACATCATGCTACATTATAGTAAGTATATAAAATCACATTACATCAATTATTTACATAAACAATAATATTTTTTATATTTTATAACACATTCATTTTAATATATACGTTGTATAACAAAACTAACAATGTTTAATGTATAAATACTACATTTTTACAACATTATTGTATGCAACGCATGAGTTACACACTAGTGTGTTAACAATAGTTCAATCACTCCTTTGATGGCATGACATTATTATTCTTTTATTCAACATTTTTTTTAACATTCTGTATATATAGGTAAAGGTTGGATGTCACAATTTCGAGTTCCATCAAAGTTATTTTACTATATTTTTAACTTTTACTAATTTTGTCTGTCTGTCTATTAAACAATAGTGAAGTAGAAGTACTTTCACTGTTCTTTTTAGTCCTCTTTCATCATCTAATATCCAAATCGCCCATAGTCTTAAATATGGTCTTTATGATAATGCTAACCGTTATCAATACGAGAAAACTTTTACCGTATCGATACTATTGATAAGTCAAAAATGATTATTGATACTTTACCGTTACCGCTGGTGTAATATTCGTTGGTATACTGATAAGTTGGTAAACCATTTATTGATAATGGTAAATTTACCAATACATAGAGCTGTTAAACTTTTATTACATTAAAAATTTGATGGTGGTAAAACATTAATTTTTTATTGCTGATTCCAACAACATTAATATTTATATAAACATTTTGACTTATTTTAGTTGATATAGAGAATTTTTTTTTACTTTCATCACAAACTAGTGTGTAACCCATGTGTTACACACGTTGGTATTGTAAAATATAGTATTTAAACTTTTAATGTTAAAAGTGGAACTTTATTATGCAATATATGATAAATTCAGCGAAATAATAAATTAAAATCGTTATTATTGTTTATGTGTGGTTTGCATTATGCAGCTTATATTTTTTTAGAGTAAAAAATAGTAATTTTATTATTCTTCTTAATATGAATTAGTATTCATGTTGAAACTGACATACTTTAATGATTTTAGATGAATTAACAAATATTATTTAATTGAATTTTTTAAATATGTTAAATTTAAAATTACGCAATTAGTTAAAATATATCGATTTAAGGGTAAATAGCATGAAAGAATTGAGAACGATTTTTCAAAAAAATTATAGAGATCTTAACGCGGAGTCATTTAAAGTTAAAAATGGAATTTTGTAGTGCAGTGTATGATAAATTTTTGAGATACATGATTATAACTGATTTACAAATTAACTTTTTCATTATTGTTTATGTACAAAATTCAATGTACGTATGTGATATATATGTATGTATATATATATATCTATATCTTTATAGTTGAATGCAAAACTTATTTTACGATTTTTATCAATGTGTATGTATAATTGATATATATTTTTAGGATTTATCTGAAGTATACTAACTATTTACTGAGATTGTTTAAATAGTTTAACTTTGAGATTTCATAAGTAATTTAAATACATGGACTTAAACATAAAAGCTTAGGAAACAACAAGAGGGTTGTAAATAATTGTGGAAATGTCAAAGTGCGGGTAATTGAAAGTTAAAAATAAATTTTTACAATGCAATGTATGATAACTTTATTGAGATAAATGAATAATAAATTAAATTTGTTAACATTGTTTGTGTATATTGTTTATGATATTTAATTTATATATCTTTATATTTGAATAAAAATCAAATTTTCCATTTTTGTTGATATGAATATGGTATACATTTTGAAACCGTAATATTTTAGGTTTTATTAGATGAGGTAATGAATGTTTATTTATTGAATTTATTCGAATAGTTTAAATATAAGATTATGCAATTAATTAAAATATATTGCGTAAATGTACAAAATTACGTTATATTGAAGTGGGTTTTGTAAACAAGTGTAGAAATTTCAAAATGTAGGTGCTTAAAGTTAAAATAAGAATTTTACAATGCAATGCATTAATGTACAGATGTAGATGAATCATAAATTAATTTTTTTTATTATTGCTTACGTATATAATTATGTTATATGACGATGTATTTATATATCTAAATGAATTTATATCGTTTTTGTTAATATGAATATGGTTCCAATATTGATATTTTCATATTTTTATGATTTATTAGACAAATCAACAAATGACAGTTGACTAAAATTAATTATGTAGTTTTAAGATTACGTGATTAATTATGATACATGAAGTTAAATATAAAATATTAGAACGAAACTAAGGGGGTTCTATAAAAGGTCGTAGAAAATTTAAAATGAAGGCATTCGCAGTAAAAAAAACATAATTTTGTAATGTACTATAAGATGAATTTATTGATTTTTTTGATAATTTTTTGATAATTTTTTGATACATTTTCTTCTTCTATTTTTTTAAAATCAAATCTGAATTTAATCACATGTTTCTATGAACATTTTTTTTTGAATTTCTTTGCAAAGGTGCAAATTTTTGTAGTTTTTTGCAAACTGCAAATATTTATAGTTTTTACTGCAATTATTTACTGTCTGGCTAAAACTAAAAGTAATGATGTTTCTTTAAACATCCTTTTTTAGAAGGAACAACTGTGTATATTTTACAAAAGTATTGTTTATGTTATACCGTATGTCATGTGACTTCTGTATCTTACTTCAATGAAAATGTTATTTTACCATTTTTGTTAATATGAGTATTATGTGCATATTGAAATTTTCATTTGTTGATTAATATGCTAACGAATATTATTTAATTGTATTTATCTAATTAGTCTAAACTTAAGATTGCATGAGTAATTTAAACATATTGACTTGAATATAAAATGTTAGGAGTTGATTGATGAATGATTTGTAAATGGTTATATAAGCATTTAAATGCATATATAAGATTGCAAAATGACAGAGTTAAATAATGTAAATGATAAATTAAAAGATTCAAAAATAAAATATCAAGAGAGAATCAAGCAAAAGAGAGAAAATTCTTATAAGCAATGAGAGAGCTAGAAATTCTTCCACTTTACTATTATTTACTAGATTATTTATAACAATGTGAAATAATATTTTTGCTAATATTAGACTTTTATGCTAATAAAGCCAAAAGAAAGTATCATCATAAGTAATATTACAAGCATCCGTTTAAATTTTTGATATATCTTCAAAAGTTTTCGCGGTTAGGATTAATTAAAGCAGTAAAAAAAGACAAAATTATTATGACTGATAAATTTATCATTACTATTGGTTTTGACATTTGTTTATTTCTGCTTTTATCGTTAAAAATAGTAAATTTACCATATTCATACTGATATTACTAGTATACTAATGTTGTTCAATATTGTTTACCAATTGTTTGATATTGGTAAGATAATGATAAATTTACCATTATCATAACGGCTCTAGTTTTAAATTCACGTCCAAATTATTATTTATAAACTAATATTCTAGTCATTTTGGTGGTATGGGCGGTGAAGTTGAACAGAGTTTAATGAAAATTCTCTAAAGCCACCTTTACTCTATTTTGAAAGTGTTAAATGAAGTGGGTAATGAAGTAACTAAGTCAGTATCTTTCCTTTGTTATGCATAATGTTCTGGAATTTTGGTTGGTTAGGTTGGCTGCCTGGTTGAACCCAGTTAGAGCGTTACCGTTTTTGATTAGGCGGGCCGGTTGTTAGGTGATGGGCAAGACCCGTTATGAAACATACATATACATACATTTACTTGTAAATAATATAGTTTTGTAAATATTTCTATTTTAATTAATAAAGGAAAAAGGAAACTTTGTTCCAAATAAAAATAAAAATTCAAGTCACTAATTTTTTTTAATAACCCATTAATCTATCGTCAACTTCCAAATTCCCAAGTACTTTATTTATCATCATCAATATTTCCATTATGTTCTTCACATTACTAAAATTGCCAACTATGTAAAATAATTTTAGTTATAATACTTGTATTAATAATCAATTATAATAGTTTTATTGGTAAAAAAATAAAAAATGAAATATACATGAAAAAATAAACAAATTTATCCCTAATATGTTGTTGTTCATACAATCATGACAGAATGTTATATTTTACTTCTTTTGGTTAATTATAGTTCCAAAAACAGTAAATAAAACTACAACCATAACACCACTAACAGAAATAAAAATGTGACGATAATATTAACAATTAACAAATGTTAGTAGTTATTAGTGTTATAAAAACACTATTAATATTTACTAATTGTAATAACAATATTAGTAATAAGATAATCAAATATCAATGATGATATTATTGTACCAATACTACTAATACAACCAATAATAATAAGGACAAATTTTCGATGTGGGCTAGTTTTCGAATCAATTTCGCGATCGGTGTTAGTTTTGAAACTTATTACCAAACATAGCTGGTTTCCGCCCAGTCAGTAGCACAGTCACCATTTTTGTAACTGCCAACGATTTGCGTAACTTTTAGTTGCACATTGGAATTTTTTTTTCAGAAGCGCAACTAAGAGTTGCGTTAATTGGGGAATTTAATTTTCCCCCAATGCGCAACTAAGAGTTGCGCAAAATGTCGCAACTGTTAGTTGCTCTCAGGCGCAACTCATAGTGGCGCCTGCACAGGTTCCTGATAAAACAGAGGCAGCAGCAACCATCCTCCCCATTCCACCAAAACTCTTCCCAACCTTCAACCCTTCTTTCATGGCCGAACCCAACAACTCCCAACCCAAATTTTAGCCAATTGCCACCATTTTTTTCACAAAATTATCAAATTTCTTCCTCTTTCTTCGATTAAACCAAAGCTACAACAATCCCTTCAACCTCACTCACAGTATCACTAATTATTATGGATAATTGGGAGATTCCAGATGCAATATTGGTGCAATATGTTGAACGGATGGAAGCTGAAAATGAATTTGTTCCCGAAACTCAGTTTGAAACAGTTCCTGAAGCTCAATTTGAGATAGTTCCGCCGGCTAATGATGTCGATGTTCAATCTGCTTTGGATAATCAATTCTGTGTAGACAAACCGAATCAAAGACTGGAAAAACAAATTAGCGGCGAAGGACGAGTGAGAGAAGATAAACATCCACTTTGCCACTGTGGAGATGTTTGTGAGGTAGTTGTATGCAAGACTCAAACAAATGCTGGACGTCGTTTTTATGGATGTGTCGGTTGCCTTGACCATATAACTAACCCGAAAGGTGTTGAGTGCTGTAATTTCTTCAAATGGCTCAATCGTCCCTTGACCCCGAGAGGAGTGGAATATGCGCTAGAGATGCAAGCCGAAGTAAGACGTTTGGAAAAGGAAAAAAGACAGCTTCGACATCAAGTAGACTATTTGCAGTCCGTAAATCCAATTTGGAAAGGGGTCTAGTAAACTGGGTAGTGCAACTGTACTGTAATGGATATGTATCAAACTTGTTTAATTGAGTTATGTATGCTTTAGTTGTAATGAATGCTGTATTACTTGGTTTTATTTGTACTTGGTTTGTTGTAGTAGATATGCAATAGATGATTTAATTAAAGTAATATAACATAGCAAGTAATTTAAACGTTTGACATAAGATATCGTTTGATAACAAAGTTGCGTACAGAATAAAAATATAAGTTATACAGTTCACGAATGACAGAAGTAGTAGAAACATGTAAAATATTTATTGCTTCCCACACGTTCGTCTCTTTTGACCCAAGTTACCGCACTGTCCACATCTGTCATGTCTTCTGTCCTCCATTTCGTCCATGACTCCCCTTATTCTTGTGGATCTCGATCTTCCTGTATTCCTTCGCGTTGGCGGCGGGAGTATAGTAGGGCCTTCAGGTACATCCCAATATCTACTGTCGGGCACTGGATGAAAAACCGGAGAATAACTATGTCTATAAATGTCTGTCGTAAACCAGGATGAAATAAGATCATGGTAAGCTCTGTTCGCTCCTCCGCTACATCGTGCACATGCAGCTAAAACATGGGAACATGGAAAATGGGCTAGAATAGGAATATTGCATGAACAGCTGCAGCTATCATTGGTAATATTTACTGTGTAATTGCACGCGTTTGTATCTGTTACTTGCCACTCCGTTAAGCTGAACCTGTTAATGCTCATATTACGTGCTTCTGCTGAATATTTTTCCATCATTTTGTCATAATTTGGCGTGAGCGAAGATGCATAATCCATTCCATCGGTACGTCTTCTGTAGAAGTAGCTATTAAGGCGATGAAATGTACGTGCCACTAATGCCTTGACCGGTAACGATCTTGCATCTTTAAGAACTCCATTAAAACTCTCCGAAGCATTGGTAGTCATCATACATAACCGTTCACCGTTGTCCTTGTAAAGAGCCCATTGTTCATCCTTGTGGCGAAGACTTCAATCAATCCATCCGTCAGCAGCCGGACTCATATTTTTTAGTTGCTCTCTAAGTGCTTTGTATGTTATCTCATCTCTTGCTTCAGCAGAAGCGTGAAATATGTTTTGCAAAATCTTGCTACCAAAACCAGCTTTTTTAAAGTTTGCTTTCAAATGGCGTAGGCAGAAGCGATGATGATGTGGTCTTCTCCACTTTTTTTGCAAGGCGGTTGGAATTCCTTTCATTCTATCGGAAATGAATGTAATGCATCTTGCATTTAACGATGGAATTAAGTGTCCCATGCATGAAAAAAACCAACCCCAAGTTTCCGCAGACTCCGTCCTTACAATAGAAAATGCCAAAGGGAAAAGAGTTGTTTGCATCAACTCCTGTGGCCACAAGCAACGTACCTTGATATTTACCATACAGATGTGTTCCGTCAATAGAAAGGATTAGACGACAATGGTTGAAACCTGCAATGCTCGGGCCAAATGCCCAGAAAGCCCCCCAGAATTGTACTCCTTCTGTATGGACAAGATAAACAGTACCTGGATTGCATTTTTGTATAGCACGAAGAAACTGAGGCAAATCATTGTACGAAGACTCCCAATCGCCAAAAATTGTAGACACCACTTTGCTAAGTCCTTTCCAAGCTCTCATGTAGCTTATTTGAATTTTGTAAGTGTGTGCCATAAGCTCTTGGACAGATTTTGCAGTGTAACTTTGGTTCGAACGAACATGTGGAAAGACTTTGGTGCAAATGAATTTGGCTGTTGCTTGTTTGTGGTTCGAGTTGATGATTGGATTTGAGCAAGCGTGAAGCCGTCATGGACAATTAGCATCAATATCACATATAGCAGTGAACTCTCTAGCACGAGACTTTATGTTTTTAAATGAAACTGAACACTTTATCGACCATTCACTTATATGTTCAATCAAAGATTCTTTCGATTTAAAAATCATACCAACTCGACGGCCTTTCTCCACACATTCTAGCCCAAACATTTCGTCGGTAAATTGAAATTCTTGCACAACAGATCTTTCCATAATTGTATCATTGCATTTGTCAACTTCTAACGGTTCTTCCATCTCGATATGCTCGTCGGTGTCATCAACTTCCTCTGGAATATCATCTAAAGGAGCGTCATTGTTGACATTCATAGCATCGATCCATGTTTCATCGTCGTCTAGTGAAGCAGCGATTTCCATGCTGTCCAAATGGGAAAATTCAATATCAGCATTTCCACCCTCCATATCCTCGGTGTCAACATCTTCATCTGGAAGTCCATGCAAGTAGTCGTTTGAATTCGGAGTTGGAATTGACTGTGGGGGATACGATGGATATGGAAGGAACCCATACCCGGGTGACTGCGATGGATATGCCATGACACCGTACCTGTACACAAACATTTGATTGTTAAGTGCCAAAAACATGAATAAAACATTATTAAAGCACATAAAAACATACCCGGCTGCCTGTGCGTAAATGTTCGGTGGCTGGTAGGAGTAGTGTGAGTAATACGTTTGACTTTGCTCAGCAGTATTACTAGGTCCGGGTTGACTGGTATAATCAAAGATTTGAGCTCGCTGTTCAGTTGTATGTACCACCTCCGTCTTCTTAACATATAGTTCAATTACTTTCATCCCCACACAAAACATAGAATCGACGTCATCGTCGTCGTCGACCTCAATAGCAATTGGTCCATCATCTGTTACCCACTTACTAACCAACGCGATGTCGAACTCCGTAGAAGCAATCTTTGTAGCTTTGTAAATTGCCGTTTTTAGCTCAAGAAAATTGCAACCTCTCCTGACTTTCGATCCCTTATGCTTTCCGCCAACATAGGTTGGCTTGCTATTTTCATCGATGACTAAATAACTGTCATAGTGACAAATAATAGGCACGGTAGTCATTGATCTATCAAAATTACAGAAAGTTAATTGTCAACACCATACCTATGAAAATTGGTGGAGTAGGGTTTCAATTCTTTACCTCTAGTGTAGATGAACGTGAAATCTTTTGTTTATCTCCGTAGAACTAAATGATTTTGAGTGGAAAGTTGTGTTGATAGTAGTGAAAATAATGGAAATGGTTGTTAGGGTTTCTGAAAGAAAATGGGTTTGAGGAGTTGTGTTTGTTTTGAGAGGAGTTGTGTTGTTCATATGCAGCTGTTGGGCCAGGGAATAGGCCAGATATGCAGGCGCAACTGATAGTTGCGCATAAGTAGCGCAACTCGAAGTTGCGCAACTCAAAGTTGCGCCCTATGCGCAACTATCAGGTGTGCATTTGTGCGCCATTCAAAGTTGCGCCTGCAACTTTCCAGAGACCATATACCATAAGCAACTTTCATCAAACATCAACTTTCATATAATATAACAACATACAAGTACAATAATTCATCCAACGAGGTGAAATATTTCATACAACTCATCATATGTCATATAACAACATGTTCCAAGTCAATAATACAACAACGCAGCAAACAAGTTTCAAGTCAATACAAATTCAAAACATAGCAACCAAACGACATACCAACACAACCCTATCTTCTTATTATATTTTTGCGGTAGCGTGGTATTCTTTAAGTTTGCGTCGGAGGCGGTTGAGATGGTCCAGCTTCGACAATTTCCAGCCCCGGCTGGCTACCTTGTAAAGGACCCCGCGTGCCTCTAAAACGTCTTCTTTGGTAGGTAAGACCAAAAGCCCGGCGAGGACGAGGCGTATACGGTGGCGGTCTTTCTAGCTTATGCCTACCAAGAAGCGACTTGATAATTTCCTTGATGTTGAAGCACTTTCCTTTTATTCTGTCCTCATCTGCAGGATCTGTCAGGACATCGTCAACTTCATTGGAAATCATATACAACCCTTGAACCTAAAATAAAAGAATAAACGCCGCAATTAAGTAAAGCTTGTTGAAGAAGTTCAAAGAGTAAAACTTGTTGTCACTTACCAAATCACGTTCCACCGGTCCCCGTGGAGCATATCTGGGCAGTCTAGTTGACGATTCTTTAAGTACAAATCGCCGTGTGATATCCAGTACCAACTATAGTACTGTTCGATTGAAATTCTAGGTACGCGTTCGACCTGAACGTGATCCAACCTGTGATCCCACCTTGCGACATACGTGTTGTACAAGGCTCTATTCCAACAATGTGGGAAAATCTGTTCGGCCGGATCTGGTATATGCTGATGAAGGCCAAATTGCCTCATCATTCTGTCGGGGTAGTGCATGACAACACTTTGCAAGCAAATAATCGGGGTCCTTGCATACCAATTTTGCTCCCCGTCCAAACATATAGGCGGTAAATCCTGTACGATCTCAGCGGTGTATGACGTCCAGTCAACAGCATGCTCGTCCATAACATCGAGCTCGTTGCGATAGAATGTTGGATGCCGGGCTGGATTATCTCTCCAACGTCTATCTCCGGTCCATCTACAATCATAATCAAAATAGTGTGTGAATATTGGCAGAAATCAAAAAAAATTCACTGCTAATTTCAAGAAGCTTTTACCTTGACCCGTACGGTAATCCTGGAGCAACGTTGGCACTAACGTTTGGCCGTCCAACAGAAATACGTGTCCAAGACCATACCTGAAAATTATGAGTGTTAAGAAACGTCTTTCAAAATATTTCATAAATTTCGTACACCGATAAGTCATATCCGACATACCTGCAGAAGGGTTAGGCAACCTGCTAATCCGTTCGTCTTTCTTAGTGCCACATTATCCAACTCCTTGTACAATGCGCACAAAACGGCGCTACCCCATGAATAATCGGAAATGGTGGCTAAATCCTCTAGCAAGTACAACCATTTAACGCTTACTCTACCCTTCGAATGGTTCGAAAATAGACAAGATGCGATTAGAAGTAATATGACAGCCCGTGTGAACTGTTCTATCTCCTCAATAGATGAATCGACTGCAATCTCCCGGCCGATTATAAGGTCATTCAGCCATTTGACCTTCAACTCTCTTCTATTGACCACCGCTTCTGGAGGTGGAATTTCACCAAGCAAACGTTGACAAACCTCATCGGCGTTCACGTTACCACCGTAGTTCAACACGGCGCCTTCGATAGGAAGGCCAAGCAAAATAGATACGTCTTGCAGTGTAATGGTCATTTCTCCAACGGAAAAATGAAAAGTGGAAGTCTCTGGTCTCCATCTATCGCATAAAGCTGTGAGTAATGACCTGTCAAATCTGATATATCTAATCTGCGTGAAATACCAGAATCCCGCTTGATGTAGTAATTGTTGAACCCATTGATCTTCAACCATCTCCATCAATTCTTCAAAACTTTGCGAATGATCCAGATAATCCACCGGTTTTACACTCTGCAAAACAAAGAATTATATCTTTTAGTTAATTCAAAAGGCAAAATAACGTGCAAAAATTTACTATAATTACAAGGCGAATAATATTACCCTCATTAACTCTTCAAAATTAGAGCGGTGATTATCTTGCATATAAAGCACGCTACCGTCTACCGGTCCGCTTTCCGGTTCTTCATAATTCATGCAAAAAAACGATTTTTACACATCGTTTACGATCAATTAGTGAGTCAACGCTTCAAATTGGATTATTAAAATGTACAACAAGCTCTTTGACAATATTTCTAGCAAATACAACCAAATAATAAGCAAATTTTAAATTTATCAAAAAAATTAGGGTTTACAAATTACCAAAATCTATTTGTGTTGAAGAGGATCCCGTTTCCATTGTTGTAGCTTTGGTTTAATCGAAGAAAGAGGAAGAAATTTGATAATTTTGTGAAAAAATGGCGGTAATTGGCTAAAATTTGGGTTGGGAGTTGTTGGATTCGGCCATGGAAGAAGGGTTGAAGGTTGGAAAGAGTTTTGGTGGAATGGGGAGGATGGTTGCTGCTGCCTCTGTTTTATCAGGAACCTGTGCACGCGCAACTATGAGTTGCGCCTGGGAGCAACTAACAGTTGCGCCATTTTATAATTGCGCAACTCTTAGTTGCGCATTGGGGGAAAATTAAATTCCCCAATTAGCGCAACCCTTAGTTGCGCTTCTGAAAAAAAAAATTCCCATACGCAACTAAGAGTTGCGCAAATCGTTGTCAGTTACCAAAATGGTGACTGTGCTGCTGACTGGGCAGAAACAGCCCTGTTTGGTAATAAGTTTCAAAACCAACACCAATCGCGAAATTGATTCGAAAACTAGCCCACATCGAAAATTTGTCCTAATAATAATTATAATGCTAAAAAATAGAAGTAAGCAATAATAGTGCTAAAAATAGAAGCAAGCAATAATGTTAACAATATTTATAATTTCAACAATAATATTAACATAAATATATTTCTACTCACCTTATTAATTCTATTAATTTCAAAATCTTTTTTAGGTTCTCTCTTGGTAATTTTTATTCAAACCCTTATATATTGTATTTTTTTGATTATCCACAAGCTTCTCTCAATTTTCGTCTATCATTACCTTCAAGTGCATATTATTTATAGTTTCTACAATTGTCTTTAAGTTTTTTTTGGGGATATCTTACTATTTTACATTCATTTCCATATAATTAAACAAACCAGCTTATACTATTAATGTTTAGCTTAATTAAATAAATCTAGTTTATTTATTTGCTTAACAAATATTAAATCTTAAGAATGATAATTTCAGTGTGTGTGTGTGTATAATGTATATCATAAAACAAAAAAGGGAAACTATATACCTAAACGATAATAACAAGTCTAATTTAAAATTAATCTACTTCTTTAAACTCGCCATTGAATGCATTACAAATCTTTACCTTTTTAACAATTTTGTAAAACATTAACATTTTGGCTTTTATAATATTTTCTTGTATAACGCATGGGTTACACAGTAGTAATATTTAATGGTGTCTGCAGGGTATTAAGTTATTGGAAAGACCTCGAGGGTGAAAGAACTCTGAATTATGGCAATATTTTTTTGTGGCTTTGTGCTGATGGTTAATATGATTGTTGCAGTTTTACCGTGCAAGCTGATGGATGCATAAAGGATATGACATTTATAACTGAGTATGCTGGTGATGTTGATTATTTGAAAAATAGAGAGCATGATGATTGTGATAGCATGATGACTCTATTGCTGACAGAGGATCCATCAAAGTCTTTAGTAATATGTCCTGATAAACGTGGAAATATTGCTCGTTTTATCAACGGAATCAACAATCACTCGCTGTAAGTATAATTTGTTGTTTTATTGGTATGATTTCAAATGTAGAAACCTATTATTACCCCACCATTCCAAAATATATCTAATTTAACTTCGATATGATTTCTCTTGGACATTTAATGCAAACAACTTGTTCGATCAATGAATGACTTATGTATTCTCTGTACTAGGAAATGATCTAGAAGTTCTGTTTTCTTTAATTTTTATTTTTTTAACTGACTGATTGATTCAAGTCTTCAGACTAGCTTTAGCTATTAATACCCAAGACTCGGGATCCAAATCTGACATATTTTGGTTTTCCCTTCTAAGAATTCCGGATCAAGAAAATGATAATGTCAGATTTAAGATATACAAAAGAGTCTCACAAAAATGAAGTTAAACTCAAAGGGAGAATCAAGTTGACTATCTCAACGTACAAATGTATTTAAATTAGATAAGATAACATTTATATGAAATTCAACGGTCTAGTTTTTTAGATAAAAACCGAGGATGGCTCCTCATTAGTACTTGAGAATAAAAACTGACATGAGTTGCTTGTTATTTTGGCATAAATCATTGAGCCAAATACTATGTACTTAAAGCTTGCATAATTGATGGTTTTGATTGAATTGGGAATTCTATTCATTGGCTATCTATTGCTATCTATATCAAAGTAGAGGAATATATTGTATTTTTGTCTCTACAGTTCTATTATGTTTGTGACTTTTATTGCAGACTGACGGAAATATCATATAATATCCGAATCTACCTATTATTGCAGGGAGAGCAAAAGGAAGCAGAACGTAAGATGTGTGAGGTACAATATAGACGGCAAATCTCGCGTGCTTCTAGTCGCTTGTCGCGACATTTTACCAGGTGAAAGACTATATTATGATTACAATGCATATGAGCATGAGTATCCTACTGAGCATTTCATCTGAGGCTGCCCTAAAGTAATACATATATCCAAATGATATATAGAAAATACTTCAAATTCGACTCAATGTGGTCAATTTTGCCATAAGCTTATTATGAGTCCCTATACTAGAAATGACCTCTAAATTGTTCGTTCTTTTGGTTAACTTATTAATTTTTTTGTTGTACATTGATTGTCCTTCGGAAGTAAGGAAGAGGGCGATGGCGTACTCATTTATTATTTATAACAATCTTTTGTTTTTCTATAGAGTTTCATGAATGTGGACATAGGCAACTGGAAATTTTTATTGCATGCATTAGACCCCATTTATATCTCAATTATTTTACTGCAATGTAATGAATTCAAGTCACTCAATCATCTTATTATTGCTAATACATGTATTTATTGATAATGTGAGAGTTTACTCGCTTCTTTTTATGGGATGTAGCTTATTTGTGGAATGTATGTGGTTTTGCATATGCTATCTGCAAGCGATTGCAATGCTGTCTTTTAGAGTAAAGCTCCTCTTCAACTTGGTTCATTTTGCAGAATTTTGTATGGACGAAGAGTAGGAGGCATTTCTTTACTGCTTCCAATGGTTTGCTATTAATATTTTTTTTCTAGTTTCAGTCATACTTTTTCTCAAAGCCAATCATTTGATCCCTACTTTGCATTAGTGAGCACTGATACACCTCACGTAGCACTTTACAGCCCGGCTAGTGACCTTTGACTAAGGCATGATCTGCATGAATTACCATCATTTTAAAAATATTTATATGGATAGATGTTCTTTTTAAAATATTTATTTTGACAATATTTCAATGGGAACATTTTAGTTAAAATTGTAATGGTCCGGAATTTTACCATTTTGATTTGTGAATATTTAATTAATTTTAAATATTCAAATAATAGATTTTATAAATTAAAACAAAATCTCTTTTAAATAATAAATAATGATGGTGAATAGTTTTTCAAATTTGTTTACAGATATATTCAGTTCGAAGAAAAATCGAAATGTGATCGGAAATTGTTTTTCGAATTTTTGATTTTTCGTCGTGTAAAAGTTGTTGGAAACATTATGAACTCTATAGTATAAGTTTACATGCACATTTACAAATAAGTTAGGATATATTATGTGATACACACACTCGGTTATATAAAAGGGATGTGTCTTTTTATGAAATGTAAAAGTTTAAATAAAAATTTTAAAAAAGAAAAGATGTTTAAAGTGAAATAACACCTTTTGAAACCTTAGCATAATGTAGTATTAATGCATGTTGGCTCAAGGTGGGTAAGAGGGACATGATTTGCGTGTGGAAATGATGTGCAGGGGAGACAAGTTGATGAGGTGGCGAGACACGAATGATGGGTAGTGTTCAAATGGGTATTTTAGTAATTCGTTTATACCATTTTATATAAAAGCCTTTTCTTTTTTCGATTCTCATTTCATTTTCATTTCCAAACTTTCGTTTCTCTTGAACCAAGCTCCATTCCATTTTAGTGGTTTTTTAGATTTCTTTCTAAAATAAAAATCCATTCCTTTTCTTTTAAATCCCTTAAAAACTTGTTTAAACACTTCTCCCTCCACTTTTACACCACCTCCTTGCCAAAACAAGTCCAAAGGCCCCTCAATCACCCATGTTCGAACCATCCTTCCGTTGGTAGAACTACTTTGGCCTTTAAGGGCCTCAAAAATATCATTTTTCCAAGTTGAAAGCATGGATCTAGGACCAATTCAAGTCGTGATGTAATCATAGTTGGTTTGGTTAGCTTAGATGAGTAAAGCTCGCTCTTTTGCAATAAGTTTGCAACTTTATCCTTGTTGATGTTTAGTTGTTAAAATAGTTGCTTGTTGAGTGAACATGGTGTTGATTTGGATATGTATATGTATGCTTATTTGTGAAGTTTGGATTTGACTTGAAATTGAGTTCTAATGTTTGGATTGGTTAAAAAGTTACGATTTTTCTTGTGTCTTGATTGTGGTGACATATTTGGCTCACATAAGTGACGTATATGCTACAAAAGTTAGTATTTAGACTTGTATGAACGACATAGGAATCCTTTGTTTCCTAAGTAGCTTTATTTAAGTGTTTTTCTAAATGTTTTTATAAAGACTTCAAAAAATTTACTTTTAGTTTCAAAAACTTTTTCTAAAGTTAGAAAGTGGTTTTAAGCAAAAGATTAAGGTTTTAAAGCTATTAGATTCATAAAGACAAGTTTTGAAAATTACGGACCATATAGCGATAGTCGTTATGAATGCAGTTTGTAATAATGAACTCTTTTTACAAATGTAATTTTGTTTTCAGCTTGGATATTTTTGAAAAGTGTTCCAAAATATAATATGAGTATGTTAAAATAAATATTATTTATTTATTTAACGATTATTTAATTAATTGATCAAATAAGAAAATTAGTACTTAATCATTAGTTAACATGGTAATTAGTACTTAACTATTAATCAAAAAAGTTAATTATAATTAGTTAATTAATTAAAATTTAATTATTATTTAATTAATTATCGAAGGGTTAATTATTATTTTAAGGTTAGTTATTAAATAATTATTTATTTATAAAAGGGTTTAATTATTAATTAAGTTAAATTGAATTAAGATTCAATTAAGACTCTGTTAATACTTAAATTATTATTAAATGAATGTTTAAATTATTATTTAATTATTAATTAAAGATTAATCATGGTTTAATTATTTATTTCAAAGATTAACCATTACTTAATTATTTATTTAAAGGATAGTTATTATTTTATCGTTTATCTAAAAGTTAATTATTATTAAATAAAGAGTTTAAATATACTTAATTATTGAACAAAAGTTTGATTTTAAATCACTTTGTTTCAAAGGGTCGGTTTTGTTTTTAAAGCAACTCTCTTTTTAAAAAGATATTTTAAATCCAAAGGATTTCTTTGTCGACTACTGTTAAGTAACCCCCAATTGAATATGAAATCCAATGATATCTGTTTAGCAAAATAAAAATCCGTTCTGCTAATTAAGTTATATTGACATGTGATTTGTGTTTTGTTGTCCCAGTGACATGTATCTAAGTACCATTTCAAAAAAAATACAGTTCTATCATAATTCATCAAGTAGATTATGTCAACATCTATTTAAGCAAAAAAAATCTAGTTTTGTTATTTTGGTAACTTGGACATTTACACATATGTTGATTGGTTGATCCCTTTTACATATCTGCTTGTAAACTTAACTGATTGTGAACAATTATGGTCACTAAGTCTCTTTCTGATTTTGCGAAGTAAAATATTTCATTCTATCCATTTTGAAAATGTTTTAAAGTTTATTATCATTTTTAAATATGATACTTAAAGGATAACTAAGCAATTATTTTATTCAAATGTTTGAAGTTAATTTAATACCTTTTAAATGATTGTTTAAAATCATTATTTTGTTAATGAGATTTAAAGATAATTAAATGAAGGATGTTTTGAATGACAACTTGTTATTTAATGGCGTTTTAAATAATTGCTTTGTTTATCAAATGAACTTTATCGATTAAGATATATTTAAGGGTTTCGTTTTAAATAAGATAATTTATGAATTTGTTTACAAATTGAAAAGAGATAAATAGGGAAAGAAATATTATAAATGGTTTTGGATATTTATAAAAGGGTTTTATAAATAAACTTGAAGATTTACAAATTGTTTTATAAACGGATTTGGAATTTAAGTAATGGAGATTTTCATAAAAAGGAGATTTATTAAAGGATTTATTGAGGAAGTTCATAAAAGAAATTGAGATAAGATTTCCCTAAATTGACCTTAATTTTGATGGTGTGGACATTTGTTCCATGCTTAACATCGAAGGAATTGTGTTTGAGTTTATCCTTATCTTCATTTCCTTTTAAATAACTTAATTTCGATCCTTTTGATATGATTTTGAAATAAGAAATCTTTCATAATGTTGTGTGAGTATACTTATGGCAGTGAGATAAGTATATGAATATTTTGATAAACATTTTGAAAAGAGATTTAAATAATGAAAGATTTATTTTGAGGCTTAGTGGTTGCTATGGGAAAATTAAATCTCTAGATTATTTGTTTGATTGTGTATTTGATAGTTAAATAATTGACTATCAAATCTTGATCGGTTTTGACTTAGGAAGTAAATAAAAGCTTCGCGTATTCATAAGGTTTGAGTTCCTTCGGAAGAACTCGTTTAGGTGAAATGCCTCTAGCTTTAGGGTATATATTAGAGATCCCTTTAGGACTCTGGTACAGTCCGCTTACTTATGAAAGAACCGAAAATGAGTCAACTGGGAATTACCGATTGTTGGCTTGGTGAGACCGGGATCAGATATGTTATCCAAAAACTACTTCGAACTAACATATGCGTTCGAATGGAAGACATCTTGAGGATGATCTAAGAATGAGTTCTTTGAAGTGCAAGCGTTACTTACTACTAACCACGAGGGCGATTTCAAAATGGATGTAGTAGAGGTAGTGTCATCGGTGTCGTTCAGATCCAGAACGAACTTGTATGGATGAATGCTGACATTGCATTTCTGCTTGGAGGGCAGTGTTAACATTTCAAGTGGGAATATCTAAAGGAAGGTAAATCGTTACCTTATGACCTTCACACTCCAAAAAGGGCTAAAATATGGTAGATGCGGCATGGCTGTATGGGTCGCTCCCTATTAGGGTGTGTCATCATCTTTCTAGATTACCATATTATGGATTTGGTTGTGCATGGGAGCTCTCTATAAAGGTTGTGGACAACCGGGTTAATGATACATTCGGTACTATTTAGTAAGGGGCAAACCAATTCTGTGTTTGCAGAGGTCGAAAGATTTTTTTTCCTCAGGTATATTTTATCTAGAGGCGTATCATTTTCGAAAGGTAGTCCCTTACCTTGCCATTTGTTGGAAATCCATTCTTCAATAAGCACCTTCGGTTTTCGATTGTATACCTATTATTGTTGTGATGTACACACGTCAAAGCTACTTGAATATTGGTATTTTAAACTCATAGACATTATTTTAATAGCACTGTATATTATAATAAATATGATTTGTTTATCGTAAGATAAAAACCCATCCGTGTTTATGTCCGTCGTGGTCTTACGAGATACCTTTTATTTTGAAAGGGTTTTCAAATATAGAAATCAATATGATTTGATTAAGCTTTCTCACGCTGGTTTACCAGACTGATCTAGGCGTTATTTTCTTATAATGCTTGGGTCAGTCCGAGCATATTTTCCAGATTTAACTTGATGCTTTGGAGTTTTCAGGAGATGAGTTGGATTCTCCAAGACGTAATCACGTACCTTATATTCTTCTGCTGTTCTATTTGTTTTGTTCTTGTCTATATTTATCAACAATTGTAAGAACATGTTATAATCGTCCAGGCTGATAATAGGTTAGTGCGCTATAATGTTGTGTATAATAATGCCAATTTCTTTTTGTAAAGATCTTATGTATATTATATATTTCTCATCACGATTCTATTCTGTCTTTTCTTTCTTTAACCCCAAATGACCTGTCTTTCGAACACTTAAATGATCGGCATAGATAATCGAGGATGTATTAAGTGTCGTCTTTAGGTATAAGAATACAACGTGGTATTAAAGGATGTATTAAGTGTCGTCTTTAGGTATAAGAGCACAACGTGGTATTAGATCTTAGGTTGAGCGAACACTTAGGCCTTGGTGGGGTAAACTCATTTTAGGTAGGGTTAATAATGCTCTAGAATGAGTAACTCATTAGGGATTGGGTTAGTAACACTCTTGAATGAGTTTGAGTGTATATATGAGTGCATATTTGTTAATGTATAAATAAAAATGTTTATATTGTGTTATTTGAGATGTTAAGTTTGAATTTTGGATTCTAGTCAATACGAGTAGCTAACGTTATTGATAGAGATCTCAAAACACTTGAGAAGGCCAATCGACACAATATTGTTTTAAAAATGGTAAATGAAATAATTTTGCCTAAGAATATATTTTATATATAGGGGAATAATTTTCAAAAATTCATATGGTTATCTATGATGTGTTGTTGTTCGGAGTAGATAATATTTAATTATTATCATATAGTATTTGTATAACATGCTCGTCCAGTTTTGAGCATTGAATATTGTTTGTTGATTTTCCTTTTTCATCATAGTTTGGGTATATAGAATTTGTGAGAACATTGAAACGAACACCTTGTGAATTAAGTTCCACAGTTTGATTATAGGACGTTCGATGATATGTTGGGTTAAAATTAGATTTTAATAAAAGGCGTCTATTAAAAAGAAAATATTTTAGATGATTTTTACAAACGGTTAATTTTATAAATCAAGGTTATAAAATATATTTTGAAAATTAAAAGGATTTTCGGAGAATTTAAATCTCGATGGCCTTGATAAAGTTTTCAAATGATTCTTCGAAAAGTAGTAATTTTATTTAAAAATAATATAAGGTATAAATATTTTGAAAAGGAAGTTGAGAGTAAGGTTTTTCTTCGGACAGTTCGGGGAATGAGTCTCGATCTATTTTGTGATGATCTGAATAATTTTCTAAGTGACAATCGGATGTTTGCTTAGGCGGATGTTGCAATGCACTTAGTAAATTATTCTCTTTTTCATTATACGATCGAAGCGACTTTGTATCCGAAGAATCCAAAGTAAGTGGATGATAAATATTTTGTTGAAAACTATTTACTTGGAAATATATATAGTATTGTTTCAAAAGGGATTCAAAAAAAGAAGTACTTTATAATTAATTAGTTAGAGTGACCGAAGGGGACTAAAAATGGGCAGGAGATGTGTTCAAATAGTAAACACTTCTCTTGAATTCTTGGTAAAGGCATATATGGTACTATTTGGCAATATCCAGTTTCTTGATATGATTTTGAAGTTACTAGGGCTATATGTATATTTTCTAAGGGTCAAAAATAAATTATCGTTCAAAATGCCTTTTAAATAAACCCAGGTGTTCTAAGGTTTCAAAATAACAAAGTATTTTGATTAAAGAATGGATTAATAAATGAAGTTTTAAATGGGGTACTTTTAATGAGGAGGTTTAATAAACTTTGTTTTATTAAACCATGTCTTTTGACTTTAATGTTTTGGGATATGAAAAATCATTTGATGTTATTGGCCAAACTAATAAACATTTTTACCTTAAATGTTTTTAGAAAAAAGTAGACTCTAGGATGGAGTCTGTATACCAGCATCCTACTCTTCTTAGCTACTTACCAAACCTAATGAGTAAAGAAATTGTATTGGTCGACTCAGTTTCAGAACATCAAATTATTTTAGGGCCTACATTTGAATTGAATTAAACTGTATATACTCTTAGGATATATGAGAGTATTATGCAAATAATAAGGTAAATTGATTTTATGAAAGAGTTTTATAAATAAATTTGTGTCATTTTAAAATGTTTGAAGCTAAATTGGAATTTTTTGAAATGTTTTCATAAATATTTTTAGGAGGGTTAAAAGATGAGTAGATAAGTACCTTTAGATGAGTACGTAAGTTATATGTAGATCATTTTCCTTTCTCACATAGTTCTTGATCCAAGATTCAAGTAGAGAGTTCGCCGATTTGAAGTACGACGATATGTCTGTGTCAAAGTATGTGGTCGAATTCGACATAAAAAGGATGAAAGCGTGATCCATTTCCGTTGATACTCCACATAGAAAGGATGGAAAGTTTAGCATTGGTTTGAGTGATCATCTAGGGAGGCGATTGACTGTTCATATTGGCGAGGGCTTCAAGAAGATGATCAAGAAGGCTTTATGAGGAGAAAGCCTATACCCAGTGTAGTAGGGTTGTCCCAAACCAGCTGAGTAAGGACAGACCAGGGAAGCATATGGATTGATTGTTGTTCCAATTTCATCGAGTGCTCCATGAATGAAAGAGAAGGGAAATGTTATCACCATTTGAAATTTTCTTTTCACTTATGGCATTTCCATATGTATTTTATTTGACGTAGAGGTTTCTTTCCTTTATATCTAGATTTGAACGAGATATTAGGATTGAGACTCGAGATGATTACCGACTTTTGATTATAAGGGACCTAGTTAGGGCCTCTTCCAGTCTATACATGATTTGTCGAGACATTGCCTTATCAAGTTAGGGTTTTTTGTTTGTTTGATATTAGTTTCTTTGGGGTTTAGTTGCGTTGGTATTATAGTTTGGGAATGAACTGGTTGAAGGGGATACAAAATAGTGGTGGACTATGCGAGGCGATCGGTGACGATTAGGGTTATGGAGGAGTGAACAGTAGTGATTGGCTACATGTAGATGATGGGGTTACGGTTAGCTTTCTATATTCGCATGATATTCCACATGATAGTTGTCATCTGTACCTGTAGCTAAAGATTGTCCTGACATATTCGATGAGATAAACGGATTACCACCATATGGAGATAGAGTTTTGTATCGATCGGTAGATCGGTAGTTATTCCATTAAGGCGTATGATGTCCAAAGAACTTATGAAAAAAAGGGTGCGGGCTGATGACCTGTTTAGGTGATGGTTCATTCATTGGAGTATATTTGGATTGGATGCACCTATAATGTTCGTTAGTAGGGCGGATGGCTCTTTGGAATTGTTTGTTGGATGGCGTGAGCTGGATGAGATGACAAACAAGTTTCTACTACCGTTTATGATGGCTTGTTCGATCAACTCTATACATGAGGATGTTCTCTTAGTTGGACCATGCGGTGGGGTTTCACTAACTGAGAGTGTTTTGGGTAAGTGCGCTGATTATAATGTTTCGTAAGATAGCTTGATTTTTAGTTGGTTATGCCGTTCGAGCTAAACAATGTGTCGATATGCTTTGTTTTTCTCATGGAACTTGTTTGTAGAGGTCGCTTAAGTGAGTTATGCTTGTGTTCGTTAAGGATACTTTCATCTACTCATGGACGAAAGAAGAGCATAAGGTACGATTGGTGATTGTGTTGTTGGTGTCGAGAAGGCACCGATTGATGATGAGATTTTGGTAGTATCACTTCTGAAGGAGGGGAGTGAGATGCTTGGGTCATGTCATTTCAGAGTAGGACATCACAGTTGTTAACCCGCCTTTTGGCAAGACAGTATACATGCGGATTAAACCCAACAGACTTCGCGGTTACCAAGGCTAGTGAATACAGAGCGATGGTTGTAGGGCCCAGGAATCAGGCATAGATGGTTATATGAAGCCATGATTGCGAAGAGTTGGTAGATAAACGATGAAGGGCTTGAAATATGAATATTGGCGTGGATAAGTTAGGGATCGGTATGATGGTGGAAGCCTAGGGATTGGCATTACTTCGATCGGCATGGAATGGAAGTATCATAGGGATAGGCGTAGATGAAGGCAGAGGGATCAATATGTTTTATTGATTTGGGAAGTTATAAGGAATGGACCGGCATGTTTCAATATAGAGGGTTCAGTATGGGTTGGCTTCTATAGAAGGGTTCGACATGGTTTAATGAAGAGGGGTCGACATACTCAAGCAAACAAGGGATCGACATGATTAGTTAACCAGGGGACTGGTATGTTTAGTTAAACAAGGGATCGATGTGCCTAGTTAGACAAGGGATCGGCATAGTTGAAGTAATTGGGAGATTGGCATAAATGAAGTGTGCATGGAACGACATAAGTGGAAAGGCATGGATCGGCATGGCTTGGATGTATCCAAAGGGATTGGCGTGGTTGGTTATAAGATGGATCGACATGGTTGGTTATGAGATGGATCGGCATGGATGGTCATGCTATGGATCGACATATGTCCATTAAAAGGGTTCGACAGGAAATAGCTTCCATGTGGATTTGAACCAAAGATCAATCAAAGTTAGGAGTTCCCTTATTCCAAATGACATGAAACTTGGGGAGTAAACATATTTTCTCATGTAGAATCCACCATAGGAATTGCTACCCAAAAATCAACGAACGAATGGATCGGTACCGATCCCTCTTCATTGGGAGTTGGGCCTAGCGACCCATGTGGATTGGAGGGTCCTTTTGCTGGAGTTCCAGAGAGATTAGTGGTCGTCTTCCCCTATATAGCAGGCATGGCTTCAGAAAAGGGATCTTCATTCTGCTCCTCTTCATCTTCTACCTAGGTTATACTCTGTCAGTTTTACTCTTGAATTTCACGGATTTGTAACTATAATCAGCAGTATGAAATAATAAAAGGAAAATATTTGGAGTGGATGTAGGCCGGAGTTTGTCGAACTACTGTAAACCTGTGTCTCTATTTATTTGCTTTCTAATAGTTTTAATTTTGTTCTTCATTTGTTTCTCTTCATACTTCCATGATTGGATTTTGGTGATTTCATACAACTGGGTGTTGGTGGTCAATTTTGGCACCAACATTTTGGTGCTTTCATTGACAACGAGTTGCACGGGATGATTTGGAAGTTAGGATCTAAGATTTGGAAGCTTGGATACTTGGATCTAGAAAGCAATGAATAGGCAATCAATAAGGAGAGTGCTACCAGAAAGGATCCACCATGGAGGGAGTTAGGAGGCTTCCTCAGAAGCTGGAGCTAATCAAGCATTTGTCCACATCACTAGGTATTGAAATGGAAACAATGATGGATGCTATGCATGAGTGGATGCTCAAAAGGCAGGAGGAGATGATCCAGAATTTACTCCAATAGGTTAGTAAGCTGGAGCATAGAATCAAGGAGTTGAAGCAGCATAAACTGTAAATCAGAACCGGTAGCATGGAAATGAGGCCAATAGAAAAAGGAACTGGATAGAGCAGTCGGGGGTAGTCCCTTGCCATCCTAGAGGGATGGACACCGATCCCTCCAAAAGGATCTGTACCGATCCCCAAAGGCTAGGGGGCATGCTCCCAGGTCTGGTTGATTGTGATGTTGGAGGACCTGCGATCGATCCTATGGAGCTTGGTGTGAATTGGAATTTGGATGCTTGTCCGGAGGAATACGTTCCAGAATTCTCTCGTAGATTTGGGGGGCAAATTGGACATGGTGATAGGAGACTACCATTGGAAGACAATGGCAGGTTTGCAGAGATGATAAGGCGAGCTATGCATGGAGGATTAGTGAACAGGGATCTGGAGGATATAAATAGAAGTCCATTCGCTTCAAATATCATGTAAGCTAGAAATCCACCTGAGTTCAAACTACCAACGCTTGAGACATATGATTGAAAAACGGATCTCGTTTTTCATCCGATGAGATACATGAAAGTACTGGGGGCGTAAGAGGAAGTCATGACACGGTGCTTCCCCCTGTACTTAACAGATTTAGCTGCACTATGGTTCAGGCAGTTGGAAAGCGACTCTACTAGCACATGGAAGGAATTGATCAAAAGGTTTATGAGGAATTTTCGAGTCCACATCATGAGACTCAAGAGTATGATGACTTCTACATCGATGAAGCAATGGAAAAGAGAATCACTCAGGCATTTCTTAAACAGGTTCGATGCGGCAGTGGCTTCGGTAGATCGACTAGATCCCTCGATGGTTTTGATGGCAGCAGTGTCGGGGATTACGGATAACTCGGATTTCAAGATATTGTTGGAATAGGACCCACCAGTGGATCTCGGGGAATTTAACCATGAAGTAGAAAGGTTTGTGCAATAGGAAGATGTGAAAGATGACAGAGAGGGAAGAGAGGATGTGCAAGTTTATACGGTTAAAGGTGGAGGCCCGCCCGGGGAAGGTTCAAACCAGGATAAAGGAAAACAGAAAGCAAAGGATGGCTCTGATGGATCGAAGCGACCACGAAGGGAACCGAGATTCACCTCTTACACGGAATTGACTGAAACTTTAGGACGGATATATCTGGATACTAGAGGGCAGATCCCTTGTCGAAGGCCAATGAGGAGAGAGCCTACAAACAATGAAAAGAAATTAGAAAAATATTGTATGTTCCATGAGTTGGACAAGCATAGTACAAACAACTGCAGGTATTTAAAGGATGAGATTGAGGGACATGTCCGGAACGATAGGCTGTTACAATACGTAAGAACTCGGGAAGCGACAGTGGAACAGGAGCAACCACCATCCGTCTCAAACGTGAACTGCCTTGGATCGAGGCGTCAACTTGTCATCGATTGATCCAATTGGCAAAGAATAAGTAATAAACTCCACAATAAATCTACTAAGTCACTTACATATGTACGTGATCGAGAACGATCCCTAGGCATGCTCTGAGATGACAATGAACCATCACACCCAGAGATGCATGCATTGTAGTGTTTAGATTTTGTTTTTGTTTCTCTTTTAGCACTTGAACTTAATTTTATTAGTTGATTATAAAAATCACTCGAACGTGAAATCCGACATTAATAATTTTGAGTCCTATCCGGACAATCACATTTCGTCTCGAATGGCACTCGATCTCGAACGATCACATTTTGCCTCGAACGACACTCGATCTCGAATGATCACATTTCGCCTCAAATGGCACTCGATCTCAAACGATCATGTTATGCCTCGAATAGGCACTCAATCCCAAACGATCACATTTTTCCTCGAACGACACTCGATCTCAAACGGTACATTACGCCTCGAATAGGCACTCGATCTCGAACGATTACATTTAGCCTCAAACAGGCACTCGATCGAATGATCGCATTTCGTCTCGAGCAGACACTTGATCCCATGCGATCATCATCAGCCTGGGACAACTACGAATTCGATTAATGGTTCCGAATGGTCGTTATTAAGAATCTGCCAAGATAACTGATTTGTTCACAAGTCAGCAACGAGTTTTTAACATTGGACTTAAGGCGATTCTAAACACGCTTTCCTATCGCAAGGCATGATTTAGGGGGCACATTGTTACCCTCCTTTTGGCAAGGCAGTATACAGGCAGATTAAACCCAACAGACTTTGTGGTTATCAAGGCTGGTGAGTACAGAGCGACAGCTATAAGGCCCAGGAATCAGGTACAGATGGTTATATGAAGCCAAGATTGTGCAAAGTTGGTATATAAACGATGCAAGATGCTTGAAATATGAATATTAGCTTGGAAAAGTTAGGGATCAGTATGACTTGGTGGAAGCCCAAGGATCGACGTAGCTTGGATCGGTATGGAATGGATGTATCATAGGGATCGGCGTACATGAAGGCAGAGGGATTAGCATGTTTTATTGGTTTGGGATGTTATGAGGAATGGATCAACATGTTTTAATATAGTGGGATCAGTATGGGTTGGCTTCTATAGAAGGGTTCGACATGGTTTAATGAAGAGGGGTTGGCATACTCAAGCAAACAAAGGATCAACATAATTAGTTAACCTAGAGATCGACATGATTAGTTAAACATGGGATCGACATGATTAATTAGACAAGGGATCGGCATAGTTGAAGCAATGGAGAGATTGGCATAAATGAAGTCTGCATGGATCGACATAAGTGGAAAGGCATGGATCGGCATGGCTTGGAAGTATTAAAAGAGATCGACATGGTTGGTTATAAGATGGATCAACTTGGTTAGTTATAAGATGGATTGGCATGGATGGTCATGCTATGGATCAACATATGTCCATTAGAAGGGTCCGATAGGAAATAGCTTCCGTGTGTATTCGAAACAAAGATTAATCAAAGTCACGAGCTTCCTTATTCCAAATGACATGAAACTTGGGGAGTAAACATATTTTATCATGTAGAATCCACCATAGGAATCGCTGTCAAAAAATCAACCAATGAATGGATCATTACCGATCCCTTTTCATTGGGAGTTGGGCCTAGCGACCCCTATGGTGGGCCCATGTGGATTGGAAGGTCCTTTTGCTGATGTTCCAAAGAGATTGGTAGTCATCTTCCCCTATAAATACAGTACGGCTTCAGAAAAAGGGATCTTTATTCTTCTCCTCTTCACATTCTGCCTAGGCTATACTCTATCAGTTTTACTCTTGAATTTCACAGGTTTTTAACTGTAGTTAGCTATATGAACTAATAAAAGAAAAATCTTTGTAGTGGACATAGGCTAGAGTCTGTCGAACGACTATAAACCTGTGTCTCTATTTATTTGCTTTCTAATAGTTTTAATTTTTCTCTTCATTTATTTCTCTTCATACTTCTATGATTGGATTTTGTAGCTTTCATAAAACTAAGTGTTGGTGGTCAATTTTGATGCCAACGGCTGTAGATCATGTAGTTACGTAAGTCCAGAACATGGATGGACCCAAGGAAGTAGCCATTAATCGATTTGATGGGAGATGATCATATTTTTGTTTGAGAAGCGAGGTGCGGAACGTGTTAGTGAGTTTGATCGAGAGGTTAATGAGTGCACCAATGTTACTTATTCCGAGCGAGAATGAGGAGGTGATAGAGTTCGCTTTGGGGATTTGGAGGCACTGTCTATTAGGAGAGACTTTCAGTTGTCCAATGATTCCACAGCATTGGGGCTTCTTCGAGAAGGATCTTGACCTTTACCAGTAGCGATGGTTAGAGTTCTTAGCCTCATGTGGATTTGACATTTCCTATTCATCTTTGAGGGAAATGTATTTATTAGTGTTTCAAGTGGAAGACATAACAGTTTAGGAGTGATATTCCTAGAGCAGACATTGCTCGAGCTTATCACTGGTTATGACTTCAGAACTCGATGGGCTACGACTAAGGATGATGGCTAGTTTGACCATTAGACTTGCTTTGATTTACCGATTGGTACAAGTCAGAAGCGTTAGGCCAGACTAGTAGAGATTGTGGCTAAATTAGAAGTGCAAGTAGTGTTTGTAGAGGTGATGCAATGTGAATACGATCGAGGATGTTTGTTCCGTAGGGATGAGAGATGGTTTGTTCTTAAGTGTGGGAACATATATTTATAGACTGCATCGATAGATTGCCGATGATTGAGGGTAGCATGATAGCATTTGAGTCACAGTCGGTTGGTTGATGAATAATGCTAGATTTGTATCCTTAAGTATAGTAGAATGGAATCCATGTATGGTGAGTTTCATATGGGATGGATAGTGCGTTTCCACTGTGTGCCAAGAGCATTGTAAGCGGCTGTAACTCGTTGTTCGATAGTGGGTTTTAGGAGAACTTACGAGCGGTGTTTGGATTTTTGGCACCGAATCAATTTTATGATATTAAGACTGGACCATGGACCTTGAGATCTTGTTGGCCAATTCGTACTAATAAATGTGATAAAAATCAGGTCTGGAGGAGGACAGTGGAGTAGGAGAGGTTCATTAGAGTTAAAGCGAAGACGATTGTATATTGTAGGCTGTAGGGAGCATGAGGACCTTATGTCCAGAGCACTTCAGATGATGGGATTTTATTTTTATCGCCATCTTTCATATTGGATATCATATTCGATGTTGTATACTACATAGATTAGTATTCCACATTCTTGGATAGGCATGGATGTTACTTTTGGAAGATAGGTCTCATGTACGCATGTTTGATTGGATTGTTAGCATGTCAAATGATAGCCGATGTTTGTATGGTTTTTAGGCATGTTGGATAGTTATGGTTTGATATAGCATACTTATTTTAGATGATTGATTTATATGATCTAGTATATTTAACGATATGAGTTTTAGACATATCTTTGTCGTATTGGGATTTTTCCCAGACATAGCCGAACGAAGGAGGTTGTGCCGATTTTTTTGGAATCTAAGAGACTTTTGAGGGTTGATGGGTTAGGAGACGTTCCCTTTATTTTGGTATTTTGAGGATGAAGTCTTTTTAAGAAGGGGAGAACGTAACAACCTATATTTTAAACGACCGAATATTTAAATAGTTTATTTAAATATTTAATCATTAATTAAGAAGGCCCAAAAATGTGATTTTTTGCATATGGCCGAATCAGGATGGAGACCACCTTATTTGAGTTTGGATTGACGTTCTGAATTAAAATGAGTATAAGGATCGCTATATTTGGAGATCGAATGATCTAATGGCTGAAACGATCTCGAAATACATGAAATTAGCATCTCGGGGTGCAGTCTAAGATGGCGACAATATTAGTATTGTTGGACCCCAAAAAAAGAGGTGATGTACGCAGACGAGTTTCATAGTGATTGGATGCGTTGTGTGATCATACGGACACGAAACGCATGACCATTTATTTGAGAATTTAAATGAATGGAATATAAAATTATTATAAATAACCCAAATCAAAATCTCTTCCTCCATTTTTATAATTTTCATTCACTGTTCATATCAGAGAAAAAATCATAACCGCTCCATTAATCTTGACATTCAAAAATCAAATTCTTCAAATCTGCTCCACTAAAAATCATGAAACCAAATTCAGCGTGTTCATATTGAAGAGGGCTTCGATCTCATACCCACGATTCGATGTGCGATCACCACTGGTCGAAGTCGACTCATACATCGTCAATTAGGGTTTAATGCTGTCAGATTTAGGAGCGACGAGAGGCGGATCTGAGATTTACGTGATAATTCTCATGCAAAGGGGCACTGGATCCAGAGTTTGGTATGGACCGATCCTTCCTACCAAAATGCGACTTTAGCCATGTTAATAATGAGCTTCTAAGTCACGAATTTCGGGGATCAAGCGACCAAGGTTTGGTTGGGTACATTGCGAAGAGATTGAGTAATGGAGTAATTTAGCGAAGACGGATCAGAGTTTCATTGAGTAGTTGGAGAAACTTTGGCAATTAAATCATGAGGCTATGGGTTTGATATGCATCGCAAAATTCTTATGCGTGCACATGAATTGGTATGGGGGATGAGGAAGGATTTGGGGCCCAATCAGGTAATTAGCATTTTAATTTAGTTAATTAATTGTCGAATTGGTCTTTATCTTATATCAACCAAATCTTTTGCATACGAGATCCGTTTTGGATGTGGTTTCTTGCGCTGGGTTCGTAATTGCAAGATCTACCTCGTGACATAGGTTTGGATAGATTTGGATGAGGTGAATGATATTGTCTCTCAGTATACTATAATTGGTTGTATAGTATTATATAAACACTCGGGAATGATTTTTTTTTTAATTATGATATTACTACACTAATACAACAGCCGTATTTTTATAAAAGAAAAGAAGATTATTTTAAAATGATTTATAAAGATTATCACATATTTTCCATCGATGTGTCATACTTCAGGAATTATTACATTTAAGCTATTATTGATGTGATTTCCACATTGGTTGATATGGATGGATTATTCATGTTATATGTTTGTTGTTTTGGACAGATGTATGGTTGTTGAATGTATGTTTGGCTTGTTTAGCTCTTTTGGTTGAAAACATGAATTAGCGCTGATCGGTTTTAGGGAGTATCTTGTATGTTGGGGTTTTGCACATGCAAAAACCTAATGAATGAGATAAGTAGTAGAAGAGGGTTAGGATACGGGTCGATGGATCCAGATTTCAGGATGGATGCCGAATGTTTCCATTTGGATTATACTTACCCGTTCGGTTAAGTACCAGACCAAGGTGGTTGGTACTGACCATAGTATAGTGGTCAATGTCTATCATTATTGTTGATTGGTGATTAAGCCAATCTTTGGCTTGGATGTGGATGAGATTTCGTGGTGCATGATGTTATGGTTTGTTTGTGCGATCGGTATGGAGTCTTAATGTGGTTGCTCTTAGGCAAGCAATTTGGATGGCGAGGTAATGATGTGATGATTCGACATGAGAGTTGGTACTTCAGATTATGACTTGACGATGTATAGAGTAGGTTTCAAGTTAGATAGTTTCGGATTCCATAGATCGTGCTGGAGGTGTTGGCACGTTCGCATTACGGGGGTTAGCGATGTATGGCATGATGGATTTATATCTTTGGTTTGTGGCTCATGGAGGCAGCATGCGTCGAAGATTAGATACTTCGTATCTTCGGTTTGTGACTCAAATAGGGAGTAGGTACCGGATAGACTCGTAATGGGTATCATGGAGTGGACGAACATAGGGGTTGTTCCTCGTAGGTAGTGGAAATTTGATTGAGTCGGTAGGGTCGGATGAATGTGCATGTACTAAGGGATCATTGATGACTCGGAGAGTTTTTTGTTGTACTCGAAGCAGGGATATTGTATAATGGGGATGCCCATGGATTGGTAATGAGGATTCGCATACCCTAGACCAGTGGGGGTTGGGTCTAGTGTCCAGCTTTAGGCTGCGAGACATATATCCAGCTTTGGGCTGCGGGATACGTGAGTACGACGGAGAACCGTGACTTTCCACTAGTCCTTGGCATTGCAGGTGGAGCCATATGAGTTATCATTTATCTAGAGCACACCGAGCGATAGCTAGTATTGCTTGATGGATGCTATGTTTGTTTACTAGTCACCTATCACCCTAAGGATGTCACACGAGGTAGGTATTGTGGTAGGGATACCTTTTGACACCCCAACTTGATTTATTACGGGGTATGTATTGTGGATGGAGATACCTAGGCACTTAGATTTGCTTAGGATATAGTAGTTATCGTAGATGAAGATACCTAGGCACCCTGATAGATACTGAGTATGGTGCACCTTTTTAAAGGTATTATATAGTAGCATACTATCTATGTAATTGCAGGGATGGGTCAGGTATGGTTTATATACCCTATGTTCCGTATACTATATCGACTTTTATAGTATTTTGAGATTTAATATCGCTCACGCTAGACTGTTGTCTGACTCGAGGTTTTATGCTTTGCTTCTTATTATCTCGAGTACTCTTAAGTGAGTAGATTTGAGAGCAGGTGTGGATGACATATGGAGTTCTGCAGATGGGCTAGCAGGAGGTGACGGTTACTCATACTTCTATGTGAGTTTATTATTGTATATTCTGTTGTGTGACACTGGGAGCCTTGATAGTGTTAACTTATTATTATATGAGCTAGTCTATCAGTTTATGTTTATTTTCCATTTGCACAAACTCCGTTACTGTACTGTATAACTATATGGATCTTATATTCATATAATTAGTTCACACTGTTATTACTGTCTCTTTTGTTTTATACCTGTGTTGGTTAGTATATTTACTCTGATGCAATGTGAGATATACCACAGGTGATATGGTTTTTGGATGTTGACTTTTCTTCTTTTCCATTCTCTTCTCTTCTATTTCCGTCATCTTTACTTAATTTCTTTCCTTTGACAACCGTTCTGCACCGCATTTGTACGGGGGTCATTACATTTGGTATCAGAGCAAAGTTAACATGATTAACCTTAGTTAATACCGCGTTCCAATAAGGATAGGGTGGGAGCTGTCACCTTAGACTGGATCTAGAGTGTATACATATACAGAGAGTTCTTGTTATTATTTTTGGTTTTCAAAACTATATAGCTATATATATATATTATATAGTTGTATGCAGACATGAGCATTATTGATGCAGTTTTCTTTGTGAGAGACTGATCATCCTTATTATAGAGTAGAATGATCTGGCATATGCAAAAGATTACTATTGACTCTATCTCTAGAGTTGAGCATTAGGCAGGATTGAGGCCACTATCCCTGATTGATAGGATATGTTTGTAGAGTTGGTGCGGATCATTTTCTGGATCCCCAATTTGTTCAGGTTGATTTTGGCGCTCAAGCGCAAATGGTTAGAGTCGACTTTGCCGAACTGTATATAGGCTATTGGAGTCTAGGAGGCAGATCGTTCTTTGGAATAGAGTCATTATGGAGAGGGGAGGCAAGATTAGATGATTACTTGCGATAGGATCTTTGATGACATGGAGATAGATGATGCCATAAGGTAGAAGTTTGCCTCTAGATAACTCCAAAGATGGAAAATGGACTTGTGAAGTGTATATGTTGCTTCATTTCTCGAGAACTGATTTTCTAGGGATTAGTTTATAGTTTTCTTCGAAAACAAATTTATCTTGACTTTCCCAAAGTGGAGATAGAGAGTTCATCTATTTGAAGTGCGTCGATATGTCTGTATCATAACATGTCACCGAATTCGATGTGTTATCGAAGTACGGTCTATTCCTATTGATACTCCACATAGAAAGGATGGAAAGTTTAGCACTGGGTTGAGTGTTCATCTTGTGAAGTGGTTGATTGGTCATATTAATGAGGGCTTTAAGAAGATGGTCGAGAAGGCTTTATGAGGAGAAAGCCTGTACCCGGCATAGTAGGGTTGTACCAAACCAATTAATTAGGGATGCATATGTATTGATTGTCGTTCCAATTTCGTCAAGTTCTCCATTGACGAAAGTGAAGGGAAATGACATCACTATTTGTGATATGCTTTTCACTTGTGGCTTTTCCATACGTATTTTATTTGGCATTGAGGTTTCATTCCTTTATATCTAGATTTGATAGAGATATTAGGATGGAGACTAGAGATCATTACCGACTTTTGATTATGATGGACCTAGTTAGAAGCTCGGCCAGCCTATACATGGTTTGTCGGAACCTTGTCTTGTGAGTAAGGGTTGTTTGTTTGTTTGCTGTTGGTTTGTTTGGGGTTTAGCTGGGTTGGTATTATAGTTTGGGAATAGACTTATGAAGGGGATATGGAGTAGTGGTGGACCGTGAGGGGCCGTTGGTGATAATTTGGGTTATAGAGGAGCGAAAAATAGTAATTGGCTACCCGTAGAAGATGGGATTATAGTTAGCTTTTTATATTCGCTCGATATTCCACACGATGAGTTATCATATGTACCTGTAGCTAGAGAGTGTCCAAACTATTCGAGGAGATGAACAAATTACCACCATATGAGGATAAAGTTCTGTATCGATTTAGTCAGAGGAGGTTGACCAATAGTTATGCCTTTAAGGCATATGATGTCCAACGAGCTTAGGAAACTAAGGGTGCAAGCAGATGACATGTTTAGGTGATGGTTCATTTGTGGGAGTATATTTGGGTATACATTGTTTGTTAGTAGGGAAGATGGCTCTTTGGAATTGTTTGTCAGTTGTCATGAGTTGGATGAGATGATGAACAAATTTCTACTCCCGTTTGTGATGACTTGTTCAATCAGCTCTATAGCATGAGGATGTTCTCTTAGTTGGACCTTGCGGTGAGGTTTCACTAACTAAGAGTATTTTGGATAGGTGTCCCGATTATAGCGTTTCGCACGCTACCTTAATTTTTCGTTGGTTATGCATTCGGGCTAACCAATATGTTAGCTTCTTTATTGATCCCATGGACCATGTTTGTAAAAGTCGCTTGAGTGAGCTGTGCATGTGTTTCTCGATAATACTTTCGTCTATTCACGAATGAAAGAAGAGCACAAGGCACGATTAGTGATTGTGTTATAGGTGTCGAGAAGGCACCGACTAATGATGAGATTTTGGTAGTATCACTTTTGAAGGAGGCCATACACCGATAATCAAACAAATAAGCAAAATAACAAAAAAAAAACATTTAATCCAACAAAACAATACACGAAACTATATTAATAGTCTACACGACGAAAAGCCAATAATGTATAAAAATTACACTTGATTTCTTAACAAACAAGATCTTCTGTTATGACCTAATTTATTACACAAACTACAACATTTACACTTCCTCACCTCACCGACTGACTTAATCTATTCAAAAAGAGGAGGCGTTCCTGCACCATATCTTCTCTAAGGAGGATGAACGTCAACATCTTTAGGTAAAACAGCTTCCATTCAAAAATTAACAAGTGGATGAATCAGATGAGAATAATATGCTAAAAAAAGAATACGTTGAAATAGTCCTCGATATAAGAACCAAGACCTAAATAAAAAGCAAGAATCCATCTAATAGCATGAGCATATGGAAACCATTAACGCACGATAAGTTACAACTACATCGCCGAATACTCAGATCAACACGATAAGATTGAGTTGATTGAACTTCATAAACATCAACAGTAGATCTTGTAAATACCCCCAAGGTATAGTTCCCTTAATGCTTCTTCATAACAGGGCACAATTATCTATTCCCATTTTTACTTAGCTCACGTTTATCAGACATAAGTTTCACGCGCTTCATATGAATTCTATCTAAATATGTAGTGATAGGTAAATATCTTTCCTTTAGAATATATTGATTTAAACTTTCTGCACAATTAGAACTTATTTTCCTATATCGATTTTCAATAAAAAAGTAGTAGCAAACTTTTCAAAAAGCGAACCATGCAAGAAATTTTCTTCTTCAACAACACCAACACTTTTAAACTTGGACAAAGGTAGATCAAATACATCTATTGTAGCAACATTAGCAACTCGATAAAACAATGAAATAATCCATTTCTTTTTATTGTGTGGACACATTTTTGTTAAAAAACTCTTCAAATGATGTTAAAAGGAACTATGAGCTAAATCTGAAAAAACTTAAGGAACAACAAGAAAAAGACCAGGATGTCGATCATATACCAAAGTGAAATAACGATCATCATCACATAACATTTTCCTAAGCTTTGTTAAAAACCAATACCAAATAGGTTAATCTTCAGCAGATACAATGCCAAAAGCTAGCGGGAAAAAACCTGAAATAAATAAAAATATATTTTGTCACATAATCAAAATAAAAATAAAGCACAAACTATACAAACTGCAACATCAAAGGAATGCCAATATTTTCCACAAGAATATAACGTTGAAATATTTAACAACCTAAATCATCCAATAATCCAATATAATAAAGAAATTAAACCATGCAAAAAATTTCCAATTAAATAAAATTGCATTTATAATACTAATTTAACAAACAAAATAAAAAAAACAAACAAATTGAAAAAACTGAAGCAACACATGTATGTCAAATATTTGCCATAAAATAATGACAAATATTTGACATGCAAATATTTATTTAAATGAAATATTATTCAATTATATTATAAGTTTCATAACTAAATCATATTTTGATTACCATTCTTAGTTATAGTAGAAATAACAAAACCTTGTCTTTTACCTCTTAAAAGTCCTAGTAAGAAAAATCAAAGGACGACAATAATCACATTCATATTTGCATGCTTCAAACCCAATGAAAACTCTCTCAAATTTGTGACTAATGGAATCAACTTGAAGATCAACAGTACTACCAGGATTACATACAACTGTGGCTTCAATTTTTTCTTTCAAATAATGATACGAAAGAAAATCAATCGCATGGGTTTCTTTCGAAGCCATCTTTTTCTCATATAAGAAAAATAGTAATTTAAACACAATATTGTACTCGATATAAAATAAATGAATAATATTTTTTGTTTTTTATAAAAGGATTTGAACGAATAAAATCAATAACTAACTTCTTGACTAAACCACTAAAAATAGATGGATGGTTAACATTTACAATACCAGCTCCATGTGAATGAAAAAAATCACATAGTTTTGATAGCAAAAACATCAGGTATGTTTACGAGAAGCATGAATACAAAAAGTTCAACCTTCCAGTGAACTAATAGTTGTAACTCGCTCCCTATCATTTTTAACAACATTAACTTTATATCCATTCTTAATACAATGTATCATAGGATACAATGGAACTCCTCAACGACACCATCTACAATCAACACCATTAAATACTTGATTGCTAGAATCATTTTTTAACAACCATTTCAAAGTAGAACTATAATCAACCAAAGAACAAACCATTGAAGAAAAAGATGAGCCACACTTTGTAAAAGAACCAACAAATGAAGAACTATAAGAACCAACATCAGCTGAAATACTTTTAACCGTTTAAATATAAATGAAACAAGTAAATAATCATCATGGTTATGAGCAACAAGTAACAATATATTATGTAAATCAAAATTAGTTTCAATAACTCTTTTCTTGTCATCTCTTTCATATACCAATTCAATAGGACCAGGTGTTAATTCAAGTCGATGTTCACAAATATCATTTTCAACCTCAACACACAATCACTCAAACCAAGACGCTTACTATAAGTATCGTTAGCGAATAGAAAACGATAAGAGCACCAATAGGATCGAGCCTGAAACACACATGTAATATTAAAATAGAAGTACTACAACATAAAAAATAGAAAAAACTAGCATAACAAATATTTGCAAATAAATATTATTATGGCAAATATTTGCCATAACAACAATGTCATGTATAAATGTTTATTGACATATCCTATTAATTTCGTATCATTCAATATCAACAACAAGCTAAAACTATATTAGTAACAACATAAGCATTATAACTAATTGGAAATTTTTTCAAAAGAGGCTAGTTTTTCAAACTATTGGCATAAATAGGCTAGTTTACAAACTTCTTTGTAAGTTTAGGCTAGTTTTGGCCTGCTCAGCGATGAGCTGGCCAGTATATAAAAAATATGATGGGGCGCATCTGTGAAATGCGCTCCTTCAAAATTACACTGGCGCATCTGCCAAATGCACCAGTGTAATTTTTTGTCCAAACCTAAACAGCAGCCAGCAGTTTGCTCGTTTGTCTCAAAACAAATTCGAGCTAGAAAACCCAATTTTCTAACATTCTTTCATTCACCTCAAAATTCATCAAAATCTCCTCAAAATCTCAAAGTGTACAAGGATTACTAGTGGATTACTTCTATCAACTATTTGACATCAATTTGAAGGTACAAATCTGGTTTAAGCTCAAACCCTAGCTCAATTTTTAGGTATTTTCATAATTTACTTTTCACAAATCTAGTCCCTCATTTATATTCTTTATTATGTCATTAGTATTTGTTTAGAAATTGGTTGTTCTAAAATCAATTATGTCTTCCTTTTTAGCAGCTTGTCGAATTTCATCCCAATTATTTGCTACTTTGATGGAAAATTGACTATGAAGGAAAACAATACATCGATGTATGTTGGTGGTAAACAAAATGGTCAAAGGATAATTTTTTTTGCTTATATCATGAACTAAAAGAAATGGTGTATAGGATTAAAAAAACTGATCCACAAGAGTATGATGTAAAACTAGTAAGAAAGTGAGTAACGAATTCTAGATCTTCTACTATCGACGTAAATGATGATGAAGATGCCGATGCTATGTTTTCCGTTAATATAAATGTGATTGAATTATTTGTAATAAAAGATGAGTTGAGACATTTTGAAGAGGCAATTGCTACTAATTTGAACCAACATTTTAGTCATATTCTTGGTACTATTCTGAGTTATCCTTATCAGAGCAATCCAACTCAATTATTTCCTACTTGTGTGAATACAAAGTAAGTAATTTGTTAAAGTATTTACATTTGAGTAGTTGAAATTTATAGTGTTTTGATCTCATACTCTTTTTTTCACAATTTTATGGTGCATCTGGATGGTTCTAGCCCTAGACCGGCAAATGATCAATTTTTACAATCTGTACCTTCAAATGCTAGAGAGGTTGATATTTCTTTGAACAATGATGACGAAGGTCGTAGTTCACCACATATAGATAGCATGTAAGTTGCTTCAGTGGATAATGATATGTCATGGATGGATAATATGGAAGTTAATAATGAAGCTCTAGAGTTTGAAGTTGATTATGAGAAAGAAAATGAAAACAATGAAGCATCATTGGTGGAGGAAGATGATGACGATAAGGATGAACATATGGAATTTGAGATGCTTTTGACAGATGATTTATGTAGTACGAAAATTATGGTAGCATCATTGATTGAAAATGTTGCTCCTATTAGACATGTATTTACCTCAGAATGTGTTGATTCTGTTTTTCAAGTGGGAATGAAATTTCAAACAAAGGAAATACTTATTCAATAGATAAGTGAGTGGTCCATTAAGAATTCCGTTTATTTTGAACCCATAAAATCCCGTAAAACAGAATATACCACGATTTGTAATGTTGATAAATTGTCATTCGAGAATACATGCAATTGTCCCCAAAAATCATTGATGGGATGGTGGAAAATTAGAAAATATGATGACAATCATACTTTTATTAATCTACTAATAATTCAAATCATAAACAAGCTACAAGTAGATTTATTGTTAATAAAATACTTTCTTTTGTGAAATTGGATTTGAATACTACTCCTTCTACGATTCAAGTTTCAATGTCGGAAACTTTTTTTCCTCAAAATTAGCTACTTCAAAGCATATAAAGATTGCGTAAAGCACTTGAGAGATATTTTGGAGATTGGAAAACATCATATACTGGGTTACCACAATATTTAGCTACTATTGAAAAACATAATTCGGGAACAATTTTTAAAGTTGATATCGAAAGAATCACCAATGACAAGTTCTTTTTAAGAGTGCATTTTGGGCATTCGATGCATCTATTGAGGGTTTTGCACATTGTGGACCGTTGATTTGCATTGATGGCACTCATCTCTGTGGCAAATATCAAGGTACCTTGCTTCAGACGTAGAAATTGAATATCATGCAAGAGCCGTTATTCTACATTTGTTATCTTGTCGTCTATTTCCCGATCATTCTAATGGACGACTAAACTTTTTTGGTTATTGTTTTTGAGAAATTTGGATGAGTGTGCACAATATTCTTGGGGCAGTGCTGTATTGACAATATTATATAACGAGTTAACAAATGTTGCACTTATGAAATACAAATCCATATCTGGTTGTCTCTTGATTTTACAATTATAATATGAATAGGTATATTTGTTATATACTCATATGTAATATTTAATTCTAGTGTATTCAAATTTTTGATTGATTTTACAGCTTTGGTCATGGACGCATCTTCTCACTGGTCGTCCAAATGCATCTTCATCCATACATATCGACAGGACATTGCCTTATAGTGGAAGAGA
The DNA here is from genome assembly GCA_030765085.1 of Allium cepa. Taxonomy (NCBI): domain Eukaryota; kingdom Viridiplantae; phylum Streptophyta; class Magnoliopsida; order Asparagales; family Amaryllidaceae; genus Allium; species Allium cepa. The sequence goes on along the minus strand of CM060940.1, from coordinate 663,477,401 downwards.
GTTAATTTCCAATTACATTTACATGTGTGTATTTTTGTACTAATAAAAACCTAATTGTTTAATTATATAACTATTTTTATAGGTGGTTTGGTTCAATGAGTTGGGTTGAGTCTCCAAAGCAGGTGGCCACTTACTATCGTGACTAGCTTGACATGTTAACAGATGAAGTTGTTATATGGAATCCATAAACATGGGATGTGCTAGTCGATCTTCCATAGATATGTGTAAGTGGGATGCATAGTTGGTTTTGTAAGCCACTTATTATATGCATGCGAGATATAGAGATGTATAATCCTGATTGAGTGATACGACATTTTGGTCTTCATCAACACATACGTGATCCATGCGAACCAATCGAGTTTGCTATCATTCAGTGGAACGATAGACATAACCGTATTGTACGCCAATAGTTTCCTACCATTTTTATTTCAAAATATATTACTTGGTATTGGTTGATTGCTCGAAGATTCATTGTTGTAGATAGGACTTCGCACGAACGTGCGTACATCGCTCGCGCACCGCTTGAGCGAGATGTGGTAAATCTTCATATTATCATGATATTTTTAGTTCGTTGGCTTGAATTGTTCGTTCACTTGAATTATGTTTCTAATTTTTAATAAACATTTACAACTTATTGGTCGATGTACTAGAGACGGTAGGAAGAGGGTTGGACGATATCGAACATGGTAGAGTACCCAAACGAGAAGTCCAACCATGGTGTCTTGATTTCAGAAACTTATTGATACAGTCCTTTTTAGAATTCGATTAGCACAACCAAGCCCTTCCGAACAAGCTATGAAGACTAGTGAGCGAAGAATTAAAAGAATGCATGATACACACCAATCTCAAGCCGTTGGATCTTCTCAACCACCACCTACTCAAGAAGATCCAACTCAACTATGAATATTACTATTTTTAGTTTAATATTAGTTTGCTTTTGTAATAGAATTAGAACTTATACTTTAATGTGAATGTAATAGAATTCTAACTATGTTATGGTTGAAATTATTTAATGGTAATTTTAGTTATCGGCTTTTATGTGGCTAAATGTTTGCTATTATTTAAGATTGGAATATTGTGTGGTATAAATTGGTTTTTTTGATGGTGAAGGATGTTGCTGCTTACTGCCCAGGTTTGGATAAAAAATTATACAGGAGCATTTGGTAGATCAATCAGGGTAATTTTAAAGGGGCGCATTTCACAGATGCGCCACGTATTTTTTTTTAAATACTGGCCAGCTCATCGCTGAGCTGGCCAAAACTAGCCCAAACTTGCAAATATTTTGTAAACTAGCCTATTTATGCCGATAGTTTGAAAAACCAGACTCTTTTCAAAATTTGTCCTAACTAATTACAATGATAACAAAAGCAAACTGATGTGCACGTAAATATGCATATTTTTAACATCATATTTAATCTATTTAAATTGAATAAATGATCATGTTGGGTATTTTAACTTGTTTTAACTAAAATCCATATTAATTTCAAATTGTCACATATTCATCTTCATCCAAGGAAAAATAGTCAATTTTGTGCATAAATTAATTTGAGAAAATTCAATTAGAAATTTCCATACTATTTTGTTGGAAATTGATTTCAATTACAAATTGTTTTATGAAGAAGATATGCATGCACAAAAGGAACACAAATGAATGAAGATGGAAATAATTCAAAGTGAAGATCATGGAGGACCCCACCTGTCAACCTACCTTAAAGAACAAGTTAGAGGCTAATGCACATGCTTATGGAGGTTATGGCTTCATATACACTTAAATGATGAATAGTGGAATCTAATGATTACTTGGCTCCATACTTTCTCAAGGGTGATTTGAGCATTTCCCAAATTATGGATTAGAGTTTCGTACTTGTATAAATAACCCCCTATGTTCATGTAACCTTCCTTCCTCTCTTAGTTAGTTTTAGGCTCAAAATAAAAATACAAGCTCTCTTCCACTTTTCATGACTACTTAACCATATTTTTATTTCATGTAGCTTTTCTTTTTATGCAATGTTAGTTAATGTTCTTTTACTTTACATGCTCTCTTTCTAATTCTTTATATAGCTTCTCTTTTCCATTAGCTTTCATTTTCTTTTCTTTTTACTTCCATATTGCTAGCTACATTTGTTAATTAAATGACAAATATGAAAGGCTAAGCCCCTTCAATTTAGGGGTAATGACACTCTCTAATTATGTAGCTTCAACCATTTGTTCATTCATGCTCTCTTTTTGTGCATAATGATGATCAATGAAGTGTTTTATTTGTTGTTCTTGCTTTCAATTTGATAGTCTATGTTGTTGACACCAAATAGGCTATGCTTAAACAATCACAAACACAAATGCATCTTCATCAAAATATGATTATGGCAAAAAAAAAGTGATTTGAAATTAAAATTTGATGGTCTATATTTATAATCAATAGTTAATAGGCCATACTTAAAACAGATTTAATTTTCATTTTCTTTCTCAAGTTTCATGAAAGTTAGTAAGTTCTTTAAGGGATGTGTTATAGTTTGATGGCTTATGTTGGCTAATCAATAACACAAATATGTCATATTTATGATAAACATATCAATTAAAGCACAGATGACCACAAAAGAGAGATCATGATTTCATGTGTTGAACTATGTGATATAGAGAGTGGATTTATTCTCTAAATTGTCACTTAACTCTTATATTTGCATATATTTTCATTTAGTTAGCTAATTTTCTAGCTTAACATTCTCTTCAACTTTGGTTTAATTTGATTGAATAGATTTTAAAACCATCAATTTCCTGCGAATCGACACGTACTCGCCACGTACTTCAGTAGTACGCCGTGCATTTGCGGTTTTTTTTAATTTAAATCGTTCGACGGTTTTCTTAACCGATAGAAAACTAGCCGATTAACAAGTTTTTGGTGCCGTTGCCGGGGAATTGCTCTGATTTTAATTTTCTATTCTTCGAATTATTGTTATTTGATTTTTGTGTGATTTTATTTTGTGTGTTTTTTGCAATTAAAAAAAAATTATGTTTGTTGTGTGATTTTTGTTTTCAATTTTGTTTGTGTATTTGTTGTTGTTTGTTTGCACTTGCATTTGCTTTTTGTTAAAATACATATATAGAGACACAATTTTATTTGCAAAAAGAAAAAGAACAAATTACCATTTCATTTACAATTTTCATTTGTACAACTTCAAAAAAAAAATACACAAGTCATCACATTTTCTGTGCACCGTTCCTGTTCTGTGCAACTGTGCACATTTTACACTTCCCTGGCGACCCTTGTCTTCCCACTGCTGCTTTTCACCACATACACCATCACAAACCTTTACCATTCCTCCATATCATAGTTCTCAACATTCTGCAATACAACTCCAAGCTGTTGTCAACTTCCATTGGTTCTACCATCAAACAGCCATACAACTTCAAGAAAACATCACCACAACTTCCTACGCACCAATCACTATAGCCATCATTCCAAATACATCAAACACCCACCCAAACCCCTGCCTTCCACCATTCATCTCTGTTCACACACAATCACCACAAACAACTGTCTTCAACCATTTGCCTTCAAACCATCATTTCCTCCCCTCTGAAACCATCACTACCCTGCCTTGCCAAACTACGCACCGTGCAACAGTTCCAAACCCCCGTGCTCCTTCTTTCAATACCACACCACAACTTCACAACTGCCACATTCACAATCATTTACAGACACACAGCCTAATTCCACCATCAACACATTGACTTCATACAAAACCACTGTTTCACCATCTACTACAAAACGCACTGCCGAATATAACTCTATCAAAAACCCACCAGCAAACACTTCTCCACCATTATCCACTTCCTTAACATTGACTTCTCCTTCATCTCTCACCTACCAATCACCATGCTCATTTCAGTTCACCAATACCACATACAAACCAAGCAGCGAACCAAACAACAGCCTGCCCAAACACGCAAACTAGTACATACTATCACCATTGCTTCCCACTGTTCTTTCTCATTTCACTATCACATGTACAAACATCAATTCCTCACATACCTCCTTCATCATTAACTTGCCTTGTATACATCTCCAACCTCAACTCTCTACCATCCCACTGCTACATCCCTCTCCTTTCACAAAAATGGTACAACCTCATACCCAAACTGCTACCATCAAAATTAACTTCAACTACAACTCTACCATCAACAATCTCAAAAATGCTACCAACCTCTACGATCAACATTCTTCACCACAATCCCTTAACCATATACCACCATCAAAACCACCATCAATTACCCTGACTTCCATTTTCCAGCAGCCTACACCTTCAAACAATACTGCCTTCGCAATCCAAGCTTCACAACAAAGCAACCTACTTCTGACCTTCACCATATCATAGAGCAACAGAACCACTCACCCCCCTCCCCCGCCTTGCTACTGCATCTCGACTACCACACCATATACTACCACCTCCAAATGACAGCATTACTGCAGTTCCAAACTTGCTTACGTCATTCAACAAAACCAACCTCTAGCCCTTACACCTTGATCGCATCAAAACCACTTCTTGCTTATCTGCCTTACTTCCTTACCTCCTTACAGCAGACTGTCACCAATTTGGACAGTTAACATCAACTTGCCTCGACCACCCTCATCACCACAGCCTCCAGCACCTCAGATCGCCAAACCCACATCCCCACTGTCGTCAGTTGTCTCTGACCAACTTTTGCACCTCCTCGCAATCAAACGCCTAAAGCTCCCCTTCATCGAGATAACTTTCTTACTGCGACCCCGCAATAACTAGAACTGCACCGCCGCCACGAACGCTCTTAGATCGCCTCATCCAAACTGTGTATTTTTTCTCCAATTTGACTTTGATTTGGTTTGTGGTTTTCGTGAATTGAGTGGGGGAATCGGTCGATTTTAGTGAATTTGATTTGGCTTGTGAGTTTGAATTGTTTATGTGAACGGTGACGAAATTTTGTTTGTTTTTAATTTTTTTGGGCTGGGCCATTAGTTAGGGTTGTGAAATAAAAAAAACAAGTTTGTTTTGTTTATTCTCTCTTCATAAAAAAAGGTTTGCTTTCTTTAGTTCTTTTTTTTGATCCATAAAAAAAAGTAATTTTTGTGTGTGTTGTTTTGGCTTTCCAATTGTTTTAGTCTTCCATTTCTAAACAAAACTGTGTATATATCTTGTTTTGTTTCAAGTTGCCCAAACAGAATTTCAGAAGGAGAAGAACCGCTGCTAAAAAATAAATCGCTTGCTTATAAAATTTTTTGCACCCCTATCCATTGTTTTTATTTATCTTGCATTATTGTTTACTTGAATTTGAAAGATATATATATTTCAAAAATTCAAAAACGAATACAAAAATTCATCATTGTTGCATTGGTAATACACGTTTAATTTCTATTTTGCATTTCATCTTAGAATTTTGATTAATAATAACGGTTTGTAACAACCTACCTTTTTGGATAGTTTAAATTGATAATAAACACACATGTCAGAATCAACCATCCAAAAGGGAGGATTGTTAATGGGGTAAATAAGAAAAAAAAAAGGAAAGAGAAAAACAAAATACATAATCTCGCAGCGTAACGACAAAATATAATAATCAAATAAACAATTCATGAAGCCGTTTTACAAATAACATGTCATTACACTTTTACAAATTCAAATCAGAGTTATACATATATCATAAATAACCAAATAATGCAGCGGAACACAGAATGTAGTGGAATAATAAATAGCAATAATATACTGAATCTTCGTCTTCGTTCACCGGAAATAGTCTTCAATGCTAAAAAACTCAGGCTGACCCGAGCATAAAGGAAAATAATACACTCGAGTCAGAACTAAAATTCTTATGCAAATTAAATCAAAAGTATATGAAATAAGGAATGCAGATAACTACATTTTTGAAGGTTCAAATTTCTGGAAGTGTTATTGCTTCCACATTCAAAATAAAATGGATTTCACAATAGATCAATTCTAGTAAATTACAAATTTACAAAATAATTCCCAGTTAAATTTCATAGTTTTAGAGATTTGATTTATAAAAATGTTCCAAAGTTTCAATATTCACTTTTTTTTTGGAAACTTCCCAATGTTTCAAAATTTAATTTTGAAAACTTCCAAGTAAGGTAACGACGGTTTACTTTCCAAAATCATTTTTATGGTTCAAATAGTAAATCTAAACATACTATTTTTTTCTCTGATGTAAATACTTGAAATTCATGGGTTTTACATCCTTATTCAGTGTGTAAATAATCAGTATGAAATTTAAATAATTACAATAAACTATAAGGTGATAACAAAGATATATCAAATAAATGAAAAAATATACATTCAATCACAATAGCATCCATCACAACATACAATCAACATTCAAATCAATCAATTCAACAAATCAACCAATTCAATAATATGTCACAGTAATTATTAGTCATCACATATTGAAATTCAGCTATTCAAATTAAATATTAATAAATATTTCAAACCAACAATCAAAAATTTATCACTATATGACCTGATTTAACTTGCAATAAAATTTTAGTATTTCGTGAGTGAGTTTAAATACTCACCTTTTGGATTTTCCTTTTCTAGTCGGATTTGGATCCGCTACTACTTCCTCCTTTTGAGTTGTTTCCTTCTATCTTAATCTATTTTTTAGAATGTTTTGGAAGAGATAGAAAAGTTGTTATAGATCTGGATTTAAAGAAAAAGATTTGAAAAAAGAAGAATGTTTGAAAAAGAAGAAGAAAATTTAAAGAAGATGAAGAATTGAAAAAGAAAAGGAAGCTTTCAAAAAGAAGAAGATTTGAAGAAGAAGAAACAAAAAGACAAAGAATGAAGTGAAAAAAAGAGAAGAAGGAGATTTAAAGAAGAAAAAATGAAAACGGAAGGAGGAAGGTGAAGAGAGAAAAAAATGAGATGGAAGTTTTATTTGGAAAATGAAGTTATAGAAGATGAGATTAGAAAATGAAATATGACTAAAGGAATGAAGATGGAAACAAATGAAAAGCTAATAAGGTATATATAAACAAACTAGGAATTGAAAAAAAGTAAAATATGAACAACCCTAAAACGTGGTATTGAAAGATGTGAACTAAATTAATATGAGGTGATAGAAGAAACAAAACGCAAATGAAGAAATAAAATTATAGATTATTTAATAATAAGGAAATAAAGGTGGAGGGACAAAATGCACGTTTAGTTTTAAATGCTTTAGGCATTGATAATGCATAAGGAAATGTATGTAGGAATGAGAAAATTTGCAAACCAAAGGAAAAAATTATAAAAAAATGAGATGGAAAGAATTAATATAGCCTAAAAGCTTAGGTTTATGTATTAAACCGAAGGAGAAATGAACGGACCAAGTTTTAATAATGAGGTAACTATTTTAAAACATACATGCAATAAATAAAAAAGAAATAAAGGGACCATATACACATTTTGAAATTCAATTTCTTTCGAAACGTAACCAAATTAATTTCATTCACTCAAATAATACTCAATTTGAACACATACAAATTTTTATCTACGCACAATTAATAAAATTATATCTACCTTAAAAATGAGAACGTTCAATTCTTTTATTTCCATTAAAGCACCATTTCTGTTTAACACAAAATGTACGTTTCTTTTATTAAATCTATTAATTGCAATCAAAGTTTTCTTTCCTTTTAATCGAAATCTTTCCATACATTAATTGCAATTAATAACAAAGTTAAATTTCAAAATAGATAAACCAAAATGGAAGAGAAATAGGATAATTGTTTGCTTAAGTCATTTAAACATGTTTATAAATTTGTTGTTTTACACCACCATAATAAATAACTTACTTAAATTATATTCTTATTCTTGAAACCAATATGTATGCTAAAGCAGCGTTCAAATAAATGTATATTTCCTTTTTTTAACAAATCATTCTATTCTTTACTCTAATAAAATTAAATCTACATTCACAAATGAAATATTTCAAGGCAAGGCTCGCGTGTAAATAAATAAAACTCACTGGAAGACCAAAAGAGGCATGTATTTAATGAAAGAAAGTAGTAATAAATAAAATAAATGAAAGCAACAGATTTAAATTTGAGAATGTAGTCCGTACATAGAAATCACAAATCAAATACTAAAAAAACAATTCATTTTAACATATTTTATTAACCCTAATATGCGCAAATTTACACACATATATGTATTTTTATTTAGTAAACAGTAAATAAAATTAAACACTACAATTAACATAACGAGGACCGTCACCCCACACAATAAAAGATGAACTGAGACCCCAAAGTCAAATTTGAAACGGAATAAATCTCCTATGTTAATATGCTAACTATTCCAAATCAAAAACTTAGCCAAACCTTCAAGTTGTTTTCTTACCATTTTATTATTGTATATTTTTTTATATTAAATTCAAATTAAGGAATATTTAGATAAATCAAGTATTCCAACTAGAAACATACAACAAAATTCAATTTTTTGTTTTAAGGAAATTAAATTAACATTCATAGATGAAATATTCACTTTATTTGATAAGAATATTCTTATCAAGAAACCATTCTTTTCTTTTCTTTTTATCAAAACATATTTCTTTTTATTACACATTCATTTACAATTAACACCTCCCCCTTTAAAACCAACTTACATTTAAAGTTTATCCCATTAAAGAGTCACAGAAATAATACTTCGTACAACCACATCATTTCTTTATCAATTAATTTCATATAATCGTTATATTTGTACCAAATTTAAGTGCTTACAATTTGAACGTAATATTTCTCAATGAAATTCTCAATATATTTTTAACACAAAACATATGTTGCACATATCATTAATTAATTACCATTTACTTCTATCTCTTATTAATGGCAAGATATAATTACTATTACTTACAATGGTTAATTCTCAAAACATACCCTAATACAGGGAAGATAATTAATTCAATTGTTTTCTTTGAAATCCAATTTTCTATGTTAAACCCAATATCTATATACTAATTTAATTCCAACATTTAATTACAAATGTAATAAAACCTGTTTATTATATATTTAAATTTTGAACAAATCCTTTTATTTTGATTTACATTCTTATTATCAAATCAACTATTCCCTTATGCAATTGATTAACATAAGTTTTACACTCACCACTCAACATTTAACGTTTCTTCTTATATCAATTGTAATATTTCAATTACATTAATTCTCCATTAATTACCAAACAAATTTCTAACGGATTTAATAATAAGAAAATAAATAATACAATGGTTAACGTTAATAATTTGTAACGACCCGTAAAATTTCGATAATTAAAAATGTTAATTTAATAAGATTTCATGATTTAATATTGGAAGAATTAATTTTTTTTAATTTATTTATGATAAAAATAACTAGAATGAATTGCAACAAATTTTATCTAAGTTAATTATTTATGAATTGAATGAGATCCCAAATCAATTGAAATAATATGTAGTCAACGGTAATGGAACGAATTTGTATTGTATAGGTAATTGTGACACTTGTTTGTAAATAATAAACTTATCAGTGTAATTAAAAGTTAACGGTGATAATTAGTTAAGTTACCTATTCATTTAGTTAGTCGAATTGAATTTAGTAACCAATTGCAATTAAAATAAAAGTTTATATATAAGTTGAGTGCATTATCTCTAACTGAAGTTAAATAATAATATGGAATTCATTTGATGTAATAAAGTAATCGACTGATAACGAAAATTTATTTAAATCCAATATTGAAATCCGTCAAATATTGAACAATTAAATTGTTTAAATTTAATATTTGGAATTTATTGAATAATTGAATAACGGGAATTGAATAACTGTTTAATGGAAATGGTTGTTCTATAATTGGAATTTGTTTCAAAGGTTAATTTTATAAGTTCGTTTTTGAATATCTCAAAAGATAGTGATTCAAGAATAATCAAATTTATTTAAATTTAATATTATTCCGAATTTGATATGATTAATTTGATATTGAAATTTAATATATGAAAATAGAGTGAATAACTGAAATTCGATTTAATATGATCCAAATTGATTTTCAAAGTGAATATAAGTTATATTTGGATTATCATAGATTTAATAAGATTTTAAAATTGGAATTTTAAGAAATTCTGTAAATTTTGAAAAATCGTCGATTTAATCGACGAGTTAAAATAGCCTTCAGGGGCACAATCTCGGAATTCGACGAAACCAATTCCATTAGATCCGTAATAGTTTATTATTATCAGGGTTCAATTTTCATAGCAATCGGAGTTGTCGTTTGACCGTGGCAGCTCGAACACTTAGAAATTAATTTAATTGATTTAATTTAAAATTGATCGTTTATTTCCGTAACTCGCACATACGATCGAATTGGACTTGAAACCTTTTCCATTGCGTCCGGAATAGGGGTATAACATTATGAACGCCTAGCGGCACGCCTTCATAGGGGTTCGAGATTTGAGTTGCATAAATTGGGATATTTTGAAATCTAATTTAATATATTGTCTAGTCAACTTTTCACATCATCTCCTTTAATTCATTTCAAATCGCTGTAGTAAGCCTCCCACATGCAATAATCATGTCTCCTCCCTTTTAAATATGTATGCGCAATAGTTCAAGCTTCAGAACGAAGAAAATATATGGCAAAACTTTCAAAAAATTATATTTTCCAATATACTCAATAAAAAAATCCCAAACCAGTTTCAAAAATCTAGTTTTCGCCTCCTCTTTGATTTGGTATAGCTGTTGTGAGGTGCGGCTTTAGTTTATGAAGTTGAACGTGGGAACTAGTGAGTTAGGGTTTCCTAAATCGAATGATTTAGCGATCGATTCGCGGATTGGAGTGCGTATTTGAGCTCGTCATCGAAGATAGCACCTCAGGACACGTTTTGTTGGTGTGCAGTTGTGGGTTGGGACGTGCGACCTGATCATGGTCGAGGGGAAAAGGGTTGTTGCGTTTTGATATCGGGGTGCGTGCGTCGATGTGTGGGGTCCGGGCGATGGAGACTTCGAAGAGAAGAGGTTTGGCGAAGACGGCATGTCAAACGGAGTATCGGAGCTCTGTATCACTCGAAATGTTGCACGCGGCCATGGGTTTGTGCATTTTTTTACGTACAGGCATTTGGAGAAGATGGAGTTTGGTGGGATGGGCTTCATTGCTTTGGGTATGAATTTATTTAAGTATAATATGAATTGTTTTATAAATTCAAATGTCGATAACTTAAAAATGTATAACTCCCACATACGAGGTCCGATTGGAACGAAACTTTTTTGCGTTGCGATCGTAATGATGAGAGCTTCAAAATGAAATTTATTTGGATGAATTTGGAGACAGTTGAAATTTGGGCTAAAATCGGGAGTCGTCCGGTTTAGTTCCAAACCGGAACGTCTCGGTGACAACATGATATCAAGGTGAGTGTTTTCTAACGCTCACAACATACTGAATATCTTTATGGTAGTTAAATTTGATTTTATGAAGAGATATGAATTTTATTTGTCGTTGTTTGATAAAATTTAATTGTCATATAGATTATCATTTGAATTCACCGTTGAAAATTAAATTGACAGTCAAATTGGAATTAAAAATTGAATTGCGATTAAATTACCTGATATTGATAACTATGAAATTGCCGTGAATTGTATTGTCTATTGGATGATGTATTTCGATGGATGCTATTGGTTGATATTTTCATGTTTGGATGTTTATTTGCTTATATATATCCTGTTATACACACATGTGACACTGTGATTTGATTTAAGTAATATATATTCACCCCTGACATTAAATTGAAATAACTAATCACTTGGCCATAGGATAGAAAATTATATACGGACACCGGATTGGTTAAATTAATAATTTTTAAAATAATTGATTTAAAATTTATTTAAAATGTTTTGATTTAAAAGTTATAAATAAAATCAATTTATAGAAATCGAATTTATCGAAAAATTGAGTTTGGAATGTTGAAATAAATTTTGGTTAAAAGAAATTGTTAATTAATTTAAGTTGAGACTTTCAAATTTAAAATTGGGATATTATTGAATTTCGAAAATTTATTTGTTTAAAAGATTGAACATTATTTCGAGCTTTGAGTATTGCTAAGTAAAGGTGATATAAAAATGATATTTTGAAATTGAGCTTGGAATTGAATCATATTTGAAATTTGGATTTAAATTTGAATATTGAAGGATAATTTTGTTAAGTGTTATAAATTGATATTTTTGAAAAACCAAGCTCCAACTCGATTTCAATTCAAATCAATGTCATCTCTGACTTTAAGTTAATTCGATTATACATTCACTTTCAATTAATTCAATTCGGTAGAATGGAAATTGAAATTGATTTGAATTGGGAAGTTATAATTGAAATGGTTTGGTTTTGAATCTGTTTCATTTTGTTTTCCAAATTACTCTGTTATATAAACCATCTTTAAATACTTAAACTATTTTAACCAATATTAACTATATTAAATTATTTTAACCCATCTTAAACCATGTTAACTTATTTTAATCTATTTTAAATCTACTTAACCCAATTTAAATTATTTTAAACTAATTTATCTATTTTAAATCCATTTTAAGATTTTAAGTATCTTTAACTATTTTAATTATTTAAACTACTTTTAAACTACTTAAAACTATTTTCTAAAATTTCAAGCTGGTCAATAAGGTGAAATGTTTATGTTTAAATCTTGAATGTAAATACGAATTGGGTTAAATGAAGTTGCAACCTAAATTGAAATTCGAAATGATTTGGAAATCGAAATGAGATATTGAGGCGAAAAATGATTTTTGAAACGGAACCTTACATTTTAAATAGGTATGATGATATTTGAAATGGATTTGATTTTGAAGCGAATATGATATTTTGATATCAATTATGAATCGATTTGAAATGTAAAGAGCCATCGGTGTGATAATACGTAGTTATTAAAGAGACCGGGATCGGATATGGACACACTCTCTGTCGATACCGAAAACAACTTTAATAACTATTATACGCGGAGTGTTGATCCAGAATGAAGTGGATGGTTTGGTGAACGCGTTGACTGAAGAAAGAGAACGATATTGGATGACCCCTGACATGACTAAAACAGGAGTTGCGCCGGGCCATTGAGGTTCGCCACCTCTAGCGGACACACTTCTTCGATACCATATCTATTACCTTTTGTGATTCGATTTGGGTGCACCCCTTGATTTGTGAGTGTTGTTTCGCGGTGTTGAAGTAGCTGCTGGCTATGCTCAACATCAGTCGGGATCACGCAACTACTAGTATCCTAGTTGGTATCGCCTCATGTACCTTGTCATACTGATTATCCTATTCGCGACCACTACGTTTTGTTTTGTGTTATACCTATGGGGTACCCTCTGATAACCACTAGTTTACGGTGGGGTTTACGGTGCTGTATAGACTATGGCATTATAAAAATGTGTTAAGGGGAATTATGGTAACGCCTCAACGCTATTTTAATACTTTTACTTTACTGTAGACATATTATAATAGCGTATTGTACTACATAGTAGATAGTTTAACGGATCCTTGAGAGATGGAAAATCCCGTAACATCTCTTGAGTTATTGCACGCACGTTGACACTGGATATGAGATGTCAAACCCCGTAAACATCTCTGACGCCGTTACACTCATATTTATTTACGATTGATTTAACTTTCATAAGGATATTTTAGTCCTGACTCAAGTGTTTTGTCTTTTCATTACGCTCGGGTCAGTCCTGAGTTTTCAGATTTTTGAAGATTTATTCTGGGGGACGAAGACGAAGATTCGGTATACTATTACTATTATTATCTTTGCATCATGTTGTCTGCTGCATTATTTTATTTATTCTGTTGTATATGTGTAACTCTAATAATTGTTGTATAAATAATGATCAAAGTATTGTAAACAGCTTCATGAACTGTTTATTTGACTATTATATTTATCGTTCTGCTGCAAGATTCTGTGTTGTTTCATTTCCTTTATTTCCCTTTCCTTTTTTTTCTTATTTACTCCAATAACCATCTGCCCTTTTGAATGGTTTGGAATCGGCATGTGTATTTGATCGTCGGTTTTTAACTGTCCAAAAAGGCGGGTCGTTACATAATCCATATCTATTAACTTATTGTTTACAAACAAAGGTTAATAAATTTACGTAAAAAATAATTGATTTCATACTCCGTATTAAAACCAATTGCAATTAATAACATAAGATTACATCAATTTATACATTGTTTATTATATTCTTTATTAACCTTTATTATTTAAGTTGATTGAAATTACGTTAACATAGTATAGTAGTCAATTACATTCAATCAATATTAGCCAATTATATGTTTTATCTCATTAAATTATTTGTTTTAAGATTTATCTAAAAGTCAAATTTTCTAATCTAATAAGATTCAATTTAATAAATCATAAATTTTAATTTCTGACAATATTAAAGCCCAAAACCTTATTAAATTTAATATTTTTATTTATCAAAATATGGGTTGTTACAGTCTCCCCTACTCAAAACTTTTTCGTCCTCGAAAAGGAACAAGAAGGAATCGAGGAATTTGAAATATTTTATTCAAAATGATCAATTTATATACAATTTAACTTACATATTTAAATTTAATATAAATCTGAAAATAACTCCATTCGGTTATTAAATAAAAATTTAAGTTTTTGGGTATTTGCCCTTGAAGAGAAAAGAAATATTTCAACACATCTAAAAATTCAGTTAAACATTTAACCTCATTCGCTTAGTAAAAATATAAGATATATTTAAAACATCCTCATAGCATTATGCAAAGATTTTTCAAAAGTCTAAAACAATGTTAGAAATTTATATCAAAACATTATAATAAGCTTTAAAATAAGGTTCCTTAAATCCAAAAAATTTATTAGACTCATTATTTTTTAAAATGAGTATAAACTCAATATTACTAAACTGAAACTAATAGTATACTCAAATCTTACATTAAATTTCTAAATAAAAGTATAAAATTTCATACCTTCATATTTAATTTAAACACTTGTTTCAAAATGAATATTCTAATACAAAATTCAGATAGTAAATAAACCTATAAACTTTACTATTAGTACTTTGAAATCAAGTAAATATTTCAAACTATACTTCCGAGATAGGGAATCAAATTTATTTGTCAAGTATATTGCTATAAATAAATTTCGCAAATCAAATTTTTTTTCTTCTTTCCATTTATATGATATCTTTAAATTATACATTCAAAGAATCTTATGTAAATTTTACGTCAAATATTCATTTGAAAGCTTTATTTGCAAATCAATCATCTTTAATACTTTTCAAAAATTCATTTGTAAAGTTTCTTGCTTCATTTATAAATACCATTTAAATATTTAAAATATCATTTTTATAAATATATGTAAACTATTTGAAAATAATTATTTACATCATTACTTATATTTGCAAAGAAGCTATTAAAAACATTAAATCCATTATTTATAAAGTTATTAATTTTATCTCAAGATACTTTCCAAATATTATTAATAAATCAATAATCATTTACTTTAAATATATTTTATTTAATTATTAACTTCTAAAATATTTACAACACCGATAATTTACTATTAAATCATGTTGTAAGTTATTAAACAATATTTTAAACATTTTAAAGTATTTAGAATTGACAAAAAATGAACAAAATGTCTTTTATATAATACTTTATCAAAATACTTTTATAACTCGATGCCGTAACAGGTTTATCCTCGTTCTTGCAGACTCTGGCCATGCGTTGATCAGGCGCAAAGCTAGAATTCTTCAAGTACTTAGTAGACCTGTTTCAACAACCATTGAAAATACTGGAAAAACCTTTAAAAACAGATATGGAAAGTACAATCCAAACAAAACAACCAAACCAAAACCTTTGTCCAACCATGCTTCGCAGATACACAATGGTTACGCCTGGATCCCCCAGGAAACAATCCGTACACGTAAGCTTTCTCAGCCCTGCGAGTTACGCCATGATGACTAGTAGGGTGCAGGATACACAATGGTTACGTCTGGGTCCTACAGGAAACAATCCGTACCCCTAAGCTGTCTCAGCCAGGCAGTTTCGATACTAATGCGACCTACACAGATTGCAGGATACACAATGGTTACGCCTGGATCCCCCAGGAAACAATCTGTACCCCTAGGCCAGACTCAGCCATGCAGTTGCGCTATGCGATCGCGAGAGAAAAAAACCATGGGTTATGCCGCGGTGGAAACACTCGAGTATCACATCCAGAAAACCAAAAATCAGAGAGAATAATATCGATAGAATGAATCCACAATGTGGCCACAAAGCAGATATCAAGTAGAAGGCACTTTCCATATCTTTACTTCAAAATATATATCATATAGTACCTTTTCAAATACTTTCAAATATCATACTTATATAAAGTCCATTATATATAGGGTTCCATTTTCAAATCGAATACTTTCCAAATTAATAGTATATCAAATCACACTAATGTAGGCTTCGATTGTATAAAATTCTCATTCCAAATTGAGTACCTTTCAAACCAATAGATTTCAAATCAACTTCATACTTATACAAATCCATTTTATATAAGTTCGACCATTCCCAAATCAAGTACTTAATAATATAAGGTTCTCAATTTCAAATTATTTCAATATCAATTCAGTTTCAGAATCATATATGATTTCACTAATCTTCTTCCAAATTAAATATCTCAATTTCGAAGCTCCCAAAATAATAGGTCTAGAAAATAATCCCAGTTTCCAACTTTATAACCATCCCTTTAAAACCTTTAAATTATTTATTTCTATATGAAAAATCCAATTTTCCTTTTCGCAAATTATTTATTTAACAAAAGTTTCAAATTTACTTAAGTCATACCCTTCATACTTTAAACATACAAAACTAAACTTATATTCTTGATCAAATATTTATACTCTTCGAAATTTCTTAGTTTTAAAATTTTAAACCTTGATTTGGAAGTGCTCGAACCTTCAAAATAGTCGGTGAAATCAAATTTCAAATCCAAGAGTTGGAAATCAGCAACAAATTCAGTAAATCAATTTTTTTTTATAATAGAGTTATACTAAAACAAATTCGAAATTCGGGGATTGAACACCGGTTCATTTCAAATCATTTCAAATATATATACATATATCTTTCGAATATCAAATCATACTTCGGAATTGGAAATCAAAATTGGTTTCACAAAATCACTCGCATAGCAAAGCTACTAAAGTGGCCTCTCCCCCACTCTGAGACTCGAAAATCAATGTCGATGATGCGTGGACCATCGCCGAAATTCTTTTCCAGTGACACAAGTGGGTTCTGGACTTCTATTTTCTTGAAAACTTCATTGAGATTTCTTTGAAATCATTGGAATTCATTTGAACTTATTTGAAACATTTCTTATTTGGAAAATACTACTAAATTATGTTATTGTTATATATATTTTCAAAATCTTAAACTAATTACAAAATACGGGAATTCAATTCTCAAATTTCAAATTTAACTCTTCAGTTATAAATCATTTTTAATCTCATCGATTAACACAAATATCACTTCATACTTTTGTGTTTGTTTCACAGAATTTCTCCACTTAATATAAACATTAATATATCCATTCTCATAATATTGCTTATATTTCTCTTTAATTTAAATTACATTCATTTTACATGTAACATTTCTCATTTAAAACTAATTTATTTACAAATCATTTCATAAGGAATTTCTTTACGACCAATTTATAAAACTTAATTCCTTTTTATAAGATATTGTTTGAGTTTAAAGTTATCACAAATTTATTTATAACCATTTATTGCAACATCTATTTATTTCATAACAATTTACAAGTCATGGCTTTATTTGTAATCATTTCACTTTTAATTCATATTGCTTATTCCATTTAGTTTCACCTTTACCTTTAAATTTATTTATGACATGTTTCATAAATGTTAATTAAGTTTATAAACATATTTTTTTCCAATTTAATCACATTTACAACATTTCCTTAATCACAATTTCAATTTAAACATCCCAAGGCTTAAAGTTCACACTTGTATATTATTACATTACATGCTAAGAATGTATACCCTAATTCTATTCATTTACTAAACATAGATATAACAAATTAAACCTTATTTTACTTTCTTTCAAATTAAGGTTATCAGTTCAACTATATAATTCAACCTAATTATCAAGTTTCACTCTTATATTAGTACAAAAAGGTTTCGATTATCCAAAATATCCAAATATTCCTTTTTTTCAATAGATGAAACTACATGTCAACAAACAACAAAATTCACATCAACATTTCAATTTCATAAACAAATATCCTAATTATTCATTTTATTCTCTTTAATACACCATTATTAAACTAGTGTTTAGTCCATTAATTCAATTAACAATAATTAACCAATGTTTATAATTGGATTAAATACAATATGTCAACACAAATGATAATAATTAAATATTACCGTTTCATAAATCAAACACATTACAAATAAATATATTAGTCTTAAAAATTTATTCCTTTATATATATCATATAATATTAGGAAAAATAATTTCATTTCAAAATTTATATAAAACATTTTTATAACACTAACAAATACGCGCTCTCGTATATACACTCAGACAACTTATTCTAGGGTATTACTACTATATCTCTAATGAGTTAACCCCAACATGCTAAGGTATGTCTAAACCAAAGATCTGATACCAACTGTAACAACCCACCTTTTTGGATAGTTCATATCGACAATAAACACACATGTCAGAATCAAACCATTCAAAAGGGAGGATTGTTGAAGGGGTAAATAAGAAAAAAAAAGAAAAAGGAAAGAGAAAAACAAAATACAGAATCTCGCAGCGTAACGACAAAATATAATAATCAAATAAACAGTTCATGAAGCTGTTTTACAAATAACATGTCATTACACTTTTACAAATTCAAATCAGAGTTATACATATATCATAAATAACCAAATAATGCAGCGGAACACAGAATGTAGTGGAATAATAAATAGCAATAATATACTGAATCTTCGTCTTCGTTCACCAGAAATAGTCTTCAATGCTTAAAAACTCAGGCTGACCCGAGCATAAAGAAAAATAATATACTCGAGTCAGAACTAAAATTCTTATGCAAATTAAATCAAAAGTATATGAAATAAAGAATGCAGATAACTTCATTTTTGAAGGTTCAAATTTCTGGAAATGTTATTGCTTCCACATTCAAAATAAAATGGATTTCACAATAGATCCATTCTAGTAAATTACAAATTTACATAATAATTCCCAGTTAAATTTCATAGTTTTAGAGATTTGATTTATAAAAATGTTCCAAAGTTTCAATATTCACTTTTTTTTGGAAACTTCCCAATGTTTCAAAATTTAATTTTGAAAACTTCCAAGTAAGGTAACGACGGTTTACTTCCCAAAATCATTTTTATGGTACAAATAGTTAATCTAAACATATTATTTTTTCTCTGATGTAAATACTTGAAATTCATGGGTTTTACATCCTTATTCAGTGTGCAAATAATCAATATGAAATTTAAATAATTACAATAAACTATAGGATGATAACAAAGATATATTAAATAAATGAACAAATATACATTCAATCACAATAGCATCCATCACAACATACAATCAACAATTCAAATCAATCAATTCAACAAATCAACCAATTCAATAATATGTCACAGTAATTATTAGTCATCACATATTGGAATTTAGCTATTCAAATCAAATATTAATAAATATTCCAAACCAACAATCAAAAATTTATCACTATATGACCTGGTTTAACTTGCAATAAAATTTTAGTATTTCATGAGTGAGTTTAAACACTCACCTTATAGATTTTCCTTTTCTAGTCGGATTTGGATCCGCTACTACTTCCTCCTTTTGAGTTGTTTCCTTCTATCTTAATCTTTTTTTACAATGTTTTGGAAGAGATAGAGAAGTTGTTATAGATCTGGATTTAAAGAAAAAGATTTGGAAAAAATAAGAATGTTTGAAAAAGAAGAAGAAAATTTAAAGAAGATGAAGAATTGAAAAAGAAAAGGAAGCTTTCAAAAAGAAGAAGATTTGAAGCACAAGAAACAAAAAGACAAAGAATGAAGTGAAAAAAAGAGAAGAAGGAGATTTAAAGAAGAAAAAATGAAAACGGAAGGAGGAATGTGAAAAGAGAAAAAAATGAGATGGAAGTTTTATTTGAAAAATGAAGTTATAGAAGATGAGATTAGAAAATGAAATATGACTAAAAGAATGAAGATGGAAACATATGAAAAGCTAATAAGGTATATATAAACAAACTAGGAATTGAAATAAAGTAAAATATGAACAGCCCTACAACGTAGTATTGAAAGATGTGAACTAAATTAATATGAGGTGATAGAAGAAATAAAATGCAAATGAAGAAATAAAATTATAGATTATTTAATAATAAGGAAATAAAGGCGGAGGGACAAAATGCACGTTTAGTTTTAAATTCTTTAGGCATTGATAATGCATAAGGAAAAGTATGTAGGAATGAGAAAATTTGCAAACCAAAGGAAAAAAAATTATAAAAAAATGAGATGGAAAGAATTAAATATAGCCTAAAAGCTTAGGCTTAGGCATTAAACCGAAGGAGAAATGAACGGACCAAGTTTTAATAATGAGGTAACTATTTTAAAACGTACATGCAATAAATAAAAAGAAATGAGGGGACGATATACACATTTTGAAATTTAGTTTCTTTCGAAACATAACCAAATTAATTTCATTCACTCAAATAATACTCAATTTGTACACATACAAATTTTTATCTACGCACAATTAATAAAATTATGCCTACCTTAAAAATGAGAACGTTCAATTCTTTTATTTCCATTAAAGCACCATTTCTGTTTAACACAAAATGTACGTTTCTTTTATTAAATCTATTAATTGCAATCAAAGTTTTCTTTCCTTTTAATCGAAATCTTTCCATTACATTAATTGCAATTAATAACAAAGTTAAATTTCAAAATAGATAAACCAAAATGGACGAGAAATAGGATAATTGTTTCCTTAAGTCATTTAAACATGTTTATAAATTTTTTGTTTTACACCACCGTAATAAATAACTTACTTTAATTATATTCCTATTCTTGAAATCAATATTTATGCTAAAGTAGCGTTCAAATGTATATTTCCTTTTTTTAACAAATCATTCTATTCTTTACTCTAATAAAATAAATCTACATTCACAAATGAAATATTTCAAGGCAAGGCTTGCGTGTAAATAAATAAAACTTACTGGAAGACCAAAAGAGGCATGATTTAATGAAAGAAAGCAGTAATAAATAAAATAAATGAAAGCGACGGATTTAAATTCGAGAATGTAGTGCGTACATAGAAATCACAAATCAAATATACTAAAAAAACAATTCATTTTAACATATCTTATTAACCCTAATACGCGCAAATTTACACACATATATGTATTTTTATTTATTAAACAGTAAATAAAATTAAACACAACAATTAACATAATGAGGACCTCCACCCCACACATTAAAAGATGAAATGAGACCCCAAAGTCAAATTTGAAATGGAATAAATCTCCTATGTTAATATGCTAACTATTCCAAATCAAAAACTTAACCAAACCTTCAAGTTGTTTTCTTACCATTTTATTATTGTATTTTTTTTATATTAAATTCAAATTAAGGAATATTTAGATAAATCAAATATTCCAACTAGAAACATACAACAAAATTCAATTTTTTGTTTTAATGAAATTAAATTAACATTCATAGATGATATTCACTTTATTTGATAAGAATATTCTTATCAAGAAACCATTCTTTTCTTTTATTTTTATCAAAACATATTTCTTTTTATTACACATTCATTTACAATTAACACCTCCCCCTTTAAAACCAGCTTATATTTAAAGATTATCCCATTAAAGAGTCACAGAAATGATACTTCGTACAACCACATCATTTCTTTATCAATTAATTTCATATAATCGTTATATTTGTACCAAATTTAAGTGCTTACAATTTGAACGTAAGATTTCTCAATGAAATTCTCAATATACTTTTAACACAAAACATATGTGGCACATATCATTAATTAATTACCATTTACTTCTATCTCTTATTAATGGCAAGATATAATTACTATTACTTACAATGATTAAATCTCAAAACATACTCTAATATAGGGAAGATAATTCATTCAATTGTTTCCTTTGAAATCCAATTTTCTATGTTAAACCCAATATCTATATACTAATTTAATTCCAACATTTAATTACAAATGTAATAAAACCTGTTCATTATATATTTAAATTTCAAACAAATCCTTTTATTTTGATTTACATTCTTATTACCAAATCAACTATTCCCTTATGCAATTGATTAACATAAGTTTTACTTTCACCACTCAACAGTTAACGTTTCTTCTTATATCAATTGTAATATTTCAGTTACATTAATTCTCCATTAATTACCAAATAAATTTCTAACGAATTTAATAATAAGAAAATAAATAAAACAATGGTTATACATTAATAATCCATATCTATTAACTTACTGTTTACAAACAAAGGTTAATAAATTTACGTACAAAATAATTGATTTCATACTCCATATTAAAACCAATTGCAATTAATAACATAAGATTACATCAATTTATACATCATTTATTATATTCTTTATTAACCTTTATTATTTAAGTTGATTGAAATTACGTTAACATAGTATAGTAGTCAATTACATTCAATCAATATTAGCCAATTATATGTTTTATCTCATTAAATTATTTGTTTTAAGATTTATCTTAAAGTCAAAATTTCTAATCTAATCAGATTCAATTTAATAAATCATAAATTTTAATTTCTGACAATATTAAAGCCCATAACCTTTCTAAATTTAATATTTTTAATTATCAAAATATGGGTTGTTACATGGTTAGACATTGATAACACTTAATTGTATATTAACAATTTGTCTTCTCTGAACAATTTAATTTCTCGGTGTTTAGGCTACAGCAGAGCAATAATCAGTTATAAATATCAAGGTGATTATTATGCTGAATTGTTTCTCCGAAGGTACTTAAACCTTCGGCTGCATTGCTACGGTGATTCATGGTACACCGATAAATCATGTCCATTACCTGGCTGAGAACTTCTTGTTGATTTAAGACAATGTGTAATTATACAATTTTGGGTAAACTTAGGAAAATCATTTGTAATTAACCCTTGCATTCATTTAGTTGCATTAGTTCATGCATAATTAAAAAAAAATTCAAAATCTAACATTAAAAAAAAATTGTAAATATTCCTTTTCAATTTTTTTCCTTTGATTTTTTAGTCAAAATCAAAAATAAAAAAATCTTTTCAAAAACAAAAAAATTTGAAAAATCAAAAACAAAAATCAATTTCCCTTTTGAAAAATAAATTCCTTTTGTAAATATTTTTCCTTTATAAAAAATAGCATTCTTGAAAATGTCCGAGTTCCTCTACTTACATGAATTCTACGATAGTTGTGAAACTCAATATAATCTATATAATTTCACTCCAAATTCGTATGGATATTTTAACAACAACTATTGTGCAAACGATTCAAATTTTTTAAAATGATGACCAACCTTCAAATCTTGAAAATAACATTTCATCTTTACTTGAAATCTCTACACAACAAAATCAAATAATAAATGATTTATGTAATTTTTATTTGTGCGATAACTCGAGTCAAAGTTTTCAAGGATTTCAAAATTTGAATTCAAATCAAAATTCAAACGATTTCGATGATAACCCATGCCAATTCAATTTCGAACTCCAAAATGAATTTAAAAATCAAAATGAAAATGGAAACAAGTTTTCAAACGAATTTGGCAATGGGAATAATCTCAACTACGATGCGATTGAAATTTTTTTCCTCAATAAATGCAAATTGAAAATTCTCAAGTTAATAACTACAAATTGGATTTTGTTGAACAAATGAATGAAATTTACGATAATCACATGGATTCGTTGTTTGAAACTTATATGAAACAACGTGAATAACAAAACCAAATCCCAACGTGTGACGAGTTAAGTAATAATCCATCTTTTACCAAAATCGATGATTTTCAAACGACAACTTTTGAAACTGAAAATGATAATCTTAATGAAGTTGTTGAAAACACGGTAATTGAGTTGGATTTCAATTCTTTTGAGGGTGTGGAACCAAATTTAAAATTTGACCTTCCTTTTTCGATTTCAAAACATTTAATACAACAAATTTGGACTTTGAAAATGACATACGCAATGAAGTTGTTGATAATCCAACAAAGGAAGACGAATTTAACGAACACAATTTCTGTGGACTTTGTGAAAACGAGTTGTCAAGATCTGAAGGGGAAGATTTAAAAAACACCATTTTGATTTTCAAATCAATAATTTCGAAAAAATTATAAACGATGAATTTGAATTTCAATTCGGTGACAATAAACTTGAATTTCAATCAGTTATTCTATCAATCCCGAAAATCATCGAAAATAAACCACTCATATGATTTTTAATAAAACGACATTCTTTTTTCCAAATCAATGTTCAACTTCGAAATCTTTTACCGTTTGGTTTCCAAGCATAAGCTGTATATTGCATACTTCATGAGGCAAATGAATCGGTCTTTGAAAGACCGTTCCATTTACTTTTTAACGATATACTTCCTGATGTTGTGTAAATGCATTTCATTTTCATGTAATAATAATAAATGTTCCTTTCACTTGGGTTGATTTTGGGGACACAGTCAAAATCAAGAGTGGGGGAGTCTCATCATCTTTTTGATTTTTCATAGTTTATTTTACATTTTCTTTTCAAAAAAAATTTAAGGAAAAAAACCAAAAATAAAATAAAATTTTATTTTAAAGCTTTTTTGATTTATTTTTAAAGAAATACTATAGGATAAATATATGGTTTTAGCTTATTAAATTGAAAATTTTGAAAGTTTATTTATCTTAACAAAAATAAAAATGAAGTTTTATTACAAATAATAATGGTTTAACTAGCATATAGGAAGATTAAAAAGTGTTAATTATGAAATACATCCTAATTGAAAGTCTTTATTTTAAAAAATGGTGAATTTAATGTAAAGGATATAACATTTTTTTTGTCTTCTAAGTTAAATGGTTCTAAGATGATTTTGCAAAACTCTCTCTTTCTAAAAAAACAAAAGATTTGTATATATATTTTCTGTTAACACCTACGGTCGACAGGTGTACTCACTTGTGTGTACACTCCCCATGCTCTGTACCTTTCTCACGTAATCCCGAAAGGCAGTGCATGATCGGTATATCTGGCCTCAGTTTATCTGAGCTAGGTGTATATATAAATTCTTTTTAATAACGCCTACAGTCAATAGGTGTCCATACTAGTGTGTTCACTCGCCACGCTCTGTATTCACCTCACATAAGTCTGCAAGGCAGTGCATGGGTAATATATCTGGCCTCAGTTCATCTAAGTTAGGCATATGTAAATATTGTAAATATCAATAAAATTTTCAAAAACACTAGACAGAGTAAGTAATTGAAATCCTAGCACTATTTTTAACTTATTTGATTTGACTTGTTATTGAAAAGAAATGAATATACCACTTTGATAAACTTTGATAATCAACTAAGAATCCATTCTATAATTACGCTTTGTTATCAACCGAAACAACAAGTTAAACTATAGTTTATTTGTTATAATAACTTAATTTTTATTGGAAATTTTGATGAGTAAATGACTTAAATTTTCAAGGTAATGACCGAAACCTATATTTAACTTATTTGTGTCAATTTAAAAGTGAATCCATCATTTTAAATATTTTCAAAAACTCGCATTTATCTCTTTGTAAATAAATCTTGCAATTCGTAAATATTTTCATCATCCATTTGGATTTTGTGAGTAGTATCCATTGAAAACCCTCACGAGACAACACTCGTCCCACTGGGGACACCCAGAGGTTTAACGGCATGTTGCATACGCTCAATTCAATCGTGTTCCCTATGAAAACTGATTTATCTTAGTTTTTTTCCTTTGTTCGAGGACGAATAAAAATGTAACGACCCGGAATTTTCGATCCCGAAAATTCCAGATAGTTATGAAAAAGAAGAAAGAGATAGAAGAAGAAGAAGATCAGAAACATCAACATCTCACATTCGCAACGGATAAAATATAATAATAAATAATATCAGTTTACAATAGAATACTATTATGTCGATTACATTTATAGTACATCAGAGTTACACATATATACAGACAATGAGTATACACGATTATCATGTCACAGATACACAACAATATAATACAGCGGAAGCACTCCATACGTTCCTACCATCCAGCTCGACTCCTGAGCTTCGGAACGTCCTTACCTGAAAACCTGTAATACTCGGTCTGACCCGAGCATTACATCAAAGTAACACCCGGGTCAGGCTGGAAACCAGCATGAGTAAACCCATCCAACATGGAATACAAAGCATACAACTTATATAAAACCCGGGTAACTCAAATCAATTTACAAATTCACAATTTGTTATAGGCATCACTTATTCAACATATCCTTTCTTTTAAGTACTAAGATTTAGATTTAAATAGTCCAATTCCTTTAAATCACTGCACTCCAGCCTATAGATTTCACATATCAATCTATAAAAATTCGAAGTGGTCTCGGGTGTTTCCTAATACCCAAACCCGGTCTCTTCGAGTCTTAAGTCATCCTGACCCAAGTTATCCAAATGAAATACACAACATTTCATATCAGAGATATCAACTCATTCAAAGCATTCAATACCATTCAATCATTCATAAGCAAAACTTGATCGCTACCAAAATTAATTTAATTAAGTCTAATTAAATTTCTAACCTCGGTCACTTAGATTTCTTCACTTGTTATTAATTAATTTCAAATCAATTAGTCAATCATTCCTTTATTGTTCATCTTAATTAATCAACCTAGATTAATTATCCTTCAATTACAATCAAGTAATTATCTTTAATTAACTTCACAATATTAATTATCCTTAACCAAAAACAATAAGTAATCTTAATTACTTCATGAATTAATTAACTATTTTAATTACATTAATCCTTAATTACTTATATTAATTAATTTCTCATAAGTCACTTATTATTGATTAATTCATCTTAATTAATCAATCTTCAACTACGTCCTTAATTATATAAATTAATGATTTCCGATTATATTTCAGTTTATCCTAATCTAAATTAATTACAGTAAATAATTAATCATTAATTAAATCGCAAGTATTAATCATTCTTGATTTATCTCAACCTGCAATTATCTACCTTTTTATTTACTTCATTAAATAAATTAATTACTCCTTAATTAACTATCTTAATAAATCTCTTGATTAATTACACAAAGTAATTTTATTTTATTAATTACACTAAGTAATTACCTATCAAACCACCCAATGATTATTCTAATTTAATTAAACTTCATTAATTAACTTAATCCTTAATTAATTAATTCAAACCCTTAATTACTAAATTAATTAACCCAAATCATTAATTAATTGAATTAAATTATTATCTATTTTTAGTTACCCTACTAATTTAATGAATCACAAATCATTAAGCCCTTATTAACTTTAAAATGAAAACAATTTCTTATTTATGATTTAAGTTTAAAACAATTTAAACCCCGAATGCTTTGAGTCAAGCAACAATTAACTCGAGAACCAACCAAAACCAAAGTCACCAGATCATCAGTGCACATCCAATCAATTCAACCATTCAACCAATTATTTAAATTTAACCATTTTAAATTTAAATAAAAAAATCCAGAAGAGTGAGATTTACTCACCTTTGCCCCATAAATTTGCAAATCCACTTCATCCTCGATTTGATTCCACGATTATTGACCTTGTATAAACATTTGTACAATTTATTAATATTTGAATTGATCGAACAATTAATTACTACTTACTTGTTTAATTTAAACTATTAATTTGGTTTTAAACAAATAATTTAATTTACAAATTAATCACTTAAATAAATTATTTGAAATAAACCAGTCAATGAAAATATATATATATATTTATTTTCTTTGAAACTACACCTATAAAAATAATATATAGGGGTTAAAAATCTGATTTTTATATAACTTTCAATATTTAAAATCCCTTTTTTCCAAATCTTATATAAGCTTTCTGCTTTACTGCATACCCATATATCTATATATATATTAAAATTTTAATAAAATAAATTCCTTTCCAAACCTATATACATGCACTAAATAAAATAAAATAAACAAAACTGTATTAAATTTCTTTACTGTAAAATAAAATTTCACACATATATATATATATTTATTTATTTAAATTAAATTAATTTAAATGCAGATACCTTGAGTTCACTGCCGACCCAAAACGCAAATCGAACTCCAGAAAATCCATCCCCAAATCGAAACGAACAGTGCCTAAGTGAGTCGCCTCCACCTGAATCGATAAACCCCTGACGCGCTTGCGCCTGCTTCCGTCTCGCAGTCACCACCTTGCCTCATCGCATCGCGAACGCCAACCCTACAGCCACACGAGATTCCATCGACTCTTGCTCGTCCTCACGCGACCCACGCCGAAACCCTAGCCCACACAAAATTGCTATTCAATCACGAGCCTTCTCCCTCGTCTTTGATCTGGAGTTGAGCACGAACGAATGACTTTTTTTATGCGATTCGGTTTTGAAACAAAATGAATGATGATTTTTTTCCTTTGGCTTGGAGGGAGGATTGAAGATGAAGGGATAAGCGGCCATGATTTTATTTAAAGAGTTGAATTCTCTTCAAAGACAAAATTTTTCTGTGATTTTTATTTTTTCTTTCTCAGGAAGGTTGAGCGTGATTTAAACGAGAAAGGGGGAAAGTAGGTCGGTGCGTTTCAGAAGGTAGGGTGGCTCGAGTATGATATAGGGTGGCTGGTTGACTTTTATATTTTTAAAATTATTAAATTTCCAAAATATCTCGTTAAGCATAACGCGAAATCTCGAACCCCGAATCAGACATGCCGACAGGCGTTTATAAGGTTTTACCCCTATTCCGAACACAATGGAACGTGTTTCGGAGCCTATTTCGATCATATGAGCAAGTTATGGGAATAAACGATCAATATTAAATTAAATCAATTAAAATAGTTTCTATGCGTTTTGAGCTGCCAGGGTCAAACGACAACTCCGATTGCTACAAAAATTGAAATCCAATAATAACTAACTATTACGGATCCAATGGAACTGGTTTCATCAAATTCGAAGACTGTGCCTCGGAAGGCTATTTTTAATTTCAATTTAAACGATAAATTTTTAAAACCGAACGAATCACTTCCAATTTAAATTTAAAAGCTTTTATTATCTTCAGAACTATCAATATAAATTTTACAGGTCTTCAAATTATTTTTAACAAGCTTAAAACTGAAGATTCAATAATTTACCCAATTTCAGTTTATTAAATCTAATAACTTAATTGCTAAATAATAATAATATTTGAATTCAAGTTGAAAATTAACTTTAAATATTTAAAATCAATTAATTATTCCAATTTAAATTGTTAAAAATTCCGGGTCGTCGCATTCCTCCCTTCTTAAAAGAATTTCATTCCCGAAATTACTAGTTAGGAGAATGGTCCAATACCCATTTACTTTTTCCTCAAAACCAACAGTTCAACATCCTACCAACTATCTTTTATAAAAGACCCCTTATCATTCGTACTAACCCCCCAACTATCCCACGGTTTTCAAACAATACCCTTTTTGCTCAAACATTCAAATTTCAATTTAAAACCAAATTTTACATTATCAAAATTTTCTCAAAATTTTTCTAACTCTCTGAATTTCTGAAATTTTTTGCCAGCGTCTCCTTTGCGCGGCTAGCTCGGTACAACTACAAAATTCCTCTACGAGCTTCCAAATTCCAAAAGAAAACAAAAGCCAAGTGGCTAGATCAAAAACCCAATCAAATTTCATACAGAAATTCAAACACATACCTTTTTGTCGAGCAATTCAAATTTATCATCTGGAATCAAAACCAATTTTCCTTTCCCTTTATAATACCTGCATATTTTACTTAGCAATAATATCCAATCATAGCCTTAAAAATCATTTTATACATTTCCTTGCAGAAGTTTTCATATTTACTTTTATTCAAATTAGTTTTTCCCATTTCCATATGAATTCAATTTATCTTCAATTCTGAATATTGAATTTTATCCTCCATTTATAACCGATTCATATCATTATTTTAAATTAGTTTCATCCGCTAATTTATTTCAATTTCCAATTTGAAATCGTCTTGTCGCTAACAAAAAATTTTCCCAAAAATTTTCTAATCCCAAAATTTTTGAATTTTTTTGGCAGAGTCTCCTTTGTACGGAGTAGATTTTGCAATTTGACAAGAGATATAAATATATATACATCGACCCACATGGTCGGAAAAACAAAAACAGTTCATATTTCCTATTTTTGTTGCGTAGGCGTACCTTTATTTAGCATTTTAAGCAAGCGACTTATTTATTTTAGCAATTAGCGCAACCAAATCCAGCCAAGGGCTTTCCAGTACCTGTACTTACTCAATTTAAACATGTAAGCACTACATATATGAAGTTTATAACATTTATCTTACTAAAACAACTACAACACATCAACTCTAAAAGAAATGCATTTTAAATAACTTCCACGAGCAATTTATATGATTTCAACACTAATTCAATTTCTTTCAACCAATTCATATACCATTTCATTCAATTTATTGGTTTACAACTCAATTTCTTACATTCAACCTATTTTTAATCCAAACAAGCTCATATTCAATTCACTTGATCTTAAAATCAATTTATTTAATCTCCATCAACTCATAGAATTTTAATTACTTTTGTTTACGTCAAACAACGACTATTTTTATGTAAATTCGACGATATTTGCTTAATAGAGTATCCATTTTAGTTTATAACTACTTTAAATTAATTTCAACTCATTCTGTATTTAATTCCATTTCATTTCTAATTTATTTACCAACCATTCATTGCATTTCATTTCATCTCCGCCTTGGATTCATTTTAAAACTATTTCATTGAGCTTGACACCCTTCGGTGCTTATATTTTAGTATCCATTTTCCAAATAAATTTAACCCAAATCTTTATTTAATAGTCTATTATTCTCACTCGACGCCAAGCTTTTATTTAAGTAATTTTACTTCAAATTAATTCGCCTCATAACTTAAGTCCATTTTGATAACCCAACTCCAATTAAAACTTTGATTTAATTTTTATTCAATCAGACTTCATCCATTTATTATTTAATTCAATTAACCCATTTATTCACCACATTTTAAATTTTTAATTCATCTACTTAATTCATTTTCGAATTTATTTTATTTATACAAAAATATTCTCAATTTATTTCTAGTTACCTGGGTTTTGTTTGCAATTCAAACCATGTCTATTATAATTCAATTCCATTTTATCTTAACAACATCTCTACTTATTTTAGTTCCTCGTCAAATCCAAGTCGAATTCTATTTATAATTCGAATTCATTTCCAAATTCCATTATTAACTTACAATCCATTTATTTAACCGAGTTAAATTTTACTAATATACTCTATCAAATAATTTATTTAGCTAATTAGCTTACTTCCAACTTTTATTACAAAAATCACTTCATTAAATTTTCCTGAGTTAAATTTTATTTTATAATTCCAATTTGGATTTTCTTTCATTTTCCAAAATTCCAACACCTTTATTTTAAAATTTTAGAAATGCCTTTAAATTCAGATAATACTATTAAAATAGCTCTTTATAAAAATACTTCTTATAACTTGATGTCCCAACCAGTCCATTATTGTTCTCATAGAAATTCAGTCATACGTTGATCAGGCGTAAGACTGAAAATCTATAAGTACTTAGCAGACCCATTTTCAACATCCAGTGAAAATACCTGAGAAAATAATTTTATTTAAAATATAGAAAACAGTTTTTGAAAATAGAGGAAATATCTTTGGTGAGAATGCTCTAGAAATCATCACCCCCATCCATGGTCGCAGTTACATCCTGGGTTACGTTGCCATCATAGCAAAAGTCCATGTAACTGTAGGCATCAGCGCCCCTCGATTTTCGCTGTCAAAGTGAAATTTCTCCACTCCTACATAGGTCGCAGTCTACCGATGTAAAATCAAACGTAGACTGTTGGCTCTCAGCGGCACACACGACTTTTGCTATGTTACCATAGGTCGCAGTCTACCGATATAAAATCAAACGTAGACCGTTGGCTCTCAGCGGCACACATGACTTTCTCTATGGTACACACTACTCATAATCCTCAGGAACTAGTATTATCCGGACTCCTCACATGATCAACTTTATAACACCCCCTTAGGGTTTTAGGCAGTACCACCCGGTGGCACTCCTGAGAAGTTCATTTCAAGGGAGTGCCTTTTTCCCCAGAGCCATCATCAAAATACTTTATACTATACATATAGTATCTTTCGAATCATACACCTAGTATGATCTTATACAAGCTCCTTTACACAAAATCGATTATCCCAAAATCGATAATTCTCAAACTAGGCTTCCAAATTCCAATATTGATTTTACTCAAAAATCAAAAGCCTTTCCAAATCCAAAGGTTCCCAAAACCTTTTTCCAAAATCCTCATAAGATCGTTTATATATAAATAAATATATAATTTTTAAAACTTTGGATCATTTCAACTTGTATACGACCCTTTTTATACTTCAATTATTTCCAAAAATCCATTTTCTTCTGGTTATAGATTCAACAAGGGGAGTTTCATCTTATATAACGAAGACATATAACTTTTGTTTATTCAAAATCAAATATTCAAATTTGATTACTCTTTCCAATATCAATTTCATTCAAATCTGTACGATGTACACTTATCATCCGTACGCTATACCAATCTGATCGCTCACTCTATCACATAATTTCACTTCCGAACTAGTATCGTCCACCTGACTTCCTAGTGCAGACACAGATCCGGTTTCTTGATTAGAAACCGTCATTCTCCTTGCATAGCCATAACTATGATAGAGAATATCCAAAACCAATCAACAATCCATATCCAGGCTCGCCATCGAAAATCTAGTGAAAAATCACAACTCGGATCGATATAACTATCTCGAAATTCTGTGCTCGAATCTGGATCAAATCACTATGCGAATAGAATAGTATACGTACTGTAACGACCCAGAATTTTTAGAAATTAAAATATGAATATTTAATTAATTTTAGATATTTATAAGTGAATTTATAAGTCAAATAAATTTTTATTTGAATTATTGGATTTAATTGGATAATTAAATCAATAATTTAATATGTTAAATTATGGAAATAATTAAAAATTGAGTTAAAAATGATTGAAAATAATTTGGAAAATTTTATTTTATCATACTGGAGTTATAGAAATATTCTAGAACTTTTAAAATCGAATTAAAAGTTAATTTGTGAAAATTGAATATTTTAATATTTAATAATCGACTGTAAAATAGCCAATTTTTGGACAGTCTCAGAATTGAACGAAACCAGTTTCATTGGATCTGTAATAGTTAGTTATTACCGGATTTCAATTTTCGTGTCAATCGGAGCTATCGTTTGATCGTGGCAGCTCGAAACGCATCGATTTATTTTTAATTTAAATTTGGCGAGTCAAAATAGCCATTTTTCAAAAAGTCTCGGAATTCGACGAAACCAGTTTCATCGGATCCGTAATGTGATATTATTGTAAG
This sequence comes from Allium cepa, assembly GCA_030765085.1. Lineage (NCBI taxonomy): Eukaryota > Viridiplantae > Streptophyta > Magnoliopsida > Asparagales > Amaryllidaceae > Allium > Allium cepa. The sequence goes on along the minus strand of CM060940.1, from coordinate 663,443,679 downwards.
ATTTCAAATTTCAAGTCAATTGGATTTACCGTTTGTCCGGTACAAATTAAAACGCCTAGAAATCGACTTAAATCGGTTTAATTCAAATTGAACGTTTACAGCCATAACTCGCACATACTTCCGAATTAGCTTCCGAAACTTGTTCCATTGTGTCCGGAACGCGGGATAAACCCTAGGTACGCTGGTTACGGCGTCTAAATCGGAGTTCGGAAAATCCGGGATGAATAGTGTCGAACGGTTCCTTATAAATAGCCCATCTCTTCACAAATAAAAAAAAAAGAAAATATAAGCTAGGGTTTAGTTTTAATGCCGGCCGCCTATTAAGCCATCAATGGCCGAAAAACAACAGTCTTCTTCCCCATTTATATTCTAATCCACGCATCCATTCGGCAAATTTTCAACTAGAGATAGGTAGAGGACTTCGGGGTCTATGGATTGAACGGTTATGATCAAAAGATTTTGAGTGGATAGTCGGCAAATCGACTTCAAAGGTCCCGTGTTTTGGCTCGTTTTTCATGGGCTGTGGTTCACCGAGTGGGGCCGGTCTACATCTGAAGGTGGGGCTCGACGTCGTCTTCAATATGGCGTAGTTCGATCAACGTTTAGTCAAATGAAGGAGGGTCGACCATCAGAAAAACTTGTGCGTGTTTGGGTTTTCACGTTCCTTCTTGCCTAGGAACGAAGATGGGAGGGAGAAATAGGGGAGCGGCCGTGATCTGCAGGCTAGGGATGGACGGCAGATATTGGGTTGTGGTTTAAAATTTAATTAAAAGTTGTAAATTAATTATGTTTATAAATCGGGTAATCTTATAAAAATCATATCTCTTTCGTACGAGGTCCGTTTCGGACGAGATTTTTTGCGTTGGAATCGTATGGACGAGCACTATGCGATGGAGTTGGTTTGGAGTCGTTTGGAGTTAGTGAGAATTTCGGGTAAAATTAAACGCGCGTTTAATTTTATTCGAAATTAAAGCTAAAACGGAATTTAAAACCAAGGTGAGAACTTCTCACTCAATCGAATAGATTTCGATTTTATTTTAAATAGTTAGATTTAAAATATTTGAATGCATGTTTGAATGATGACTGTAAATTTTTAATTGTTAAAATAGACATTATGCGCCGTTAGTAAGCGGATGTTATTTAATATAAACATATACCGCGAATATTTCATAAACAGTGAAATTGGTATTATATATAATATCAATATATATATATTGGCATATGTATATATTGCAGTTGTTGATTTCCCGCATTTTTGTGTTTAGCGGATGAGACCCTATTACGCCGTTATTAAGCGGATAATATTTATTAAGAACATATACCGCGATAATTTCGTACTGGAGCGAAATTGGTATTGTGCTAATGTTTTTGGATGCAGAAAACAGGTTGGAGGGATCCAACTGGATTCCTCAACAGTATTTATTTTATTTCAGATATTTTGATATTTGATGGATTATCATATCGATATGATATCGTTGTTAGTCGTGATTGACTATTTGATGTGTAGCATCATTGGACCCAAATTTTGGGATTTTAAAATGGTTTTAAATTGATTTTTGAAGATATGCTATATTTTTGGAATTGATCCATTATAAATAAATAAACGTTATAATTTTTAAAGTTATAAAAATTATGGTTTTTGTGAAATATAGTTAAAAAGCTGATTTTTAGAAATACGATTAAAAGTCGATTTTTGAGAAATATGAACTAATGATTTTATAAAATAATTTAGATTGGATTTTTGAATATATGATAGAAGTTTAAATATAGGATTTATAAAATTTGATTTTTTTATAAATCGAAATGATGAAATTATAAAGGAAATTAAAGACGTTTTAGAATAATAATATAAACTGATTTATATTAAGAGATTTATAAATGGATATTTATAAATTGAAATATAGACATTATAAAACGAGTTTTTATAAGTGTTTGAATGTAGTGAAAATGAATTTCATAATAGAATGAAATTTATAGAATTATAAACTGTGAAGTTATAAACGAAATTTATAAATAGTAAGATTTATAAATTTGGTGAAATTTTTTGAAGAATAGATTTATTAAATAAATAAATTTTATAAGTTATAAGGTTTATAAATTGAAAAGTCTTTAAAAAGAACGATTTTGTAAAATAATCGTTTTATAAGCAATTGACTTATAATATGAACTTTTAGTTTATAATTGAGATATGAAATCAAAAATGTTAATAAAGGAATTTATAAAAAAGGAAGTTTTTATAAATAAATAGAAAAGGAATTTATAAACGTTGTTTTTATAAATTCGCAAAGGACTTATTTTGACAAGTTAATTGTTATAACTTAGAAATGGAGTTATATTCACGTTTTAGACAGTGAATAATCCTTTAAGTTAAAGTGAATAGAAATGATGAAGTTTGTTAACGTAGTTTATTCACGTTCTTGAACAGTGAATAACACGTTAAAGAAATTGTTTAGAATGTGAATGTTTTAAATAGAATTAAAACGATTCAACGATGTTTTAAAAAGGTATTGAGATTGAAACCATAGATTTCAACATTTATTGTTGAAATAGACGTTTTCGAGAAATAAAAGGAAATGGTAGACTATAACACTGTTGTTATAGTAAATGATTTTCGAAAGGAAATACTTTTGAATAATATTGGGATTTATATATCTATTTTAAATTCGAATCCCTATACTAGTGATTTTGGGTTGTTGTAACGATGTTTTACGCAACATTCGTTTTGGCCCAAATAAATATGTTAAGTGAATGATTTCCTTAAAGAAAGAAATATATACTTAATTCGGTTTAAGTATATTGAATATTTTCTAAGTGTTGAAAATAAAAGATTGTGAATTACTTATTTAGTAAGTATGGAATTGTTTTCCAGTATAAAGTGAATATTTAGAATTTATCTTTTTGAAGATAAATTGAAATGAATGATTGAAATCATATATGCATGGATATTTTGAAATATAAATTCATTATGGAATTTATGAATGAAAAGTGGAATTTGTATGAAAATAAATATTGATTTATTTTTGAAGTGTTGAAACTATATATCTAGTAAAGATATTTTGGAAAATAAATAATTTGGAAAATTATTTGGAATCTGGTGATGTATGCATATCAATTGATAGTTCAATAACCGACTATCAATATTTCCCTTTGAATGGGTATTTGATGTGAATTGTTTGAAATTGAATGCACACTTATTTTGAATAAGCGCTCACTATTCGGGTTAACCGGGAAAGGACCATGGGGTCGTATAACCCATTCCGAATATGTGATACGTCGTTATGAATTGCATTTGAAGATCGGTGTTGAAGACCGAGTATTTGCGAGAGCGATAGGATGACCTATCGATTGTCTCTGCACTGGGTCGCACCTGGTATAGAGATTCCTTAAGTGATGGGAAATTCGATCGGGATTGTGAATACCCGGATTTGCAAGGGCTTCGTAAGAAGTGCCTTCGGTTTTGTTCGATCCCGGAACAGACTTGTATGGATTGTATGCCTGACATTACAATTTGAGATATAAAGCCGATTTCTTTCAAATATATTTCTGTTGGTGGCGGAGAATTTATTCTTTGCTTAACACCCTTCTTTGAGACGTACGAGCTCAAAGGTTATATAGTTGAAGTTATCAGCGATATATCCCATTTTGGTAATGTGACATGCTGAGTGATGCTGAAATGATCATTGTGTTGATTATTTGTGATAGGATCATTTATTTGATCGTCTATCCTTGTGATCATTGTGTTGATCATTTGTTGACCCAAAGCATGGCTTTTGTATAAAGTATGTTTTTGTGGACGTGACTTCGTCGAGCCTCACATCCCGGAAATGGTCAAAACAGGAAAGATGCGGCAAGGTTATTAGGGGTTGCTGTAGCTCCCCTTAGGGTATGTGCATTTCCTTCTGGAAAGGGGTGGTATCATGGTATGGAGCCCAGATACTTACTCATGTTGAAAACACTCTATTTATTATGGTGTGATGTTGGATATCGAGCGCTCGGTTGAAAAGGTCCTAAAGGACCGGGGAATGGCGTGCTCGTGTCAGTAGTTACCCAGTTAGGGGTAACCCGGCCTTGTGTTGGCAGAGATCCGGTTTGGTTCTCGGGGATGTCTTTCCAGAGGCATTCTCAGTGGCAATGGGAAGTTCCTTGGCCTGATCATTCGTTGGAAATCCAAAGAAACAATACGAGACTTGTACGGTTTTAGTTGTATAACCTGCTATGGTATGTGGCGGTAACCTGCTATTGAACATAGTTAGCTATAGTAGGCATACGATAATGGTCGTATGTTGGCTAAGATTTATATTCTACTTTTGAAATGAAATTTTCTCTATACTATGCACTAGTAATAATATCAAATATTATTTTAAATGCGTATCAAGCATCTTTGACTATCATAAGGAGAAATCTCCTCCGATTCTGCGTTTGCATTGTGTGTGTGTGCGGGAGGCCTTATGGTAGTCTCATTTTTAAAAGCATTGCGAATTGAAATAAAAATATCTCTCTATTGATTTTAAAGATAAATAAACTGTTTTGAGTTCTCACACCAGTCACATGACTGACTCGGAGTTTATTGTTTTCCTTCCTAAACTCTGGGTGCCCACCAATTTCCACACGGGCAGTTAAGAGTTAGGTTTATCAGGATATTCTGGATATTCTGGAGTTGCTGGAGGCAAGCTGGATGGCATGGCGTATTACTTATATAGTATTTCTTTTTCCGCTGCACTGTTTGTTATTGTTGTACACTCTGATGATGATATGATGAAATGTAATGTATAAAATGTAATAACTGATATAGTTCCTTGTTTAAAGATTATTCATTTATTATTATATGTTGTTCCGCTGCGAATTGTGAGATTCTGTTGTTGTTCTGTTATTTCTTTCTGTTCCGTTCTATTTTTAAAATTCTTCTATCTTCTATTTTTTAAATTCTCTGTTTTTCTAAAAATTGTCTATCTTCTTTTCCCTCTATTTTTCTTTTTCTTTCTTCTTTTTCTCTCTTCTTTCTTTTCTTTTCTTTTTAAAACCCATAACTTCTCGGTTTTCGGCCTTCGATATTCGGCAGTCGATAAAGTGAGTGTCGATGTCGGATTTCCGAAGAACGAAAATCCGCGGCTGTTACATTTGGTATCAGAGCTCTGATGGTTAAGCGAGAACCATGGTTCTGTAGGGTATTACTCATTAGAGATAGAGTCAGTAGTACTCTAGAATGAGTTGAGTGTAATAATAGCTATGAGAGCGTATTTGTTAGTGAATAAAATTGTTTTATATTGTGATGATTGGTTTGTTGAGTGGTATATAGATTCTGGTTAATACGAGTAATTAACGTTGTTGATAGGGATCTCTAAACACTTGTACAGAACAATTCGACACAGTATTGTTTTAAATTGGGTAAATGAAATAATTTTACCTTGAGTATATTTTATATATGAAGAAATAATTTTTCAGAATTATGAAAGTATATAAGTTGATTGTTAGGTTGTTTGAATAATCTAAATAAAAGAAGAATTGTATAAGCAAATGAATTATAAGAATTGAAATTATAATTAAAGTGATTTACAATTGTGAAATAAACTTATATATATAAGAAGTGAAACTATATGAATATATTTATGAATATGAATTGTAAATAAAAATGAATTTAAGGTTAATGATGGATATGAACTTAAGTTATGTGAATAGAAATTCAACTTTTGTAATTGAATTGTGAATCAATTGAATGTGAATTAAGTAGATATGAAATAATGAATGTAAGTATTAATTCATTGAAATCTAATGTTATTAGAAGTTGAATAAAATTGAATGAAAATCAATTTAATTAAACCAATTGAAAGTGATGGTGTTAAACCAGATTGAATGAATAAGTAAAGGAAGTTGGTTGTAATAAATATACTTTGGTTGTTATATGATTGTTTGTTGATAGCATATAATTCATTAAGTATTAATGAAATTAAAAGCTATGTAATTGAATTCAAATGGAAAGTAAATAAATTTGAATAGAATTGAAAGTGAATTAGATTTAATTAGTAATGTAAACTAGTTGAATTGAGAATGAATGTTAGTAAATCCAATGTAAACAAATCAAATGTGATTTAAGGTGAGAACCAATTCATTGTATATGAATGAAAATATGAATGAATATATTGGTTATGAATTTGTTGAATGGTAATTGGATGATGGTTGAATATATATTGCTATTGTTGCATTTGCTATGTGATATATATAGTTGATATGTTACTATATGTTGTATATCGATATTATTTGCATATGTGCATGTTCTCATGTTGTTTGTTGAGTATTTAGTAGGTGCGGATCGCGTTTGCTTCGCATTTGGAGTTCGCTTTAGCGCTATATTAGCCGTATATGCTTGCTAATAAAATATAAGGTACATATCTCGGATTAAATATCGTACTTTTACACTTTTTTCCCTTCGGGATGCCTCATTACTTGATGAGATGTATATTTGTGATATATATACTGTCATTTTTTTTTTCGATCGAGCCGCGCAAAGGAGACATGGCGAATTTTTCCGAAAATTTAAGGCGTTAGGAAAATTTTGAGAAAAATTGGAAAATTTTGAAAATTTTAACTTTGATTTTTGAATTGAAAGTTAAACAATAGAAATTGTTTTAGAAAAGATAACTAAGTATGATTTGAAAACTTAGTAAAGTATTGTAAGGAATTTAATTATAAATTTTGGAAAGTTAATAAATTGTATAACTTTTCTTACTTGTAATTTCGAGGACGAAATTCTTTTAAGGGGGAAAGATTGTAACGACCCAGAATTTTTAGAAATTAAAATATGAATATTTAATTAATTTTAGATATTTATAAGTGAATTTATAAGTCAAATAAATTTTTATTTGAATTATTGGATTTAATTGGATAATTAAATCAATAATTTAATATGTTAAATTATGGAAATAATTAAAAATTGAGTTAAAAATGATTGAAAATAATTTGGAAAATTTTATTTTATCATACTGGAGTTATAGAAATATTCTAGAACTTTTAAAATCGAATTAAAAGTTAATTTGTGAAAATTGAATATTTTAATATTTAATAATCGACTGTAAAATAGCCAATTTTTGGACAGTCTCAGAATTGAACGAAACTAGTTTCATTGGATCCGTAATAGTTAGTTATTACCGGATTTCAATTTTCGTGTCAATCGGAGCTATCGTTTGATCGTGGCAGCTCGAAACGCATCGATTTATTTTTAATTTAAATTTGGCGAGTCAAAATAGCCATTTTTCAAAAAGTCTCGGAATTCGACGAAACCAGTTTCATCGGATCCATAATGTGATATTATTGTAAGATTTCAAATTTCAAGTCAATTGGATTTACCGTTTGTCCGGTACAAATTAAAACGCCTAGAAATCGACTTAAATCGGTTTAATTCAAATTGAACGTTTACAGCCATAACTCGCACATACTTCCGAATTAGCTTCCGAAACTTGTTCCATTGTGTCCGGAACGCGGGATAAACCCTAGGTACGCTGGTTACGGCGTCTAAATCGGAGTTCGGAAAATCCGGGATGAATAGTGTCGAACGGTTCCTTATAAATAGCCCATCTCTTCACAAATAAAAAAAAAAGAAAATATAAGCTAGGGTTTAGTTTTAATGCCGACCGCCTATTAAGCCATCAATGGCCGAAAAACAACAGTCTTCTTCCCCATTTATATTCTAATCCACGCATCCATTCGGCAAATTTTCAACTAGAGATAGGTAGAGGACTTCGGGGTCTATGGATTGAACGGTTATGATCAAAAGATTTTGAGTGGATAGTCGGCAAATCGACTTCAAAGGTCCCGTGTTTTGGCTCGTTTTTCATGGGCTGTGGTTCACCGAGTGGGGCCGGTCTACATCTGAAGGTGGGGCTCGACGTCGTCTTCAATATGGCGTAGTTCGATCAACGTTTAGTCAAATGAAGGAGGGTCGGCCATCAGAAAAACTTGTGCGTGTTTGGGTTTTCACGTTCCTTCTTGCCTAGGAACGAAGATGGGAGGGAGAAATAGGGGAGCGGCCGTGATCTGCAGGCTAGGGATGGACGGCAGATATTGGGTTGTGGTTTAAAATTTAATTAAAAGTTGTAAATTAATTATGTTTATAAATCGGGTAATCTTATAAAAATCATATCTCTTTCGTACGAGGTCCGTTTCGGACGAGATTTTTTGCGTTGGAATCGTATGGACGAGCACTATGCGATGGAGTTGGTTTGGAGTCGTTTGGAGTTAGTGAGAATTTCGGGTAAAATTAAACGCGCGTTTAATTTTATTCGAAATTAAAGCTAAAACGGAATTTAAAACCAAGGTGAGAACTTCTCACTCAATCGAATAGATTTCGATTTTATTTTAAATAGTTAGATTTAAAATATTTGAATGCATGTTTGAATGATGACTGTAAATTTTTAATTGTTAAAATAGACATTATGCGCCGTTAGTAAGCGGATGTTATTTAATATAAACATATACCGCGAATATTTCATAAACAGTGAAATTGGTATTATATATAATATCAATATATATATATTGGCATATGTATATATTGCAGTTGTTGATTTCCCGCATTTTTGTGTTTAGCGGATGAGACCCTATTACGCCGTTATTAAGCGGATAATATTTATTAAGAACATATACCGCGATAATTTCGTACTGGAGCGAAATTGGTATTGTGCTAATGTTTTTGGATGCAGAAAACAGGTTGGAGGGATCCAACTGGATTCCTCAACAGTATTTATTTTATTTCAGATATTTTGATATTTGATGGATTATCATATCGATATGATATCGTTGTTAGTCGTGATTGACTATTTGATGTGTAGCATCATTGGACCCAAATTTTGGGATTTTAAAATGGTTTTAAATTGATTTTTGAAGATATGCTATATTTTTGGAATTGATCCATTATAAATAAATAAACGTTATAATTTTTAAAGTTATAAAAATTATGGTTTTTGTGAAATATAGTTAAAAAGCTGATTTTTAGAAATACGATTAAAAGTCGATTTTTGAGAAATATGAACTAATGATTTTATAAAATAATTTAGATTGGATTTTTGAATATATGATAGAAGTTTAAATATAGGATTTATAAAATTTGATTTTTTTATAAATCGAAATGATGAAATTATAAAGGAAATTAAAGACGTTTTAGAATAATAATATAAACTGATTTATATTAAGAGATTTATAAATGGATATTTATAAATTGAAATATAGACATTATAAAACGAGTTTTTATAAGTGTTTGAATGTAGTGAAAATGAATTTCATAATAGAATGAAATTTATAGAATTATAAACTGTGAAGTTATAAACGAAATTTATAAATAGTAAGATTTATAAATTTGGTGAAATTTTTTGAAGAATAGATTTATTAAATAAATAAATTTTATAAGTTATAAGGTTTATAAATTGAAAAGTCTTTAAAAAGAACGATTTTGTAAAATAATCGTTTTATAAGCAATTGACTTATAATATGAACTTTTAGTTTATAATTGAGATATGAAATCAAAAATGTTAATAAAGGAATTTATAAAAAAGGAAGTTTTTATAAATAAATAGAAAAGGAATTTATAAACGTTGTTTTTATAAATTCGCAAAGGACTTATTTTGACAAGTTAATTGTTATAACTTAGAAATGGAGTTATATTCACGTTTTAGACAGTGAATAATCCTTTAAGTTAAAGTGAATAGAAATGATGAAGTTTGTTAACGTAGTTTATTCACGTTCTTGAACAGTGAATAACACGTTAAAGAAATTGTTTAGAATGTGAATGTTTTAAATAGAATTAAAACGATTCAACGATGTTTTAAAAAGGTATTGAGATTGAAACCATAGATTTCAACATTTATTGTTGAAATAGACGTTTTCGAGAAATAAAAGGAAATGGTAGACTATAACACTGTTGTTATAGTAAATGATTTCCGAAAGGAAATACTTTTGAATAATATTGGGATTTATATATCTATTTTAAATTCGAATCCCTATACTAGTGATTTTGGGTTGTTGTAACGATGTTTTACGCAACATTCGTTTTGGCCCAAATAAATATGTTAAGTGAATGATTTCCTTAAAGAAAGAAATATATACTTAATTCGGTTTAAGTATATTGAATATTTTCTAAGTGTTGAAAATAAAAGATTGTGAATTACTTATTTAGTAAGTATGGAATTGTTTTCCAGTATAAAGTGAATATTTAGAATTTATCTTTTTGAAGATAAATTGAAATGAATGATTGAAATCATATATGCATGGATATTTTGAAATATAAATTCATTATGGAATTTATGAATGAAAAGTGGAATTTGTATGAAAATAAATATTGATTTATTTTTGAAGTGTTGAAACTATATATCTAGTAAAGATATTTTGGAAAATAAATAATTTGGAAAATTATTTGGAATCTGGTGATGTATGCATATCAATTGATAGTTCAATAACCGACTATCAATATTTCCCTTTGAATGGGTATTTGATGTGAATTGTTTGAAATTGAATGCACACTTATTTTGAATAAGCGCTCACTATTCGGGTTAACCGGGAAAGGACCATGGGGTCGTATAACCCATTCCGAATATGTGATACGTCGTTATGAATTGCATTTGAAGATCGGTGTTGAAGACCGAGTATTTGCGAGAGCGATAGGATGACCTATCGATTGTCTCTGCACTGGGTCGCACCTGGTATAGAGATTCCTTAAGTGATGGGAAATTCGATCGGGATTGTGAATACCCGGATTTGCAAGGGCTTCGTAAGAAGTGCCTTCGGTTTTGTTCGATCCCGGAACAGACTTGTATGGATTGTATGCCTGACATTACAATTTGAGATATAAAGCCGATTTCTTTCAAATATATTTCTGTTGGTGGCGGAGAATTTATTCTTTGCTTAACACCCTTCTTTGAGACGTACGAGCTCAAAGGTTATATAGTTGAAGTTATCAGCGATATATCCCATTTTGGTAATGTGACATGCTGAGTGATGCTGAAATGATCATTGTGTTGATTATTTGTGATAGGATCATTTATTTGATCGTCTATCCTTGTGATCATTGTGTTGATCATTTGTTGACCCAAAGCATGGCTTTTGTATAAAGTATGTTTTTGTGGACGTGACTTCGTCGAGCCTCACATCCCGGAAATGGTCAAAACAGGAAAGATGCGGCAAGGTTATTAGGGGTTGCTGTAGCTCCCCTTAGGGTATGTGCATTTCCTTCTGGAAAGGGGTGGTATCATGGTATGGAACCCAGATACTTACTCATGTTGAAAACACTCTATTTATTATGGTGTGATGTTGGATATCGAGCGCTCGGTTGAAAAGGTCCTAAAGGACCGGGGAATGGCGTGCTCGTGTCAGTAGTTACCCAGTTAGGGGTAACCCGGCCTTGTGTTGGCAGAGATCCGGTTTGGTTCTCGGGGATGTCTTTCCAGAGGCATTCTCAGTGGCAATGGGAAGTTCCTTGGCCTGATCATTCGTTGGAAATCCAAAGAAACAATACGAGACTTGTACGGTTTTAGTTGTATAACCTGCTATGGAATGTGGCGGTAACCTGCTATTGAACATAGTTAGCTATAGTAGGCATACGATAATGGTCGTATGTTGGCTAAGATTTATATTCTACTTTTGAAATGAAATTTTCTCTATACTATGCACTAGTAATAATATCAAATATTATTTTAAATGCGTATCAAGCATCTTTGACTATCATAAGGAGAAATCTCCTCCGATTCTGCGTTTGCATTGTGTGTGTGTGCGGGAGGCCTTATGGTAGTCTCATTTTTAAAAGCATTGCGAATTGAAATAAAAATATCTCTCTATTGATTTTAAAGATAAATAAACTGTTTTGAGTTCTCACACCAGTCACATGACTGACTCGGAGTTTATTGTTTTCCTTCCTAAACTCTGGGTGCCCACCAATTTCCACACGGGCAGTTAAGAGTTAGGTTTATCAGGATATTCTGGATATTCTGGAGTTGCTGGAGGCAAGCTGGATGGCATGGCGTATTACTTATATAGTATTTCTTTTTCCGCTGCACTGTTTGTTATTGTTGTACACTCTGATGATGATATGATGAAATGTAATGTATAAAATGTAATAACTGATATAGTTCCTTGTTTAAAGATTATTCATTTATTATTATATGTTGTTCCGCTGCGAATTGTGAGATTCTGTTGTTGTTCTGTTATTTCTTTCTGTTCCGTTCTATTTTTAAAATTCTTCTATCTTCTATTTTTCAAATTCTCTGTTTTTCTAAAAATTGTCTATCTTCTTTTCCCTCTATTTTTCTTTTTCTTTCTTCTTTTTCTCTCTTCTTTCTTTTCTTTTCTTTTTAAAACCCATAACTTCTCGGTTTTCGGCCTTCGATATTCGGCAGTCGATAAAGTGAGTGTCGATGTCGGATTTCCGAAGAACGAAAATCCGCGGCTGTTACACGTACATCCTACGTATTTATTTCATTGATTATTAGCCAAATCAATTTCCTTTCTATTCACCCTCAAATTGAACTTTATTCACTTAATCACATTTTCCTTAATTCTCATTTGGATTATATCTTCAATTCTTATCTCAGTTGGGTATTTAATCAATAACAATTTGAACTCCGACCAGTTTAATTTTAGAAAATAGGTTGAAAATTTTAGAAATAGACAAGCAATTGAAAAATAATTATTAGTTTGCAAAATGGCTGTAAAATAGTTAACTAATTGTAAAATAACTGGAAAATAGTTAAGTAGTCTCAGAAATTTTAGATAATTACAAAATAGTTGTAAAATAGTAATTAATTTGTGAAATAGTTGAAAAATAATAATTAGTTTATAAAACAGTTGAAAAATGGTTAACAGTTCCAAAAATAATTGTGAAATAAATATAAAATAATTTGGATTTAAAAAGAAAGGTTGTATTTATTAAATAGCTTGGAAAAATAAGTTTATATTAAAACAATTTATATTGAAAATAGTCCAGAGTCAAAACTGTTCACCTCCCTATCAATTCAATTTAAATTTCCACTTCTATTTAAATTGACTCAATTCTAACTTAAATAACTTCAATTTCTATTGAAATTTATTTAACCCCGGTTCAAGTTGAATCAATCTTGATTCCTTTCCCAATTTAAATCAAATTCCATTTGATTTTAATCGTATTCAACTTTAATTATAATTTCAAATTATTCCAATTAATTTGGACTAATATCAATTGAACTCACTTCAATTTCAATATCTTTTCAAGTTAACCCAATTCAAATTTTCCATTTAAAATTTTAAACTTATTCATCTTCAATCACAAATCCAATTAATTTAAATAAAATTCAATTTGAACTAATTCAATTTCAATCTCAATTTTAAACCATCTCGAATTATATAAATTCGAGTTAAATTGTTAAAGGGTGGGTTAACTCTTTATACCATTTAATTCTGGATTCATTTCAAACTTATCTGCATTTAATTTTTAATTTGGTTGTATTTCTATTACCACTTAATTTAATTCCAATTCAATATTTAAATTTGGCTGTATTATATTACTACTTAATTTAATTCCAATGCTTTAACAACCAATCACCTTAATATTTATTAGAAGGAAATATTGCTTTATATATCAAAATATTTTTTTATATAAAACCATTTAAAATCTTTATATAAGAAAATAACAAGTACGCTCTCATGTGTGTGTGTGTGTGTGTGTGTATACACACTTAACTCATCCTAGAGTACGACAGACTCTATTTAAGGAGTTATCCCCACCAGAGCCAAGGTTCTCGCTTAACCTTTCAGCTCTGATACCAACTGTAACGACCCAGAATTTTCGATCCTGAAAATTCCAGATAGTTATGAAAAAGAAGAAAGAGATAGAAGAAGAAGAAGATCAGAAACATCAACATCTTATAGTCGCAGCGGATAAAATATAATAATAAATAATATCAGTTTACAAAAAAAATACTATTCTGCCGATTACATTTATAGTACATCAGAGTTACACATATATATACAGACATTGAGTATACACAATCATCATGTCACAGATACACATCAATATAATACAGCGAAAGCACTCCATATGTTCCTGCCATCCCGCTCGACTCCTGAGCTCCAGAACTTCCTTACCTGAAAATTTGTAGTACTCGGTTTGACCCGAGCATTACATCAAAGTAACACCCGGGTCAGGTGGAAACCAGCGTGAGTAAACCCATCCAACATGGAATACAAAGCGTACAACTTATATAAAACCGGGTAACTCATATCAATTTACAAATTCACAATTTGTTATAGGCATCACTTATTCCACACATCCATTTTTTTTAAGTACCAAGATTTAGATTTAAATAGTCCAATTCCTTTAAATCACTGCACTCTAGCCTATAGATTTCACATATCAATCTATAAAAATTCGAAGTGGTTACGAGTGTTTCCTAATACCCGAACCCGGTCTCTTCGAGTCTCAAGTCATCCTAACCCAAGTTATTCGAATGAAATACACAACATTTCATATCAGAGATATCAACTCATTCAAAGCATTCAATACCATTCAATCATCCATAAGAAAAACTTGATCGCTACCAAAATTAATTTAATTAAACTAATTGAATTTCTAACCTCAATCACTTAGATTTCACAGTTGATTGTTCATCTTAATTAATCAACCTGGATTAATTATCCTTTAATTACATTCAAGTAATTATCTTTAATTAACTTCATAATATTAATTATCCTTAACCAAAAACAATAAGTAATCTCAATTACTTCATGAATTAACTAACTATTTTAATTACATTAATCCTTAATTACTTATATTAATTAATTTCTCATAAGTCACTTATTATTGATTAATTCATCTTAATTAATCAATCTTTAACTGCATCGTTAATTATATAAATTAATAATTTCCAATTATATTTCAATTTATCCTAATCTAAATTAATTACATTAAATAATTAATCATTAATTAAACCGCAAATATTAATCATTCTTGATTTATCTCAACCTGTAATTATCTACCTTTTTATTTACTTCATTAAATAAATTAATTACTACTTAATTAACTATCTTAATAAATCTCTTGATTAATTACACAAAGTAATTTTATTTTATTAATTACATTAAGTAATTACCTATCAAACCACCCAATGATTATTTTAATTTAATTAAACTTCATTAATTAACTTAATCCTTAATTAATTAATTCAAACCCTTAATTACTAAATTAATTAACCCTTATTAATTAATTGAATTAAATTATTATCCATTTTTAGTTACCCTACTAATTTAATGAATCACAAATCATTAAACCCTTATTAACTTTAAAATGAAAACAATTTCTTATTTATGATTTAAGTTTAAAATAATTTAAACCCCGAATGCTTCGAGTCAAGAACAATTAACTCGAGAACCAACCAAAACCAAAGTCACCTGATCATCAGTGCACATCCAATCAATTCAACCATTCAACCAATTATTTAAATTTAAAAATTTTAAATTTAAATAAAAAAATCCAGAAGAGTGAGATTTACTCACCTTTGCCCCATAAATTTGCAAATCCACTTCATCCTCGATTTGATTCCACGATTATTGACCTTGTATAAACATTTATACAATTTATTAATATTTGAATTGATCGAACAGTTAATTACTACTTACTTGTTTGATTTAAACCATTAATTTGGTTTTAAACAAATAATTTAATTTAACAAATTAATCACCTAACTAAATTATTTGAAATAAACCAGTTTATGAATATATATATATATATATATATATATATATATATATTCTTTGAAACTACACCTATAAAAATAATCTATAGGGGTTAAAAATTTGACTTTTATATAACTTTCAATATTTTAAAATCCTCTTTTTTTTTCAAATCTTATATAAGCTTTCTGCTTTACTGCATACCCATATATCTATATATATATATATTAAAATTTTAATAAAATAAATTCCTTTCCAAACCTATATACATGTACTAAATAAAATAAAATAAAATAAAATAAACAGAACTGTTTTAAATTCCTTTACTGTAAAATTAAATTTCAAACACATATATATATTTATTAATTTATTTAAATTAAATTAATTTAAATGCAGATACCTTGAGTTCACTGCCTACCCAAAATGCAAATCGAACTCCAGAAAATCCATCCCCAAATCGAAACGAACAGTGCCTAAGTGAGCCGCCTCCACCTGAATCGATGAACCCCTGATGCCCGTGCGCCTGCTCCCCTCTCGCGGTCGCCACCTCGCCTCATCGCATCGCGAACGCCAACCCTACAGCTACACGAGATTGCATCGAGTCTCGCTCCTCCTCACGCGACCCACACCGAAACCCTAGCGCACACGAAATTGCGATTCAATCGCGAGCCTTCTTCCTCGTCTTCGATCTGGAGTTGGGCAAGAACGAATGACTTTTTTTTATACGATTCGGTTTCGTAAGAAAACGAATGATGATTTTTTTTCGTTCGGCCTGGAGGAAGGATTGAAGATGAAGGGATAAGCGGCCATGATTTTTATTTAAAGAGTTGAATTCTCTTCAAAAACAAAATTTGTCTATGATTTTTATTTTCTTTCTTTCTCAGGAAGGTTGAGCGTGACGAGAAAGGGGGATAGTAGGTCTGTGCGCTTCAGAAAGTAGGGTGGCTCGAGTACGATATAGGGTGGCTGGTTGACTTTTATATTTTTAAAATTATTAAATTTCCAAAATATCTTGTTAAGCATAATGCGAAATCTCGAACCCCGAATCAGATATGCCGACAGGCGTATATAAGGTTTTACCCGTATTTCGAACACAATGGAACGTGTTTCGGAGCCTATTTCAATCATATGAGCGAGTTACGGGAATAAACGATCGATTTTAAATTAAATCGATCAAAATAGTTTCTATGCGTTTTGAGCTGCCAGGGTCAAACGACAAATTTGATTGCTACGAAAATTGAAATCCAATAATAACTAACGATTACGGATCCAATGGAACTGGTTTCATCGAATTCTGTGACTGTGCCTTGGAAGGCTATTTTTAATTTCAATTTAAACGATAAACTTTTAAAACCGACCGAATCACTTCCAATTTAAATTTAAAAGCTTTTATTATCTTCAGAACTATCAATATAAATTTTACAGGTCTTCAAATTATTTTTAACAAGCTTAAAACTGAAGATTTAATAATTTACCCAATTTCAGTTTATTAAATCTAATAACTTAATTGCTAAATAATAATAATATTTGAATTCAAGTTGAAAATTAACTTTTAAATATATAAAATCAATTAATTATTCCAATTTAAATTGTTAGAAATTCCGGGTCGTCACAAAAAAGATAAGTGTGGGGGTATTTGATGTGCACGTAGTATGCATATTTTTACCACCATATTTAATCTATTTAAATTGAATAAATGATCATATTGGGTATTTTAACTTGTTTTAACCAAAATCCATATTAATTCCAAATTGTCACATATTCATCTTCATCCAAGGGCAAAATAGTCAATTTTGTGCATAAATTAATTTGAGAAAATTTAATTAGAAATTTTCGTACTATTTTGTAGGAATTTGATTCCAATTACAAGTTGTTTCATGAAGAAGATATGCATGCACAAAAGGAACACAAAGGAATGTAGATGGAAATAATTCAAAGTGACGATCATGGAAGACCCCACTCACCCACTACCTTAATGAACAAATTAGAGGCTAATGCACATGTTTATGTAGTTTGGCTTCTTGTACACTTAAATGATGATTAGTAGAAGCTAATGATTACTTGGCCTCCATACTTTCTCAAGGGTGGTTTGGACATTCCCCAAATATGGATTAGGGTTTCATGCTTGTATAAATAACCTCTTATGTTTCATGTAACTTGACTTCCTCTCTTAGTTAGTTTTAGGCTCAAAATAAAAATATAAGTTCTCTTTCTCTTTTCATGGCTACTTAGCCCTATTTTTATTTAATGTAACTTTTCCTTTTATGCAATGTTAGTTAACATTCTTTTACATTTACATGCTCTCTTTCTAATTCTTGTTAATTAGCTTCTCTTTTCCATTAGTCTTCATCTTGCTTTCTTTTTTGCTTCCATGTTGCTAGCTACTATAATGACCTGCAAATTTGTACCCCTTGGGTCAACACTATTCTATATCAATCAACTCAAGTTGAACAGAAATACGAACCATTAGGGTTAAAAAAGAAGAGGTAGAAGAGAGAAATCAGAAAACAACAATAGAACCTTACCATCGTAGTGGAATAAAATATAATAGATATTCAATGATCTTTACACAAAAGAAAACTATATCTGTTTATACATACATCATCAGAGTTCAACAACTTCAATAACATACAACTAGATACACAGTAGAATAATACTCAAGTACGGAAATACGTATCGCCATCCAGCTCGTCTCCTGAGCTTCACAGCCTTCTTTCCTGTATCCTATAGTACTCGGTCTGACCCGAGCATTATAGTTAAATAACACCATAGTCAGTCTGTAATGCCATCGTGAGAAAACCACCCAAATCGATTATTAATGTTTCAAAAATCCTTTGAAAATCAAAAGCATCTCGTAAGACCACGCCATAAATAAACATATCAGGTTTTTACCTTACGATAGCTAAAACACTTTTTATTACAATTCTCTGATGTTATAATAGGCTCTATCTACAAATACTTATTAAAATAGATGAAATTGTTACATGTATTAAATTCCAACTACTACCCACAAAGTGGGCAATACAAACAAAACTCGTAAAATGCACATAGCGAGAATGGATTTCCAACTAATGACTATGCACTGGGGTACCACCTGTCACGGTACATGGCCTAGATCACCGTACCGAGGATTACTCTCAATCCCCTGCAACACAAGACCGGGACTACCCTTACTAGATAATCCCGAGTAAGATCACCCCACGGTTGGGATCAGCAACCGCACCACTAAGCCGAAATAAAAGGGACATCTAGACAGGGATGACTCACCCTGAAATGGGTGCTACGCACCTAGCCTTGCTGCATAACCCCTGATTTTCAGTCATTCCCGGTTGACGAGGCTTGAGGCTAAGCGTTACCTTTTAGATCGTTTCACTTAGAATGCCCATCGCCCACCTGACGATGTTCTGAAAGCATTCATCCATACAAGTCCATCTCGGGTTCGAATGGAACCGAAGGCACTACTCCTACTACATCCATTTTGGAATTATCCTCGGAATTAGTATTGACTAGCCCTTGCACTTTACTGCTCCATCTTCGACTCCGAATTCGTTTTTCCATGAAAACGTACAAACCGGACCGAAGTGTGTTTCGAGAAATTAATCCCCGTCCCGGTCTCTTTGAAACGATCAGCGCATTTGGCCAATATTGATAGTCGGTTATTTAACTATCAATTAACATTCACAAGCATCCATCAAAGATAAATAATTTCTCCAAATTATTTATCAACCTCAAAATATCTTCGCGAGATATATTTCCATTTACAAATCTTTTTGAAAACAGTTTCGACACACCTTTCTCATAAATTAAATCTCTAAATATTTATTTCCATTGAAAACAACCAAGCACAAAGCTTTAGATTTCGAAAATAATTTAAAAACACTTTATTATAAATTATCCTTCAAAATATTTAAATTAAAAATTACTTTAATACTTTGTTAAAATATATACTATAGGGATATTTAAAATGAGGCTACTTTATAAAATATAAAATCAGATTTTCTCCTTTAAAACAAAATATCAAGTCACCTACAAATAATTACTACTATAATCGATTTGAAAAATACTTACTTCAGAGTTTAAACATTTAAAAATATTTTTTTTTTAAAACAAGCTTTTTTAAAATGACATTAAAACTTTTAACTTATATTTCTAAATTTACTTTGAAATGTACTTGGCTATCCAGGGAAATATACTTCTCTTCACATCCTTTAAATATAAATCATTATTTAGTTTTAAACAAAATTTCTCATTCCTTTAATAACTTTCCATCGTGAATTTATTTCTCTAAATATCCACTGATATATTACTTTACTTTTATAAACCCAGTCTATAAATTTCAATGTCCCGCTTCTCTTTTAAAGTTCCAACTTCAACCACTTTAAATCAATTTTCAAATTGATTTCCAATTTACTCCATTTTGAAATAAATTCCTTTACTTACTCAATTCATTTCAAAATCCATTAATTATAGACTTATTTATTTATTTATTTATTTTTCGTTTTGATTTTAAATCTTTTAAATGAAACGTACCAATTTCAGATTTTCCAAATTTCTTCTTTATTCTTTTCAATAATTTAAATCTTAAATTTAAAGTAAATTCTTTATTCTTTCAAATAATAACACTGAATTTTAAAATTCATTATCTTCCTGTTTGTTTAAAATACCCTTTTTATATACGGAATTTATTTATTAGAATTTTAAAACCACTACTATTCTTATCCAGTTCATTCTTATTTTATTTAAATTCTCTATAATTATTTCACTTACAAATTCTCTTCCTTTTATTTTCAAAAATCCAATTCTATATATATTGATAACTCAGTGTACCGAAATATATTCAAGTAAACCATAACATTCAGTATTCCAATCATCAATAATATTCATCACAGAATATCGAATATGCATAACAGAGAATATTAAGCAATATAAATAATTTTGAGGAATCCAGTTGGATCCCTCCAACATGTTTCCCTGCATCCACAGATTTAGCACAACATAAAATACCTATTCCACTTCGAGGTGGAATATCGTGGTATATAGGTTTTAAATATAAAATCATCCGCTATTATGCGGCGCATAGGGTCTCATCCGCTATATAATGCGGAAAATCAATCATTCCAATATATACTATACACTACTATATATAATATAGCACATCCAATCAAATCAATCAATCAACAAAACTGTTTAAATTTAACCATTTAAATTTAAGTTATAACCAGATGAGTGAGCTTAACTCACCTTTGCTTTTGTTTGCAATCCATTCCAGACCAGCTTGTTTCTTTTCAGATTTTAAACCTTGAATAAACATCATATGATTTTATTAATATTTGACTAATTGAAAAATTAATTTCCATTTAATAGATTGGATTAACTAATTATTAAATCTAAAACTAAATTTCCTTTAATACATTATTTTAATAATTAAAATAATTAAATAAGTTTATTAAATAAATTAAACACCTTAATAAATTATTTTTAACGTAGCCTAGTAAATTGAATCTTACTTTTCTTCATTTTCAATTATATATGAAAATAATCCATGGGTTTTAAAAAAAATCAAATTTTCGTATATAAACTTTCAACATCTTAAATTCCTATTTATACATATTTTATCATATCGTTTTATTTTATTTTGAAACCCATATATATTTATAAAAATAATCAATATAGATTTTAAAAATCCAACTTTATATATCCAATCATTACAAAATTCTTATATTTTTCTGTTTACAGTTTATTTCCTAACCCACAGATTTTAAACTGGAATCTCCTTTACTGTAAAAACATATATATAAATTAAAAGAAAAAAAAACATCTCACCCTACAGGAAACGTGTGCACCTAGGATTTGACAACCCTTCTTCCCAATCACGAGTCTTCGGTCCCCTTGCGCGAGCGCGTACGTAATCACATACGCGCCTGCTCTCGAAACCCTAAGCGATCACGAACCCTAGCCTCCAATTCCCATGCTTCCATCACTGAACACCACATCCCAGACCACGACGCCCCCTCGTCTTCGAGCACGAGTCTCCCTTCCTGCCGCGTCGAAGTCAACAGCCCCTTCGATTTCACCGTCGACGACCTTGACGCGCGCGCTCGCGTGTGGCATCATACCCTTTTTTTATTTGTCTGAATTGAACCGGGAAGAGGAAAGAGGCCGAAGATTTAGAAAGAGGGAGCTGGATTTTCAATTTCGTTCCGCCATTCGGAGGAAATTCGTTGATCATTTTTGAAGCCTTTTGTTGATTTCGGCCCTCTTTTCTTTTGAATTATTGATCGATTGTTCTTTTTAGCACGTGAATTCGAGTATGAAGGCGAAAGAGGAAAGAAGCGTAAAAAGATGGAAGGGTGTGGCTTATATGAGAAGGTTTGACTATTTAAATTAAATTCCATTAGATTATTCTAGGCATTTTCAGATCGTACGACCAAACGGTAACTCCAAATACTGCGAAAATTGAAATCCGATAATAATACAATATTACGGATCCAATGGAACTAGTTTCGTCAAAATCCGAGACTGTGCCTCCGAAGGCTATTTTTAAATTCAATTTAAACGATATAATTTCAAAACTGAACAAATCACCTTTAATTTCAATTTTTAACACTTTTACTATCTTCGGTATTATCAATATAAATTTTATAAGTCTTCAAATTATTTTAACAAGCTTAAAACTCAGATTCAACATTTTATCCAACTTCAAATTATTTAATCCAATAATTTAATTATCAAATAAGTAGTGATATTTGAATTCAAGTTAAAAATTAACTTTTAAATATTTAAAATCAATTAAATATCCCAATTTCAAAGGCTAAAAATTCCCGGTCGTTGCATCCTCCCCCCTTAAAAGAATTTCTTCCCCGAAACTACTAGTTAGGAAGAATGGTCCAATACTTGTTTACTATTTCCCCAAAACCAAACAATTGTTAATAATAACCAAACAATCTTTAATAAAAACACCTATCCATCTAACTAACTTTCCAAACTTTTCCATAGTTTCCAATAATATTATTTACTTGACAATTCAAATTTGAATTTAAGACCAAACTTTGAATTATCAAAATTTTCCAACATTTTTCTAACTCCCTAAATTTTTAATTTTTTTTGCCAGCGTCTCCTTTGCGCGGCTAGCTCAGTACAACTACAAAATGCCTCTATGGGCTCCCAAATTCTAAAAGAAAACAAAAAGCCAAGTGGCTAGATCAAAATCCCATTTAATTTCATACAGAAATTTTAAACACGTACCTTTTTGTGGAGCAATTCAAATTTATCTTCTGAAATCAAAACCAATTTTCCTTTCCCTTTATAATACATGCATATCCTATTTAGCAATAATATCCAATCATAACATTCAAAAGCATTTTATTAAATCTTCACTCCAATGCTTATTCAATATATTTTCCCGACATTCATATTACTTAAGAATCTTAGCATTTCTTCTTAAGTTCAATATAAGTAATTTATATGCTTCTTATATTTATTTTCACTTTACCACTTTAGTTTATATCTACTTCTATTCAAATTGATTCTCCCATGTACATATGAATTCAATTTATCTTTAACTCCGAATATAAAATTTCATCTTCCATTTATAACTGGTTCACATCATTATTTTAAATTAGTTTCATTCACTAATTTACTTCAATTTCCAATTTGAAATCGTTTGTCGCTAACAAAAAATTTTCCAAAAATTTTCTAACTCCCAAAATATTCGAATTTTTTGGGCAGAGTCTCCTTTGTACGGATGAGCTTTTACAATTTGACAAGAGATATAAATATATATACATCGACCCACCCGGTCGGAAAAAACAAAAACAATTCATATTTCCTATTTTTATTGCGTAGGCGTACCTTTATTTAGAATTTTTAAGCAAGTGCTTATTTAATTAGCATTTTGCGCAATCAAATCCAGCCCAACGACTTCCCTGAACCTGTACTTACTCAACTAAAACATGTAAGTGTTATATATATGAAGTTAAACAACATTTCACTTATTTGCAATAGTTAAACACATGAATTCTAAAAGCCATGCGCACTTAACACTTTCCGTAAGCAATTTATATAGTTTTAATACTAATTCAACTATTTTCAATTAATTCATATACCATTTTCATTCAATTTGAATGGTTACAACCCACTTGCTTACATTCAATTCATTTTTAATTTTAAACAAACCCATATTATTCCAATTGATTTAAAAATCAATTCCATTCACCTCTGTTAATACTTATACTTTCGTTTACGATAAAATGACTAATTTTCTGTGCAAATTTGATGTTATTCATGCAATAACAATTACTTAAGCTTATAACCATTTTAAATTGATTCCAACTCCATTTATTATTTAATTCCTTCTATTTTAATTCATTCACAACCATTTTATTTAACTCGACACATTCTATTTCAATTTTATTCCTTTCATATCCATATTTGTTTATTCCAAACTATTTTATTTAGCTCGAAAACAATCCAGGCTATTTCATTCAATAACTATTTCTTAACTTATTTAAACCACACTTCTATTTGAGTTAAGCTTCTATTCAACATTTACTTAAGTTAACAACTTAAGTTCATTTCCATTTTGAAATAAACCATATCCTCGCTTTTGTCAAATCCATTTTAGTTTACATCAATTTATTCAATTAGTCCCTTTTTAACTCTAAATTCAATATTCTGTTCATTAAATAATATCCAAGGCCATTATTCATTCATACTCACTTGGATTTTATTTGCAATTCAAACCATCACCATTTTAATCCAATTTCATTTTTATTCGACACATTTCCAATTATATTTAATTTGTTAACACTTCTAGTCGAATTTTAATTAATCACTCAAGTTCCGATTCAACCATTCACTTTTAATTTACCATCCAATTTTATTAACTCACAATTCAATTTCTATTTAACCAATTTAAATTCCATTAACAAATACAATTAACTAATTTAATCCAAATTAATTCTCCCCCTATTTATAATTCAATACTTGATTTTTAATCTCAAAAATCATTTCATTTAATTTTCTTAAGTACAATTTATTTTATAATTCAAGTTTGGATTTTTGTTTTATTTTTTTCCAAAACATCAAACAATATTCATTTTGGGTTTTCTATTCCACTTTTCAATTTTATAAGTCACGACTTATTATTTTACACACTTCCATTCATTCTAGGCTTGAATATATTCATCTTTATTTTTACTCAATATTTTCGCTTATTTATAATCCAAGCATATTTTTATTTCAATCCAATTCTTATCCAACTTATTTCCATTTATTTAAGGATCTAATTCCATTCAATATCACCCATAACTCAACTAAATTTTATTCCAATTTAATTCTATTTTAACTCAGATTTATTTAATTCAATTCGATTCAATTTTCTTCATCAATCCAAGTTAATTTCATTTTTAACTTTTCACTTTAAATTTAAATTCCAATATTCAAAGCTCATATTTCCTTCCTGATTTAAATATCATCTCAATTTATAAGCTTATAACCTATCTCATCAGAATTTTTAAACACCCGGCTTTTGGTTTCAATCATTTTGAAATCACCCTTATCTCAAAATCACACTTCTCAACATTTCAAACCAATCCTGGTTTTTTGATTCCCAACAAATTTTCTTGAAATTTTCAAAAACAAAACTAGTTCTTCTGAACAAATTGATTTGGAAGCAATCCGTCACTTCGAAACTCGAAAATGAACATCCATGATGCTGCAGTCATCACCGAAGTTATTTTCCAACGACTGAAGTGAGCTCAGTGCTATATCCTTTTCCAAAATTTTATTTGAAACAATTTCCTTTCAGAAATACTTCTAAAACAATGATGCTATTATTTTTCTTCAAAAAACTTCAGAAAAAACACTTTCAAAATCTCCGGGATTTTAAATTTTCAAACTTTGACTTAAATCAAATTTTAACTACAATTCACTTGTACAATTTATGCTCACACAAATTCCCATTTGATTATATTTCAATTTATAAATCACATTTATAACTCACATTTATAAATTTCATTTTATAAATGATTTTATTTCATTAACCTTTGGTTATATTTTCAATTTCTAGTTAAATTTCCACACAACAATGATAATAATTTAATATTATCATTCCTAACATCCAGGCAACCAAATATTAGCTAAAATAGTTTACAAAAACTTTTCTTTTATAGCAAAATATATTTTGGGTAAAATTATTTCATTTACCCACCTTTAAAACAATACTGTGTCAATTTATCGTGTCAGGTGTATATAAACTCTTCTCAAATAGCGGCCAACTTACTCGATCAGAATTCATATTCCACTCAACCAATAAGTCAGCATAATATTAAAACAGTTTATATTCACTAACAAATACGCGCTCATATCTATTAATACGCTCAAACCCATTCTAGAGTACTACTGACTCTATTTTGAATGAGTAATCCCCATCAGAGCCAAGGTTATCACCAACCTAAGCTCTGATACCAACTGTAATGACCCGCAAATCTATACCCCTTGAGTCAACACTATTCTACATCAATCAACTCAAGTTGAACAGAAATACAAACCATTAGGGTTAAAGAAGAAGAGGTGGAAGAGAGAAATCAGAAAACAACAACAGAACCTTACCATCGTAGTGGAATAAAATATAATAGATATTCAATGATCTTTACACAAAAGAAAACTATATCTTTTTATACATACATCATCAGAGTACATCATCATAGTTCAACAACATCAATAACATACAACTGGAGACACAGCGGAATAATACTCAAGTACGGAAGTACGTATCGCCATCCAGCTCGTCTCCTGAGCTTCACAGCCTTCTTTCCTGTATCCTATAATATTCGGTCTGACCTGAGCATTATAGTTAAATAACACCCGAGTTAGTCTGGAATACCCGCGTGAGAAAACCACACCCAAATTGATTATTAAAGTTTCAAAAATCCTTTGAGAATCAAAAGCATCTCGTAAGACCACGCCACAAATAAACATGTTGGGTTTTTACCCTAGGATAGCTAAAACACTTTTTATTACAATTCTTTGATATTATAATGGGGTCTATCTACAAATACTTATTAAAATAGCCGAAATTATTACATCAATTAAATTCCAGCTACTAGCCACAAAGTGGGTAATACAAACAAAACTCGTAAAAGGTGCGTAGCGAGAATGGATTTTCAACTAATGACCAGGCACTGAGGTGCCACCTGTCACGGTACGTGGCCTAGATCACCGCACCGAGAATTACTCCCAATCCCCTGCAAGATAAGGCCGGGACTACCCCTTCTAGATAATCCCGAGTAAGATCACTCCAAGGTTGGGATCAGCAACCGCACCACTAAGCCGAAATAAAAGGGACATCTAGACAGGGATGACCTCACCCTGAAATGGATGCTACCCACCTAGCCTTGCTGCATAACCCCTGATTTTTAGTCATTCCCGGTTGACGATGCTTGAGGCTAAGCGTTACCTTTTAGATCGTTTCACTTAGAATGCCCATCGTCCACCTGACGATGTTCTGAAAGCATTCATCTATACAAGTCCGTCCTGGGTTCGAACGGAACCGAAGGCAAGGCACAACTCCTACTACATCCATTTTGGAATTATCCTCAGGATTAGTAGCGACTAGCCCTTGCACTTCACTGCTCCATTTTCGACTCCGAACTCGTTTTTCCACGAAAATGTACAAACCGGATCGAAGTGGGTTTCGAGAAATTAATCCCGATCCCTGTCTCTTCGAAACGATCAGCGCATTTGGACAATATTGATAGTCGGTTATTTAACTATCAATTAACATTCACAAACATCCATAAAACATAAATAATTTCTCCAAATTATTTATTAACCTCAAAATATCTTCGCAAGATATATTTCCATTTTCAAACCTTTTTAAAACAGTTTCGACACACCTTTCTCATGAATTAAATCTCCAAATATTTTTTTCCACTGAAAACAACCAAGCGCAAAGCTTTAGATTTTGAAAATAATTTAAAAACACTTTATTATAAATTATCCTTTAAAACATTTAAGTTAAAAATTACTTTAATACTTTGTTAAAATATATACTATAGGGATATTTAAAATGAGGCTACTTTATAAAATATAAAACTAGATTTTCTCCTTTAAAACCAAAAATCAAGTCACCTTCAAATAATTACTACTATAATCGATTTAAAAAATACTTACTTCAGAGTTTAAACATTTAGAATTAATAATTTTTTTTAAAACATGCTTTTTTAAAACGACATTAAAACTTTTAACTTATATTTATAAATTTAATTTGAAACGTACTTGGCTATCCAGGGAAATATACTTCTCTTCACATCCTTTAAAAATAAATCACTATTTATTTTAAACAAAATTTCTCATTCCTTTAATAGCAATCCATCATGAATTTATTTCTCCAAATATCCACTGATATATTACTTTACTTTTATAAACCCAGTTCATAAATTTCAAAGTCCCACTTCTCTTTTAAAGTTCCAACTTCAATCACTTTAAATCAATTTTCAAATTGATTTCCAATTTACTCCATTTTGAAATAAATTCCTTTACTTACTCAATTCATTTCAAAATCCATTAATTATAGACTTATTTATTTATTTTTTTCCGTTTTGATTTTAAATCTTTTAACTGAAACATACCAATTTCAGATTTTCCAAAATTCTTCTTTATTCTTTTCAATAATTTAAATCTTAATATTAAAATAAATGCTTTATTATTTTAAATAATAACACTGAAGTTTAAAATTCATTATCTTTCTATTTATTCAAAATCCCCTTTTTATATACGGAATTTATTTATTAGAATTTTAAAACAACTATTATTTTTATCTAGTTCATTCTTATTTTATTTAAATTCTCTATAATTATTTCACTTACAAATTCTCTTCCTTTTATTTTCAAAAATCCAATTCTATATATTTTGATAAATCAGTGTATCGAAATATATTCAAGTAAACTATAACATTCAACATTCCAATTATCAATAATATTCATCACAAAATATCGAATATGCATAACAGAGAATATTAAACAATATAAATAATTTTGAGAAATCCAGTTGGATCCCTCTAACCTGTTTCCCTGCATCCACAGATGTTAGCACAACATAAAATACCAATTCCTCTTCGAGATGGAATATCGTGGTATATGGGTTTTAAATATGAAATCATCCGCTATTATGCAGTGCATAGGGTCTCATCCGCTATATAATGCGGGAAATCAATCATTCCAATATATACTATACACTACTATATATAATATAGCACATCCAATCAAATCGATCAACCAACCAACTGTTTAAATTTAACCATTTAAATTTAAATTATAACTAGATGAGTGAGGTTAACCCACCTTTGCTTTTGTTTGCAATCCATTCCAGACCAGCTTGTTTCTTTTCAGATTTTAAACCTTGAATAAACATCATATGATTTTATTAATATTTGACTAATTGAAAAATTAGTTTCCATTTAATAGATTGGATTAACTAATTATTAAATCTAAAACTAAATTTCCTTTAATACATTATTTTTAGTAATTAAAATAATTAAATAAGTTTATTAAATAAATTAAACACCTTAATAAATTATATTAACATAGCCTAGTTAATTGAATCTTACTTTTCTTCATTTTCAATTATATATGAAAATAATCCATGGGTTTTAAAAAAAATCAAATTTTCGTATATAAAATTTCAACATCTTAAATTCCTATTTATACATATTTTATCATAATATATTTTTTTCATTTTGAAACTCATATATATTTATAAAAATAATCAATATAGATTTTAAAAATCCAACTTTATATATCCAATCATTACAAAATTCTTATATTTTTCTGTTTACAGTTTATTTCCTAACCAACAGATTTTAAACTGGAATCTCCTATACTGTAAAAACATATATATAAATTAAAAGAAAAAAAAGCATCTCACCCTACACGAAACATGCGCACCCAGGATTTGACAATCTTTCTTCCCAATCGAGAGTCTCCGGTCCCCTTGCGCGAGCGCGTACGTAATCACACACGCGCCTGCTAACTGCGACACCTAACTCTCGAAACCCTAAGCGATCGCGAACCCTAGCCTCCAATTCCCATGTTTCCATCACCCGACACCACATCCCAGACCATGGCGCCGCCTCGTCTTCGAGCGCGAGTCTCCCTTCCTGCCGTATCGAAGTCGACATTCCCTTCGATTTCGCCGTAGACGACCCTGACGCGCACGCTCGCGCGTGGCATTACACCCTTTTTTTATTTATCTGAATTGAACTGGGAAGAGGAACGAGGCCGAAGATTTAGAAAGAGGGAGCTGGATTTTTATTTTCGTTCCGCCATTCGAAGGAAATTCGTTGAATTCATTTTTGAAGCCTTTTGTTGATTTCGGCCCCCTTTTCTTTTGAATTATCGATCGACTGTTTTTTTCTTCTAGCACGTGAATTCGAGTATGAAGGTGAAAGAGGAAAGAAGCTTGCCTTAAAAGCTGGAAGGGTGTGGCTTATATGAGAAGGTATGACTATTTAAATTAAATTCCATTAGATTATTCTAGGCATTTTCAGATCGTATGACCAAACGGTAACTTCAAACACTGCGAAAATTGAAATGCGATAATAATACAATATTACGAATCCAATGGAACTAGTTTCGTCAAAATCCGAGACTGTGCCTCGGAAGGTTATTTTTAAATTCAATTTAAACGATATAATTTCAAAACTGAACAAATCACCTTTAATTTCAATTTTTAACACTTTTACTATCTTCAGTATTATCAATATAAATTTTACAAGCCTTCAAATTATTTTTAACAAGCTTAACACTCCAGATTCAATATTTTATCCAACTTCAAATTATTTAATTCAATAATTTAATTATCAAATAAATAGTGATATTTGAATTCAAGTTAAAAATTAACTTTTCTTTTTATGCAATGTTAGTTAATGTTCTTTTACATTTACATGCTCTCTTTCTAATTCTTGTTAATTAGCTTCTCTTTTCCATTAGTTTTCATCTTGCTTTCTTTTTGCTTCCATGTTGCTAGCTACATTTGTTAATCAAATGACAAATATGAGAGGTTAAGCCCATTCAATTTAGGGGTAATAAAGCTCTCTAATTATGTAGCTTCAACCATTTGTTCGTTCACGCTCTCTTTTTGTGCTTAATGATGATCAGTGAAGTGTTTTATTTGTTGTTCTGGCTTTGAATTTGATAGCCTATATTGTTGACACCAAATAGACTATGCTTAAACAATCACTAACACAAATGCCTCTTCATCAAAATATGATTATGGCAAAAGAAAGTGATTTGAAATTAAAATTTGATGGTTAATATTTATAATCAATAGTTAATAGGCCATACTTGAAATAGATTTCATTTTCATTTTCTTTGAAGTTTCATGAGAGTTAATAAGTGCTTTAAGTGATGTGTTATAGTTTGATGACTTATGTTGGCTAATCAATAACACAAATATGTCATACTTATGATAAACACATCAATTAAAGCACTAATGACCATAAAAGAGAAATCATGATTTCATCTGTTGAACTATGTGATCTAGAGAGTGGATTTATTTTCTAAATTGTCACTTAACTCTTATATTTGCATCTCTTTTATTTTAGTTAGTTAGCTAATTTTCTAATTTTCTAACTTAACATTCTCTTCAACTTTGGTTTAATTTGATTGAATAGATTTTTAAAATTATCAATTCCCTATGCATCGACTCGTACTCGTCACGTACTTCAATAGTACGTCTTACGCTTGCGGTTATTTTTAATTTAAATATGTTCGACGGTTTTCTAAATCGATAGAAAACTAGCCGATTGACCCAAACACAATAAATTTAACATAGGCAAATACATGCCATATAAATAATTGTCTTTATAAAATTCAATGATATATCCTATAGTTTTCATACCATAAATACCAAACATCAAACTTCAACTATAAAACTTTGCAACATAATTAATTTAAAATTGTAGCTATAACAAAAGGAACAAAATTGAACTCAACATGATGCTATAACAAAGATTAAACAAGCAAAAAAAAGTATGAAATAAAAAAAACTAATCTCGAACTTATATTATTAGCATAGAATATGAAGAAGACGACGACATCCAAATCTATTGAAATTCAGTAAAAAAAAATACAACCAGTAACAGATTGAGATGTAAAAGAACCGAAGACGCCAACAATAACTCGAGATGTATGCGCAATAGCGGAAAGCACGAAAATTCTAACAAGATTAGGAATGCAAATTGGAATGAAAATAAGAAAAATTGTCATGAATGAAATAGAAAAAGTTGCAACAAACGAAATAAAGCTAGGAAGCGGACGTTAAGTTTAGAAGAACGGAGGTAAAAATGGAAAGACGGACTTTGAAAAGTAAAAATATGGATGTAAAACACAACATGAAATTGACAGGACATTGTTTATAAAATAATAAAAAGTAAAGATGTGTCATAAATTTCCACAAAACAAAAACCCATGACATAGAAAGGTGAAGACAAGCTCATCCTAAAGCTACAGCTAACACAATGTAATAGAACCATCACTTATTTCCAAAGGTTCAAAACCAAAAGAAAATGAACCGAGTAGCTATTGTGCCCAACAACCGCCACCACAAGCATATAAAGAACAACAAATCACACAACCTCTTAGCTTGCATTTGCTGCACTGTGAAAGGGATAGGAAGACGAAGCTAAATAGATCAAGCTCAACATATATAGAACCAAACAATGACATTCTCAACATAACCAAACCACCAGAATAGAGCAGCTTCGCCATTGAATACAAAAACCAAAGAGGCAGCATATACGCAACCAAATACAAGATAATCAACCATTCACCCGCTAGCGTGACCGTGGTCATCCAAAGGGGGTTGTTGTTATAACAAACCGATGGCTATGATTGCTCTGCTTTTTTTGACTCGGGATTGTTGACAGCAGGGCGGTAAGACGGGAGAAGAGTGGCTTGTAACCGAGGAAGACTCTAGATCTATACGACAGCACAGGAAAAGAAACTCGGCAATAATGATGTTGGCAAGAAGGCGAAGAATGGCGGTTGTTGAGGGAGGGAGCACAAGCTTAAAGCAAAGAGGGCCATGGTGTTAAAAAATATGAAAATAGAAATGGGAAAAACGTGAATGAAATGAGATCGGGAGTGGATAGATGAGAGAGAAATAGCAGGATAGGGCGGAGTAGACAAAAGCAGGAAGAAAAGAGGAGTTGAAGGAGCGGTGGGAAGATGGTCCTCGTCCCCATTTTTTATATTTAATGCCTTCTTTTGATGTGAATCCAAGGGGTTTATGTGAGAACTATTTTATCATTAAATTTATATTTGAATAATTGTAATTCAAATCGATAATAAATTATCATGTTAAATATTAATATTGAATAAATAATGATATTATAAATCAAATTAATATTGTTCATATAGTGGTGATAATATAATTAAAGTTACATTCACATCAAATTCAAACAATAGATATTGAATATGATTTCTTATAAACGATATTACTTAAAACAACACACTGTTGTTAAATCTGCATTTCCCGAGCCCTGTTGAAAGTGAAATGATGCAATGTAACGATCCGTATTTTCAACCATTCGCATTCACACATGCCGGATTTGAATTGCTCAAAATACCGGATTGTTGGTTTATATTTGGAAAACCCAGCATATGTAGTAAATAAATAATCACAGAATCACAGACACAGAGTGATATAATAATAATGCAACGGAAATAAAAGATAGTAGTTCATGAAGCTACCATATACATAACAGAGTTAAATAAAATACAACAGAAGTCTCAAATACAATAGTCAAATATAAGATCAACATACATCACTGGAATCAACTGAATAACTGAAAGCTGGATCCCCAAGCGAAGCTCCAACTCCAAAGGTGAGTCCCGAAACACTGTGCCATTCAGTCTGACCCGAGCGTAAAGCAAAACACAAAACACTCGAGTTAGGATTGACATTCTTATATCAATAAATCCAACTCAAGTGAAATAACAACTGAAAATACAAGTAACTCAAAGGATGTTTGAGATAATCATCCTCTAAGGATCTGTTAAACTATCTACTATGTAGTAATATACACCATTATAATAATGTCTAAAGTAAAGTATAATATATTTAAAAATAGCGTTAAGGAGTTACCCAATATCCCCGTTAACACATTTTATAGTACCGGTAGTCTATACAGTACCGTAGTCCCTCCTCGTCGGGAAGCCACCATAGGATACTCCATAGGTGCGGCACAAAACCAAAATCGTACAAGGCGCGCTAGGGTAGGTGACACGGCACAAGTAGGCAATGCCAGGGTAGATATACCAATTATACTTCTGGGCTGGTGGTAACGCGTAGCAGCCACTACCGCCCACCTCGAGCAACACTCCCAAAATCAAAGGTGCACCGAATCAATCACAAAGTAATAGAATGGTATCGAATAAGTGTGTCCGATAAGAGGAGCTACCTCATTAGCCCGTCGATTGCTCCTGTTCTAGTCACCTTATGCCAACTCACGGGAGTCGGGTCCATGTATATACCTCAATAGAACGTCGCCACCATCCTACTTCATTCTGGAATCTCCATCGCGTACACAGTTGTTAAAGTGGTTTTCGGAGTTTGCAGAGAGTATACAACTTCCGATCCCGGACTCTTTAACAACCAAACGTTATTATAACGCCGCGGTCATTTTCAAAATAGTTTATACTTTAAAACCAAAATATCATTGCCATTTCAAAACCATATCAATATGATATCATTTCCATTCCAAAACCAAATACGATATTATTTCCATTTCAAATATGTCCAATTTCAGAATCATAGCATTTCAAAGTTTTAACACTTTGAAACCAAACACTTGAAATTATAACACTTTCAAAACATAATACTTTGAAATTCATAATCTTTGAAAAACATAACTTCCACCACTTAAACAGCTTAGATATTAAAATAGTAATATAAAATAGTTTCTTCAAATCTCACAGATCAATTCCAAGTCAATTCGAATTCCAAATTCAAATTTAATCAAGTCTCAAATCATCAATTTCAATTCAATTTAGTTCTAAATAAACCATTTCAAATTATATCGATTTCAAAACAGATTTGAACCCCAAAATAAACCATTTTAATATATTTCAAAGCTTTAAATATTCAACATTTCAAAACTAAATTTCATAATTCATATATATATATATATATATATATATATATATATACACACTTCAAATTCACTTTACAATGATTTAGCTTTGAAATATTTACTTAATAAATCCAATACCCTTTAAATAAAAACCCCAAATTACAAATAAACTAAATATTTCCTTCAATTCATTAAAATTGAAATATTCATTTTAAATCACCTTAACCAAAATCAAATTATAAAATCATATCCTTTAAAAATCTCAAATTTAATAAGTTCCAAATCGATTTAATTGAATAAACTTCTTAATTAAGCACAACTTCAAATAAATTCAAATTTATCTTTTCAACCTTAACTTATAAAATCATTATAAACTCTATATTTGAAAATAAATTTTAAATAAATACTCAAACATATTATATAAATTAAATCAAACTTACTTAATTTAGATCTTATTATCAAACTTATTTTAAAATAAAACTAGTTTATACATATTTTTAGAAATAATAAAATCATAAGTAAATTCTTAAAATTTATAATTTCAAAACCAACTTATAATTTTAAAATTTCCAAAACATATAAATTAAAAATCAAGAATTTAAACTTATAAAACACACACACATAAATCAATATTCATTAAGACTATATATTTCTTTCCAAAATTATAGAAATCATTTCAAAAATATATATAGACCAACGGTGTCTGTATATAATTTACTATCCTAGGTCAAGTGATACGGATAATTATCATTTCAATCCGTAGTTTAAATATATACGGGTATATATCGTTTCAACCCACAATCCCAAATTCAATTCAATGAAAATCGCTTAGGTCTATCATTTCAACCCATAACGATTTTCTCCTATTCTACAATCGTTCGGGTATGTATCATTTCAACCCATAGTGAATTTTATACTAACATGGAACTTGCAGAGTGATAACATATATGATAATAATATAACAGGCATATATAAAAAATATAAATAACAGTTAATGGTGTCAGAGGTCACAGGTGAACAGATACAGATAACAACATATTTATAGCAATGTAAATAACTAACAGCAGCATATTTCAATTGTCGTTTCAATTGAAATCAAATTTAATAAATATAAGAACGTTAATCTAGAGTGATTTCTTACCTTTCGAGGTTAGAGACGAACGAGAATGAGATGAGTTACGAATCCAAGCACGAATTTCTAAGCAAAGCAGGATTGACACGAATTCAACTATCAAAGATGATAACAGACATAGATGGAAACGATCAGAATCAGTTTGATAGGAATAACAATTTATATATTAGAAATCATTGCTTTAATTAAGTACATATATTAAGATCAACATATATTTAAAATAGTATGTATATTTGTTTTTCTCAAATCAATAACTTAACTTCAATCAAAATAAAAATCCATATATATAGGAAAACAAAATTCACCTATATATTGAAACCAGAATATACTTACAAAAATTCATATATATATATATAAGTATATATATATATATATATATATATATATAAGTAACCTTATATACTAACTAAAACAACTTATATTCTGAAGTAAATTTACTTTATTATTAGAGCTATCAAACATATCAAAACATTTCACGTTATAAAACCAAACATATACATGTATGTTAAATGTATATATCCTTTACTGTAAAAATATAAAATAAAATCTATATATAACATATAACAAATATGTAGACAAATATATATAAAAACAATTATATATAAGCTATTCCAAGGATCATATACGTATTATATACACACTCAATAAAATATACATATATATTCTGATAGTTATATAACTCATATAACAATCAGGCTATATCTTCATATATATATATATATATATATATATATAAAACTTACATATATATTTATTCACACACATATTTTATTCAAAATCTGCTTATACCAAATACTGATGCATATTTTATTCAAAAAATCTACACGTATGAAGCCTAATACATACAAACATATAAAGTATGCGTATAAATATAATATTATAAGCTTTAAAAAAATACACAAATGCAGATACGTATAAACTAAATGCAATATATATAACTTAAGGTGATCCCATATATATGCCAGACATATGCGCATAATACAATTATATAAAACCTTTGTTCCCATATGAATACAAAGTGACCAATATCTAAAACCTGATATAAATATAAAACATATACGTATAAGTACAGGTACATATAACTTGTAAAACAGAGTATATATACACTTAAAATATATGTAACGAACAACCATATACTCACATATACAAATATAACTTATATATATATGCATATATACATACAGACATGTCTATATATATATATAACACTAACCCATATATATACAACAGATTACCCATAGTTTAAATAACTTAAATATAACTAAATAGTCATATAACTTTATAAAAACACAGATCATAAATATATAAAACAAACTAACATATGACATATACAACTTGCGTATGCATATGCATATGCAGACAACTATGTAGACAAATATACCCATAAACAAACCCATATATCGAATATATACAAACAAGTTCTATAAAGGGGCATTTCACTAGAAGGACAAACATTGCAATCCAATTAGTTTTTAGGACACACATCTACAGAAATTAATTTCAAGGCCAAAGTCAGCAGAATAATTTCTTTTAAGGACAAAGTCAGCAGTCCAATTACTTTCAAGACATAATTTCATAGGTTTTTAGGCCTTAGAAACTAATTATTTTGCATTTCGTCCTTAAAAGTAATTATTTCAGTTGTGTGTCCTATAAACTAATTGCACTTGCTACAGAGGCCCTTGTGGCTAATTTCCACTTCTATAAACTTATTATATACGATTTCGCGCAACAAACAAAACAAAAGGATGCTATCATATATACACGGCAGCATCAAATATATATAACAGACTGGTTATATATATTACCGACATTTTAAAGCATACTAGATTATCAATATATCATACACTTATATGATACTAACATATATAAGCCTGAATATACTATAACCTATATTAACTATGCATACTATACTATATTATAAACTTAGTTATATAACAATATACATATTCTACTTTGTAAACCTGCTTTATAAAACTAATGTATACAGTACTATATAATAACTTACATATATAACAACATCTATATATATGTTTATAATTCCATACATACACAGTAGAGTATAGAGTAGCAACATGTTTGTATAAATTCATTTATATATAATACCTTTATAAAGAATGGAGACCGAGAGTGGAAGCATGGCTAGAGGACTGCTGCACGATGTTTAGCAGCTTGTAGGACAAGGGATCTCAGTTTAAGCAACTGGAAGGTGAGGTGGAGCGATAGGTCGGCTGTGGTAAGGAGGAGCGCTGGGCGTGGCTTTCCGTTGGCGACAGAGGGGAATATGGCGAGTGGGAGGCCGTAGTGATAGGGCTTGGAGGGAGAGGGGAGACTTCGGGTATGGGTAGTCAGTTTGGTGGAGTTCGAACGGAGAGGGAATGTTTGGGGCTTACAGTGGTGGGCGAGTTATTGGTTTTGCCGCTCGGTGATAGGAGACAGTGAAGGTATAGTGAGGCACAGGTGAAAGGAAGAGATGGGAGGTAATGCGTTTGTAGAAGATGAAAGAAAGATACTTCCTGAGATTGGAATGAACAGAAGCAACATGAAAAGTCACCACAACGAAATATATTGAGTTCTAGAGAATAGGAATAGTGAATGGTAGGAATCAGAGAAAATAAATTCTAGCGTAATTATTTCTCAACCGCAGAATAAATGAATGGACAGAAAGAGTTCTAGAGACCCGAAACCGATACCGCTACGGAAATCATTTCGTGGATTTCGCCGTCCCCGGACTCCAAACACAAAATTGAATATACTGCAAAGATCAGCCCGATAAGACGATCAAAATGGTATATAGATATCAACTATACGTATTCGATCAAAAGTCGATAATTGGTACCAAAAATGCTGTTATTTTGTCGAAAGTAAGATCGACAGAGCAATAACAGTCAAAATTTAGAGAAACGAAATATGACGTCTCACTCAGAAGACGATTTGTAAATTTTGTATAGAAAAATATTCAGGTTTGGGAAACATTTTATTATCATCAATATTAAATATTTAAATTGAAATAGAATTGCACCAGAAAATAAACTTCCATATTATCTGACGAAAATTTACCAGTTTTTATGTTAAAACAGACTTATTTCAAATAATAAATTTTCATTTCAAAATTTTTGTTGTTTAAAAATTTCACAAAATTTCAATTAATTAAATAAATAAAACTATTAAAATTTACAGGTCGTTACATGCAAGCACCAAATCGAAAAGAGCTGCTTTCATAATAAAATTTAGGGTACAAGAAAAGGAAGCAAATAATAAGGAGAAGTCCAGACAGTACTGCACTCAAAAATCTTAGGACAACGATTCAAAGACTGCGCCGGTCCCTCCAATTTCGGTGTTACATTAAGACATTGAGCTCGAAAACCTAAAGTGGTCATAGGGTGTAGAAAATAATCTGCAACAGTTATACATTGAATTGTAGCATAACTTCAGAAGTGACAACGAGATGGCGATAATGTCCATCCCCACCAAAAGCCGCATTAATAATGCCTGAGTACAATATACCCCCCTGAAAAGCTATATATAAATGGGAATGTGCTGCACTCATAAATCAGTGTACAAAAATTACATCTTATATCAATGGGATATAGGGATGCACCACCCTTTTTGTTTTACACTAAAAGATGGAATAGCACTGCAGTTTAATAGTGAAGTGGGACCAATAGAGAAGTGCACCACCATCAGAATGGGCTAATGGATGATGTCGAATGGATCGAAAAAGTACAAGTAGTACATGTCATTTCATTGGACAATCTTCAGGGTCTTTGTTTAGTAAGAAATAAAATTGTGTTTCACTTTCGACGTGTGAAGTAGAATATATTTCCGCTGCTTTAGCACGTGCTCAAGTAATATATATGCAACAAACACTTTAAGATTTTGGTATAAATCTACCTAAATCAATAATTTATTGTGATAATACAAGTGCTATAAATTTATCGAAAAATCCTATAAATCACTATAGAACTAAACATATTGACATCCAACATCATTTTCTTCGTGATCACATAGAAAAGGGTAATATCTCTCTTGATTTTGTATCATCAGAATATCAAGTTGCAGATGTATTTACTAAAACTTTATATGAAAAGATTTTTCTTAAATTAAGACATGACTAGGAATTATATCATTACATGATTTATAATTTGATATTAAAGTGTAAAAAGTTATAAAATAAATAAAAATTTAATAAAACAAAAATTAGAGATGATGGCCCTCAAACTCTGCACTCATGGGAGAAAGTCACGTGTCATGCCAACATTCTATTGTTTTACTTATTTTAAGGCTTTACATTCTTTTTATTGAATATACGGCTATAATCTTTTTATTTGTTTAACCTTA
Organism: Allium cepa; assembly: GCA_030765085.1. Taxonomy (NCBI): domain Eukaryota; kingdom Viridiplantae; phylum Streptophyta; class Magnoliopsida; order Asparagales; family Amaryllidaceae; genus Allium; species Allium cepa. The sequence goes on along the minus strand of CM060940.1, from coordinate 663,403,396 downwards.
CAATCTTATATCTATTTATAAGTTATAGATGATAGCTGTAATTTATTGATATATGCTAACCAGAAACTATATAACTTCAGAAATAGAAAGAGAAAACACTATATATACATGAAGAGATTTTTTTTTAATTCATATAAAACTAATTTTAAGAAAATATATACATTATCTTTAAAACATGTCGTCTCAAGAAAGGTTCGATCTCTCATCAATTGTTTTCAGCACTCCAACTTTGGATTTGTCAAATAAATCTGCTCCTGTGTATATTCCAGTGAAGATTACTCCATCTTCTAATCATCATACTCGATACGCACCAACCAGAAAACGAGCTAAGGAAAACTTAGACTTTGGATCACCTTTTACCAAGGATAAAATCGATGATATTCATCACTGTCAGCGTGAAACCTTAAGTTTGCAGCGTGAGATGTATTTTGAGAAAAAATACCATGGTAGACATTTAAATTTTCTTGAACAATTCGCTCTCAAATTCTATGGAACGACTCCTTAGCAAGGTGCGCACAATCCACCTCCTCAACGACCTCACGTATCTTCAAATTCTTTGGAACAAGGTGCTCAATGTAATGTTTGGTCTCCATTAATTCTTTACGTGATATCACCAAAGTTGGACCAAGCTAAGATGAATCCAAGACTTCAGAACAATAAAATCTATATTTTTATATATAAATTTATGTTCATGAAATTAATATTGTAATTTGGAGATGCAACACGTTTATTGAAATGAAAATTATATTTGTTTTAACATGAGAATAAAGCTTAAAAAACAAATATATATATATATATATATATATATATTAGCTTGTTCATTAACCAAATTTGACTGAAACGAAAATAAGCTTAACCTCAAAAAATTCAACAAATTCAGCCAACTGAGCATATGAGTTCAGCCGGTTGAACCTTCATATATAATATTTTTTCAGAATTCAGTCGACTGAAGTTCCCATCCAGCCGATTGAATTATACCCATTTTGAACTATATACTTGCAGGTTGCAATTTTTCCCACTTCAGCCGGTTGCCTTCATCATTTCAGTCGGCTAATCCATCTGTTTTCTGTTTTTAATATAGATCTGCATGTTTATTAATGCAACTATTCAATCTAACATACTTCTTTTTACCATCTACCCCTTCATTTTCAGCTTACCCGATCATTCACTACTCAGAAAAATCCAAAAGAAAACCCTAACTTCTTAAAAAAATTCAATTTTTCTTCAAATTTCATAAAACAAAATGGCTCCAAGATCAAAGAGAGCAAGAGAATCAACAACCGGACCTTTGGAGAGTCAAATTTGGGTATGGTTATATAATGATACCGTGGTAAATAGTTTCAATAACATGAGAAATTTGAAGCTTTTAGAAGGAGCCTTCATGAAATTTCCAGACTTCAATGGCTATGCAATTAGAGAGATAGTCGAAGCTCATGGTTTTGATTCACTTATTGGGTATGATTCTTATAATATTAAGATCTACCCTCTTTTAATTAAGATTTTTGTGCCAATATGAATCTCGATAATTAAAATCCCCAAAAAAAGATGATATTACATGGACATTGGTCTATGGAGTCAAAATTTATTTACCTCTTCAAAGATCAGGCCCCATTTTAAGATGTCCATCCGAGGGCTTGGATATTGATGATGTTAATGTTGATATGTACAATCGTGATGAAGTAACCCATCTTTTCTGGTCAGACAATTTAACCATTTTAAAATCTAGCACCCAACATCCTAAGGTAAGAATCATCCATCGTGCACTTATTCGGTCTCTACAACCCCAAACTGGAAGTTATGAGAAAGTCTACAAAAGGGATTTTCAAGCTTTATATGTTATTTACTCCTCTCGATGAGTAAATTAGGGTAAAATAATATTGGATGAATTTCTTACCATCAATCATAAAAGGAGCTACAAAACAATTCACTATGGAGCTTCCATAATGTGGATTATGCAAAATTTTGGAGTTTCAATGCTCGATTCCGATTTCATGACTACAGGTGAGCTTAACTCCAAGATACTTAGTCTAACGAGTCTTCCAAAGCGTCCCAAAAACCAACAAATCATTACTTTTCAAGAATGTGTTGAAAATCGTAATCGAGGAAATCCGTAACCGAGAGACATGAATATTGCTTCCTCCTCTCAAGTTCCTCAACTAGAAGAAGAGGACAATGAAATTCACGAACTTCATATTGATGTGCCTCCAAAGCAAGCTCTTGTAATGTTATCGCAGAATCAAAGAAAACTTAGTCGGCGTTTAGCTAATGATGAAAACAATTTTTATAAAAAAATAATAAGCTAAATTCGATAAAGGGTTTTCTAGACGAAATTTGGGAAAAATTTTCTTGTTCCGGATCCATTTGACCGGTGTTCTTGAAAATCTGGCACCATTCTCTTGGACGACCTCGAAAGAAGAAGAAGGTAGTGAAGAATTCTAAACTCTTTTTGTTCTGTTGCTATGCTATTTAATTCATGAAAATTTGTTGTACTATTATCTCGTTTAAGACATATTTTATGTGTTTGTTGTACTTCTGTCAATCAAAAATGTTCTATGTGAAGTTCCTATGTAAGACGGTTATTTATTTGTCATGTCTATACGCTTATATGTTTATGTGAAATGATCTATTTCTCATATCAATTATTTTTTTTCCTTTTTGTCGATGACAAAGGGGAAGAATACTATTGATAGGGGGAGTATTCAGTCAGTGGGAGAAAATTACTTTATATTAAAAAAAACTTACATAGTTGTATTCATTAAAAGGGGGAGAATGTTAGAACCTAGAATATTGATGTTTTAATTGTGATAGCTATACAAGCAAATATTATATTAACTAGCCATACTTGGAGGAGAAGATTTTGTTTTTACTCGAAAAATAATCTAATAGCTTGCAAACCAGATTTCGGATTGAAGCTTCAGTGAAATATTTCGTCTAAGGTCTGAATTTAGTAGTAAATTTATGTTAAAATCTCTCCAAAGTTGTATATGAATGCACATGATTTAAAGTTTTTTAAAAACATTGTTTATATTCAAAATCATTATTTATATGCTAGAAAACACTAAATTCAGTCGACTAAATAGCATGATTCAGCCGACGGAATACTATGCATGTGCACAAATTGATTTGAATATTCAAACGCCTGAGCATGTTATTTCAACCGACTGAATTGGGTCGTTATTGAACTATTTCTTTGCTGGATCAATTTTAAATCCATCCAGCTGGCCGAATTATTCCGTTCAGATTGCTGAATCTTCATAACGACTATATTTTGAAAAGACGCTTTAATTAAATAAACAGAAACAACTCTTGATTCAAGAGTTGCTTCCATATCCTTTCATTGCTATCTTTCACGAATGATTACAAAGATTCAATCTCTATAAACAGTCATGAATTCCATTTTTTTAATTACTAATATTAGTTCTAATTCTCATTCTTATATTGTAAACTATCTTGCTCTAAACATTCAATACTTCATTCTAATCACTTGTACATTCAAGTAAAGTTCAATAGTGATTTAATAAACTTCATGTATTTACAAATTACACAATATACCACAAGGGAGAAGATTATAGGAGGGGTGTACATTATTGACTTATCAGTGCTATTCAAGAGCATACTCAGTTAGAAACATTTCTACTATTTGTGTTGGAAGTCCTGTTTGGTTGCTCAGGCGGTTGAAGTCTTATTCTGTTGCTTTGGCGGTTGAAGTCATATTCGGTTGCTCAGGTGGTATAATATATGTTCCTCCAGGTTAAGTGAGGATTGATAGTTAAATTCCAGAAGTTGTTTGGGACTGGATGTAGAACGGGAAGTTCGAACCAGCATAAAATTCTCTAGTGTCATTTACTTTATTATTTTACTTTTATATTTATACTCCTAGGAAGTAAATAGTTTAGTTATTATTCCATATTGCATGATCCTTAGTCACTTTCATGCGCTACAATCAAAAGGCCAAATAATCCCTAACGTTATTCTTAAAAGCTTGCGCATTGCATACACTTTCAAGTGCGGATTGTACTACACTTACTAAAGAATTCCTAAGTAGTACTAGGCATAATCAAAAAGTATTTCAAATGCTAGGCACATGGCCACTCAAACAGCGCTCCAGCGCAGATCTACACTTAAGTAGACATCAAAGACGTTGACTTCCCTAATCTGTAACCTGCATAGTCCAATACTAATGGCATTTCAGCATAGAATGCAAAAGGACACTACCCCGCAAATGGCGACTCGACTTTTCTTACCACGTAATGTAGCTTGACTCTAAATATATCCATCTCTAGAGTAGTACCATGCAAATGTGACACAGTAAACAACATAATTCAGCTTCGTGAGTATCAACAACGCATAAGGTAGAAAAAAAGGCATAACCTTCAACACCCTTGTGGGAAAAATGATAAAAGCGATACAGTTCACCCCGAAGAAAAAAGAAAAACAACTAGTTATACTCTCATTCATGCAAGGAGATGGTGCATAGGCTATTCACCCTTAAGGATGGAAAGGCAGAGCTCATTCAAATTTAAAGTCTCCCTCCTCAACTTCAAGCATTCTTGCTTCAATTTCAAATTCCCTACCAAAGCTGAAAATTCAACCTCTCAAATCATGGTTTCTCGCCAAAGACACGTCAGTAATTCGTACACATCAAATAAATGATAAAAATGGATGACACATGGCATGATCCAAATGCGGAAACCAAAGCAACTGAAGAGCGATTGTGGCGATCCACATGGATCTTTGTAATGTAAGTAGAAAATGCATTATAGGAGAAAAGTGATCTTTTTTACCAATTCAACATTTTATAAGGTTAAATAATGAAAAGTTTCATACTCCCTCTCATTAATGCTTATACAGGGCATACAAATAAAGAAAGTGATATTTCCCCATGGACTTTGGATTATTTAACATCTAAACCACGTAAAGAATCCGTGTCCTTACCTTTTTCTACATTTTTACTTGCCTAGATTTCAGTGTTAGATTCTTTGTTACCTTTTTTACCTGAATTACACATCAATTTGATTTGATATTTTAACAAATAGTTAAAGTGCAAATACTTGATTATATAAGCTCCAAGCAACATAATTACAACCTAAAGGTAAATTCAGTATTACTTAAATTTGTTAATTCTAATTCATGGAAGTACGTTATAATTATTTACGTGATTATTTGAGGTGTTGTGGGACCGAAATATCTAATCAATATTTTTTGGCCCTAGAAGGAGGGCCTGAACCTCCGTTTAACTTTTCCGGCAAATTTTACCCTTATTTCCCCTTACCATGAATCCCAAAGATTTCTCACCCCCTGCACAAAAATAATTATAGTTGACTTCAAAAACCTCAAAGAAGCTACTCATAGTGTCAAAACCTAAAACTAAAGCGGAGGCTTCAACTGAGGCCTCCATGGATCTGATCCTAGCTACGCTCCATTCCTTCACAAACCAAATAAATAGAAGAGAAAGAAAATATAATGGCTTAGCGTACTACTCTTAAACCTTCCTTTCCTCCACATTTCATAGCTCACCATCATCGCTCACCAATTATGCTAACCATATAGAGGGCAAGAGAAAACGACACTCCCAGAAATAGGAATGGCGATGCCAGCCAGAAAACTGATGTTAAACTAAAAAGAAAAATTCAAGCTAACCCTCAAATCAAATCAAAGCCTTCTAATATAAACCCACTTTTGATGAAAATACAGGCCCAGTCTGCCCTTGGTGATGATTCCATTTCGCTGTACCGGGGAGATTCATCCTAGATCGACCCCAAGGAAGAAAAAATTCATCAATTAAATGCCTATGTAGAGCAGCTAGCAAAGATCTGTCAGTAAAGCACTGAGAGAAAGTAGGAGAAGAGGGTTCTTCTCTACTTAGCAAGACCATCATAGAAGCAGACTTCCCTGACAACATTAAAGCACCTTCATTTGAGAAGTTCGATGGAACTACCAACCCCGATGACCATATCTTCACTTTTGAGAATTACATGAACATTTTGAAGGTAGGAAGAATGGCCTGCTGTAAGCTTTTCCCAATTTATTTAGTTGGTGCAGCCTCCTGATGGTTCAGAAGATATGGAGCATGGCTTGTTCGATGTTGGAGGCAACTTTTTGTAGATTCTCTAAGGCAAATCAATTCTAGAAGAAAAGCTTCCCCGGATGTAAATACTATATCTTGTGTAAAGCAAGGTGAAAATAAATGCGTGCACAACTTCATTAAATACTTCAAAGCCAAGGCACTCTAGATGGGGTTGACCAGTGAAGAAGCATTGCTAATGGCGGCGCATGTCGGGATAAGAAGAGGAGCTGCTATGTTGAATAAAAATAGTATAAAGTCATGTCATAGCATAAAGGATTTCTATAAGAGACTGCCTACTATATCAGAATGGAAGAGGCCGGATCGACGATGCAACCTCAGAGAACTTATGCCCCCATCTATGACAAGAAAAGGGGAGCAAAAGGGTATCATACACATGCAAAACAACAAATAGAATTAAACCTCATGGAAAAAACTCCCCTTGCTCACACTTCTGGATAAATATATGAGATGACCAGGAATGAGCTTAGATACAACGTACCGAACAAGGGGAAGAAAGCAGAACTGAAATGGGGTGGAGCATGCTGTTGCTTCCATAGAGCCAATGGCCACCATATCGACAAGTGTACATATTTAAAGAATGATATAGAAAGACTAATCCAAAAAGGATAACTAGGTAGCTTTCAGAAAACCAATAACGAGAACGGAGCCAGAGATGTCATTTCCGGCCCGAATGAAAACCGGGTAGGAAATCCTTCAAACCACATAACCTCAATTTATAGTGGACCACACCTCATTGGAAAGAATAAGAAAGCAAGAGAGAAGTATGTGTAAGAGGCTAAAACGCAATCGAAGAAAGTCTTTCATATTAAACAAAAGCTAGGATAGGAAATAGTCTTCACGGCGGTTGGTGTAGTAAGAGTTGTTTTCTACACCCGGACCTACTCATATCACTGTGCAAATTTTAAATTGCACCATGAAAAAAGTTTTCATAGATTCTGAAAGTTCAGTCAACGTAATCTTCAAATCATAATATGACCAGATGAAGCTTCCATCTGAAATTCTATAACCCAGCCCTGAGCCAATCTACGGCTTCAACAACATATCACCTGTCTCAGTTAGATCAGCATGCCTGCTCATTACATCCGGAACAGCACCTCTGCACAAATTCGTCTATGCAAGTTACTTGATTATTGACCAGCCACCACAATACTATGCCTTCTTAGGGAGACCCACACCGACAGACTTAGGCAATTATCTCTCAAAAAGACCTGCTTATGAAATTCAACACTCCTATGGGAAAGAATCGATGAGAGGAGATAAACTTTTAGCTAGGGAGCTATACAATGTAAATCTTAATTCTAGCAATAAAATTATTTGAAAATATTATGTTGTCTCTTATGATATTTGAGATAATAGTTGTAAACAAGAAACTATATTAGTTTAAAGAACTACACCAGTACAAAGCACCAAAGCTAATACCGAGGCGGACCATCCTACGACCTCGGCATCCATAAAGAAACAAAAAAATGTACACGTGATTGGCATTGATGAGTACAATTTAACCTACGTGCAATACTTCTTCGAAGAGGCACAAAAGCAAGCACTCTTTGTCAATTCTCAACCCGAGGAGGCAACAGAAAGTGAGATAGACTCGAGATTATGAGCGACGAAGAATGAATTGGAGCCAGTAGATGACTTCAAGATGTACAAATAGATGACCCCATAAAGGTTCTCAAGATAAGAATCTTAGTGCACATGCTCGAGTTGAGCTAATTGACTTCCTAAAGAGATCAATGGATGTATTTGCATGGACCTATTCAGACTTGGTAGAAATTGACCCAGCCATCATCTACCATCCATTTAACATCGATCTGGATTCCCATCCAGTCAGACAAAAGTGCATAACCTTAGATTAAGAAAGATACAATGCTCTGCATGAAGACATCAAGAAGCTGAAAGAAAACGTATTTATCATGGAAGTGTACTAACCAAAGTGGATGCTTACCCAATATTTGTGAAAAAACCTAATAAAAAGTGGAGGACCTGCATAGATTATACCAATCTCAACAAAGCCTACCCGAAGGATAGCTTTCCCTTACCCAGAATTGATCAGTTAGTGGATGCAACCAACAGACATGAATTGCTCTCTTTCATGGACGCATATTCAGGATATAATCAGATAGCACTATTTGAGCCAAATCAAGAGCATACAAGTTTTGTGATGGACAAAGGCTTATATTATTATGAGGTCATGCTGTTCGGACTCAAAAACGTTATGGCAATCTACCGAAGAATGGTCAATATGATGTTCTCGGATCAGATTGGAAAGAGTGTTGATGTATATGTCAATGATATGTTAGTTAAGTCAAATGCAGCATCAAATCATGTGAAATACCTGGGAGAAATACTTTAAGTCTTAAGGCAATAAAATATGAAGCTAAATCCATTGAAATGCACTTTTACTATTCAGCAAGGTAAATTCCTGGGAGACATAGTAAGCGCACCTTGCATTGAAGTAAACCCAAAGAAGGTCGAAGCCGTAAGAAAGATGGAAATCCTAACAAACTCGAAGGACCTCATAAGCTAAATGACAAGGTAGCATCACTAAACAGTTTCATCGCAAAAGCAATTGATAAGTGCATACCATTATTTGATCATGTAAAAAGGGGCAAAGTTTCGAATGGACTGAGGAGTGTAGGAGCCCATTCCAAAACTTAAAAGACCATCTATTTAACACTCCCATTTTATCTAAACTGGTAATAAGTGAGGATTTATATGTATATTTAGATAATGTTGTCACTACTGTAGTGATTTGAGAAGACGAAGGGACCCAAGGGCCCATTTGTTTCACAAGCAAGTGTTTGTCAGAAGTAAAATTAAACTACTCAGTCATTGATAAGATAGCTTACACCCTATTCCTCATGACAAGAAGCTATGACCTTATTTCCAAGCATATCCCATCAAAGTGCTCACAAATAAATCTTCATGGAAAAATATAAGCCAAAGACGTCAGACTGCCTGTTAAATTGGGCAATGAAGCTTAGCTAATATGACATGACCTACTACCTAAGAAAAGCGATCAAAGGTCAAGCACTAGTAGACTTCATTATAGAATGCACACTTCTAGCCGAACCCTAACCAAAGGAAGAAGCATTCACCCCACAGTTCGGGAATATATTTATAGATAGAGCTTTAAATGAACAGAGGTATGAATTGGATATATGCTAGTTGCACCAAATAAACAGAAATTGTATGGGGTAGTGCAGCTTGGCTTCAAATTGACCAACAACATAGAAGAATATGAAGCTCTCTTCGTGGGCTTATGAATGGCTCAGGTAATGAAGGTATCCTATATAAAATTTTACAGGGATTCTCAATTAGTTGTAAATCAAGTGTAAGGAAACTACCAAGCAAAGGAACCAACTTTAGCTAAATATGTGGAATTTCAAAGAAATTTCTAGAGTAGTTTGAACAATTTGGTATAAAATAGATTCCATACGAGAACAATTCCTTTGCCGATTCATGAGCTAAACTTGTAAGGACCAAAGTGGTAAATGAAACAAAGGTAGTTACAATAGGGCACAAGGCAAAACCAAGGAACAAAGGCTAATCAAATACTAATCCTAACTCGAGCTTAATGGGAAATGATACAGGGATCCCATGATCAGGTCGAAGTCGAGGAAAACCGACGGCAGCGCTCGATCGAATCTCCAATCAGCAAACTGAATAAAATACTTAAATGAATCCCATAAAACAATTCATGCTAAATGGATTCCAGCCTCAAAATGATAACGAAGTCCAAAAAATAAGGTATCAGGCTTCGTACTACTCATTCTTTGATGGCACATTATACAAGAGAGTGTATTACATCCCTTATCTTAGGTGCATTTCCAAAGAAGAGGGAATGCGTGTCATGAGAGAAGTACATGAAGGGTAATGCGAAGACCATTTCTGGGGAGCCAAGTTAGCAAAGAAGGTACTAAGACATGGTTATTATTAGCCTATGGCACTCCAGGATGCAAGAGAATTTATGAGAAGATAAGACAAATGTCAAAGATTTGCAAGTACCCCTAGATAGCCATTCCACGAGCTCATCCCACTAGCTACCCCATGGCCCTTTGATATATGGGTCATAAACTTAGTAGGTCCGCTTACTATGTCAAAAGGAGAAGTAAAGTACGTAATAGTGGCAATCGACTACTTTACTAAATTGGTGGAGGCGGAACCCTTAGCTTCAATCATAGGAAAGAAGATAGTCATATTTGTAGTGAGAAACATAACTACCAAATTTGGAATCCCTTACACGATAATTTTTGACATCAAACTTGAGAGCAAAGAATTCACAGAGCTCTACGAGAAGAATGGAACTATTAAAAAATTTCCTCTATCATGCACCTACAAACAAATGGACAGATCGAAGAAGCAAATACGACTATTAAGAAGTTGCTTAAGAAAAGGCTACAAAAAGCAAATGGAAATTGGGCAAAAAAATTATCTTTGGTACTACGGGCCTATAGAACTTCGTCCAGATCTCCAATTGGCCATGCCCCTTACTCATTAACCTATGGATATGAGGCCATGCTCTCTATTGAAGTAGAAGTCCCCTCGCATAAAAGAATATCGTACACAACAAAGAAGAACAAGAAGCTAAAAGAAGATGCCCTCGACCACATTCAAGAAAGAAGGGATAAGGCAGCACTGACGTCCACCGTATACCGCGAAAGAAGGAAAAGGAATTACAACACAAGACTCAAGGAAAGAAACTTGTAGAAGGGAAATTTGGTATTGCGAAGGTTAGTGGCCAATACAAAAGATCCAGTAGATGGAACTCTAGGTCCAAACGAGGAAGACCTATTAGTTATAGCAGAAGTATTGGTCAATGGTGCATACTGACTATCGAAACCTGATAGCATACTAATTCATAGAAATGGACCTCAGAGCACCTCAGACCCTATTTTGTGTAATCTACAATACTTATGTAATAAGCATTGTAATTGCTATGAAAAGTAATAGTACAATGAACTAGACGTAGGGATATTAAACGACCCGAAACAATATAAAAATCTCTTCGTGTTAATTTCTTTGGCATATCTGAATAATCACACAAGATGTAGGAATATTAGATGGCTCGAACTAGTTATCAAAACAAAACTACACAAAATGCAGCCTGGCTTTCTCAGCCAAATAACTAAACTGGACGTAGGGATATTGGACTGCCCAAACTAGCATAAAAATCTCTTTATTTAATTCTGCTAACATAGCCTAAGCCAATAAAAAAAACCATGTGCATGAATTGAGAAGGTTGTAAATAAATGACTTTACTTTATAGTCAACATGACAATCTGCCTCCAAATAATGGGGTAGACCATGCCAAGCACACGACAGGGTTCAAACACCAAAGGTAACATTCAGGAAGCTTGAACTAGACAGACAACAAATTCAATGATGGAAAGGAAGAAACAAATCATAGGATATGCAAAGACTACCAAAAAAGATCTGACTCTAGAAATTATTTAAAGCTTTCTAGGTAAACATGAAAGAACAAGGACTTTCTTCTATTTATTAGGCCATGTTAATATATACAGAAGACCTGTACATAATTACATATCCTGTACTTCTACAAACACTTTAAAAGTGAAAAAGAAAAATAATGAGCTATAATTGAATAAAATAACATCACAATTCTGACTCGGATTCAAAAGAAGATTCAATTATAATCGTTCTTTAACAATGTGATCTATGGAGGGGGGGTGTTAACGACCCAGAAATTTCAATCCCGAAACTTCCAGATAGTTAGGCAAAGAAGAAAAGAGAAAGAAGAAGAAACAAAAACAAATCACAGAAACCTCACATTCGCAGCAGATCAAAATATAATATAACATAAATAACGGTTTTACAAAGAAGAACATCATTAGTACAATTATATTTTTATACATCAGAGTTACAACCATTTCAATACACTGGACAGTTTAAAACAACATGTCCAAGACAACTATACTATACACAACGGTATATGCTCCATACGTTCCTGCCATCTAGCTTGCCTCTTGATCTCCAAACGTCCCTACCTGAAAATCTGTAATACTCGGTCTGACCCGAGCATTACATCAAAGTAACACCTGGGTCAGGCTGGAAACCAACGTGAGTAAACCCATCTAACAAAGAATACAAAAACATATAACTTATATAACCCGGGTAACTTATATCAATTTACAACTTCACAAGCTGTTATAGACATTACTCATCTCTCACATCAATTTCTAAGTGCCAAACTTAGATTAAATGGTCCAGTTTACTTAAATCATTCCAAACTAGCTTATTGATTTCACATATCAATCTATAAAGAATCGAAGTGGTTTCGGGTATTTTGTAATACCCGACTCCGGTCTCTTCGCATTCTATACCATCTTAACCCAAGTCATTTAAGTAAAATACAATTCAACTTTAAATAAAAGATGTCATTTTTTACACAGCAATTTATCATCAATAGATAATCACATTATCATTGTTCACTCAAAATATATCATATCACTGAAACATTTTATATCTGAAATATGAATCGATTCAAGACATTTAATCATCGTTCAATCATTCATAAGTAAGATGGATCATTTCCAAATGGGATGAGCATCGCCGACCTTCACACTATCGATTCCCAAAATCTGGTGGAACTCGATCCACCAGAGACGATGGGATGAGCATATTCAGACCAACCCCAAAAACTAGGGCTACAGAATAAAACGATCTCCTGCCACCGCCACGGTGGTCAATCCACCTTGCTGACAATTTTGTCGAGCTCACACATCACTCCACCACCTTCAGTGGAAACCCCATCATTCTCGATCACTTGGATCATCAGTAACCTCCAAAGTCCCCATTTCTGTTCAACCCAGCAATGCCTATTCTAAACCCAACTATAAATTTTGATTTCTCCTTTAAAAATCAAGTTTTTGATTAAATAATCAGTTTATAAACCTGGGTAATGGATTACAAAAATTTGAATTTCAATCAAACTAGTTCTTGCCTGTCCCATTTAGTTTCTGGAGCCTTTCAAGATTTACTTCAGCTTAATTAAAATTTTAAAACTTACTTTATAATTAAACAAACAAATTCTGTTTAAATCTTAAGTTCTAATAGCAATTAGTTCAAGTGGATATGAAATTTTTGAGTAAAGTTTGAGCCTAGAAACTAAAATCAGAAGAACACAGATATACAGCAGCATGCACACAACTATATTCATTCACATATATATATGCAGACAAATGTCCAGAAAATTCATATATCCACTATCATATTTTGTTTCAGAAATTAGCATGCAACCAGATTTATTCAAAGGCTTAAGCTTTTTTTTTTAAAGAAGAGTGTTGCTCACCTGCCCAGAATGAAGAACAGAGCACTTTTAAACTTTGAAATAGCTTTTGATTTTGAAAAACTTCTGAATCCTTAAAACTCTGAGTTGCTGAAAATGTTTGATTTAAGAATTGCAGCTGCATGCTATTGAAACTTGTTGAAGATGACCTAAGACTTGATTTTTTTTGAGCTTACTTTGAATAGATCCCAGGTTTAAGAAATGTTTGCAGGCTTAGATTTCAGATGAATTTCTGGTTTGCAAACTTATTGATTTTGATTTGAATCATGATTTCTGGTTTTAGAGTGTTTGATTTAAGAAATTTTCATTGTTTTTTATAAAAGTTAAGAAGATAAAAGAAATGGAAAGATGAATGAAGTATGTTTATATAACCTTGGTTAAATTTTAAATATTTATTTTTGAAGACAAATGACACTTGTTATCATAAGTTTACAAATGTTTATTCCTTATATTCATAGTTTTACAAATGTCACTTATCATTTAAATTATGTTTAAGTCCTTGTTTTTAATTAAATTTATAACTTTGTTTTAAACCCTTTCATTTAATTAATTTATGAATCATTTTTTCCCTTTCTTTTTTCAAATGTTTATATATATATATATATATATTCTAAGAAAATGTATTATGTTTACAATGTATATTAAATCTTATTTAATTTCAAAAGATATGTATATATATAAACTTAAACTTTGTATTTATTCTTGTTTTTATATTCAAATCAATGTTTTCAAATCATAGACATTTATATACACACCTATATTTCCTGCGTATGTGTATACATAAAATTTCAAAGTTTACACATATCTATTAATATATTTATTAATTTGCTATAGGATTCATCATATTGATTCAACAATTATCATAGTCTTTAAATCCACTTATATATATATATATATTCAGACATTCCTAATTATCAAAATGTTTTTATCTAAATAAAATTAGTTAATTATTCAATTAACAGATATTAAAAATCCAGTTTATCACATTCCTTCCCCCTTAGAATCTTTTCGTCCTCGAAAAGGAACGAAACCAGAAGTTATTAAAATACTTAATATCAGTTAAATTACTTTTTTTTGATTATTTTTTAAACACTTTTAAAATCCACATAATATTACAAAAATAGTTTTTATAAAAATACTTTTATAACTCGATGTTTCAACAAGTCCATCTTCGTTCTCATAGAAATTCGCTCATACGTTGATCAGGCGTAGGACTGAAAATCTATAACTACTCAGTAGACCCGATTTCAACACCAGTGAAAATATTTGGAAAATAATTTTATTGAAAATATGGAAAATGTTTTTGAAAACGAGGAAATATCTTTGGTGAGAATGCTCTGAAAATCATCACTCCCATTAATGGTCGCAGTTACATCTTAGGTTACGTTGCCATCGCAGCAAAAGTCCATGTAACTATAGGCACTCCGCGCCCCTCGATTACGCCATGGAACCCACAACAGATCGCAGTTACATTCCAGGGTTACGTTGCCATCGCAGCAAAAGTCCATGTAACTGTTGGCTCTCAGCGGCACACACGATTTTCGCTGTCAAGATGAAACTTCTCCACTTCTACATAGGTCGCAGTCTACCGATGTAAAATCAAACGCAGACTGTTGGCTCTCAGCGGCACACACGACTTTCGCTATGTTAGCATAGGTCGTAGTCTACCGATGTAAAATCAAACGTAGACCGTGGGCTCTCAGCGGCACACACGACTTTCGCTATGGTATACTCTACTCATAATCCTCAGGAACTAGTTTTGTCCGGACTCCTCACATGATCAACTTTAGAACCCTTCCTTGGGGCTCAAGGCAGCACCACCCGGTGGCACTCCTAAAAAGTTCAATTCAAGGGAGCGCCCTTTTCTCCAGAGCCATCATCAAAACATTTTATACTATACACATATAATATCTTCAAATCATACACATAGTATGATCTCATACAAAGCTCCTTTACACAAAATCGATTATTCCAAAATCGATAATTCTTAAACTAGGCTTTCCAAATTCTCATATTGATTTTACCCAAAAATCAAAAGCCTTTCCAAATCCAATGGTTCCCAAAACCTGTTCTAAAATCCTCATAAGATCCTTTATATATATATATATACAGATATATATAATTTTTAAAACTTTGGATCATTTCAAACTTGTATAAAACTCCTTTTATACTTCAAAACACCTTCAAAATTCTTTTCTTTTGGCAATAGATTCAATCAAGGGGAGATTTATCTTATATAACAAAGATATATAACTTTATTTATTCCAAATCAAATATTTAAATTCTCACTTCCTTTCTTTATAAAGTGAACCTTTAATCGTGGAAATATCTGATTTCCATTTTACTTTATTTTATATTTCACAAAATATACCTTATATTTTAAAAATCATTTCACATTTCTTATCCTACATTTCCCAGTATCAATCTCATTCAAGCCCGTACGATGTACACATATCATCCATACGCTATAACAATTTGATCGCTCATTCGATCACACAATTTCACTTCCGAACTAGTATCATTCACCCGACTTCCTAGTGCGGACTCAGATCTGGTTTCTTGATCAGAAACCGTCATTCTCCATGCATAGTCATAACTATGATAGAGAATATCCAGAACCAATCAACAATCCATATCCAAGTTCGCCGTCGAACATTGAGTGAGAAATCGCAACTCGGATCGATATACTATCTCGAAATTCTATGCTCGAATCTGGATCAAATCACTATGCGAATAGAATAATATACGTACATCCTACGTATTTATCTTTATTGATTATTAGCCAAATCAATTTCCTTTCTATTCACATTCATTTTAATTTACATTCACTTATTCACAATTCTTACAATTCCATTGGATTATCACTTTAATCCTTATCTCAAATGGATATTCAATCGTAAATAGTTCGGACTCTGCCCAGCTTAAATTTAGAAAATAATTTGAGAAGTTTAAAATTAGAAAGTAGTTTGAAAAATAATTATTTGTTTATAAAATATCTGTAAAATAGTTAAGTAATTGTAAAATAGTTAAATAGTTACAGAAATTTTAAATAATTGCAAAATAGCTATAAAATAGTAATTAATTATAAAATAGTACAAAAACAGTAATTAGTTTATAAAACAGTTGAAAAATTGTTAAATAGTTCCAAAAATAATTGTAAAACAAGTATAAGATAGTTTTAGGTTTAAAAAGAAAAGTTGTATAGTAAATAGTTTGGAAAAATAGATTTGTACTAAAATAATTTATTTTGAAAATAGTCCAGAGTCAAACTGTTCAATTCCCAACCTCCATTTCCAATCAATTCAATTTAAATTTCCACTTCCATTTAAATTGATCCAACTCCAATTTAAATAACTCCAATTTCCATTGGACTTGATTAGTCCCCAATCCAAGTTGAATTAATTCTCAATTTCTATTCAACTTCAAATCAAATTCCATTTGAATTTAAAACTATTCAACTTTAATTTCAATTCCAAATTATTCAAATAAATTTGGACTAATTTCAAATTGAACCCACCTCAAATTTCAAATCATTTCAAATCAATCCAATTCAAATTTTCCATTTGAATTTTTAAACTTATTCATCTTTAATCATAAATCCAATTAATTCAAATCAAATTCAATTTGAACTAATTCAATTCAAATTCCAAATTTAAACCATCCCAATTTATATAAATTCGAGTTAATAATTTTTTTTAATGTTGATTTAATACTTTAAATCAAATCAACTTATATCTTTAATCTATTTAATTCAGAATTCAAATTCCATTTTTAACTTATTTCAAAGTTCAAATAATTCAGTTCCTTTTTAAACAACTGCATCTTTGAAATTCAATTTATCATCAAATTTAAATTTTGAAATCAAACTTTTGAAATTTTATTTTAAACATTCAAATCTTAAGTCCAAAATGATTCCATTTTATTTTAATATTGGATATATTCCCAAACTCCATTTCTTTATTCATTTAAACAAATCCAATTTCAGCTTAAAGGTTAATAATAATAATAGGGTAATATCATCCAATTATTTTAAAACATCCATCCATTTCCAACTTCCAGATCTCAAAACCCATTTTGAGATCACACAAATTCTCAATTACAATCAACCATTTAACTTCCCAGGTTAAATCTCAATTTCATTTTGAAATTTCCAAATCAGATTGATCATTCCAACTTATTTAACTTTTCCCAAGTTAAACTCAATTCACTTAATCCAGTCAACCTTACCCAATTTGAATCTTGCATTTCAAATTTTGAACTTCTCATAAATAATTTTCCCACTTATTAAGTTCAAAAACTTATCACTTTGGGTATCATATCTCTTTCCAGATTTAAAAGTCAATATTTAGAGTTTATTTCAAACCGTCTTTGATATTATGTATATCCACACATATATACATATTTACTTCTTGGTCCACCAAGCCAAATTTAAAAATTTAAATCATCCTTGCTTTTAATTCAAAACAAAATTCCTTTAAAGTTTACAAACAACTTCTTATTCTAAAGTAAGATTACATTCAAAATAGTTTGAATAATATTATTTCTTTTAACATGTTGAAAACAATTTCAAATGTTTAAATTTAGAATTCAGAACTTCACAATTTGAAACCCATTTTAATTTACATCCTTTCAAATTTACAAGTTATTCTCTTTTATTTTAATGGTTACTTCCTTAAAACATTTTATTGTTTATTGGAAAACAATCATCCCATTATTAAACACAATAACCATTCTATTTCCCCGGTTTGAAACCAATTCTAATTCATCTTATTTTGAAATTCTTCCCCAACTTCAAGATTTAATCTCAATTTTGAATCCATTTCAAACTTATCTTTAATTTAATTTCAATTTGGTCGTATTTCTATTACCACTTAATTTAATTCCAATAATTTAACAACCAATACCTTAATATTTATGAGAAAGAAATATTGATATATATATATATCAAAATATATTCTTATAAAATCATTCAAAATCTTTATATAAGAAAATAACAAGTATGCTCTCATATATATATATATATGTGCATATATATATATATATATATATATTCACTCAACTCATTCTAGGGTACCATCGACCCTATCCTTAATGAGTAATCCCACCAGAGCCAAGGTTCTCGCTTAACCTTTTGCTCTGATACCAAATGTAACGACCCGGAAATTTCAATCCCGAAACTTTTAGATAGTTAGGCAAAGAAGAAAAGAGAAAGAAGAAGAAACGGAAACAAATCACAGAAACCTCACATTCGCAGCGGATCAAAATATAATATAACATAAATAACGGTTTTACAAAGAAGAACATCATTAGTACAATTATATTTTTATACATCAGAGTTACAACCATTTCAATACACTGGATAGTTTAAAACAACATGTCCATGACAACTATACTATACACAACGGTATATGCTCCATACGTTCCTACCATCTAGCTTGCCTCTTGAGCTCAAAACGTCCCTACCTGAAAATCTGTAATACTCGGTCTGACCCGAGGATTACATCAAATAACACCCGGGTCAGGCTGGAAACCGGCGTGAGTAAACCCATCTAACAAAGAATATAAAAACATACAACTTATATAACCCGAGTAACTTATATCAATTTACAACTTCACAAGCTGTTATAGACATTACTTATTTCTCACCTCAATTTCTAAGTGCCAAACTTAGATTAAATGGGCCAATTTACTTAAATCATTCCAAACTAGCTTATTGATTTCACATATCAATCTATAAAGAATCGAAGTGGTTTCGGGTATTTTCTAATACCCGACTCCGTCTCTTCGCATTCTATACCATCTTAACCCAAGTCATTTAAGTAAAATACAATTCAACTTTAAATAAAAGATGTCACTTTTTACACAGCAATTTATCATCAATAGATAATCACATTATCATTGTTCACTCAAAATATATCATATCACCAAAACATTTTATATCTGAAATATGAATCAATTCAAGACATTTAATCATCATTCAATCATTCATAAGCAAGATGGATCATTTCCAAATTAATTTAATTTATCTCAATTAAATAAATTACAAATGTGTAATTACTTAGATTACCATTTCCTTAATGTTAATTAATTATAAACCAATTAATCAATCAACCTTTAATTATCCTTCTTCATTAATCACCCTTGATTAATTATTCTTTAGTTACAATAAGTAATTAAACTCTCAATTAATTACACAAAGTAATTATGCTTAACCATTTACAGTAATTAATCTTTAATTACTGCATAAATTACATTAATTAATTACATTAATTGATGATCGTTAATTAATTAATTCCATAAATCAACCTTAATCAATTATAAACAGTAATTAACCATCCTGTAATTAGTTCCTTAATTAATTAACTTCTTAGTTAATTTTATTAATCCTTTAATTAATTACACCAAGTAATTAATCCTTAATTTCTTTTCCTAAGTAATTAACCTTAATTACTTCCCATAAAGTAATTTCTCTTATATTAATTTCATCCAGTAATTTATCCATCAATTACTTTACTAAGAAATTACACTTATCAATCTCATTAGGTAATTATATTTAATCAGTTACCAAGCGACTATCTTTAATTAATTAACTAATTAATTAATCACATTTATCCCATTAATTACAACTAAGTAATTCATCCCTTAATTATCCTATAAACCAATTAATTAATCTTTAATTATTTATAGATTAATTTTTCTTTAATTATTAATTAATAAACCTTAATTATCTTAAGATAAAACTATATCTTATTAATGCCTTATTACCATTATCATTTTTAAAACCTTTATCTTTATAATACCTTTACTTATCGAATCATTAATTAAGTTTTTAGAGTAAAATAATCATTTTACTTGATAATTTTAAAATAATAAAACTTAACTTCCTGAAAATAACTTAAAACATTGTCGAGTAGAAGCTTTAAAATTAATTTCAATTTGGTATTTCAAAACTTGCTTTTATAAAAAAAATCTTAAAATTTCAATTTTTAACTTAAGTTTAATATCACTCTAAATTTCACAAAATTTAGTTTAAACAAATTTCCAAACTTCTTAATCAATTGATGAAGAACAATTACAAAAAGAGT
This sequence comes from Allium cepa, assembly GCA_030765085.1. NCBI lineage: Eukaryota > Viridiplantae > Streptophyta > Magnoliopsida > Asparagales > Amaryllidaceae > Allium > Allium cepa. Next base: position 663,382,914 of record CM060940.1, on the reverse strand, counting down.
AGGTTTTAAATAAGAAAGTTTAAACTAGATTTTAAAACAAATCGATTTTAAAACATTTTAAAACCGTTCAAACTGCTGCTTCGGGTTTTACCCTAACCCCACTCAAGCTCTTACCCGAGAAAACCCATCTTCTACCCTTCTTTTCAAATTTTTTGTAAATTTCAAAGTTTTCTTTTAAAAAAAACTGGAAACAGAACTCACTCGAATGACCCAAGACTTTACTCGAATCGCCTACACGAATTCACGAGCCTGCCCTCGAGATGATATCCAAACCAAAACTTGTGACACACCCTCATCGCCGTGCACCTGCACCAACGATGTCGCCACTTCTGATCATTCACGTCGACTTCCTCACATCGACCATCACCCCCAAACTCTATCCTGATCATCAGTTCATACATAACAAACCATAATCGCGATCGAGTCACTCTGCAGTAACCTGGAACAAAACTCAATACTGGAAATTCCCTCGAACTCCAAATGCCGATCATCGGAGCACCTATGCCTCCTGTCACAACATCGCCGACCTTCACGCTGTCGATTCCCAAAATCTGGTGGAACTCGATCCACCAGAGGCGATGGGACGAGCATTTTCTGACCAACCCCTAAAACTAGGGCTACAGAATAAAACGATCTCCTGCCGTCGCCACGGTGGTCAATCCACCTTGCTGAAAATTTTGCCGAGCTCACACATCACTCCACCACCTTCAGTGGAAACCCCATCATTCACGATCACTTGGATCATCAGTAACCTCCAAAGTCCCCATTTCTGTTCAACCCAGCAATGCCTATTCTAAACCCAAATATAAATTTTGATTTCTCCTTTAAAAATCAAGTTTTTGATTAAATAATCAGTTTATAAACCTGGAGTAATGAATTACAAATATTTGAATTTCAATCAAACTAGTTCTTGCCTGTCCCATTTGGTTTCTAGAGCCTTTTGCAGATTTACTTTAGCTTAATTAAAATTTTAAAACTTACTTTATAATTAAACAAACAAATTCTGTTTAAATCTTAAGTTCTAACAGCAATTAGTTCAAGTGGATATGAAATTTTTTAGTAAAGTTTGAGCCTGGAAACTAAAATCAGAAGAACACAGATATACAGCAGCATGCACACAACTATATTCATTCACACACACACACACACACACACACACACACACACACACACACACACACACACACATATATATATATGCAGACAAATGTCCAGAAAATTCATATATCCACTATCATATTTTATTTTCAGAAATTAGCATGCAACCAGATTTATTCAAAGGCTTAAGCTTTTTTTTTGAAGAAGAGTGTTACTCACCTGCCCAGAATGAAGAACAGAGCACTTTTAAACTTTGAAACAGCTTTTGATTTTGAAAAACTTCTGAATCCTTAAAACTCTGAGTTGCTGAAAATGTTTGATTTAATAATTGCAGTTGCATGTTATTGAAACTTGTTGAAGATGAACTAAGACTTGATTTTTTTTATTTTTTTTAAGCTTGCTTTGAATAGATCCCAGGTTTAAGAAATGTTTGCAGGCTTAGATTTCAGATGAATTTCTGGTTTGCAAACTTATTGATTTTGATTTGAATCATGATTTCTGGTTTTAGAGTGTTTGATTTAAGAAATTTTCATTGTTTTTTTTTTAAATGTTAAGAAGATAAAAGAAAAGGAAAGGTGAATGAAGTATGTTTATATAACCTGGGTTAAATTTTAAATATTTATTTTTGAAGACAAATGACACTTGTTATCATAAGTTTACAAATGTTTATTCCTTATATTCATAGTTTTACAAATGTCACTTATCATTTAAATTATGTTTAAGTCCTTGTTTTTAATTAAATTTATAACTTTGTTTTAAACCCTTTCATTTAATTAATTTATGAACCATTTTCCCCCTTTTTTTCAAATGTTTATATATATATATGTATATATTCTGAGAAAATTTATTATGTTTACAATGTATATTAATTCTTATTTAATTTCAAAAGATATGTATATATATAAACTAAAACTTTGTATTTATTCTTGTTTTTATATTCAAATCAATGTTTTCAAATTATATACATCTATATACACACCTATATTTCCTGTGTACGTGTATACATAAAATTTCAAAGTTTACACATATCTATTAATATATTTATTAATTTGCTATAGGATTCATCATGTTGATTCAACAGTTATTATAGTCTTCAAATCCACTTATATATATATATATATATATATGTATATATGTTCAGACATTCTTAATTATCAGAATGTTTTTATCTAAATGAAATTCGTTAATTATTCAATTAACAGATATTAAAAATCTGGTTTATCATAGGGGGGCGTAGGGGAGAGCTACCATTAAGTTGGAGAGTAGGAGATGGATCATTTAATTCAGTGATAACAACTGATGAGCGACCGGCGGCAACATGATCGTTATGCGATTCGAGGGTCGTTATTAGCACTAGTTCAAGCATTACCATAATTCCACGGATCAAATTCATAATCTGTGCGATTGAATAGAAAGGTCAGATTGAGCCCTGGCCAAAACAGTGAAAATGTCAATCGCACGCTTCACACTAATCCCCCATAACTCTTCCAACCTTCTCATTATGGAGTTGCTCCAAAAAGGAAACTATCTAACCCACTTCAAGAAGTAGCAACAGCATCAAGGTAAGTCTCTGACTCTAATCTAAAAAAGTTTTAAGGCTATTCACACATAACATAGCCACTCCCTAGATTTGATCAATCTTATCCAAATTTCGATCCTTTGTTTTACCAGTTGTTCTAGCGTATGGACCAAAATGTTCATGTGTAGTAGAAATATAAGGCGAGTTGCCACTATTGGTAGTTTCTGACCCTATTTCATAATGATTTATTAACTCAGCAAATTTGGCCTTATAATAATTTTTCAATTCATTCTTCAATGTAAGAATGACGTCAGGATCAACCCTGGGTAGGGGAGAAGGAGCAGGAGCATCATTGGTTTTGAAACTACACCCTCAGTTAAGCTTGTGGAAGGAGCATCCTCAGCGCTAATTTGCCTTGCAGTTTGTTCATCTTACTCTTCAACTTTGCATTTTAAGCCTTTAATTACGTTCATATACATGGCTCTATATAAGCCTTTGGTGTCCCTAAGAAAACCTTCCAATTTTGCGACCCTGATCAAAGCAAAATTAAGCTTCCCTTCAAGGGAGGTTGTCTCCGGATCTCGATCTAAATTAACATGATGAAAATCAAAAGGGCCAATACAAAGCAAAATTAAGGAGAAGTACAACTAAATAAGGAAGATACAAGAAATCCATAAACTTTACAAAGAAAGCTTAATTTATGCAATGTGTGCACAACGTAAATAAAGTATCCAACAATATAAAATTAAAAAGTCACTCATAGTTATAAGTCCCTAAGATACTACGCTAAAAACACCTACGATACGCTGGCTAGAGGTGGGACTGAACTGATGGAAGAATAGTTTTTCAACGGTGATAACAAGCGCCTACCTAAGGATCCATTGGCTCTCCTACGGCTACCTTGAAACCCGCTACATTGCATAAGAAGCTCAAATTGAGCGTAGGATAGAAACAAGAAAAGACGTCGCTGTAAGAAAACCTGACCCATTTTTCTTTCAAGTTTCTCTCTTCTAAGTTTTTCTGAGAAGAAGGCAATCCTACCCAAACTTAATGTAAAGAATCCCCAAACTCATAAATCTTGAGTATAGCTTCCTTCCTCGCGTTCTCTAAAGTATCAATTAGTCGAGCCTTAATTTTCTCGGTCATTTCGAAAAAGCCACCAAAATACCTAAGAGCATCAGTCCTCCAACCTTCCATCCATGGATGGGGAAGCATCTATGACTCCATCCTCTTCTTCTGCACGTTCGCCAAAGAAAGATTGATATATGTAGGGGGAACAAGAACCAAATCCGAACTGGGTCCCTTCTATCATTCTTCCTTTTCTGATTTGTTCCTTTTCCTCAATCTGGAGCATAAGTTGAGCAGATAGATCTTCTAGGGTCTTATTCAATTTTGCTATCTCTACCTGATAAATGACAACAAAGAGTGCCTCAACGTTTGTTAACAATTGCCGCATTTCATCCAACTTCAATTCAGCTGCCGCAACCCCTTCACATAGTTTAACATTAAATTGGTGCTGACAACTCAGTGCATCTTTTGCACCCTTATGCTCCGCACGGGCCTCTTTTAAATCTTTCTCAAGCCTTTCATTAGCAATTGTAAGACGAATATTTTCCTCTTTCAAGTCCGAGTAGGAATTGACACTTCAGTCTTGAATTTTGGCACACTTGCGTCATCAATGCCATGAGCGATGGGGATAAAAGCAATGTTTGATTTAAGGAATTCATTAAATCCAGATGAAAACCCATGGGAGCCAACCTAGTAGGTAATGATCAAAAGTTCAACTCAAAGAAAATTAGAATGTGCTATGTTGAAATCAAAATAGGAATATGTATCATTACCTACATCAGTTATACGATAAATACAGCAAACCTATATATAAAAATGATAGAAATAAGCAGAACTCAATCCTTATGAAAATTTCTAAGTCTACACCTAAATCGTTCTAAGTGAGGGCTATCAAGTGGGAAATAGCCACTTTCTAGTGTGTATTTCCATCATTCGGCATGGAGTCACAATGTGGCTCCTTTTCTTTAACTACTTGATGAATCCTAGAGAGTAACATTTTGATTTCATCCTAAAGTTTTATAAAAAAAAACATCTAATTCTTCCTCATGCCTACGAATAGTCATAGCATTAAAACTCAAGGTTTGAGTTTTGAGCCCATCCTCACTTTCTTTCAGAATTTTAGTAAACAAAACTTCTTTAGAAGACTAAAACAAGCCATAAAAACAATAAACATGACCTAGTAATTCATAAGACACTAACAAAATAAAATGGCAAGAAAGGAAGGCAACTGTGACGAAACTAGGCTAACAAGCTAGGTTTCATTGAATATTGAAGAAATCTTAAAATCTATATACATTTTTTAAGCATTTACATGTTGATTTGAAGCGACCTCAGTCTCTTAGCCCCATCAACATCCTTACACACCTTGTCGTCCTAGGCTCCTCATCCCTAATTAGTTGCATAGAGGTAGAAGGAGAAGCATTCTTTATAGCAATCTCCTTGTCCTACTTAGCTGGCAGAAGGGTAGAGCCTTGTCAATCTTGGTCGAGTTCCCTAGAAAGTCAAAGTTGACCTTGGAACCAAACTACCGTCGAGCTGAGGCATACAGTTCATACACCACTATGGAAGTGCTCTCCTTAAGTCCCTTCTACAAGGTCGCCAGCTCCATATCCTTTTACTTCAGCCTGCGGCCCTTCGAGGCCATGGCCTCCTCTACAGTCTTCTCTTTCCCCTCCGCCTTAAGATGATATGCATCAAAATCTCCCATAATCTTAGCTTTCTCGAAAGTGATTGAAGTAAGACCTGTTTTGAGTTGAGCAACACGGGCCAAAGACACAACTTGCCCTCCCTTCCATCTCTTTTGAGCCTAGCTTGTCAAGGCCTTAAGCTAAAAAGTAAATATAATAATAAACATGTAAGGAACAACTAAATAAGTGAAGGAAATAGAGGGAAGCACTTAAGTTAAACCAATATTTTTTCATCTCGACTACAAGATCAGAAGAGGGAAGTTCCAGAAATGGAAGGGGAGAAAATAAGACGGAGATAAAGGAGATATTAGATAAATTATTTTGTGCAATCTTTCCAACCGTCTCGGCAAGTTCAGATATGGCGCCCTCAGGTAAAGTCAAATACCGAGTGCAGTGGTCAGGAAGATACTATAGAGGAGGAATAAGGGATGCCACCGAAGTAGAAATAGGGAGGGTCGTTGAAGGAGGAGGGGAAGAGGAAAGGACTAACTTCTTGCAGCTATGGTCAGAACCATTTTCAACATTACGTTTTTCTCTTATGGATATTCTTCTTCATCGGTTGGTCAGGCGAAAGAAGCACATCCAAGAGACCATCATCGATTTTACCTGTATATGAAAGGAACCCTAAGTTAGAAAAAGTTCTTACAAAGGTCAGAAACATAGAAATAGTAAGGCTTAAACCTATTTTAGAAAATCGTACACCTAGGCTCTTCCAAAATTAGGAAAAGCTTAAAGGTAATATGAGAGTATTTGTGATTTGGGCACAGAAACGCGTGTTTTACAAGCATCTCTTTAGTAAAAACCATTTAAATTTTCCTCTCCTCTATTCCTAATTCTAGTAAATGGTTCCTATGAGACTCATATTACTTGGCAGCATCATTAGAAAAATAAGCTGAGTAGGAAGTGGGCGGAAGGAAGAAAGAAAATTATTCGAAATTTGAAAATAAAAAAATATAAATCAATCCATTACTAAGTCTTATGGGAGACAGACGTTATGTTCGCCCTCTTAGCTCGAGCATAATAAAAACCGGCATTATCCCCTGAAGGACTTTTTAATGTCAAACAAAAACTGAAGCTCCTCATAAGCAGAGATATAACCATTCTCTGCATAAAGAATAAAGATGGTGACCACAAAAGAGTATGAAAGAGGAGCGAGATGGATAAGAACAAGATCAATGGCGGCCCTCCATTGATGGAGGACTCGGTTTGGGGGCCGCATCATATATGCTCGGTAGTGAGGGAGATTGTAACACTTTGAAAAATTAATAATCGATATATAATATAAAATAATATAATTAATTAAATAAGATAAAGCTAAAAATGGAAAATTTGAAAACTTCAAAATTTGATCATGAAATTTATGTCGTTGCGTTCATTGCGAATTTCTGATTAATTTCCATATATAATATGTTAAAAATGGAACATAAACAGAAAACTTATGAATGTTTGAAGTTTTCAAATTTAAAATAATTTAAAAATAATTCAAATTCAAATAAATAAATAATTTTGAAATTTGAAAATTGAAAGTTAACAACAATTAGACTTGGGCGGTTAAGTTATTGTTAAAAATTAATGTTAACGTTAAGTAATAATTAAGGAATATAATAAATAAAAATAGTGGCACAAAATAATGTCCAAAAATAAGTGTGTCGGTCGACCATATATCCAGGACCGGTCGACCACTGGCAGTCGACTGGTAATCGGTGGAAGCGGGTGGTGGCTAGGTTTTTCACACTTTGAACATCCGAATTTTTATTCTTTTAAACTAACCTAAATCTGACAACTCTAGTGCATTTCAACCACTATAAATAAGAGTTTAGCCACTTCACTTTCATTCATAAATTATTTTGGGAGTATAACATAGCTCTATTAGTTCCTCTCTTTAAAATTCTTAGGGTTTTAGGTAATAAATTTTATACCTTTATTGTTTGTTTTTCTATTCTTTTTCTCCTCCAACTCCTAAATTTCTGAATCTACTCCATATGCAATTCCCTTGTTGCATATTTCTGAAAAAAGATCTAAAGGAGATTATTGTAGGCGTGTCAAATCCAAATAAGAGAACAGCTACAAACCTACAATGAGAGGAACTCTTAGTCTTTATATTTTAGTAATTAAATAGTGTAGTCTGGAATTGATATATGCCTTAGGTAATTTTGGTTTACATAAACATCACATTGGTGTAGGATCGATTTCACCCTAGAGCGGGTGTGAATAGGGTGATGCTGTTAATTATAAAAATTGTTGCGGAAGCTTATAAAATTATTTTAACACAGATAAATCAAAATTATAGCAGCACAGGTAATAACAGAATAATAAACGCAGAAATAGAACGACACAGAATTTACCCAGCTTCGGCAAAACCCTGCCTACGTGCTGCCTCCAAGGTTTGTACTAGAAACTAAGTAGTCACACTATTACACACGTAAATTCGCGACACCCGCTACTGACTAACCTAACTCTATGCTCAAAACCCTGCCACAACTCAAACACTGAGTTGAGAATTCTCAAACTACGCCACGTAGTTTGTCCCCTTGTCACACGACTAGTAATTACACAATTTTCAAAAGAAAATACAAAAGACAACAATTAAAAAACAATTAATAAAACAAAACCCTAATTAACCAATACTAAAGATAGAAGGGCTGACCCAAATTATATTCACTAAAATATGGCTCCGTTATCTCCTTTATTTATTTTTCCCTTGAGAAAAAATGTCGGCCTGGGTTCCTTCTTTTGTTCGATCCTTTTAGCTCTAAAATTAGGGCTTTGGAGAAAATTGATGAAGCCGATGGGTAGTTGGTCGATTACAATTGCTATTTCTCTGTCTTACTTCAGCAATCGACTCCTTCTTCAATTCGAACACGGCTCCTCGGTTTGATCGAGTTCGACTTTGACTCTGGCATGTAATTTATGCCGTTTGCTCTCCTAGTTGAATGCTTGAACTCGATACTTGCAATTTGCCGATGATGTTACTTATTTATATAAGATTCAAGATCCTTGAATTTCGTTTGTATACATCAATTTGAATTCGTCTTCGGCCACTCGATTTTGTATTGATGATTGCGATGATTTCTGACCTTTTCAAAATCGTATATTTTTGCTTTGTTGTCACGGCTTCGATTTTGAGCTGTTCAATATCCTTGGCTATCACGGTATTGATTTCTCTATGACTTCGGCATTGACTTTGATCGTGTTTACTTCGGCCATTTTGATTTCTTAAAATGCTAGTGATATTGTTCGAACTGTACCATACTGTTCCATGATTTTGGTAGCTGATGAATTCTGGTAGCACTTGAGTATTGCCTCTATTTTGCTTGAGCTTGAATCTGGTTTGCATTGATGATGCTATGCACTGTGTATATACATGTCCCATTTTACTTTCTGCTCTGATCTTGTTTACTGATGACATTGTTTATTCAGTGATTTATATGAGTCTGTGCATTCTTCTCGGTTTTGATTTTCTGTGCCTTTAGTTTGTAATCTTTAGTTCATTGTTGACTTCGTTATTGTTTGGATTAGCTTGTGGTCTTCGCTGGTATCACTGGTGCATGTGCTTATGCATTGACAGTTGATGCAGTGCCATTTTTATTTGTGTCTGCTCTTTTATTAATGGTTTTATTTTAAGCTTCATGAAGTAATAATTGTGCAGTCTTTTTTTAAGTAGTAATTGCTCTGACCAGTTCATTGCATTGTCCATTGTTATACATGTTTGCAGCCTACACATATGGTGTTTCATGTGCTTGTTCCTTCAAGTCAGTTTGCATTTGAATGACTGTCTTGTTGAGTTCACTTAATATTGCTCGATGAAGCTTTATTGCTATTGAACTTCATGTTGAGGCCTGGTGATTGCTTACATAGTTTTCATGGCCACGCACTTGAATGTGCAGTCTTTGGTTATGAATTGAGTTGATGTTTTGGTTTTGACTCGACTTGATATTGTCACTTGTAGTTGCCGTAGTGTTGTAGTCTTTAACTTGTACCATTCATACAGTTGCATTGTTGGTCATGTAAAATTGAAACCGTACTTGACTTGAAACTGATGCATATTGAAATGTTGTCGATTTGTGCCTGTTAGTCTTCACTGTGCATTGCATGCATACATGTTGTACTTGTTATTGCATGAGGCAAATCATATTTTCAAGTTGACTGTGACTTGCTTATGCTCTATACTTTAGTTTGGTTTCCATGTATGTGGTGCATGTTTTGTCGACTTTGTTTGCTACCAGGTCGACATGTATATATGCATACTTTGATCATAACATTCATGTGTACATTTGAGTTGCACCTGTGTTGAATCCATCTTTAAAGATCGGGTTTGACCTTGTGCTGATATTGTGACATTATTTTTATTGCACTTGAGTTGAACCCGGCGTTTTGGGTTTGACCTATGCTCACCTGTCCCTGTAATTTTATCAAGTGTATATATCGGTGTGCACGGCCTTGTGGCATATACAGCGATACACTGTATATGTCACAAGCTGTTCGTGCATGATGAATTCAAAATTAAATGATGATGAACAACCCAAATAACTAAGGCAAATATTATTTTTTAAAATCCACATTTTATTTTGTACTGCAAAAATATTTTATTTTCAATTTTACTGCATCAATGTATATTCCTACAGATTTCTCAGATGTTGGATTCATATTGGAGATAAATACGAATTGAGTGAATGAGTGACATGTAGTGAGGTCAAATATAAATGTGAATTGTTATTTAATCAAATTTGTATTGTAATTGAAATTGTGTGTGTATGTATATATATAGTGAGAGCTTGAAATTTGTACTATTTAAAAAGTGTAACAAATATTTGTTTAAATGAAATTTCTATTTGAATTCAAATTCTCAAATTCTGTGTTATTTATTTTATTCAGCAAATATTTATTTAATCTATGAAAAATAAAATAGTACTTAACAAATACATTTAAATGAATATATATATGTTTATTATCATCAAACAAAAATCATATAATCGCATATTCAACAATCTCCCCCTTTTGATGATAACAAACATATATTTAAGATTTTGAATATGTTAAATGTATTTGATCATTGATATACTCTAATTGCTCCTCCTATATAAATGCTTCCTGTTTACACAAAGCTCCCCCTTCATATATGCATACCATTAAAAATATGCAAATGAGCCTAGATGCAAATAGAAAATATTTGACCTTTGCTTGATTTTATTGACAAAATCTTAACTTTTCTTTCCCCCTTTTGTTATCAACAAAAGAGTAACAGTGTTAGAAAAATGGAGATAAAGTGATAGATATTAATCCAACATTAAAACTCAATTGAATATAAATATTAAATTTCAATAAAAAATCAAACAAAAATCATAAATACTTTGTTAGGCGCATATTCCACTTTTAGAATGATGGGAAAGATGTCATCATATAAAATCATACAATTGTGTCTATTTGTGGTATATTTATATCAGGAATTTGAATATCTACCAACCATGCATAACCGTTAGGACTTTTAAATGAGATTAGTAGTATTCCAATTTTATTTAAAAAAAAATGAATTCAAGTATCTTCTAACCATGCATAACCGTGAGGACTTTTAAATGGGATTAGAATCAACTTGTTTATTTAAAAAATCAATTTTGATATGCGTTCCATACATGCATAACCGTGAGGACTTTTAAATGAGCATGAAAGCACATAACAAATTCCAAGTAATTCACCCATGCATAACCGTGAGAACTTTTAAATGAGAGTGAATACTATGGATTATTTATTATTATTTATTATTATTATTATTTTATTAAAAAAATATAAAATGAAAAACGTATGATTCCTGTTTAAATACCATATATCGACAAACCATATTGAATTTTGATGAGTGATGGTCGTTATAAATATGATAGAAATAGAGATGGTCATGGAATTTTTTACCAACAAAAAGTTTTATAACTCTTGTTTAAATTTCTAAAGAAATTTACTAATTATACCATCTCGAGTCATAATATATGATAAATATCAACACTCATCATTTTTTCAATCACTATTTATCTTTTTGATAATTAGTAGGGAGTCAGATTAGTCAATGTTATAATTTAAAAATTAAATTCAAAAATAATTATAAAATCAATTTTTCTAAAAATGACCAATCTGAAAACAAGGTCAAAGATGATTTTCTAGAAGGGGTTTTATGAGAAAAATTTCTTCTATTTGAAAAATTATGAAATGAAAAATATGCAGATATTTGCTTTGAAAAACGATGCAGTTACTAAATGTCCCAACAAAAATCACGTTCAACTAGTAATTTTTCTATCAACTAGATTACCAGTGTAATCTGCATCTGAATTTCTCTTTCACTCAAAATTATCATTAATTGAATTTGATAGACCAGACCGTGAAGTGTGCAACAAAATATCTCAAAATAAATTTTAATAACTTTTTAAATGACATTCTCTTGAATTTGAATTGAAGCCGTGTAAATAATCAAAAACCGTGAATGTAGAGTTAGCCGTAAAATAACCAAATGTATTATCATCCAATAAAACACTATTATTAATCCAAACTAAATATATGAAGTAATTCAAAGACTCTACAGATTTTTATAGTGTTCTTGGCATAAGAATATAATTGGCCAACAATTTTGAATATGTCAGAATCAAAATCATCATTATTTCATCATCACATTATTGGCTGATTTAACCCAGATTATGGTGCAGATTATCACATTTAATATATCGTTCAAATAAATATAACATTACCTATTTTACCTTTACGATATTTTTCACTGTTGTCCATTGTGATTCTGTCACTTTTGTACTAGGCTAAGGAACTTTGCTTTGTCGCTCGTTGTGTCCTTGAATAGCCAGAATCCAAGTAACACTATTATTGTTTCTTAGCCTGCACCACACCTATACGATGAAAGATTTTTGTGACCTATTTATTTTTATGGGTCCATGATTGTTAGTGGCATAATATTTCGAAAAATAATTTTGTGGAGACCCAAAACTATGTATATATGTTCCTTTTGGCACCCAGATTTGTTTAACCATGAGAGATTTTATATTTGTACCTTTTGGAACCCAAATTGGTATAGTTTTCACGTGTTTGGGTCTATACCAACAACTATTTTGACTGTGTCCAAATTTTCTACAAATTGTGCACATTGAATTTACTTGATTAATTTCATTTCTAATATTTTAGATTGATTATACCCAAGTCCTTGTCTAACTGTATTAACAGTTTGTTTCCCTAAGAGCATATTCAACGATTTTTCACTTTTGGAAAATTTATCTAAAGTCGTTGATAGTTGTTGGACTTGTGTCTTGAGTCATTTTCGTTTAACAATTGTGTGCACCTTTAAATAGAATTTTCTCTTCTTGTATTTTCACTTTCTTTCAAAATCATAATTTCATTTTTAAGTGATTTTATATTAACTTCTGATTTTTTAATTTCTTCTTCAAATAATGGACACTTATCACACTTAGAGATCCTACTTTGATAGGTCTTAACTAATTGGTCAAGTTGTTTATTTAATTCTACTAAAGTATCTTTTTGTGATTCAAGTTTGGCATACTTCTCCCTAAGTCATTCAAAACAGCCATTTACTTTGTGGAAATATATAAGTAATTCTGAATGAGTAAGTTTTGATACCTCACTTGGCTCGTCGTCATCACTGTCGGTTATTTCACCATGAAGACACAAATTTGCTCTTTCACTCTCACTACCGGTGCTATCACTTTCATCTTCATCGATTTCATTCCAAGTAGCTGCAAAACTTCTCCTCTACAGTTTCGTTTCTTGATTGAGTCGATTTTGGGGACAATTTGGCTTGATATGACCAGGTTTATTGCATTTGTGACAAATGATTTTCTGCTCTTCTGGTTTGTCTAGTGCTTTGTTTAATCTGCTCTTTACTTGTTGATTTTTGACCGGATTGCCATATTTGCGATTCCAACTTTTAAATCTTCTTATTAATAGTGATAGTTCTGCTTCACCATCATCATCATCATCTTCACTTTCAGTTGTCCCTTTAAGAGCTATTGATTTCTTTTGAGTGTCTCCTCCTTCACGCTCTTCCTTGAATTTCATTTCTAGCTCATAAGCGGTAAGGTTTCCGATGAGTTCCTCGACTTTCATTTGTTTTAAATCTTTTGATTCTTGAATGGCAGTTACTTTGGCTTTAAAACTTCGTGGAAGGACTCCGAGGATTTTTCGGACTATCTCCAATTCTGTGTATGATTTTCCAAGAGCCTTTGATTTGTATACGATATTGGAAAGTCTTCCGTACATTTCTTTGACATTTTCTTCCTTGGCCATTGTGAAATTTTTGTATTCGCTGCTTAGCACAGCAAGGCTAGATTCTTTGACTTGAGATGTCCCTTCATGAGTCACTTTGAGTGTGTGCCATATTTCCTACGCTGTTAGACAATGTGAGACACGATTAAATTCAAATTAATCCAATGAACAGATAATAGAATTCATAGCTTTAACATTAGCATTTTGTAATTTATTTTCTAGTTCTATCCATTGATCCATCGGTTTATCTATTTCCTGATTATCTACAGTTATAGTTGGTGTTCTATAACCTGTCTCAACAATATTCCAAGCGTCAATGGTTTTTTGAAAAAAATTCATTCTATATTTCCAGTAAGCATATTCAATATTGAGCATCGGTGGTCTAACTATGGATTGACTCTCAGCAAAAGCAGTATTAAAAGAAGCCATTTTAAAAATTCAAATTTTTGAAACAAAAATTGGTTTTTGAAAAACGATTTTTTAAAAACAAAAGTTGACTTCTATTCCTAGCTTTGATACCACTTGTAGGATCGATTTCACCTAGAGGGAGGGTGAACAGGGTGATACTGTTAATTATAAAAGTTGTTGCGGAAGCTTAAAATTATTTCAACACAGATAAATCAAAATTATAGTAGCACAGATAATAGCAGAATAATAAATGTAGAAATAGAATGACACAGAATTTACCCAGCTTCGGCAAAACCCTACCTACGTGTTGCCCCCAAGGTTTCTACTAAAAATTAAGTAGTCACACGCTTACACACGTAAACTCACGACACCTGCTACTGACAAACCTAACTCTAACTCAAAACCCTGTCACAACTCAACCACTGAGTTGCCAATTCTCAAACTATGCTACGTAGTTTGTCTCCTAGGCACACGACTAGTAATTACACAATTTTCAAAAGAAAATACAAAAGACAACAATTTAAAAAAAATAAAAAAAACCCTAATTAACCAATACTAAAGATAGAAGGGTCGGCCCAAATTATATTCACTAAAATATAGCTCCGTTATCTCCTTTATTTATTTTTCTCTTGAGAGAAATGTCGGCCTGGGTTCCTTCTTTTGTTCAAACCTTTTAGCTCTGAAATTAGGGCTTTGGAGAAAATCGATGAAGCCGATGGGTAGTTGGTCTTTACAATTGCTATTTCTCTGTCTTGCTTCGGCAATCGACTCCTTCTTCAATTCGAACACGACTTCTTGATTTGATCGAGTTCGACTTTGACTTTGGTATGTAATTTATGCCTTTTGCTCTCCTAGTTGAATGCTTGAACTCGATGCTTGCAATTTGCCGATGATGTTACTTATTTTTATAGGATTCGAGATCCTTGAATTTGGTTTGTATACATCAATTTGAATTCGTCTTCGGCCATTCGATTTTGTATTGATGATTGTGATGATTTCTGACCTTTTCAAAATCGTATATTTTTGCTTTGTTGTCATGGCTTCGATTTTGAGCTGTTCAATATCCTTGGCTATCACGGTATTGATTTCTCTGTGACTTCGGCATTGATTTTGATCGTGTTTACTTCGGCCATTTTGATTTCTTAAAATGCTAGTGATATTGTTCGAACTGTACCATACTGTTCCATGATTTTGGTAGCCGATGAATTCTGGTTGCACTTGAGTATTGCCTCTATTTTGCTTGAGCTTGATTCTAGTTTGCATTGATGATGCTATGCACTGTGTATATACATGTCCCATTTTACTTTCTGCCCTGATCTTGTTTACTGATGACATTGTTTATTCACTGTTTTATATGAGTCTGTGCATTCTTCTCGGTTTTGATTTTTTATGCCTTTAGTTTGTAATCTATGGTTCATTGTTGACTTCGTTGTTGTTTGGATCAGCTTGTGGTCTTCGCTGGTATCACCGGTGAATGTGCTTATGCATTGACAGTTGAGGCAGTGCCATTGTTATTTATATCTTCTCTTTTATTAATGGTTTTATTTTAAGCTTCATGAAGTCATAATTGTGCAGTCTTGTTTTAAGTAGTAATTGCTCTGACCAGTTCATTGCATTGTTCACTGTTATATATGATTGCAGCCTGCACATATGCTGTTTCATGTGCTTGTTCCTTCAAGTCAGTTTGCATTTGAATGACTGTCTTGTTGAGTTCACTTGAGATTGCTTGATGAAGCTTTATTGCTATTGAACTTCATGTTGAGGCCTGGTGGTTGCTTACATAATTTTCATGGTCATGCACTTGAATGTGCAGTCTTTGGTTGTGAATTGAGTTGATGTTTTGGTTTTGACTCGACTTGATATTGTCACTTGTGGTTGCCATAGTGTTGTAGTCTTTAACTTGTACCATTCATACAGTTGCATTGTTGGTCATGTAAAATTGAAACTGTACTTGACTTGAAACTGATGCATATCGAACTGTTGTCGATTTGTGCCTGTTAGTCTTCACTGTGCATTGCATGCATACATGTTGTACTTGTTATTGCTTGAGGCAGATCATATTTTCAAGTTGACTGTGACTTGCTTATGCTCTATAATTTAGTTTGGTTTCCATGTATGTGATGCATGTTTTGTTGACTTTGTTTGCTACCAGGTCGACATGTATATATGCATACTTTGATCATATCATGTGTACATTTGAGTTGCACCTGTGTTGAATCCAGCTTTAAAGCTCAGGTTTGACCTTGTGCTGATATTGTGACATTATTTTTATTACACTTGAGTTGAACCCGGCGTTTTAGGTTTGACCTGTGCTCACCTGTCCCTGTAATTTTATCAAGTGTATATATCGATGTGCACGGCCTTGTGGCATATACAGTGATACACTGTGTATGTCACAAGCTGTTCGTGTATGATGAATTCAAAATTAAATGATGACGAACAACCCAAATAACTGAGGCAAATATTATTTTTTAAAATCCACATTTTATTTTATACTGCAAAAATATTTTATTTTCAATTTTACTGCGTCAATGTATATTTCTGCAGATTGCTCAGATGCTAGATTCATATTGGAGATAAATACGAGTTGAGTGAATGAGTGACATGTAGTGAGGTCAAATATAAATGTGAATTATAATTTAATCAAATTTGTATTGTTATTGGAATTGTGTATATATATATATATATATAATGAGAGCTTGAAATTTGTACTATTTAAAAATTGTAATAAATATTTGTTTGAATAAAATTTCTGTTTGAATTCAAATTCTCAAATTCTGTATTATTTATTTTATTCAGCAAATATTTATTTAATCTATGAAAAATAAAATAGTACTTAACAAATACATTTGAATGAATATATATATATATATATATGTTTATTATCATCAAACAGAAATCATATAATCGCATATTCAACAATTGGAACCACCAAAATTCCCCCACAGCGATATATCAATTCTTAGGTGAGAATTTCAATTGTTTTATATAAAAATAATGGAATCTGTGTATATTTCGCAATTTCAAGATTTTCCTTTCTATTCCACTTCTTATCTTTTTCTTTGGATATGATTAAGGGTTTTGATTAGGAAAGGGGGTGTAAGGTATGAATTCTTATTCGCAGTTTGCACCGCCTATTTCCATAATTTGAATACGAATTCCCATTTTCTAATTTAATGTAAAAAGAATTTGAATAATACGTAAAAGTATGTAAATTGTAAGTTTCTTTTATTGATTTATTCTATTGTTTTAACGTAAAATAAGTCAATTTGGATTCCATTTTTTAAACAAGATGTTAACTTGATTTTGGATATTTGATTTATGATATATTTGTTAATATGGAAATGGGTCTTGTATAATTTTGAAGATTTGACATTTAAATGTTAGTTTAGGGGATATAAGATAAGGTACATCAAAATAGGTCCTCTTTCGTTACGCACCTTACTAGAGGGTCCTATTCGGTTATTTACTGAACAAGAAGGCTTAACCTATTCATGATCAGACTTGGACCGGTGGTACTTCTTCTATTCTGAACCAGTAAGAGGATCCCTTACTCGAAAGTCCATTTTCTCATATCAAACTGAAAGTCAAAGTTTCTCTAGTGACCGATCCACTATATTAATTGGGAGGCAACAATTATAGGTGAGAGGTATTCCTGTATTCACTCCGACCGATCCCACAGGCTTAAAATTTATTAAGTCAGCATGTAACGACCTTGAATTTTTAACATTTCGAATGTGAATATTTAATTTATTTAAATATTCATATTTCATTCGAATTTAATAAATAATAAGAAAATAAAATTTTAATATAACGACTCGATTTTTAATGAATTTTTTTATTTTATTTTATTTTATTTTCTTAAAAATTTTAACATGGAAAATATTTGAATTACAATTTTGCGTATTTTTCGAAAAACGATGGTATTTTGAAATTTTACAGGATAAGAAAAGTAGTGTATTTTATTATTATTTGTGATCATATCGCATTTTTGTGGCGGTTGTATTTTTGTTTTATCATTCGCGGTTTGTACGCGAATAAAATTCTGTATAGCAATGTGTTGGAAATCACAATATTATTATAATCTAACATTTAGATTTTTCAACCAACTTGACTTTTCTTTTCCTTCTCGTCATTTTGATTTCCCTCCTCTTTTTTTTTCCATTTAACTAGTAAAAAGAAAATATACTTCCTCTTTAAAAATTTCAAAATCAAGTTATTTACTAATCAAAAAATATAAAATTTAATTCTTTGAACTCATGGAGAGTAGATCTACATGTCCATGTAATTTGGTTGAGTTTGGTGATGTTTCAAGTTGATCGACATGTTTGTCGTGAGGAAGAGAAAGTTAGGGTTTTAGATGGTGGTTTGTAGAGGTGGAATTAGTGGATGGTGCCAACGCGGTTGCGTTTGTCGTGAGGAGGGGCAATAGTGTCCAGAAAATGGTGAGGTGTGGTCCTATACAGTGGAATGTGACATGTTGATGGTCGATGTGGGCTGCTCTAGGACATAAAGGGGTGAAATCAATCGAGCTTCTAAATTTAGGGTGTGTTGTGATGTGGTCGCGAAGAGAAAGTCAACAGAATTTGATTTCGTCGAGTATTGGTCGTGATATGGTGTGCATGCACGATGGTGGAGGTTGGTTTTGGTGCACGGTTGTACTAGCGATTGTTATTAAGAATTGGTGGAGAAAGGATTATATAGGGTAAATAAAATTTAAAATGCAATTAGTGATTTAGTTATATTATTTAGACTCAATAGCTTATAAAATGAATATCGTTTCCATAAGAGGTCCAATCGAGACGTGGTCTTTTGCATCGTGCTTGTAATAGCAATAGCTACACGTTGCAACTAGTTTTGTTGAGTTTGGAGCAAGTAAAATTTTAAGTGAAAATCGAATGTCGATCAAACTGAAACATCTAAGCGTCCATTGGAATTTCGGTGAGTTATCTCACATCTGAGTGAATAGTACAATTACATATAGTAGATATAAATTGTTGATTTGTGTTTAAATGATGTATTTGCCGGGTTCGATTGAATTTTCACTTTAAAAGCGAATGGCACTTCAAGTAAAATATAGGAAATTTTATAGGAAAATCCGTATTTCTTGCCGTTGTGATTCTTAAATTTCAGTTATATACCTATTGATTTTAATTCCATTCATATACCTGTTATATAGATTATTAAATGTTAGAATTTGATAGTTTAGCCAAATTGGATGTGACATTGACATATGTTAAAAGTTGAACTTTTAAGTGATAAAGGTAGTAACAACATTGGTTAAGTGCTATGGTAACGATTTGCCACTTTATGGTATTTTGAAATACTATTAATTGTTGTTTTGATTTGAAGTGGTTGTGATTTGGAGAATGATTTTAGTCCGATTTTTAGATTTTCCATGATATTTTATTTAAAAGTAGTATTTGTACTTTTCCATTTTCCTCTAACCTTTTTGTAAATTTTTAAAAGTATTTATTTTCATAGAAAATTTATTATAAAAATGACTATTTATTTAAAGGAAAATAAAGGGGAATTTATATTTTATAATGAAGAGATTTTGTTTTAATAGAAGATAGCAGTATTTTCGAATAAGTATTGTGAAATGTTTTATTTAAATTATTGTATAAAGGAATAGGTTTATAAATGGTATTTTATAATTAAAGGAATGGATTTTTAAATGGTGATTTATAAAAATGAAGAATTACATCATTTTGATAAAATGGAAATAAATCACATTTGTGGATTTATAGTGATATATGGAAGAATTGTTTTATGGAAAGTATTTGTTCTGTTTTTGCAATCGAAGATTTGAGATAATTATAAAAGATTTAAAATTAGAAATGAATTTGTAAGTTTATAAGGAGTTTTATAGAAATGAGTTTTGTAAACATAAAGGAGTTTTATAGAAATGAGTTTTGTAAGTATAAACGAGTTTTATAGAGATGATTTTTATAAATATAAAGGAGTTTTGTACAAATGAATTTTGTTAATATAAAAGAGATTTATAGAAAAGAGTTTTATATATAGAAAGGAGTTTTAAAAAGAAATTTTATAAAAGAGATTCATAAAAAGAAATTTTGTAAAAGGAATGAGTTTGATTTCGATAAATGGTCGTTTTCAATTATGGTGGAATAGAAATAGTTCTCTTCATACTTAACACCAAATTTCGAGGTACGAATACTCATCTCTATCTTGAGAATTAAGAATGTATGTTGAAGAAAGGTTAGTTTTCTAACTTGTCTGATCTCATTGTTAATCGAGGGATGGTACTGTTTGAAATCAAAAAGTGGTGTTAAGTATATTTGGTCTAGTCTCTATACGATCCATTTACTTACACTAAAAATGTTTGGGTTAATTTTTATCAATGTTTAAACGACATTTGTTTTAACCCAAATAAGTATGGTTTTGGAAATAAAATCTTCTTAAGGTTTTAGAATATACTTATACCGTAGATATAAGTATATGATAAATGCAGTGTTATGTGAATATACATATACTGTTGATATATGTATATGGAAAGGGTTTTTAAATTTTGAAGGTGAAATGTTTTATGGCTGTACTTATGCATTTGAGATAAGTACATCAATATTTTTTAAGTATGAAAAGAGTAGAGGGTGTTTGTGAATATATCTTTGTAAAAGTATTTAAATACAAGAATTTACAAAGTTTTTTTAATTAATGAAAGTATTAATTAAACGGGCTTAGTGGTTCCTTTGTGCTTAATCATGCTTGGTTAAATCTCTAGTTGAATTGTTTGTTTATTGATAGTTAAATAGTCAACTATCAAATGTTGGGCATTTTTAAAAATTATCATTGTCAGTTCGGAGAGATCGGTGTCAGAAATGTTATTCGAAACCACTTCAAACTGGCTAAGCATTCGAATTGGAGACATCTTGAAGATGATGGAATCAAAGATGAAGGTCTTTGAAATGCAAGGGCTACTTGATACTAACCCTGAGGGTGATTCCAAAATGAATGTAGTAAAAGTAGTGCCTTCGAATTTTTTCCTATGTTGAACAACTTGTATGGATAAATGCTAGCATTGCATTATCGCTTGGAGGGCAGTGTTAGCATCCGTAGTGGGATTTGATAAAAAGGGAATCTTAGCCTCGAGCCACACAACCAGGAATGACAAAAACATGAGATATGCTTCAGGGCTATGTGGGTCACACCCATTATGGTATGTGCATTACCCTTCAAGATCACTATTTATGGATCAATGAATTTGGTATGTGCATGAGAGCTCTCGAGGAAAAGTTTGCAAAATAATCAGGGTGATGATATATTCGATACTATCCAGTAAAGGATCGGTCGGTCCTGATTAGTAGAGAGTCCATGTGAAGATGTTGGTACATATTATAGAGATGTATTGTCGTAGGCGGTACCCCAGTAGCCTTGTCATTGTGTGGAGACCATTCTCTAATATGTGCCTTTATGGACATAGTTCTGTGCCTATTATGTTAGAATGTAATTAATGTAACCATTTCATCTATAGTTCAATATTTATTTTAAACCCTAGACATCATATAATATCGCAAGATTTCCTATTAAATGATTCGGTTATCATCAGGTAAAAACCCCTTCGTGTTTATGTGCGGCGTGGTCTTACGAGTTGCCTTTATTTTTAAAAGGTTTTATAATATTAGAAATCCATATGATGTGTATTTCTCATGCTGGTTTACTATATTGATCCACGCATTATTTTCTTATAGTGCTCGGGTCAGTACGGGCATATTTTCAGATTTAGGTTAAGACGCTTTGGAGCTTCATAATCTGAGCTGGATACATTCAAGATGTATTTTGGTATATTTTTTTTTACTGCATTGGTTGTTTATATCCATCAGCATTTGTGAGAACAAGTTGTTATAATTATCTAGGCTGATGATTGGTTTGTTTACTCAGATTGATGTATGTATATCATAGTTTTCTTTTGTAAAGATCTATTATATATATTATATATTACTCTTCATGATGTAAGATACTGTTCTATCTTTTCTTTCTTTTCCCTCAATAATCTATCTTTCCGACACTTGGATGCTCAGCATATGAATACCACAGATGTATTTGTGTCGACCTTTGAGGGTCGAAAAGGCGGGTCGTTACAAGTGGTATCAGAGCTTAGGTTGAGCGAACACCTAGGCTATGTTGGGGTAGACTCATTAAAGATAGGGTAAGTGACACCCTAGAATGTGTTTGAGTGTACTACGTATAAGAGTGTGTATTTGTTAGTGCTGTAAAAATATTTATATTGTGTTAAGTTATCTATTGAGTGGCTTACGAATTATGGTCGATATGGAAGGTACAACTATATCGATATGGGTTTCTAAACTCTTAAACAAGGCAAACCGACACAGTATTATTTTGAATTTGATAAATGGGATAATTTTACCAAGATTATATTTTATATATATAAAAGAATAATTTTTTGAAATTGATATTTTTATTCATGATGTGTTTGGTTGTTAGGAAACGATAATACTCAATTATTATCGCTTACTGTTTGATTAGTCGTTCTTATACAGTTAACATTGACTATTGTTTATTGATTAATTTTTTGTGCTCAGCTAATTTATGAGCATTTATTTTTTTGAATTAAATACAAACACCATACTAATTAAGTTTCACATAATGATAATGTTCAGTTAAAATTTAATCTTAATAAAAGTCGTTTATTATAATCTGAACAAAGATATAAATTCGTGAAGTGAAATTGTATAAGTAGGTTTAGAAATAAGGTTTATAAATAAAAAGGATTTAAGTTGAGAAACCGAGAACTTAAATCCCGATGTTTTGAATTTTTTTAAAAGTTTTTGGAAAAATAATAATAGTATTATTTGAAAGTATTTATGAATAAAAACATTTTAAAGGGATTTTAAAAAGAGATAGAAAGCACTGAACTCACTTCTGTCACTGGAAAATAATTCTGGTGATGACAACAGCATCATTGGCGTTCATTTTTGAGTTTCCAAGTAATGTATTGCTATTTTAGTAATTTACTATGTAGTTGTTTTGAAAAATTGATTTTGATTTGTCCTAAAAGTATGATTTTTTATAAAAAAAGTAGATATGTATATTATTATTTTAAAATGTTTTGAAATAAAACCTGGGTTTTTAATTCTTAAGTTTTCAATTAACGAATATTGTGATATGTTATTTGGTAGTTTCTATTTGTTTAAATGAAATAAAATTTCCAAAGATTTTGGACAGTTAGAAATTATCAAATTGATATACTAATTGAAGCTGACTGTTTTTGTGAAATTATGAAAATAAATTTTTGTAACTTACATATTTGAGACAATAGTAAGTTCAAACTATTTTTTAATTTTTTGAACATCCTAGTTATGTAAAACCAATTTGAAATTTTATATATACTCTTAGATAAAGAATATTATATGAATATGAACTTAAGTTTTAAAGTAATTAATAAACATAAGTTGTTTTTTATAACATGGTTATAAACTTAAGAAAAGTTTAATAAAATGGTTCATAAGTGATTTTAGCATTAAAGGAAATTACTATAACCAAAAAAAGAAATATGAATTAAAAATAATGGGTATAGCTAAGAAACCAATGGAATAAATACGTAAGTTATACATAGATCATTTTATTCGCATAACTGTTCTTGATCTAGATTCGAGTGCACAATTTTGGGTGATTTACACCGAATTGATCTAGGATTTTCACTAGTTTCTTGATGGCGAATACTTGATATGATTCTAAAGTTTTCTATCATAACATATGGCTATGCAGGAGAATGGAAGTTTGTAATCAAGGAACCTGATCAGAGTCCGCACTAGAGAAATCGAGTGAGAGGTACTAGTGAAATTTATGGGATCGAGCGACTGATCAGATTTTATATTGCATACAGATGACATATGTGTATCATACATGCTTGAATATTTTGTGTTCTTTTGACATTAGAAATGCAAGTTATATGATTTGATGGTATTTGTAAGTGAGGTATAGGTATATGGAAGCAAAACCTTGATTGTTGCTTTTGGTTTCAAGAGTAGAGTTTGCCTACTTGACAAATATGTACATGTTTATTGCTTAATGGGTGTGTTTGCTATGTGACATACACACTTTGTAAGATATACTATAAGTATATATTGTTGTTGATGATTTTATGCCGAAGATATAAGAGGCACTTTTGGGCTTTGTTTTCTTTTATCGATTTGGGCCGGTTGTGGCGAGTTGTAGTTTTTCGATCGAGCTGCACAAAGGAAGAATGCAAGGTCTTGGAGACATTTTTTCTTTCTTTGTGAAATTTTCGAGACAAAATTCTTTTAAGGAGGAAGAATGTAACAACCCAGAATTTTTAATGTTTCAAAAGGGAATATTTAATTTATTTAAACGAGTACACATGCACGCCCAGTTGGGCCCACATCTAGTCATGCATCCATTAATTCGACAGTGCACTTGTGTACCTTTACCATATACTATGTAAATATGACACAATAAACATCAGTTAATAACAAAACAATTAGCAAGACAAATTATTGTAGATTTAGGAACATATGCAATTTATTATAATAGTCGTCCAAATTCCAAGATAGAAAAAAAGGAAAATAAAACAAAGAATGATTTTAGTAAAACTAAATCGCCCATTGCAAGAAGTTCAAATGATAAATACATGATAAAAAAAATAACTCAAACGTTATATAACCAATGATACTTGGTTAAGAAAGACACGATGATGCATTTTCAAGAAAAATTAACACTGCTCTGTAATGATAAAAGCAAAACCATTTCCTATTATATATGTACAAAACAGAGTAAACCATGACCTGTACTTTGCACACAAAATGTGTTCGCCGAAAATATGTTTGGATACCTCCTGGTGTATTCAAATTAGCTAATATTTCACTGAAGAAAAATATAAAGCAGAAATTATCTCAAAGTGGATATGTATAGTTGATCCTATCTTCTGTAAAAGTCAATGTGGCCAAATCAATAGTGAAATTAGCAAAATCTTATGGCAATGCAAAAACAACAGGAAAATTTGGTCTAAATGATTTCAACGAGTCAAGTTGCGTTGATGCAACGTATATTGTAAATGGATGGATGGATGAGAGCAAATTCTATGTGCTTTCATGTAATCATGTAAATCTTGTGAATGCAAGTTGTACAAAAATATTATGTGGCATGGTACAAAAGTTGTTGGTTATGAATGCCAAAATTATCTAAATGGCATGACTACGCTGTTTTTTTATAATGGCAGGAACAAAATAATATATTAGAGAAAAAATATAAAGGATATATATACAATTGAAAACAACAAAGTGAAGCAATGAATAAATAGAGTATTAAGGGCTTATGATTACATGTGAATTGTAAATAATATGACTATGTGCCATTTGATACCAATGGTTATCAGCCGAAGTAGTTTATCATCTGATATTAGAAATTCAAGTTCTATTTTTAATGCTTATCAAAAGTGTGAAATTTTGCTTGATATTTAACAAAACCGTGCTGACTGCAAACTCTTACTTACGTGAGCTGATCAATTGACATATTCATGCATATCTCAAAACTATGTAATTAAATCTCAACACTTTAAAAGATAGAACCATAAATAACTTAAATTTTAGTATATCGGTTGACCGAGATAACTTTATTGTGACATACAAAATCTCCAACCGTTTGATGCCTTTCATCTCGATCCAATTAAACAATACCTGTTAAATAACTATAGAATTTAGCAAAAATATTACAATATTCAGTTCACTACGACTTGAATATATAACCGGACACCCATTTCATCTTCCAAGCTTTCAGTCATTTGCATAAGGCAACCAAAGATTAAAAAAATTAGAATCACAATTAGATAACTGAAAATATAATCAATGGCAACTCTCTAGTTTCAGATAGCCAAAAGCTAAAAACTATTTATCTATGAAAGGATTATAAAATTCCAAATAAAGCATACTTCCCAAAGTTGTCCTTCATTTTTCTCTGCCTCTAACTATATTTATTAACAAACTTATTGGCCAACATTGCGTAAACACCCCATCATGCGTATCGCTATCCATTATGACATCTATGTTCAGTTGATGATACTTCGATGTCAGCTGCAATAAAAATATGAAATCAAAACGATCACCACAACCTGAAATAATGCCTATCTAACCGCTCTTAATATTTTTGCAAACTTACATCAAAAAGAATTTTTCTTCTATAATACTTGATTTTATTGCAACGGTCTAAATTGCTTCAACTGAATAATAGCTGTCAATCATACCGAGTTTTAGTATGTATCTAATTTTAAGTAATTTCTAGTTAATTTTGCTGAAGGAGAAGCCAAGTGTGAAAAGATACATTAATGAAAGTATGTAAGGTACATAAATAAATATGCAGATGTTTTCTAGTTACAGTGTATGTAAACCTATAAGTATGCCTGTCATTTGTGCTCTTAACGTCGGGAGTTGGAGGCATTTGATCTTTTGTTATGTGAACTAACTGTGCTCTTAATGTCAGACCAAAATGGAGTGTGAAGACTGAGCGAATGTGGAAAAGAAAAGATCACAGAATACTTAAATCCAAAAATAGAATCTGCCATCAGCTATCAATTTTTTAAATGGAATCTATAAGCTCTGCTGCTTCTGCTTCTGTGGATCATTTTGATCATGAATGCATATAAGATTGCAAAAGAGAAGAAAAGTGTGAGAATTTAGTAAACAATCCAATTTACTTTAATTTCTTTGGTTAATGGTAGTTGTTAGTTTGTATATTTTGTATGGTGGTAGTGGGTAATTGTTGAATCTTGTTTTGCCTTATTTTGGTGTGTCCTAGTTTAGTTAATGTAAATGTGTTGAAGTTTCATTACTTTTTTGTGTCTGTTACTTTGGTTTGTTCAGGTTTTAAGTAATTTGGTAAGCAACTCAACTATATTGGTTTCATTATTAAATTTTACTTACATGATATTATTGCTCGACTTTTAAAAACAGAAGGATTTGAAGAGTTTATCCACTGCTTTCTTATGAAATATTTTCATTTTAATTTCATGCTAACTGAATAATCAAACTTCATTTCTATTAAGTTGTAACATATTTGATTTCAAGGGGAAAATTATTAATTTCTGAACCTTAATCGGATTTTTGGAGTGGACATTTCTATTTGATGCACTACATAAAGTTTTTGGTCAAGTATTATTCTAATAAATCCCGGGATGGAACTTTTTGTTACATTGTAAGGAGAGATTACTCTGTTATTGTTATTTATTCTTTTAAATCAATAAATAAGAGTAATGCATAATGTTTACTATTGGTTTAATTTAAAAGCAACAGTCTTTAAAGATTATCTATTTATTCTTCTTGTCTCACCCCTAATTCTCTATTTATTTTGTTTTATTCAATCATACTAACGTGATACCATAACTTGTTCTAATAATTTAGCATAATATTGAGCTTGATTTGATATTTCAACATAACGTTGGAGCAGGTTTCGAATTTATGAATTTGTTAAATTTTCCAAGATTGGAATTTGGATTTGTAAGTTGATAAGAGAGGATATTAGTTAACCCAGACCTCTCATGTTAATGGCCCAATCACTTTTCACAAAAGGGAAAAAGAAAAAAGGTCTTTATCCCCAAAATCAAACATGTTACCCTTTCTTGTTCAACCCTTTCTCACCTCATTTAAATCAAACTAACCTTCACTTAGCCACTTAATGCCATTATAAGCAAACTAATTTGAATCTCAATCTTAACAACTCCGAGGCCCACACTTCTTGAACAACGTGCGTTTGATATATTTTCCTATGACCGTGACTCCAGAATTACAATTCGCACTTCTCCGTCTTCACACTCCATTTTAGTTAGGATTATTGTGTCGTTATGTCACTTTTATCAAAATAAAATGCTCATGACTAATAGGCTTACTTCTAACTGTTCCCTTCAAAAACAAGTCAATACAGAACATAATAAAAATCAAATATTTCAATTGCATTTTCATCGCATTTTGACTCGGTACTTCAATTATAGAGGGAAAAGAAGATAATATCCGATGTCAATAGCTTAAAGTGTAAATATCACACTACATGGTCTAAAAGAGTAATCAACACATCATAAAAAAATGACTAATTACCTAAAACCAATTATCCAAATTCAAGATTTCTTATCATGCTGCTTAGCAACCCAAATTCTATTCCTATATAATCAGATACTATAATACTTGATTAGAAATTTCTAATTGAATCGATAATGTTTTTGTATTATGTATCCAATTTTAAGTTTCTTTGTAAAGAAAATCAGATAGTTATCATGTTTACGTGAATTCACATCCTTATTTTATACAGCAAATTTTCTTTTACTTCGTTATTTTAAACAACAAATTTTATGGACATGAAATTTGTTAATAACCTAATTACTTAAAAGTACGTCAATCCATCCATCCATTCGTCCAAGCTAGTATTTTAACACGGTAAACTAATAATTAATGGATCTTTCAAAAATAACCTATAATGCAATTGCCTGCAGAAATCCATGGAATGCAATACCTAAATTAAAATCGAGAATCAACATGTAAACTAAACTAAAAGTAGAGTATTATCTGAAATTTTATTTGGTATTAAGAGCAAGCATTGAGGAGAAGGAAAAAAAATGCAAAGCACAGTAAGAAACCAAGGTAGTAAGTAAAATATCTAAATGGCAGTTGAAGTTGTGAATGGAAGCAACATCGTCTAAAATAATATTGTTGATGAAGACGTTCAAAGCTTGAGATGTTGGATCTGGATTCGCTAGATCAGGAACCGGTTGATAATCGTTGGATAACCGCTGTTTGGCACATTCAGGTATCAGAGTGAAGTAACCTATTTTGTGTGAACGAAGGAGATGAAATCAATTTACGCAATTCTACAGCGCTGCGGGAATGATAGCTAGGGTTTTTTGTTTCATGAAGCAGCAAATGGAGTGGGAAAGGTGCGAAGGGTATAATCGGTACTTCAAAAAGACACAGTTGATTTACTATTAGTGGAATTCTTATTATTAGTAGTAAAGATACGGTATCATATTTTTGAAGCACTGATCAGAGTTTAATTCACAAACTTGCATTTTAAGCGAGTATAGTTAAGATAGAGTTCGTACATGCCGGATTTAGAATTCAGGGTGGTCGTTTGTACCATGTAGATGACAACCGCTGGTAAATTAACCATTATGAAACTCAAGTCTCTCTTGATACCTTTACATAATTTAGGCATTCTAAAATGTCAATCTCTCGATGTCACAATATAATCAAACTCTACTATTACAATATTGTGATGCTCTAATACATTAGTTGGACATTGACAAAGAGAACAAAAGGTAACTACAAAATTAACAAATTCATAACATAAAACAAAGCACAACCATTTGTTTTCATATGGAAGAAATGATTCAAGATATATAGCTAATCACAAAATATAATACATTATAGCATAATTAGCCTCCTGAATTTCACAGGAATTGGGATACCTCTGATAAAGACAGTGAGAATTTTATTGTACCCATGCTTCTCACTGATTTCTTGAACCTTCCTTTTCCTTATAATTATCGATGAAGGAGAAATGTAGTGATCACCCAAGAAGGAGGAATCAATAGCTATGCTCTTGCAACTAAGATACTTTGCGTGAAATACTTCAATATTCCTAGAACTCGCGTTAGCTGCAACTGAAAAGACGATGGAAGAATTCTTTTTCCCTATTTATACACAATGGTTACAGTTTAGTATTTTAAAATTATTGATAACAGAACTATTATCAAATTTTTACCTTGCGGCTTCTATATAAATGATCATTGATAGCATGGAAACTCGACATACTGCATCATTTCCGTTGATGGTATTACCCTTAGATGATATTAAGCACAATGATTATTTTCATCTCTTGTATTGATATCAAACATCAATTTCAATCCACTATCACAAATTTTGTTATCAATATCCATTTTTGTCACTGAAAAGGTTGGAGCAAAATTGGAAGTAGAAGCCAAACTAATGTCATTTTTTACACAAAAGAAGTGCAAAATAAGTTAGAATACAATGGCAATGCTTCTCAATATCAATGCAGTCAAGTTCATTCTTATAAGCTTGAACAAAAAGGCAGTAGAAAGAGACATTAGTATGTATATAATAAGCCAAAGGATGTATTATGAAAGACGTGCTATTGGGACCAAGGTCTGTAGATTTGCAGTCATATTATACTGGCAGAACCATCCATGTCTGCATGTTTGATAAAAACATATATAATCCCTCAAACAATTACCATCCACGAACTATATGTTTTCATGATTGGACCATGTTTTTCCAAACAAATAGCATATAAAAACATATATGTTTTCATGATTGGACCATATAAAAAACATATGTTTTCAAAAAAATCTCTCAATCAATTAGCATCGATGTTTGCATGCCTGTATGGATACATAAATGTAGATCCAACCTTTGGACCATATTTTTGAATAGAAAGTTAATCAACTTGAACCGATTTTCACGATTCATATGCATTCCCAATAATATCCTACTTAACATTCTGCAATAAATTTTAAAAAGCTGATTTGAATAGTGCAAAATTAAGAAATTAGTACCTTTCAAAAGAGTATGGATACGCAAATTGCAGAGATACTCAGCGTAGCAATCGATCAATCAGGGAGATGGGATTTGGAACCGCACTGGGCTAACTATCAGTTGGTTGTAGGAGAAGGCATTGGAGAAGCGATGGATCTTAAATCGGCTTGGATGTGGATCAGATCTAAGTCGGTAGAGGAAGATATGAGAGTTGGTAGAGGAGAACGATGCAAAAATATGATACGAACATAACATAATAGGATGTGAAAAGAACAATGTGTGGAGGGTATTTCTGGTATTCCAGAAAGACACGGTTGAAATTACATAGATGGAATTTACACTATTAATAGTAGAGATAGAGATATTCAGATTTTATTTGAATTTAATAAATAATAAGAAAATAATTTTTTAATATGACGACTCGATTTTTAGTGTCATATTTTTATTTTTATATATTTGATTTTCCATAATTTTAATTTGAACAATATTTGAATTATCATTGACATATTTTTTACAAACGATGGTATTTTGAATTTTACAGAATAACATAATCAGTGTATTTTGCTATTGTTTTGTGATCATGTCGTATTTTTATGGGTAATCATATTTTTGTTTTAGCATTCGCGGTTTGTATATGAACGAAATTCTATGCAGCGACGTGTTGGAAATCATAAGATAAATTTATCACTTAGTTTTTTCAACCCACTTGACGTTTCTTTTCCCTCTCATCATTTTGATTTCCCTCATTTCTCTTATTTTCATTTAACCGGTAAAAAGAATATATACTTTCTCTATAAAAATTTCAAAATCAATTGATTTACTAATCGAAAAAATATGAAGTCTAATTCTTTGAACTCGTAGGGAGTAAATCCACATGTCCATGTAATTTGGTTGAGTTCGGTGATGTTTGGAGTTGATCGACATGTTTTTCATAAGGAAGGGAGGGCGAAGGTTTAAGATGGTGGCTGCTAGAGGTGGAATTAGGCAATGGCATCGGTGTGGTCGCGTTTGTGGTTAGGAGGGGTTGCGGTGGTTAGAAAGTGGTGAGGGGCGGTTCTATATAGTGGAATGCAACATGTTGGTGGTTGATGTTGGCTGCTACACAACGCGAAGGGAGAAGGAAACCGAGCTTTCGATTTCCGGGTGGTGTAACACCCCACATTTTTATATAATTAAATAATCAAATAATGATGAACAGTAAAAACAAGCATTTTTGGAATAGTCTAAATATGGCCTCGAAACTTTTACCATTGTGTTCATGGCGATTTTCTGATCAGTTTCCATATATAACTTGTCAAAATTCGAGTTAATGTGAAGAAGTTACGAGAGAAGACAAAATAAAATTAATCGAAAAAAAGAAAGTAAGCTCTACGGGTCGACCCATAGGTCAACCCGCAAAACTCACAGGTCGACCCTCAAACACATTGGTCGACCTATAGGTCTACCCGTGTTTTTCTTGGACAACAATTTGTCTAGGTACATGCCAAACTTATTTAATTTAATTTTTGTGCAATCTCAACCGTTGTTTTTTAAATCCAACGATTCACAGCAAGCCTGTGACTTGATTACACCAGATTCAATCCACAAATCTGACGGTTTAAGATCCCCAAACTCTACTATAAATAGAACCCTAGGCCTAGCTATTTTCCTACAATCAGATTTTCTCTCAATTGGGTTCATTTCCTGAGGGTAAACCCTAAATATAAAATATTTCTTAGAGAATATCTTTTTAATAAAAATATTAGATGCCTTAGATGAGGATCCGGGAACACCATGGAATAAAGCTAAGGATGATAGGTGAGTGGATTTAAATTATATCTCTTTTATGTTTATGATATATAATATTGTTAGATTCCCGTTAAATATTTAATTCAGCATTTATTTCAGTAATTAGTTCTACTAATTAGTTATGTTGAAACAGTAAATTTTATAAGAGAAGTGTACTTATATTTAAATGTTATCTGTGGAAAAAAGGAATCCAATTAAATAAAAGTAATATTAGTTTTAAAAGTTGTAGAGAAAGGCATAAGCCTAAAAGTGAGAAATTACAGTAAATTTTGTTAAAACGGGAGAAATGAATTAAAAAGAAGAAAATCTAATAACTTGATTTGGATGTTAGTGATATATTAGTTGGTTGGTTTAGAAAAGGGAATACATCTCCATAGTTCAATATTGTAAGAATAACGATAAACGTAACTGCGATAATAAAAGCAAGAAAAATGAAATTAGGCAAAATAGAGACATTACTATTTTTACATTACCCAATAATTAAAGAAACAATAAAAGAAACATCTTGTAGTTACGAGTTATTGTTTATAGTATTATTTGGTATTAAAATATGGAAATGGATTTTAGCATAGTTTTTATAACCAACCAAATGGAATAGAACTACTTCCTAGAAAAAAAGAGAATAACTTGGAGCGTTAAAGAAATAAAGAAGAGGAAATAATCAAGTTAATTATTTGATAAGACTAGAAATAATAAACGAAAAATGTGAGTAGATCTTCATTTATTGCGCAGATAATAAAGTAAAAAAGTAAAGCAGTTATTATGATAAGTAATTTGCGGCAGTTGGACGTAGTCCCAAGCTAAGATTGTCATAAAATATAGGAGAACTAAAGAGAATTTAGTATCATAATAAAAGAAAATAGACTAGAAAACAAAAACACTAGCAATTACATTTATAACATGTAGGTTATAAATGAAAGAAAAGAATATAAAAGTAACAATTGCAAGTGTAATTGTAATATGAAGGTTATAATTAAAAATAAAGAAACAGAAGAGGCTTATTTTATCAAATTTAGATCTTGGATTAAGTTAATAAGAAAAATAATAGAAGTAGCCCGTACTGGCAGGATTCCCTTTCAGGTCAAGGACTAATGGTCCCACACATAAGTGGGGATGAGTTTGCTGATTAGGGTAAATAAGTAGCCAACAGAATAACAAAAGTAAACTAAATGCATAGTAAAAGATTGGACATATGGTCTAATAAAATAGCAAGGTGCGTTTGGAGTAGCCCGAAAGAGAATCTGGATAAAGAGTCTAACGAAGCAGTTCATCGCAGATTTTAGTACAGAAAGAGCACATCCAACTTAGTTAGTTCGGGCTAGAAGGAAGTATGAGACTTCAACGGAACGGGAGGATACTCTAGGATGGCCCTCTAGGGTACGCCTAACGAAGCTGCACCCCTGGAGGCAGGTCTGTAGGTGCTCCATCAAGAGAGTATGCCTTGACTGCTTTTGCATTGCAGGCCTAACAAAGCGGACCTTTGTAAGCAGTCAAAAGGTTAATGATGGAGTTGGATATTCGTATGACACCATACTTCCAGTTACGAGCAAGTTTTAGTAGGCAGGACCCAAAAGGATAGTCGCATGCGGAGATCAATCCATCATCAATCAGAGCAAGTATGGAAAGATTAGAGTTAAACCAACAGGTCAATGATTCCTTCACTATCGAGACATTAGATGAGGGGCGCAACCAATTATATGTTTAGATTGTTTGTAGTAAGGCACACCACTTAGCTCTTGAGATGTCTTTCGATTATTTAAGGGGGGGCTGAGTGGGGCCATTGCCACGATGAGAAAAGAGACAGACCAAGTAGAATATCTATATTGTACGCCTAATGAAACGGACCTTTACAAATATAGAAAATCCTCGATCGAGTTCCGTACAAGGTAGACCTTATTAGCGGGATTCAGGGAATAGACAGAATGATTACATATAGTTCTCAAGGTACGCATTGGGTGGTACATTATGGATGTTCGAGCATTAGTATAAGCTAGTGCAGTCGCAGTTTACGTTTTCATGACGGATGACGGAACATTTGTATTGCAGGCCTCACGAAGCTGTCCTTTACAGATGTAGTTCCAGTACACTCTAGTAATAAGACGATGGAGTCCTTTTCGAGGAAGATACAGAAGGCACTATGGGTAGTACCTAGGATCGATTCGGTCTTTGGGCATGTAGCTATATAAATATATATTGGTTATTAGGTCTTAATCTACTGGGGAGTAGATGGGTACGATTCGTGCATAGACGCGAGAGTATTATGAACTCAATAAACCTAATGTAACAGAAAATGAAAATTGAACGGTATATGTAGAAAAGTGTATAATTTGTCCATTCACCAGAACTTTAGTTCTGAGCCCTCTCCACATAACATCCCATGTGTTAGATAGAAGTAAGAGATTATCCAGCTTTGTGACACTTGTTTAGAAAATGTTATTACCTTGGTGAGTATTTACTTACTATTATATTTTAGTCAGTTCTGCTGTGAGATATTTGTTTGAGCCGTGATATATTTATCTTTGCTTATTTGCAGGATACCAGATACCCAACTCGGGCTTCAGTTGGCTTAGATTTTAGTATTTTTGCGAAAAATCCGGACCCACTAGAATTTGGATTTTTTTCATTTGGTATCAGAGCCTAGGTTTAGTGTTCCTTGGTAGGTAGTGAGTGAACGTATTTGTATTTTTGAATAAAATATAAACATATTATGTACTAAAATTCAAATAGTCCCCAGTTATATATTTTAACATATGGAAAGTTTTTAGATGTATATTTGTGCTTATTTTGCTAGTTGGGTTTGGGATGACCCAAGGATGCTGAACCTAGTCATTACCGATTTATAGTGTACAATAAGCTATGCTTTGAGAGAAGATTGATATCCATATTTTATAGGAAGTGGGAAAGTTCTCTAGGGATAGTAGGAAGAGTATTTTTATTTTGGAAGGAATAAGTGATTTTAGTAAGGAAATGAGACTTTCAAGGTTTAACAAGGGTATTCCTAAGGTTGTAAGAAGAAAATCCACTTTATGTCTAGCCCGATAAAATGAAACTTTTGGAATTGAAAAGTTGAAAAATATAACTGTTAATATGTTTGAGGAAGTAAATATTGGGTTTTTGAAAAAAAAGGTGGTATGAAATTTAAATTGGTTTTTATATGATGTAAATTTTGTTAAAAGTCTTTGAAGAATTATAGAGCATGTACAACTCGCTAGTTTCTTTATAAATAAACAAAGATTTTACATATAAAAACCTAGAGCGTGTTAAGCATCGAAAATGTAGGTTACAACATTTATTGTTGTAATAGATGTTTTCATGAAAAATAAGGGAATTATAGACTATGACACTTTTGTTATAGTAGGCGACTCCCAAAGAAATTTTTTTACATAGCATATGGGATTTATTAATATTTATTTTAAATGAATCCATATACTAGTACTTTTGGGCTATAGTAACGGTGTTTTACGCAACATCTGTTTTGACCCAAATAAAAAAAATTTGTTCTAAAGATAATTTCTAAGTTTAGAAATAGAGTGGTTTGTAAGTACACTTATTATTTAAATAAGTAAATGGAAATGTTTTCTAGTTATGAAAATATTAAAAAAAAATTGAAAATGAGTTCTTTTGAGAAAAAAAGAAGGTGTAAGTTAAATATTAGGAAATTAATAAATTTCGTAGGAAATGTTTACTGTAAGTGAATATAGATTAAACATACTTTTATCTATTGGAATGAAATGGATAATGAAATAATTTCTATGAAACCAAATCACAAATAAAGATGTTTTGTGCAAGTTATAAGGAATACATGAAAGAGATGTACAAGGTATGGAAAGCACCATATTTCATATAGCCTATTTCGATAAAATATAAAATAATTTCTTTGTAATTTCACATAAACATGAAACCCTCTTTTAAAGGATTCGTAGAAGGTTTTAGGGTTAATGGTTTCTTATAAGAGAAAGAGTTCCAATACGTTAAGGTATAAAACCATTAAGTGTAATAATTAGAGACAATGTTAGTTAGGAGAAATATTATAGAGAGCCTTAGTAGGAAAACTAAGTAATGGAAATTTCATATTTTTCCATTGATTATGTGCATTGATTGATTGTATTTGTAGAAAGTCCCCATTTGTAGTAAGTTAGAAACTCCTCCAAGGTTAGGTAATTGGAAGAGTGGGAAAGTTAAGGGATTTTTGATAAAATAATTGTTCTTATCTACTCCAGTTTTCGTAAATTTGAAAATCTATGAAAAGAAGATGTTTTGAAAACACGTGAGGGCATTTTTGAAAGTTAAGAAAAAAAAGAATGTTTTAAGGACAAGTAAGACATGTTTTAAAGAAAAATGATTTGGTGAAAAGTAAGTAAGATTTTGAAAGAGAAAAACTTTTTAAACAGTTAAATTTAAAAATCCAAAATGTTTTATGGAAAGCTGTAAAAGTCTATAAAAGGAAAAGAGGAATAAGTTTTAAACATAGAATTTGTTAGTTTTCCCTTCTAGGTTTGGGGAATAATTTAAATTCAAAGAGCCGTAAAGATGCAAGACTAGAAAGATAAAATGTTAAGTAACCAAGTACCTTTGAATTTAATAAAAACTTCAGAGTAACACTTTTAAAGGCAAGAATTTTAGGATTTGATGTTTCAAAAATTTAGAAGCTTTAATTTTTAAAATGAAATGATAAATACCCAACCAAACTTTTAAATATGGAGTAGATACGAATTATTTCCTAGGTGTGACGGAAAAAATGTTAGACTACAGCAGTGATTACGTTTAGTAGCAATAAGTTCCTGTAAAGTGTATAAGACACCAGTGTGAACTTAGAAATGTTGCTTCATATGTGTAGACTATAGAAGAATTGTGAAGTGATATTAGTAAGATAGTAAGACACATGTGGTTAGGATAGGAAGACCTTAGTTGAGGGAAAATGAAAGATAAAGGTAAAGAGAAAATTTTCTCAAACTTAGTTGCCTTTTTAGATAGAGACTGCATAGATTTAAACCCTTATCTCTTGCAGTAAATGAGACTTGGTTATTCCTTTTGCAGTATGAAATGGAAGAGATGAACAGATCTTATTCATCATGAGTGATACAGCATAAGTTAGTAATGAGAATAGACAGCAGGAGGAGCATATGAGTTACTTAGATTCCTAGAGTAGGAATTTTCTGTGTCAGAGTGGACATGGTCCTAGGCCTCCCTAGAGGATAGCTGTGTTTAGCTGCTATATTAAAAGAAAAGTAAAAGCAGTTAAAAGCAACTAAAAGAAAAACAGTAAAAATCTAAAGAAAGTGATAGAAACGTCAACAAAAAAAATCTAAAAAGAAAAAATTTCTTATATGATCTGTGCTTGGGAAAGCAAATAGATATTTTTATATAATAGTGGCACAAGCTCCTAGTATGGAGAAAGAAGTGCGCAAAAGTAAAATAGTAAATGTAAGCTTTTCCGTTTTCTACCTTCTTTCTGACATAAGAAATCGGGTTCAAAAAATTAGATTTTTCTTAAATTCGAATATTAAAAGTTGTGTGGTAAGATTTGGATGAAAAATTCGTTGAATTATGCCCCTATTCAGTAGGTGTGTGGGAAAAAATGGATGAAAAATGTTTTGAGTTTTCAAAATATTGCATTCATATAAAAATTACAAGTGTATTTAGGACGTGTGCATCATTTTCTAAAAAGGAAAAGAAAAACATTCATATAGGAGGTACTGCTTAAAAATTCATGTACATGCGTATATTTTATGTTGAATGACATTTTGCACAAGGACACGGATGGCCGAAAAATTGGACGCACACAAAATGGACATGGTTGATGTAGGGAATTACATAGTTTTACCCTTGTCGACTTTCAGGGTGAAATTTCCTAAAGGGTGGGAGAATGTAACATCCCGCATTTTTAGATAATTAAATAATCAAATAACGATAAACAGTAAAAATAAGCATTTTTGGAATTGTGAGAATATGGCCTCGAAACTTATACCATTGTGTTCGTGCCGGTTTTCTGATCAATTTTCATATATAACTTATTAACATTCGAGTTAATATGAAAAAGTTACGAGAGAAAACAAAAATCAGAACCAATCGAAAAATAAAATGTTAGGCCTACGGGTCGACCCGCAAAACAAACAGGTCGACCCTCAAACACATAGGTCGACCTGTAGGTCGATCCACGTCTTGTCCTGGATGTCAATTTGTCCAAGTATGTACCGAACTTATTTAATTTAATTTTTATGCAATCTCAACCGTTGTTTTCTAAATCCAATGATTCACAGCAAAATTGTGACGTGGTTCCACCAGATTCAATCCTAAAATCCGACGGTCTAAGATCCCCAAACTCCCCTATAAATAGAACCTTAGGCCTAACTATTTTCTCACAATCAGACTTTCTACCAATTGGGTTCATTGCCTGAGGCTGAACCCTAAATAGAAAATGTTTCTAGGGAGAATACCTTTTTAATAAAAATATTAGATGCCTTAGAAGGGGATCCAGGAAGGCCATTGAGTAAAACTAAGGATGATATGTGAGTGGATTTGAATTATATCTCTTTTATGTTTATGATATATAATATCATTAGACTCCCGCTAAATATTTAATTCAGCATATATTTCAGCAATTAGTTCTATAATTAGGTATGTTGAAACTATAAATTTTATAAGAGACGTGTACTTATATTTGAATGTTATTTATGGAAAAAAAAGAATCCAATTAAATATAAGTAATATTAGGCTAAAAACTTGTAGAGAAAGGCATAAGCCTAAAAGTGAGAAATTTACGGTAAATTATGTTAAAACGAGAGAAATGAATTAAAAGGGAGAAAATCTGATAACTTGATTTGAAAGTTAGTGATAGTTAGTTGGTTGATTTAGAAAAGGGAATACATCTCCATAGTCTAATATTGTAAGAATAATGATAAACGTAATTGCGAGAATAAAAGCGAGAAAAATGAAATTAGTACAAAAATAAAAACATTACTGTATTTTGCATTATCCAATAATTAAAAAAACAATAAAAGAAATATCTTGCAATTACGAGTTATTTTAATAGCATTATCTAGTATTAAAATATAAAAATGGATTTTTAACATAGTTTTTATAACCAACCAAATAGAATAGAACTACTTCCTAGAATAAAAAAGAATAATGTGAAGCGTTAAAGAAATAAAAGAAGAGGAAATAATCAAGTTAATCATTTGACAAGACTAGCAACAATAAAGAGAAAATGTGACTAGATCTACATTTATTGTGCAGATAATAGAGTAAAAAAGTAAAGCAGTTATTATGGTAAGTAATTGGCAGCAGTTGGACGCAGTCCTAAACAAAGATTGTCATATAATATAAGAGAACTATAGAGAATTTAGTATCATAATAAAAGAGAACAGACTAGAATAGAAAAGAGACACTTGCAATTACATTTATAACATAGAGGTTATAAAGGAAAGAAAAGACTATAAAAGTAACAATTGCAATTATAATTGTAACAAGAAAGTTATAATTAAAAAGAAAGAAATAAAAGATGCTTATTTTATCAAACTTAGATCTTGGATTAAGTTAATGAGCAAAATAATAGCAGTGGCCCGTACCGGCAGCATTCCCTTTCACGTCTACGACTGATGGTCTCGCACATATGTAGGGCTGGGCTTGCTGATTAGGGTAAATAAGTAGCCAACAAAATAAGAAAAGTAAACTAAATACAGAGTAAAAGATTAGACGTAGGGCCAAATAAAATGGTAAGGTGCGTTTGGAGCAGCCCGAAAGAGAATCTGGATAAAGAGCCTAATGAAGAAGTTCATCATAGATTTTAGTATAGAAAGAGCACGTCCAACTTAGTTAGTTCGAGCTAGAAGGAAGTAGGAGACTTCAATGGGACGTAAGGATACTCTAGGATGGCCCTTTGGGGTATGCCTAATGAAGCTGCACCCCTGAAGGCAGATCTGCAGGTGTTCCATCAAGAGGGTATGCCTTGACTGCTTTTGCATTGCAGGCCTAACAAAGTGGACCTTTATAGGCAGTCAAAAGGTTGATGATGGAGTAGGATATTCGTATGACACCGTGCTCCAAGTTACGAGTTGGTTTTAGTGGGTAGGACCCAAAAGGATAGTCACATGCGGAGATTAAGCCATCATTAATCAGAGCGAGTTCGAGAAAGACCAGAGTTAAACTAACAGGTCAATGATTCTTTCACTATCGATACATTAGATGAGGGGCTCAGCCAATTGGATGTTTAGATTATTTACAGTAGGGTGTAGCCACTTAGCTCTTGAGAGGTCTTTCAATTAGTTGATATGAGGATGCATGGGGCCATAGCCATGATGAGAAAAGAGACAGACCAAGTAGAATATCTATATTGTTGTCCTAATGAAGCGGACCTTTACAGATATATAAAATCCCCAACTGAGTTCCACACAAGGTAGACCTTGATGGTGGCATTCAGGGAGTAGACAGAAAGATTACATATAGTTCTCAAGTTATGCACTAGATGGTACAATTTGGATGTCCGAGCACTAGTATAAGCTAGTGCGGATGCAGTTTTACGTTTTCATAATAAACGATGGTACATATGTATTATAGGCCACGTGGAACTATCCTTTACAGATGTAGTATCATTTTGCTCTAGCAGCGAGACGACGGAGTCCTTTTCGAATAGGATATAGAAGGTACTATGAGTAGTACCTAGGACCGATGCAGTCTTTAGGCATGTAGTTATATATATTGGTTATTAGGTCTTAATCTACTAGGGAGTGGATGGGTACGATTCACGCACAGAGACGGGAGTATTATAAACTCAATAAACCTAATATAACTGAAAATGGAAGTAGAACAGTATATGTAGATTATGCTTAGAAGTGTATAATTTGTCCATTTACTAGAACTTTAGTTCCGACCCCCTCCTCATAACATCCCATAGGTTAGATAGAAGGCAGAGATAATCCAGCTTTGTGACACTTGTTTAGAAAGTGTTATTACCTTGGTGAGTATTTACTTACTATTATATTTTAGTCAGTTCGGCTATGAGATATTTATTTAAGCTCTGATATATTTATCTTTGCCTATTTGAAGGACACCTAATACACAACTCATGCTTCACTGGGCTTGGATTTTAGAATATTTGTGAAAAATCCAGACCCACTGGAATTCGGGTTGTTACAGTTGAACAGTGATGTGGTCGTGAAGAAAATATCGACGAAGGCGTTGGATTTTGATTTCATCGAGTGTTGGCCATGATATGGTGTGCAAGCACGAAGAAAGAGGAGGGTTTTGGTGCCGGTTGTCAAGCGATTATAATTAAGAATTAGCGGAGAAAGGGTTGTATAAGGTAATTAAAAATTAAAATGTAATTAGTTATTTGATTATATTATTTAAACTCAATAACTTATAAAATGAATATCTTTTCCATATGAGGTCTAATCAAGATGCGGTCTTTTGCATTGTGCTCTTAATAGCTATAACTACGTGCTAGAACTCGTTTAATCGAGTTCGAACCAAGTGGAATTTTGAGATAAAATCGAACGTCGATTAAACCGAAACACTTAAGCATCTGCTAGAATTTCAATGTTATCTCACATATGAATGAATACTATAATAAATATAGTAGATATAAATTCATTTTTGTTTGAATGATTTATTTACTGGGTATGACTGAATTTCCACTTTAAAATAGAATGAATGTAAAGTATAATACATGGAATTTACTAGAGAAATCCGGATTTCTCGCCGTTGTGATTTTTAAATTTCAGTTATATACCTGTTGATTTTAATTCCATTTATATACTTGTTATATATATTGGTAAATGTTAGAATTTGATAGTTTGACCAAATTGGATGTGACGGTGACATATGTCAAAAGTTGAACCTTTTTAGTGATAAAGGTAGTAGTAACATTGGTTAAGTGCTATGGCAACTATTGGCCTAGTTGTGGTATTTTGAAATACTATTAGTTGCTCTTTTGATTTGAAATGGTTGTGATTTGGTGAATGATTTTAAATTTGACTTTTTGATTTTCCCTGATATCTTATCTAAAACTAGTTTTTGTACATTTCC
The DNA here is from genome assembly GCA_030765085.1 of Allium cepa. Classification (NCBI taxonomy): domain Eukaryota; kingdom Viridiplantae; phylum Streptophyta; class Magnoliopsida; order Asparagales; family Amaryllidaceae; genus Allium; species Allium cepa. The sequence continues at coordinate 663,340,516 of CM060940.1, read as the reverse complement.
ATTTTCTCTAACCTTTTTATAAACGTTTTAAAAGTATTTCATAAAGTATTTATTTTTATATAAAAGTTATTATAAAATGACTGTTTATTTAAAGGAAAATAAAGGGGAATTTATCTTATAAATAACGTGATTTTGTTTTCAAAGAAGATAGTAGTATTTTGGAATAAGTATTGTGAAATGTTTTATATAAATTATTGTATAAAAGAATAAATTTATAAATGATATTTTATGAATAATGGAATGGATTTTTAAATGGTGTTTTATAAAAAGGAAGAATTATACCATTTTAATAAATTGGAAATAAATCACATTTGTGGATTTATAGTGATATATGGAAGGATCGTTTTATGGAAAGTATTTGTTCAGGTGTTTGTAATCAAAGATTTGGTATAAGTATATGAGATTTAAAATTAGAAATGAATTTATAGGTTTATAAGGAGTTTTATAGAAACGAGTTTAATAAATATAAAGGAGTTTTATAGAAATGAGTTTTGTAAATATAAGAAGTTTATAGAGATGGGTTCAGTAAATATAAAGAGTTTATATAAATGAGTTTCGTTAATGAAAAAAAGATTTAAAGAAAAGAGTTTTATAAATAGAAAGGAGTTTTATAGAAGCCATTTATAAAAAGGAATTTTATAAAAGGATTAAGATTTGGTTTCCATTAACGATCCTTTTAATTTATGGTGCTACGGAAATTGTACTTTTCATACTTAGCACCAAATTCTGAGGTATGGAACTCGTCTCTATCTTGAGAATTAGGGATGTGTGTCGAAGCAAGGTTAGTTTTCTAACTTGTCTAATCTCACTGTTAATCGAGGGATGGTTGTTTAAAATCGGAAACTGGTGTTAAATATATTTGGTCTAGTTTCTATACGGTCCATTTACTTACACCAAAAGTGTTTGGGTTTATTTTTATCAATGTTTAAATACATTTGTTTTAACCCAAATAAGTCTGGTTTTGGAAATGAAATCTTCTTAAGATTATAGTACATCCTTATACTGTTGAGATAAGTATATGAGTACATTTCTTAAGTATTGAAAATGTAGTGTTTTGCGAACTGTTGATATAAGTATATGGAAAAGTTTTCTAAGTTCTAAAGGTGAAATGTTTTGTGAGTTTACTTATACAGTTAAGGTAAATATATCAATGTCTTTCAAGTATTGAGAAGAGTAGATGGGGTTTGTGAATATATCTTTGTAAAAGTATTTTAATGCAAGAATTTACAAAGTGGTTTTAATTAATGAAAGGACTAGTTAAAGAGGCGTAGTGGTGGCCATGTGCTTAATCATACTTCATTAAATCTCTAGTTGAATTGTTTGTTTATTAATAGTTAAATAACCGACTATAAAATTTTGGCCAGTTTAAAAAATTATCCTTGTCAGCTCGGAGAGACCAAGATTGGATATATTATCCGAAAACTATTTCGAACCGGCATAAGCGTTCAAATTGGAGACACCTTGAAGATGATGGAATCGAAGACGAAGATCTTTGAAGTGCAAAAGTTACTTGCTACCAACCCTGAGGATGAATCCAAAACGGATATGGTAGAAATTGTGCCTTCGGTTAGTTTATATCCCGGACAACTTATAAGGTAAATTCTGGCATTGCATTGTTGCTTGCAGGGAAATGTTAGTATTCCAAGTCGGATTTTCTAGCAAGGTAATCGTAGCCTCGAGCCTCACAGCCGATAATGACTAAAACATGAGATATGTTTCAGGGGTTATATGGGTCGTACCCATTAGAAATGTGCATCACCCTTCTAGGTCACTATTTATGGATTTGTGGATTTTCTATGTGCATAAGAGCTCTCGAGGAAGAGGCTGCAAAGCAATCAAGGTAATGACATATTCGACACTATCCAGTAGGGGTTGGCCTGTCCTCATTTGCAAGGGGTCCATATGAGGCTCTTGGTACATTTTCTAGAGGTGTATTGTGGCACGTGTTACCCCGGTAGCCTTGTCATTGTATCCATTCTCCAATATATTCTTATATGGACTAGTTATATACCTGTTATGCTGGAATATAACTAATGTAACCATTTCAGCTCTGATTTCGTATCTATTTGAAACCCTAGATATTATTATAATACCATAAAATTTCCTATGAAATGTTTTGGTTATCGTACGGTAAAAATCCGTTTGTGTTTATGCGCGGAGTAGTCTTACGAGATACCTTTATTTTTGAAGGGTTTTATAATATTAAAAATTCATATGATGTGTGTTTCTCACACTGGTTTACCTGACTGATCCAGGTGTTATCTTCTTATAATTCCCGGGTCAGCCCAAGCATATTTCCAGATTCAGTTTTGGATGCTTTAGAGCTTCAAGAGATGAGTTGGATATCTTAAAGATGTATTCCCATATATATTTTTTCGCTGCATTGGTTGTTTATATTTAGCATTTGTGAAGACAAGTTGTTATAACTGTCCAGATCGATGATTGGTTAGTTTACTTTGATATATATATATATATATAACACAGTTTTCTTTTGTAAAGATCTATATTATATATCACTCATCATGATATGGATTCTATTCCGTTTTTTCTTTCTTTTCCCTCACAATCTGTCTTTTCGCCACTTGGATGCACGACACATGAATAGCGTGATGTATTAGTGTCGACCTTTGAGAGTCAAAAAGGTAGATCGTTTCACATTATATATATACACACACACACACACACACATATGTATTTACGTATATTACTACAAATGACATTTAAATATAACGTATTAATTGTGTGGTTAATTGTTTATTAATCAATGTTAAATTCCTCTTAGGAACGGAATTAATTATAGAGGTGAAATAAGAAGGTTTTCTAATAGGGCCTGAATATTGAATGCGGTGAGATGTGTGATGATATATGTAGGAAGTGTTATAAATTATGACTATGTTATAGGAATGTGAGGTCAGTCAAAAGCACACAGAAGTCTACCTAGCTAATCTGGCTATCAGCAGTGTGACTTTGGGGCTGATGTGAGACATTGCCTATAATAAGTAGCTATGGATAACGCTAGGTTAGTCCCAAATTCTGTAGGGTAAATCTGCCAAGCTAATCCGGCTACTAGTACCTACGAATAGCCAGACTAATAGGAGACATCGCTATGGGGTATGGGTCATAATACGATGGACCTACTTCAGAGATTGAAGGTATTAAGTGGTTGTGTGAGGGCCCGCCTCTTCCCTATATAGGAAATAGTAAATGGTCTGGGTTATTGGTTAGGCACGATAAAGGATATCACGGGAAAGGGCCCGCTTTGATATGAAATATTAAGTAGTTAAAGAGATTCCACGCATTGTCAACTTGATAAGTACCAATAAGGAGTCCACCTTGGAATAGGTATGAAATGACGGGGACCCACCTTGAATAAAGTAGTAGATGGTCAGAATCCACGTAGATTCCACTAAAAAGTATTAAGTGACTTGAGTACTATTTCTTACATTGATAGGACGTTATTGACAATAGTTATGGTTTATTGCACTGAAAGCATCATGGTTATAGAATTAGATTGGGAAAGCCTTAAGGATTAAAGTCAGAAAAACATAGAATAATGTTGATATACGAAAGGCATATTCCTATCTAAATTATATTGCTCAAGTACTGTAATAGTAAGGCTTAAGATTTTTATTCACTAGATACATACTATTCTGACTCACTCCTCGTTCCAACATAGGTTAGGAAAGACAATGCTGAAGACGGAGAAAAGTAGGAAACTTATGGCAGTTATCTATTTATCTATTCATGTTATTTACTGATGTACCCATCAGAAAATATGTTATATTTTGAAAGTTATAGTCAAGATATGTGACGGTAGTTATTAGTATTGTGTTATGGGATTTTATGACATTTGAATAAGTGGGTATTGTTTTTCGTATTATATTTTATCCTTCCGCTGTAAGTTCTTAATGTGTAGGTAAATAGCTCTGTATTGTTCTTTATACCAACCATCAACCAGCTTTGGAGTCGGTCAAAGTTCCAATAGGATTTTTCGGGTCCGGAATTTAGGTCTGTTTTAGAGCGGTTTGTTGCATTTGGATCAGAACTTAAGTTCACGATCGACAAGGATAAGTATATGTAGGAGAGATGCGCTTGTTATTTTTGAAAGAATTTTTCAAAAAATCCTACTAGATATACATACTAATTTTTAACTTATGCACACACACTAGGCAAATCTTTGTTTCAGCATATAATATTATCTTAGCTCATTGTAATTGAAAGTTTAACTACAGATAGTAGATTATGGTTAAAACCCTTCTTCTTCTGAGATTGGGTATCTCACCAGAGGAACGCCCACCATTTTAGGAATAACCGAATGGTTTAAAAAATACCTCAAGCATGTAGGACAAGTCCAAGTTCCTTAGCAAGCTGTACCGATGGCACCCATTGCACCCCTTACCTAAGCAGCACCTTGCCCCTTTGACTTACCTATAATGTATATGGATTTTCTAACTATGGGAGGAAGAGTATATCAGGAGTAAAAGGTTTCGTGGAGTCAAAGACATGGACAAATGACTGCAAGAGGATATTTCGAGAGCTTGGTTTGGAGGATCAGATGAAATGAAGAATGGTAGCTTGATACCTTAAGGGGAGGCCTTAGATTAGTGGATATTATGGCTGAGGAGAATGATTATAGGAATGTCACTTGGGATGAGTTCAAAGACCGATTAGAGTCATAGTTTATGTCGAGAGCCGAAGTGAGCTTGCAATTAGAGAGATTTGTATAGCTTAGGCAAGGAGACTCTACTCTAAAAGAGTATATTAGTAAATTCACAAAGCTAGCTAGGTTAGATGAATTTGATAAAGATACCTATGAAAAAGGCAATGAATTTTTTGAAGGGTCTAAAATCCATACCAAGAGAATTATTATTGAACCAAGTGCCCACTTGCTCCATATATGAGACGCTAGTTGATATGGCATTGCTGTAGACGCTATTGCAGAGGAGAAGGAGAAGGAAGGATCTACTCAAAACCTAGAAGGAGACAAAAGGATATTTTTGGGTGAATAAGAAGTCAAAAAGAAAGTTTAAGGAGGATGGTAGTGTGACTCTTTGAAGGAAGCTATTCAAAGTTGGAAGATACCGAGGAATGCCGTGGAGATTAGAAGTTTTCTAGGGTTAGAGTGTTAATATAGGAAATTCATAAAAGACTTTTCGATGATAGCAGTCCCATTAACTCGCTTAGCCAAGACGAATCTAGTCTTTTCATGGGATGAGAAATGCACGGAAGCGTTTGAGAAGCTAAAGGAACCACTTGTAAGTGCACCAGCACTCATCGTTTTTGAGGGGATGAAGCCTTTTACATTTTATATGGATGCATGTGGCAAAAGATTGGAAGCAGTTCTTATGCAAGAAATGTGATGGCTTATGCTAAGGACCATGAGATGAAATACCCAGTTCATGAGTTGGTGTTGGAAGCTATTATTTTTGCCTTTAAATTTTAGAGGCATTATATTTTAGGGGAAAGGTTTGAGCTGTTCACTGACAATAAATTGTTCAAAAAATATATTTAATTCGTAGGCAGTGGAGATGGATGGAGTTTATAGCATTGTATGGATTTTGGGATACAGTATACCCCTGAAAAAGGGAAGCTCATCGCCGTCGGCCTTACAAGAGGCATGCTACCTTAGGTGCTATATACTAGTGGAGGCAGTTAGAGTTCCTCTCGAATTTCAACTTCCAACCACCGACAGAACCAATTAAAGCTATTTGGTAGTAATAGAAGTTAGGCCGACATTGATGGACCACATTGGATTAGAGAAAAAAAAGGATGAAGGGATAGTTGATATTTTGGGAAAGCTAGGTAGAGGAGAATAATTTTTCCATGTCAATAGTTATGCAGTCGATGAGAATGGATGTTTAAGGAGAGATAGACATTTTTTCATACCAAAGATTGATAGTGTGTTGGACGAAGTGTTTGCGGAGTGTCACCATTCAAGGAAGACAGTTCACCCTGGAGGAAATAAGATGTATAGGTATATGAAATGAGTTTTCTTTTGGCCAGGGATGAAGGAGAGAATAGCTGAATTTGTTTCCAGATGTTTAACATGCCAAAGGACAAAGGATGAGCAAGGGAAGCTCGAAGGATTGTTATTGCCATTAGAAATTATGACTTTTAATGGGAACATATATCAATGGACTTTAAAGATAGGTTGCCTAGAAATCAAAGAGGCAATGAAGCATTTTGGATCATAGTGGATAGACTTAACAAAAGCGTCCATTTTATTCCCGTTAGGAACAATAGGGCCACAACAACTCTAGCACAGATTTATATCATGAAGCTGGTTCAACTTCATTGAATTCCAGTTAGTATCGTTAGTGATAGGAACCCCTTATTTACCAACAAGTTTTGGAGGAGTTTGTAAGCAGCCTTAGGGACTTAGTTGAATCTTAGTATTGCTTACCACCTGCAGACCGACGAACAAACCAAACGAGTGAATATGATCTTGGAGGATTTGTTGAGAGCCTACATAGTGGACTTTGGAGGGCATTAGCAGCTGAACCCACCTTTAGTAGAATTTTCTTATAAAAATAGTTACAATCGAAGATTTGTATGACACCATTTGAAGCACTTTATGAAGGCCATGCAAATCGCCAAACTATTAGTGGGAAACCACCGACAAAATTTTACTCGAACCGGATTTTATTCACAAAACTTCGGATAAGGCAGAGTTGATTAGGCACTGTATAAAGGCAATGTAAGACCTTCAGAAATCCAACGCAGATAAGAGAAGAAAAAAGTTAAATCTAGGAGTTGGAGACTTGGTGTTTATCAAAAGTTTATCCTCTTAGGAAAGTCATGAGATTTGAAAAATCAGGACAGTTAACACCAAGTTTTATTAGGCCTTTTCAGGTTTTGGAAAGAATAGGAAAACTTGCTTACCACATGGAATTACCAGACAGATCGGTTGGATTCCATAAGATTTTTCACTTTTTCGCACTTGAGGAAATACCTTCATAGCACAATTATTGTTATAGAGCTCAATCAATTGGGGGATATTGAGACGGAGCCAATAACATCTCATGCCACTGCACACATTATGGAGCATAGAACTACGAAGCTCTGTAACAAAGAAATTAGGTTGGTTCGAGTATAACGCGGAGAGAACCCGACGGAAAGCACGTGGGAAATTAAAGAGAAGATGAGAATCTCTCATCTTGAGCTTTTCACTGGTAAACTTTTCTCTTTAAAGTTATGTTTGGTTGCATCATGTTTGCTAGATTGGATGGTGGGAGATGGTTGCTATATTTTCTCACCGTCACTTCGCACTTATATAGAAATTTTATGTATGTTTAAGGTTTTGCATACATACTTATATCTCGTGATCTTACACTCATGCTACGGTTGAGCTTACTTATAGTATGTTTGCACATATAATCACATTGCACTTTGGTTGACTAGATGTTTATGTAGATAACTTAGTGGTATAATATTGATGTTTATTGTGCGTTACATTGTTCGCGCCTGGAAGGATTTCAGGGATGAAATTGAAAGAACCATATGTATAGTGTTTTGATGATAACAACTATACAACAATGCTGCTAATATTTTTATTAAGTTATTTCAAGTCAAAACAATGATAGAAAAGATGTAAAATAAAATGGTTAAAAATATACAAAGCTAGGATTCAAACCCAGGTGGGCTGAGAGATGAGCACATGCCTTTACCACTGCACCACACAAGGTTTTGGAAAATATGGTGATTCAATAGACTGAACCTAGTCGACTAAATATGAACAACCTGTCTACTGTTTTTGGCTATGCTCTCGGACTTGAATTTTACACTAAGCCAGTCGACTGAAGCCTTCTTTTAGTTCGATTGACCTAGTATAAAAACGGCTAGTTTTTTGAAGTAACATCTTTGTGTCTCTTTGCTCCAGAAATTGCATCTCTCCGCTACTGCAGCTACTTCTCTACATTAATGGAAAATTGAAAGGTTGCACCTCTACTTTACTATCCTTACAACATTTATATAAAGCCCTAATCATCCCTGAATTAATATATAGCTCTATGCTTTGGTTCCTAGTCCTAAACTCTCAATTCCTAAAGTAATTCTTCGAGTTCAAAGAGTTTCATATGATTCGGAGATTTTGACTACTTTGCTTCATCTCCACAAGCCATACTCTAGTTGAATAAAACCCTTAGCCTCTATAACTCTAGTCAAATATCATTTGGTTTGGTTATAGGAGTCATTGTACATCAAACTCACATTATGTACATCAAGACACACTATGTCAAGAGTAACGTTTTCGTTACGCTACTTGTAACTGTTGTTGAAGTCCCATTCGGTTGTTCAAGCAGAGTTTGTAAACCTGCTCCTTTAGTTGAAGTAAGAGTATTGATAGTGAAACACCGAAGGGGAGTGTAATGGCCAGGAATTTTCGATCTTCGAAAATCGACACTAATACGTCCACCGTATTACATGCCGAGCATTCAAGTGCGTGAAAGACTGATCATTAGGGGAAAGAAGAAGATAGAAGAAACAAGAACAATCACAGAATCGCACAACACAATGGAATAACATATATTAATCAACATAATACTTTACAAAGTCATTTTAGAGTGAACATTAGAGTCATACTAGTATAATCTATCCTTGGACACTTATAACCATTTGTCCCTACCTAATTGATACAATATAGATATAAACAGTAGAAATACAATAATAACTAGCTATCAATGAAGCCTCCTGCTCCAGGCTCCTCCAAAATGCATCCGTGGGAAAACCTGAACTACTTAACCGCCTATAAAAATTTGAGCACTCATGAGTTTTAAGGAAAGAAATTAAACTCGAGGTTAGACATGGGTCTGGTATGAGTAACTCAAACAAATGAATTATTATGTTTAAAACCCTTTTAAAATCAAAGGTATCTCATAAGACCACGCCGCACATAAACAGGGGCGGGTTTTTACCTTATAATAACTAAAACACTTTTTATAGAAAATGCAGTGGTATAATAATAATGTCTAATTGTTAAAAATAAATATATGAAATTAGCTGAAATAATTACCATTATTAAATTCCAACATACCAGGCTCTACAATCAAAACCATAAAGGCACATACTAGAGATTGGATTCCATACTAAGACAAGGCACCAGGGTACCACCTATCACGGTACACGTCTAGAAAACATACCAAGGACCTCGTCAAGATCCCCTACCAACACAAGACCGGCCTACCCCTTACTGGATTGTACTGAATATGTCATCACACCAGTTCTTTAGAAAATAAGCAGACAAAAGATAAGAGAGTTGCGCCAAAATTGGTCACAAACCCCAATATCGTGAAAGCACTCGTTTATGAACACAAATCAGCAATAATCAACACAAAATTCAGATCTAAGCAATATCAAGCACAGCAATTCAACAATAACAATCAGAAACACAAGATTTATAGTGGTTCGGCGATCTTTCCTACGTCCACTCTGAAGTTTATGTCTTTATTGATTCACTTGATGATTTCAATCGATTACAGCGGATTACAGTTGATGATAGCTCTGAAATCTGATTACAATAGCGATAATGAAGAGTAGAATTGAATCCGGCATAGTCTGGACGTCGAATGGCCCAAAAGATCCCCTTTCTGCAGGCTTCAGGGTGCTATTTATAGGCGTAGGAGGCTCAGATCTCGCTCAAACTTCAGGAGACTTTTCTGGCACGTGAGTGGGCCCACGCGACCGACCCCACCAAGTTTCGACTCGATCTGAGATCGATACGAAGTGATTTCGTATCATCAAAAAATGACCCAATCGAGCTGAAACTTGGCAGGAACAATCTTTACTTTGTATGGAAGCTTCTGCGAAAATTTCATAGCATTTGGGCCAGGGATTTGTGAGATATGATCGATACGAGTTTAAAGTTCTGTGTGCACTGCCCTGTTCGAGTCCATGGTTTCGTATCGATGGCCTTCGCATCGATCGGAAGCGCGTGCGCGCAGTGACGTGGAGCGAGTTGCCTGGATCGATCCGATTTTAGTGGCGCACTGACCGATTTGTATCCACAAACCTCTCCTCGTTTGCATCGATGACCGTTGTATATATTGGATCAGGGGAGATGTCTAATTTGTATCGGTAGAGGTAGCCTCGTTCGCATCCATCAAACCAACTCTCGTTCGCATCGATCAGAATAGATGGATACGAACGAGCAGCATTAGCTTCGGCCTGATGGATACGAATAACCACACAAGTATGGCCACCTGATGGATACGAAGTAGACACGACATGACCTCCAACCGATGGATACGAAGTAGGGTGTATGCGATCGATACGAAATGAGATCACTTGATGGATACGAGATGGATCGATGCGAGGTTGATGGATACGAACGTGCTGCCATTCTGATCGATACGAACACTATGGATTCGAATGGAGCGAAGCGATGTCATGCTGATGGATTCGAACCTGATGGATTCGAATGGAGCGAGGCGATGTCATGCTGATGGATTCGAACCTGATGGACTCGAATGGACCATCACCTCGACCTCTCCATGGATACGAACAACATGCTCCTTCTAACTTGTATCGATCATATCTTATTCATACGAACTCCGATTAACCTGAAATTTAGAATGCTGGTTCCCATGACTTTGCTTGCCGTGTTCTATCAATTGTAGCCTGATCCGGGCTCGGACAAAATTCGTCGATATCCATGGTGAAACAGTGTATAACGAACTTTTACGATGAACCGTTTTTAGTTTCCAGCCAACTTTTTTGGTGTCACGACCTTGCCAAAAGGCGGGATAACATTTGCCTTCCAAAACATGCCTTGCGGTTGGAAGGTGTGTTTTGTAATGCCTTGAGTTGGATGTTCATATCCTGTCAACAACCTGTAAAGAGCTCGATAGTTTCATATGACCTCAAATGACGATCGTTCGGGATCGTGTGCCATTTGAGGTGAATCGGGACTGTTCGCGGTCGTTGCCGTTCGCGGCAAATGATGGAATGGGACCGTTCGCGGTTGTATGCCGTTCACGGCGGATGGTAACATGGGACCGTTCACGGTCGGATGCCGTTCGTGGTAAATATCGATCGTTCGCGATCGAGTGCCGTTCAAGGCTGATTGTGACCGTTCGAGGTCGGATTTCATAATAAGTGAATCGTGACCATTTGCGGTCGGGTGCTGTTCGAGGAAAATTGTGACCGTTCGAGATCGTGTGCCGTTCGAGGCAAATTGTGATCGTTCGCGATCGTGTTCCGTTTGAGGCAAATTGTGATCGTTCGCAATCGTGTGCCGTTCGAGGAAAATTATGTGTGCCCGGAGGGGCTTAGTATTATCGAAGCCGGAGTTCACGTTCGGGGGAGTTTCTGAATCAAAGACATTTGGCGGTTCATCGCCATACAAGAGGTGCTCGTGGTCCGTCCGCGATCCAACGGGCATACAAGTAAACTTTTTCACAGAATTGCAAATATCAAAGCAATAATCATACGAATCCCACAACAGAAATGTCCAAACAAGCAGAGTCTAAATGTTCAAATCAAAATCAAAGCAAAAAGCAAAGCAAGGATGTCAAAGTGTAAATTCTCACTATAGTGTGGTCAATAGCCATTCAGAGCATTCCAACTGATCGTGCGCAATTGCTTACATGTGTAAATGATTTAACCATGTTAGTGAGAGGTTTACGACTTGTTCATCATTATTTCAGTCAATTAATTAATTGATAATCAAACGTTGTCCTGAATCAGGGTCACCTCTAGCTGATGTAGACGGTGGTCGCTCTGGTTCCATCGCCGGAGTTCGCCTCCTCACATACTGAGGTAGCATACCGTTCCTGATATGCCCTTCCACCTCATCCTTCATATGTCTACAATCATTAGTGTAATGACCGTTTAGTTCATGGAATATGCAATACTTATTTGATTTCCTCTCGTCAAAAGTTGGATCCCTTTGCATTGGTCTACGATAGGGAACTTGCTCCCTTGTATCTTGATAAATTCGCTCCAAACTCTCGTTCAGCTCAGAGTAGGTGGTGAATTGCGGCTCCCTACGTGGTCGTTTTGACTTGTCATCATTGTTCTCAGCCTTTCTTTTCCCTTTACCAGTCTCCGCACCCTTTCTAAGTGAATTTCCGCTCCTGACTACGTAAACGTCGACTTTCTCCTCTCTTTCTGCACTAGCATCTTCCAATCGTAAAAACTTCTTTGCCTCGTGATAGAATTCTCCTAAATCCATAGGCGGATCTTTAGTTAGCGAATTTTTGAACTCTATTCCGTCAGCTATTCCGGACACAACTGTCATCATAACCTAGATGGATCTGGTCGATCCACCGAAGCTGCTGCCGCATTGAACCGCGTCAGGAAATTCCTCAAAGTCTCCCCAGCTTTCTGTTTTAGAGTTGCCAAAGTCCTCACATTTTTGGGTCTTGCAATGTGAATCCTGAATTGCCTCATGAATCTCTCAGTTAAATCTTCCCATGTTCCTATGGAGCCGCTCTCCAGCTGTCTAAACCATAACGCCCAATATCTACCAAGTACAATGGAAAGCACCAGGCCATAACCTCCTATGATTCCCCCGGCACCTCCATATGCCTCATATATTTTGTCAAATGAACTGTAGGGTCTTTCCTTCCATTATACATATCCAACGGTGGTAACTTAAAATCTGGTGGGTTCCTAGCTCGTCTGATTGCCGTGGTAAAAGGGCTCCTATTAACATCCTCTAAAGCTTTGTTTATTAATCCGCCTCTCATGGCTCACCTGACTATCTCCGCCTACCTGTCATTGTCTCCTAGCTGTGGTCCTTGTCCATTGCCTTAGACTTGCCTCCCGAGTTCACGAGGGAATTCCAGAATCTGTCCTCCCGGCCGAGCTTCTGTTCCTCTGCCAACGTTGTGTTGTTCGACTCCACCTGATGTTCTTCCTAGTGTTGGGCTTGCGTGCTCTAGATGAGTGCCCCTAGCTCTGGCACTGCTTCAGAAGGTCCTGCTCCATTCTGAACTCCAGTTGCTCCTTGATTCTGCGCTCCAAGTTGTCCAGTTTGTTGAAACAAAATCTGGATCATTTCTTCCTGTCTTCTCATCATTGTTTCCATCTCGTCCCTGGTGATGAAGACTGAAGCTTGGTTCGCTCCTAAAGAAGCCTCTTGACTTCCCTCATGTTGACTTCTCTCTGGCCTTTGTCTTTTACTTGTTTGTCTTGTCATAGCTCTTAGATCTGAATTCTTAAGTCCTCAAATTCAACTTCTCCTAAATCAGCTTTTCTCAGTGAAAGCACCAAATTCCAAAGTGTTTGCGCCAAAATTGGTCACAAACTCCAATATCGTGAAAGCACTCGTTTATGAACACAAATCAGCAATAATCAACACAAAATTCAGATCTAAGCAATATCAAGCACAACAATTCAACAATAACAATCAGAAACACAAGATTTATAGTGGTTCGGCGATCTTGCCTACGTCCACTCTGAAGTTTATGTCTTTATTGATTCACTTGATGATTTCAATCGATTACAGCGGATTACAGTTGATGATGCTTTGAAATCTGATTACAATAGCGATAATGAAGAGTAGAATTGAATCCGGCATAGTCTGGACGTCAAATGGCCCAAAAGATCCCCTTTCTACAGGCTTCAGGGTGCTATTTATAGGCGTAGGAGGCTCAGATCTCGCTCAAACTTCGGGAGACTTTTTCTGGCACGTGAGTGGGTCCACAGGACCGACCCTACCAAGTTTCGACTCGATCTGAGATCGATACGAAGTGATTTCGTATCCATAAAAAATGACCCAATCGAGCTGAAACTTGGCAGGAACAATCTTTACCTTGTATGGAAGCTTCTGCGAAAATTTCATAGCATTTGGACCAGGCATTCGTGAGATATGATCGATACGAGGTTAAAGTTCCGTGTGCACTGCCCTGTTCGAGTCCATGGTTTCGTATCGATGGCCTTCGCATCGATTGGAAGCGCGTGCGTGCAGTGACGTGGAGCGAGTTGCCTAGATCGATCCGATTTTAGTGGCGCACTGACCGATTTGTATCCACAAACCTCTCCTCGTTTGCATCGATGACTGTTGTATATATTGGATCCGGGGAGATGTCTAATTTCTATCGGTAGAGGTAGCCTCGTTCGCATCCATCAAACCAACTCTGATTCGCATCGATCGGAATAGATGGATACGAACGAGCAACATTAGCTTCGGCCTGATGGATACAAATAACCACACAAGTATGGCCACCTGATGGATACAAACTAGACACGACAGGACCTCCAACCGATGGATACGAAGTAGGTGGTATGCGATCGATACGAAATGAGACCACTTGATGGATACGAGATGGATCGTTGCGAGGTTGATGGATACGAACGTTCTACCGTTCTGATCGATACGAACACGATGGATTCGAATGGAGCGAAGCGATGTCATGCTGATGGATTCGAACCTGATGGATTCGAATGGAGCGAGGCGATGTCATGCTGATGGATTCGAACCTGATGGATTCGAATGGACCATCACCTCGACCTCTCCGTGGATACGAACAGCATGCTCTTTCTAACTTGTATCGATCATATCTTATTTATACCAACTCCGATTAACCTGAAATTTGAAACGCTGGTTCCCATGACTTTGCTTGCCGTGTTCTATCAATTGTAGCGTGATCCGGGCTCGGACAAAATTCGTCGATATCCATGGTGAAACAGTGTATAACGAACTTTTACGATGAACCGTTTTTAGTTTCCTGCCAACTTTTTTGGTGTCACGGCCTTGCCAAAAGGTGGGATAACAGAGTTCACCTCCTAACCATTTGTGGATGGATTTTCATATCATCTATCCTAGAAGAACGAAACAAGATTTATACGCACAATACAACATCATTGGAGAAGACTGTGCCATATAACTCACGTGTTTCCCATAAATATTTCCAAAGTTATGTTTTGGTCCAGGTTTGATAGTCGGTTATTTAACCATCAAATTAAAAATCATTCAAACATTGATTTAATTCCATATGGGATCCACTAATCCTTTATTAATTGATCTTCCATTAATTTATAGTACTTTGTAAAACCGATCAATATATCTCTTCAAAAATACTAGTCCCAAAACCCCTAACATCTCTTTTACACTTGGAAAACATTTGTATACTTGTCTTAACTTTATAAGTATATTAACAGAACATTTGGCAAATTTCATCCATTAAAATTCCCTTTTTTACAAGCATTACTTACTATAAAACCAAACCTCTTATCCTTTATAACAATTCTCTTTTTAAAATCTCACTCCATAAATCAAATAACTTATAAACTTCCAAAATAAATTTATAACTCACTTTTATAAATTTCGAAGTTAATTTATAAAACTCTTTGGTAATCTGTAAAATAATTTATAAATCTTCCTTTATTTTTAAACTCTTCATAAAATTTCCCTTATAACTCCTTTATAAAAATTTCTACATAAAATATCATTTCTAAAACACTTTAGGAAAACCATTTTTTAGTAAACACTCCCATTTATAATAAGTTATTACTTAGAATTAACTTTATAAAATAATAACTTAACTTGAAAATCATTTATTAACTTTAAACCCAAATTGATTAAAGAATTGAATTTAATTCAAAAGCATACTTTATAAATCAAAAAAGAGCTTAGCAATCCGACTGGTACTTATTTAAGTTACCATTTAGTTTAAATTTAATTCCAAGTCACTTATTAATTATTTACATTGGCCAACATACATGTAAATCAAATCCATTATCATATCAGGGAATAACATATTAATACAACTCAATTAGCATATACATGTCCAAACGACATAATAGCAGGATGGTGATTTATCCTACTAAGTAGATGTCCAAAACAATTCAAACAATCAAATTATAGCAGAATGTGGATTTATTTTGCTAACACATGTCCATGCAATAAATAATTACATAATAGTAAAACGGGGATTTATTCTGCTAACATATGTCCACATAATAAAACCATTTATATAACTCTTTCTCAATTGTCTGTCTACTTAATGGTATCGACATTTGCATCCCTTGTGTTCAAGACCATCTTTGAGAAAGATGTACCTTTAAAATAATTTTAATCTTGGAAAACAAGGATTCAAAAGTGTTAACCCGCCTTTTGGCAAGGCAGCGTACAGGCGGATTCAACTCAATCGACTGCATGATTGTCGAGGCTTGGATATTATGGGTTTGGTTCAGATGAATGGATGGAAAATCAATTACAGACAATAAACATGAATATGAAGTCAGGATTCAGCACATTCGATGGATAAACGATGCCAGGTATTTAAAGTATGGATTTCGAGAAAGATTGAACTGCATTGGATCACCCAAGGGTTGCTTTGAGTGACCATATGGTTTGCTTCAAGTTAGAAAAGCATTTGCTTTGGGTCACAATTGGATGCACTTGGTTAGTTCAGCACTGCTCTTACTTAGGGTCGGATCGACATCTACTTGGGATCAGTGCTAGTAAAACTTCGGGTCGGCATAGTTTTGGCATGGGGTCGGCATATGGAGATAAGATGGGATCGACATGTGACTTGCATCGGGTCCTACTTGGGGTCGGCATGGTGTTTACTTTGGGTTCTTCTACAGGTTGCTTCAGGTCGGTATCCTTGAGTCACTTCGGGTTTGCATTGAACTAGGGGCCAACGTATGACTTACTTTGGGTCCTACTTAGAGTCGGCATAGGGTTTACTTCGGATTCTACTTTGGGTCAATCGGCATAGCTTTGGCTTAGGGTCGGCATACTAGGTGCTTCGAGTAGGCATACTAGGTGCTTTGGGTCAGCATACTAAGTGCTTCAGGTCGGCATACTTTAAGGGATCGACATATGGAAGTGCTCCGAGTTGGCATTATCTTCACTTCGGGTCAGCAACCAGGTCGACGCTATCTCCACTTCGGGTCGACACTCGGGTCAGCAGGGAAGGAGCCACTTGGGGTCAGCACTCGGGTCAGCACTATCTTCACTTTGGACAGCACTTGGGTCGAATATAAAGGTGACTTCGGGTCGGCATATGGGGATGGCATTGGGTCGGCATTAGCTCTGCTCCGGGTCGGTGTAGGCGTGGCTTCGGGTTGGCATACTTTGAGGGGTCCGCATACTTTGAGGGATCAACATACGGAAGTGCTTTGGAGTGGCACTATCTTCACTTAGGGTCAGCACCCAGGTCTCCACTTCGGGTCTACACTCGGGTCAGCAGGGAAGGAGCTGCTTGGGGTCGGCATTCATTTTGCTTCGGGTCAACCAAAGCCTTGCTTTGGGTTTGCAATGATTTTTCTCTGGGTCGACATGTTGTCTACTTCAAATCGGCGTACTTGGACGACTTGGGTTCGACGGTCACGATGGTAGGCCCATGTAGGTGAGGAGCCCCTATAGCCGAGATTTCACCAATAAATACAGGAGACATGGCTCCAGAAAAGGGGATCTCCATTTCGTTTCTCTTCATCTTCTTCTATAAAAAGCTACTCTGTTATTCATGTTTTAGAAATTTCAGTTTGTAACTGTAATCAGGTTTCAGTATAATAAAAAGGAAATTTCTAGAGTGGACTTAGGCAGGAGTTAGCCGAACCGCTATAAATCTTGTCTTTTTTTACCGCTTTCATTTGAATTTTGATTGTTCTTCATATCATATTATCTACATATACTCTATATGTTATCTGTAACTAGATATTTGTGCTTTCACTTGCAATTAGATATTTGTGACCAATTTTGGCGCATATAAAAACACAATACTCCATTTTAAAAAGATTAATTACATGTTGAACTCTTGTTAAATCATAATTAATCTTTATTAGTTTGAACTTAATTTAATTATAAATTAATAAATAATTAAACTTTTAATAAATAATTTATATATAAATTAAACCCTTAATTAATCCTTTATTAATTATTAAATAATAATAATTAAAACCTTTATTAATAATTAAATTTTAATTAATATCAATTCATTAATTAATCTCTTAACTAAAAGTTAAATAATAAAACTTAACCTTTAATAAATAATCCTTTAAATTAAACTTTAATTATTTTTAGTTAAAAATAATTAACACTTGATTAATTAAACAAATAAATAATTGACCTTATATTTGACTAATAATTAATTGAAACTAAATCATATAATTAACTCATAATTAATTAAAAACTAATCTTACTTTAAAGGATAATTAACCAGTACTAATCTTTATCTAATTAAGATCAATGAACTTTGTTTAATATTTAATTATTTGTTAATTAC
This sequence comes from Allium cepa, assembly GCA_030765085.1. NCBI lineage: Eukaryota > Viridiplantae > Streptophyta > Magnoliopsida > Asparagales > Amaryllidaceae > Allium > Allium cepa. Next base: position 663,322,340 of record CM060940.1, on the reverse strand, counting down.
CAAGCCTAATAAATTAATAATTAATTATTAAAACTTAATTAACTCTCTAAACATTTTTATTAATTTTATATAACCTTTCCAAAATAATTTTAAAGTATGAAACTGAATTTTCAAAAAAACGGTCTTTTATCGAAACTGCATCCATAACGGTTATCGCAATGGATGTCATACTTCAAATATTTTAGCTTTTCTCTTTAGTAACATAATACTAAAAAGCTTACTAACCTTTCAAAACAAAAAATAATTAATTTGAAACCAAGTTTCTAACTTTTAAAATTGATTTTAATTACAAACCAAAACTCGTACTCTTCATAAAGGATTCTTCATCGATAACCAAATCTAATTGGTTATTATTAACTTTTCTTTGCACAACAGCCACATAATTATGTCCATAACAACTAACTCATAGCACAAACCCGAACAAACAAGATCATGCTTTTACATCATTCACAAAAATCTAGACTTCACATTCAAGCACACACAAACTTAACCACATGCATTCACATTTATAAACAACATATATATACATCCAAACCATACAATAATCCAACCAAACAATCAACTTATTTTATCACCCAATAGTTAATAAATGCAAAGGTAAGAACTTTTCCAAAAATTAAAAGTTTACTCACCGAAATTTATGCAAAACTCTTTTAAAATCTTGAAATACTTCAGAACTTGGAAAGCATGGAAAACCACAAAAATCAACTCAAAAATGAGTCATCTTCCCCTCAGTTTTTTGGCAATGTTACTCTTCGAATTTTAAAAAGTGGTCAAAGGAAAAGTTCTTGGAAATTTTTCTATCCACGATTTCGAAAAAGGAATCGCCCATTTTTGATTTGTTTTGAGTGAGATATGAACAAAAGAAGCAGTGCTATTTTCGGGCTTGAAAATATAGGTCCAAAAATAAGCTTGAAAGAAAATGTATTTTTGACTCAAATATATTCGATATCTGAAAAAGTGGTTCCAATAAAAGTTGTAGCCACTATAATTCTACGTTATTTGAAAAAAAATCATGATTTGGAGTAGTTTAGAGGAAGTTATAGCCGAATGAAGCGGGAAGAAAATGGAGAAAGAAAAAGTTTAAAACTAAGTTTTTAAAACATTTAAAATAAAGTAAAAATTCAAATTTAAATTCTTTAGAATTCTAGAGGGAAGCCATTAAAACAAATAAGAAGATGAAACTTAGGGAAAAAGGGGAAAATGCAAATGAAAATGGAGAAGAAAATAGGAAAGAAGTTTTTTTTAAAATAAAAACATGAAATTACCAAATTACCCTCACGTACTTTGCCCTCCACAAATGAATGCCACCTCTCCTCCATGTCTCCCCTCCTCTCCCTTACGTTTTCCCTTGTCCCCCTCTTCTCTTCCCTGATGAAACATGTTTAAACATGTTTTAAGTAATTTTGTACTTAATGTCTCCTCTAATATGATGTTTTTCTTTTATATTTTTTGAAATGGGTTTTCTTTTATATATCTATATATGTATGTATGTATGTATATGTATGTATTACTCTTATTATACTTAGTAAAAATAAATATGTATACATACACTAATACACATACATACATTGATGTTCTAACTTATTTACAACGTGTACTTATGTTAAAGAGTTCATAATGTTTTCGATAACTTTTAGCCAACAAAAAATCGAAAATTCGTAAAATGAATTCCAGTCACATTTTCGACTTTTCTTCGAACTACATATTTTTATAAACCAAATTTGAAAACTAATTCATCATCATTAATTATTATTTAAAGGATTCTTATTTTCATTATAAAACCTATATATTGAATATTTGAAATTAATTAAATATTCGCTTTTTGATATTCGCAAATCAAAGCGGTGAAATTTCAGGTCGTTACAGGAGCTTCGGGACTGGACGTATGACGGAAGGTCTGAACTATTATAAAATCGACAGTGTGATCTACTATACTATTTCGTTGCATTTACATTGTTTACTACTATTGGTCATTTTCGATCCAGTGCATATTGACTAACACAAATCCTTTTAAGGAAGGAGAATGTAACACCCCATAAAATTAATAAGAAATAAACAAAATAAGGTAAATTAATTAAAAAGATAAGGCTAAGAATTGAAATTTTGCAAATTCCTAAATTTGACCATGAAAGTTATGCCATTGCATTCATAATGATTTTATGATCAATTTCTATATATAATATATTGAAAACGAAGCTCAAACGGAAAAATTATGTACGTTTGAAGTTTTTGTTATCAATAAAATTTAAATAGAATTTAAATCAAATAAATAAGTAATTCTCAAATTTTAAATTTGAAAGTTAACAACATTTACACGGAGGGGTTAAGTAATTGTTGAAAATTAACGTTAACATTAACCGATAGTTGAGAAATATAATAAACAAAAACAACGACACAAAATAATATCCCAAAATAAGCATACCGATCGACCGCCTGCCTAGGGCAGGTCGATCGCTAGCGGTTGAATGGTAGAATAAGGGCGGCTAACCACTGGAAGCTGGTGGCAGCTAGGGTTTTCACACTTTGAACGTCGAGATTTTTATTACTTTAAACTAACCTAAACCCGACGGTTCCGGTGCATTTCAACCACTATAAACAAGAGCCTAGCCTGATCAATTTCATTCATAAATTTATTTTTGGAGTCTAGCAAAGCTCTGTTAGTTCCTCTCTTCAAAAGATTCGAAAATTTTCTTTAGGGTTTCAGGTAAAAAGTTATATATGTTTATTCTTTATTTTCTAATCCTTTTCGCCTCCAACTCCTAAATTACTGAATCTAATCCATATATAATTCCCTTGTTGCATATTTCTGAAAAATAGATCTGAAGGAGATTATTATATGCACGTCAAATCTAAACAGGAGCAATGCTAAGGATGTATAGCGATATAAATCTTAGTCTTTCTATTTTAGTAATTGAATAATATAGTTTTGGTTTGATATATACCTTAGAGAATTTTGGTTTACGTAAACACCACATTAAAGTCTTCAAATTTCCTTCAAAGCGAAATATCAATTTTTAGGTTGGAATCTCAATTGTTTTATATTAAAATAAAGGAATTTGTGCATATTTTGCTATTTTGGTATTTTACCTTCTATTCCACTTCTTATCTTTTTCTTTGAATTTGATTAAGGGTTTTGATTAGAAAATGGTGTGTAAGTTACGAATTCTTATTCGTAGTTTACACCGCTTATTTCCACAATTTGAATAAAAATTCCTTTTGTAAAATATTTCACCGCATTAATTTTTGAATATTTAGTTAATTGTAAATATTAAAGTAATATATATTATAATTAAAATAAAAAATCTTTTAAATAATAAATATTGAAGATAAAATAGTTTTCAAATTTAGTATACAAAAATATTTAGTTTGATGAAAAATAGAAAATGTGACCAAAATTCATTTTTCGAATTTTTGACTTTTTATCGTATAAAAGTTATTTGGAATTTTGTTAGCCTTATTTATATCTGAAACAACATTTAAATGATTAATAATGTAAATTAGTTAGTGCATATTGGCATACACATAAGTATAAATACTTAAGTATATGCACATACATACTAAAAGATGCCTTAAGAGACATGATTTGACACTATGGCGGCTCGAGTACAAAACATGTTTAAACATGTTTTCTTTTACATGATGAGGAGGGGACAAGGTAGAGGATAAAATGGCATGTGTGGTGGAGGGTATTGAGGTGGAAAAATAATCTAGAGGGTAAAGGGCAAGAGGTGTTTAGGTAATTTAAATTTTCACTTGCTTATAAATAGCCTTTCATCTCTCTAAATTTTCCTCATCTTCCCCTGATTAGATCTCTCTTATATCTTATCCAAATGAAGTTTATTATTTTCAACATGTCAAATTCCAGTGGGTAGAACTTTTATCTTAATCACTTCTTCAAATTTCGAGCATAGTTATGTCAAAATATCAATTGTTTACAGAGTGTTTTTTGACCTAGAATTTCAAGTCCGAAAATGGTCCTTCTTCTTTTGACCATATATTCTTCATAACTAATCAAAAATTGAGTAATTCTTTGTTCGAAATTATGGAGAAAAGAATTTTCTAAAACTTTCTGATAGAGTTAGGGGTATGCCTTAGGGACAATTATGTAATTTGTTACATATATCTAGCTCGTTGACCAATCTTGTTCAAAATAAAAGTATTTTATCTCTATTATATACTTGATATAATGTGGTTATATTAATTAATAAATTTAATTAAAAGTATATTTAATAGAAAATCCATAAATGGTATGTTTTGTGATAGTAGTTACAAAGTGTTGTAATCGTGAGTAATTTATCATAATGAAAAAAATGTACCATTTTAAATGTTCCTAATCAAGATGCATCAAGACTGGATATCAATGTATCCATTGAGACTATAGTACGTAATGTTCTTCAAATGTTAGGCAATGTATTACTCATAACTGCAGGGGGCACCAAAGGGTTGAATATGGATGACATTGGAATTTTGACCATAACCAAATTCAATAAGTCCAAAGTGATATAGTTTTGATGAAGAGAATTGGCGTAAATAATTTTCACAAAAGGGTAATGCTTAATAAAGTGAAATTGGATTTTACCAAAGTTTAGTAAGCGATGAATTTGGGCATAATGTCACATCTCCTGCTAAGTGACGTGTGAACGTTAACACTCGAGTAGTTCAATGTTGATCACTGACCGAATTTACACTCAAGAATCACACAACCGAAATAATTAATTCTCTTTAGACCAAACGATTTAATTGATTTATAATTGTTATAAACTAATTAAATTAATTAATATTTATGAAATATTAATTATGAAATTTGGCTAGGATATGATAAATAAATTTATTTCATATATTTATAATACTTGGGAATATATTGGTCGATATAAGATATCGATAAGAAATTGAGTTAAATATGATTGTACATATTTAATTTGGATTAAATGGGCTAACAACACATGAAATTATGGAGTTATAGGCATTGGTTATGGCTAGGGTTAGAGGTGGCTTGAACAAATGGTTAGGGTTTGGAGATGTGTGGTTAAAATCTAGTGGTTTGTTCTCATATCTTACCATATAAATAAACGGTCTCAAAACACTAAATGGTTAGAAATATTTCTGTTCATTTTTGAGTTGCCACCCTCTTTCCTCTTTAATGGCTGAAACCCACCTCTAAATCATTTCTCAAAATTCTCATATCAAATTCAAATCAAAACTAAAAGCTATTTGATAGTACTTGATCGTAGATTCTAGATCAACGATCTGAAGAATCAAAAATTTTTCAAAAGAAGAGATTTGATTATTCAAAGTGGACTTTAGGACATCTAATTTAGGTAACTTTGATTTTATTTTTATCATATTATTTTTCTTTCATAATTTTCTAATCATATGAACATATGTGTATAATTAGATTGTTTTTTTAGTAGTTAGTTTAGATTTTTGTACATATTTATGTTGTCACAATGGAGACTGAATATGTGTATAATAATTAAAGATCTTTTCCATGATTATGTTTTAGATCTGAAACTAAACATTAAAATTAATTTTAAGTTTGAAATTATTTATGTTTGTACATATTGATCATATGTGTAAATCTTATATGTTAATATTTTGTGTTAATTTTCACATACAATTTGAATTATGAGATATGTTTTATTACATGTGTATATACAGATCGGAATATTTGAAAATGTTTGTTTATGTTTATTATGAATTATAAGTGCCGAACTTTTTTTATATTTATATATTTTATTAATAATAATATTTAATGATTATCTAAACCAACAAATTCATATTTAATAATAAACGTTTCTTAACTTCAGTTTAACATTTTCAAAAATTTATCCTTCATGTCAGAAACCTTCAGGAAATTTTTTCGATTTTTTGAACTTAGAATAATAATTTTAAAAATTAATTTTATTTCGGACCTAAAAACAATTAATTGAATTAATATAACACTTTAATTCATAAATTTCTATAAATTTTTACAGTGACCCAAAATATGTTGTAGAAACCTCATAAAAAGTTTCAAATTTTTATAAGTAAATTTTAGAATTTTAATAATTAACTTTATTTCGGGTCTACAATAAATTATGTATTTAAAATATTATCTTAATTGAGAAAATTTCATAAATTTTTCCGGAGGCCAAAAACGTGTTTCTAAATTTACTAAAATTCTAAATTTATAATTTTATCATATGGTTATTTTATGATAATTTATTATGGCTAAATCTTTTTTATTTAATATATTAAATATATACATGTATATTAAATAATAAAATCTTTGGAATTCCAGATCTAGTATATTTGCTAATTGGTAATTTTAAATGAAAGAAAATTTAATTATATATATATATATATATATATATTATTTATGGTTCAAATATATTGTCATATAAATAAATAAATATTTTCTACAATATTTTAATGATAAAAGTAAATTTTATGCATACATTATATAGATACAAAATGAGCTGATGTGTTCGTTGCGACGCAAATCCCAACATCTATATACGGGCGTGTTATACCCTACACATATTGCTATGTTATGCATAGACATACGTATACACACACGCACACACACAGAGATATATATAATACATATATATACACACAAATATATAAGCAAAACCAAAATTAAACAAATCTCAAACTACTATTTGTAAATTTATACAAAATACACGAATTTATTTAAATCAAATTTATAAAAGTTCTAAATAAATTTGGACTTCATAGGCCCTTTAAAGATCCAAAACGGTAAAAAAATATTAAATTTCACTCATTCTTCCGCTGCGGGCTGGCCCAGTTCCAACAATGGTATCAAAGCCTAATAGCCTATGCGGTCTAAATTAGTCATGTTAGGGCTAACTAATTAAGCTTATTCACTTAGTACCGTGTTTGGAGAGATGATGTCTAGGAATTGAATTGGATAATCAAGTACCCTATCCTACTTGGTTACCCGCCTGACCTGAAAGGTGACGTGAGCCCAAAGGTTGCGCCAAATTGAAAAGGCCCAATTTGAATCGGGTCTTGGGCTAATTTTCAAAATAGTTTTGAAAATTAAGACATGATTTAAAATCTAAATTTAAACTAAAAATATGTTTAATATAAATGGTTATGAGATAACGTAAATTTTCAAAATGTTTGAAAATGTAATGAAAATGACCAAAATGTTTGAAACTATGTAAATATTAATTCCCAAATTTAAAATTATTAATAAGATTAAGAATATAAATTAATTAAATGAGTTAGTTAATTAATACTTATACGCATGTATTATATATATTGATATATATATTATGTTACTTAAAAGTGTTTAAGATAACATAAGCATATATTTATGTACATAAGATAAAATATTGAAATTAATATAATTTAATTAAAATTGTTTAATTAATAAATTATTTAAAAGTTAATTAATTAAATAAAAATACACATATATAAGATATATGTGTTACACATTAAAGGTTATAGTAGATATGTCCAATATAAAAGTTGTATTGGAATACTAATATAAAATTAGTTAAAGAGTTAATTAATTATAATTAATTAAATAAGATTTAATTAATTAAATATTATGCATAAGACTATCATATAAGTAGTATGAAATATAAAAGTTATTTAGCAACAAAACTTATATGATATGAATGTATAAACTAAAAGTAGAACATTAAAGAAACCCAAATAGACTTAAGGAATAAATACATACGTAAATATACGTATATTGTGATTTCTGATGTGTCTAACACTTCAATCACGAGGGTATTTCATAAGAAATACATTATTCCATAAGTCGATATCACTCAATATAATATATTAAAGATTATGAATCTTCAATATAATGTTGTCCTCTAACATATATATTAATAAATTACTTGCGTACTCCTTAGTTGTTGAGTAAACTCAAGCTGGGGATGTTATGTGTAGTATTATCAATATATTAAACAGATGAAGTAAGATAACTATATGTATTTTTTGAGCAAACTCAAGGTACATATACAATACTTAGCCATCACGATATGGTAGGTACAAGTGAATAATGTCTTTCAATTTGTTGAGCGAACTCAAGGTCGAAATAAGATTAGGACAAGGGAAAATGGGTTTGGAGTTATATGTAATACAACCAATATGGAGTTATCCATTGGGGATTTGATTTGTTGAGCAAACTCATTGTCAAAATACCAAGATAGACGAGTCCTAACACCACCAGTGAAGTCGAAAGACTTATGTGTTTCATCTTAGGGTTTGGAGAAACATAAAAGATTAGTGAGAGCCTTATTAGAAAAATAAAAGGGTAACATTTAACCTTTCTAATATTGTAAGAACATGTGCTAAATAATGTTATAATTATCTACGATAAAAAATTTATGCATTTAATATGATTGATAAAATGTTTATCAATTAACATATACAAACGGACTGAATTGAAAGTTGATAATTGGAAATCTAACACCCATTATTAAATTCCTATTGCATGTTAATGTTTCAACACCCATGTAAGTACTTGATTTTACAACTACTGAACACATTCATGGGTTGATGTACGCATTTATTTGTTCAAGACCATGCATTGCATTCTATGAGTTTCAAGCTCTAAAAGCAATACAAGACTATGGATATTTGATCCATATACGATTGCATATAAATGTTATATGGTGAATGGTCAAACTTTTTAATGTACAATATTTGGGACGACCCGGAATTTTCAAGCATTTAAAATCAGAATATTTAATTGATTTTAAATATTCAATAGAGTAATTTTAACTTGAATTCAAATATCACAATTTATTTGATGATTTAATTATTGAATTAAATAATTTGAAGTTGGGAAAATTATTAAATCTAGAATTTTAAGCTGATTAAAAATAAGTTGAAGGCTTATAAAATTTATATTGATAATACTGAAGACAATAGAAGCGTTAAAATTGAAATTAACAATGCTTTGTTCAGTTTTGGAATTTTATAGTTTAAATTGAATTTAAAAATGGCCTTCCGAGGCACAGTCTCGGAATTAGACGAAACCAGTTCCATTGGGTCCGTAATATTGAATTATTATCGGATTTCAAATTTCATATTAATCGGAGTTAGTATGTGAATGTACGATTTATAAACGCGCTGAGAATTTAGTTGATAATAATTTAATTTAATTTAATTTATCAAGCTTCTTGTATACGCCATCTTCCTGTCATTTAACCACATACTTTCCCAATTCTGAGCCGTTCAATCAACAATCAAAGTGCTCGAACTAAATAATAATATTAATTATAATAATAAATAAAAGAAGAAGCTTCAAGAGGAAGCTTTCAGCCGCGTAAAAATATAATAAAGCAGACAAAGCACATAAGGCCGAGCTTCGTTTTCTTCTCTTCCCCAAACCTCACCATGATAAAATAATAATAAAAATAATAATAACTCCAGCAAATCGAATATCATCTTCGTTCCGATCAATTAAGGGATAGTGGCGATGCACTCTCGAGGAAACTCGAGCAAGCTTGTAGAGTGCGACATCGTGTACTGGTGATCGATATTTAGGGCAGCAATTAGGGTTTCGCTTGGAGCTTGATTTTGGGGTTAGAGGTTATGCGAGTTTGGATGTAAGTTCAGAGCGTTGAAGTGCAGCTCCATGCTAAGATTAGGAATGCTCGATGGTGATTTAAGGAGAAGGGAAGGCCGAGGTAATCGCGAGGCGCGTGAAAGACGCTAGGGTCGTGTTGAGTTGGCAATGCGAAGAGCGACAGCTGCAGTGGTTGAAGCAGTGGGATCGTGACAGTACAGGCGCGGCAGTGAGGAGGAGCTCGTCGTGATTTCCTGTTCGTGTGAGGTAATCTTGTTTTGGAATTTAAATTCACCAATTACCTTTAGTACAGTTAAGTTTCTTTAAAAAAGAGAGAGAGAGAAGAAGAGGGAAGTAATTGTTCGATAAGATCACATACTAATAAAATGTTCAGTATATATAAATTGATTTTACATGTGTGGTCTTCAAAAGAAATACGTATAAAGGTAAATTATCTATATATATTTACATGTATTAGTTAGTTTTAACAATTATATATTATGAAGATTAATTTAATAAATAAGTATATTTAATTATTTCAGCCCCAAAATGTTTTAGAAAACGGAAATTAATTTAAAAATTTAACTATTAGTTTAAAGGAACATTAGTTGTTTTAAATTAAATGAATAAATAATAATAATTGTTTGATTAATTCTAGTATTAATAAAGCATATAATATGATTATGCAAGGTCAAAATTCGTGAACGAAACAAGCGTTTGGAAGTGGATTGCAAATTAAATACAAAGGTGAGTTAATCTCACTTAGTTAATTTAAATTTAAATGATTAAATTTATATAAATGTTTTGAATGGATGAATTGATTGATGTGCTGTATAGTATAGCATATATTTGAAATTGGTATTATATATTGTACTAACATCTGTGGATGTAGGGAAACAGGTTGGAGGGATCCAACTGGATTCCTCAAATTTATTTAGATCATTTAATATTCTGTGTTATGAATATTTGATATCCTGTGATGATGTTGTTGATAATTGAAATATTGGATGGTATGGTTGAATTGAATATCTCAATGTAATGAGTTATCAAATTCAAAAGAATTGGATTTGTGAATCGAAATCAAAGAATAAAATTTTAAGTAAAATAAATTCTCGGGGATTTGAATAAATTTAATAATGAATTGAAAAATAAAATAAAGTAAAAGCAATTTCAAAATTCTAATACATATGGAAAAAGAGGAAATTTTGAATTAACAGGGGAATAAATTTTAAACTAAAGTGATGTTAGTTTAAAGATTAAAGAAGTCATTTTTAAATTAAGGGTTAAATTTAATCAAAGGATAAGAAGGAATTTTGGAAATTTGAAATTGGTATTTTTGAAAGGGTTTTAACTCATAATAAAGAAGTAAAAATCTTAAAGTTAATGGAATTTAAAATAAATAAAGTAAGTGAAGGAATTTATTTCAAAAGTGGAGTAAATTAGAAGTTAATTGTAAATTTTATTTAAGTGTCTGGAATTGAAATTAAAGAGTGAGATCTTGAATTTCATAATCTGGGTTTATAAAGGTGAAGTGGATTTGGAAGTATAAATCCAAGGTGTGAATTTACTAAAGAAATGGTAAATTTGTTTAAAAATAAATGGAGATTTATTTTTAAAGGATGTGAAAGAGAAGGGTATTTCTCGGGATAGCCAAGTATGGTTTTCAAAGCAATTTTAAATATAAGTAAAAGTTTTAACAATGGTTTTAAAAAAGCATGTTTAGAAAATTTATTATCTCTAATGTTGAACTTTTAAAGCAAGTGTTTTCAAATCTATTAATGTAGTAGTTATATAAAGGTGACTTGATATTATGTTTTGAAAGAAAAATTAGTTTACATTTTATAAAGTGGTTCTACTTAAAATATTCTTAAAGTATATATATTTTAATAAAGTATTAAGGTAGTTTTGAGTTTAAAGTTATAAAGTATGTTCTATAATAAAGTGCTTTTAAAATTTATTTTAAAATCTAAAAGTATTTTGAACATGGTGTCCCAAAGGAAATAAATTTCAGGGTAATGTATTCCGTGAGCGGAAACTTGGTTGTAACTGTTTTAAAAAGGGTTGAAAATCTAAAATATATCTTGTAAAGATATTTTGAGATAAATAAATAATTTGGGAAATTATTTACTGGTTGATGGTTGTTTGTGAATATTAATTCATAGTTAAATCACCGACTATCAATATTGGACAAATGCGCTGATCGTTTCGAAGAGACCGGGATCGAGATTTATTTCTCGAAAACCACTTCGATTCGGTTTGGACGTTTTCGTGGAAAACGAGTTGGATTCGAAGATGGAGCAGTGAAGTGCAAGGGCTAATCGCTACTAATCCTGAGGATATTTCCAAAATGGATGTAGTAGGAATAGTGCCTTCGGTTCCGTTCGAACCCGGGACGGACTTGTATGGATGAATGCTTGCGAAAACATCGTCAGGTGGACGATGGGCATTTTAAGAGATAAGTTCTAAAAGGTAACGCTTAGCCTCATGCCTCATCAAATGGTAATGATTGAAAATCAGGGGTTATGCAGCAAGGCTAGGTGGGTAGCACCCAAGCAGGTTGAGGTCATTCCAGTCTAGATGTCCCTTTTTATTTCGGCTTAGTGGGCGGTTGCTGATCCCAACCGCGGGGTGATCTCACTCGGGATTATCCAGTAAGGGGTAGTCCCGGCCTTGTGTTGTAGGGGAGCGGGCGTACTCCTCGGTAGGTGATCTAGGCCCCGTACTGTGACAGGTGGTACCCCAGTGCCTAGTGATTGGTTGGAAATCCATTCTCCCTACGAGCCTTGTACGAGTTTTGTTTGTATTACCCACTTTTGTGGCTAGCAGCTGGAATTTAATAGATGTAACAATTTCGGCTATTTTATAAGTATTTGTATATCGACCCTATTATAATATCAGAGGATTTCTACAAAATTTAATTTAGCTATCGTAAGGTAAAAACCTGACATGTTTGTTTGTGGCGTGGTCTTACGAGATGCTTTTGTTTTCAAAGGATTTTTGAAACTTTAATAATCAATTGGGTGAAATTTTCTCATACTGGTATTCCAGACTGACTCGGGTATTATTTAACTGTAATGCTTGGGTCAGACCGAGTATTATAGAATACAGGATATGATGCTGTGGAGCTCTGGAGACGAGCAGGATGACGATACGTACTCCCGTACTTGTTTTTATATATATATATTCCGCTGTGTTGAGTTGATGTGTATTCAGTTGTATGTTATTGATGTTGAGCTGTGTTTGATGTACTCTGATGATGTAAAATATGTAAGCAGATATATTTGATTTTGAGTAAAGATCATATATTATCTATTATATTTTATTCCGCTGTGATGGTTAGATTCTGTTGTTGTTTTCTATTTTTCTTCTTCTACCTCTTCTTCTTTAACCCAAACGGTTCGTATTTTTGTACAACTTGAGTTGATTTAGATAGAATAGTGTTGACTCAAGGGGTTCGGATTTGCGGGCTGTTACACTTGGTATCGGAGCTTAGGTTGGTGATAACCTTGGCTCTGGCGGGAATTACTCATAAAATAGAGTCTGTAGTACTCTAGAATGAGTTTGAGCGTATTAATAGATATAAGCGCGTATTTTTTAGTGAATATAAAATTGTTTTTATATTGCGTTGATTTATCGGTTGAGTGTTTATGGATTCTGGTTGATGTGTGGGACGCCATGTCATCGATAGGGATTTCTAAACTCTTAAACAAGATAAACCGACACAGTATTGTTTTAAATAGGGTAAATGAAATAATTTTACCCAAAATTATTTTTGTATATGAAGGAAAATGATTTTTCATAAATGATTTTAGTTATATATGAATGCTTGGTTGTTAGGAATAACAACATTGAATTATTATTAATGAGTAAAATTGAATAAGAAATTGGGATAATAATCAAAGATTAAGAGACAAATTAATAAAATGAATGAAGTTTGTAAATGTGATTATAATTGAATAAGGAATTGAAAACCATAATTAAAAACTAGGAAACAAATTCATATATAAATGAAATGTGTAAATGTAAACTATAATATAAATTATAACGTGATTAATAATTAAAATAAAATAAAATTCCAAAGTAATGTTTGAATATAAATTTAAAGAGTTGGAATTTGAAAATTTTGGAATTTAAGTTCCTTTGAATTTGGAAATGATTTCCAAAGATTGGGAAAAATATTATATTTATGAGTAATATTTTTAAATCGGATTTGAGATCCAGTGAGATTTGGAATTTAAACATTGGAAGGGTTTTAAAAGAGATTAAAGCATTGAACTCTTACGGTAGCTGGAAAATAACTTCGGTGATGACTGCAGCATCATTGATGTTCATTTTCAAGTTTCCAAGACAAAAGATTGCTACCAAGTTGTTTTGAATTGAAATTGTTTGCAAAACTGGTTGAGTTTTGAAATTCAAAGAGATAAATTGAATTTATCAAAGGAATTTTGGATGTAGAAGATTTCAAAGGGAATTTTGAAATGTTGAAAGATTGTTTAAACTTTGGAATTTTAACTAAGAAGATTTATGGAATATAAAAAGTTTGATGACTGGTAAATTTGGAATTTGTTGAAATAAATTCGACTGTGTAAGAGAGTAAAGTGAAAATTGAATCCTGGAATCTAAAAATTTATAAGGAAATTGAAATTTAATGTTGAACTTAGGTTTGAAAATCGAATCGAGTCAAATAATCTGAGTTAGAGTAAAATTCAATTGGAATGAGAATTCAATTGAATTAATGTAGGGAAAATAAATTGGATAAGGATTGGAATTGAAATAAATAAATCAAAATAACTTATAAGAAAATTAAAAAGCCATAGAAATAAAATATGCTTGGGCTATAAATAAATAGAAGGTTTGAGTTAAAATAATAATAATAAAAGATGGTATAGCACATGGTTTGTTAACATCGACTTGAGGTTTCAGGCAAGGTGACACCTTGATTCCCTATTTATTTTGTATTGCAGTGGAATATTTATCATTACAAATGGAAGATGCATTCATATTACAGTTCATTCAGCCTATCTCAAATTGTTTAGCCTATGATTTCACATCTCCTTTATGCTGGTGATGTTATCATTTATTTCTAAGTTCTACTACATCAATGCCATGAATAGCATACTTAACTAATTAGCAACTAGTATTGGGCTTTAAATCAATAATTGGAAGTCAAAAGTTTACTTAAGTAGAATGTTGTAAATAAATATCAACTGTTGGATATTTTGGGAATGACAGAGGGTACTCTACCTGCTGAATATATTGTGGTGCCTTTATCTACCGATTATATTCATGCAGCAGATTTGGCATCTCTTATTTCTAAAGTGTTTGATATGGTTGAGGGTTGGGATAGTGCTTTGTTACCAACTGGAAGGGGGTTAGATACCATAGTATAGTATGGAATTGGTTGTGTAGGCCAAAAAGATTGAAGGGTACAGAGACTTTTTATAACCTTAAACAAACATTAGTTTGAAACTGTAGTTTACTAAAATGGTTGTGGAGTTTATGGATGAGAAATGTTATTTGACATCACACTACAGGTAGAAAATTCACCTTAACAGCTTAAAAATCTTGTATAAGAAGGTTAACGAATAAAGATAAACACTATTCATGGAGCACTATTGGTAATATAAGGTGTGTGTAATGAACAAACTGAGAATGGAATTAAAATTAAAAAGAATAAAGAGTGGGGAAATTGAATTTGATGAGAATCAAATTAAATAGAGGTGAGCTTTAGTTATGAAGTTGAAATAATTTGAAGATAGTAAATTAACTTAAATTTAAAGTTAATAGCGGTTTAGCTACGAGTTAAAATGAAAGCCCATTAAATAAAAGTCTGGGTTAAATTAATTTGGGAAAATGGTTATTAATTTATAAGTACTAAATATGCCAAGCTTAATAGAATGTCTTTGAATAAAACGAAAAATCCCAAACTTGAATTATAAAATAAAGTGCATTTAAGAAATTTAAATGAAGAGATTCTAAGATTAAAAAATAAAATAAAATCAAGCATTGAATTTAAACCAGGGGAGAACTAAATTGATAATAAATTAGTTGATGAAATATGGAAATGGAACTTGAAATTATTAACTTGGAATGGTATGTAATTTGGATGCAAACAATTTAAAACTAGTGTTGAAACCTTGCATATGTACTTATGAATGTATATCACATGCATTACTTATGAAATTTATGTTTTAGCTATTTGAATTTAAGTGAAATGCTATAAACCTTATATATATATAGTACTTATATGTTTAAATTGAGTAAGTACAGGTATCGGGAAGCCGTTTGGCTGGATTTGGTTGTACTATTTGCTAAGATAATAAGCTGCTTGCTTAAAAATGCTAAATAAGGTACGCCTACGCAATAAAAATAGGAAATATGAATTGTTTTCGGTTTTTCTGACCGTGTGGGTCGATGTATATATATTTATCTCTTTTGTAAAATTGCAAAAGCTCCTCCGTACAAAGGAGACTCTGCCAAAATTTTCCAGAAATTTTGGGAGTTAGAAAATTTTGTTAAATTTTGTTAACGACAAACAAATTCAAATTGGAAACTAAAACAAGTTAGTAAATGGAACTAATTAAAGTAATGATATGAATTAGTAATAAATGACAAATAAAATTTATATATGCAGAGTTAAAGGGAAATTGAATTCATATGGAATGTGAAAACTAAATTGAATAGAAATAGATATGAACTTAAATGGTGAAGTGAAAATAAATAAAGGAGCATATAAAAATGCTTATACTAAACTTAAGAAAGGAATGGTGGATTCTTGGTTGAAAATTGGTATTACAAATATATTCTTAAGTTATATTGGAATGAATAAATATTGACATTTTGTAACAAAGGTCGATAAAATGTTTTGGGATATTGTGATTGGGTATTAGTACTAAGCAGGATATGCAGGTATTATAAAGAGAAAAGAGAATTGATTTTGATTTCAGAAGAGAAATTTGAAATGCTCGACAAAAAGGTATGTATTTAAATTTGGTATGAAATTGATTGGGATTTTGGATTGAGCCACTTGGCTTTCTGTTTTCTTTTTGGATTTGGGAGGCCACAGAGCCATTTTTGTAGTGGTACCAAGCTAGCCGCGCAAAGGAGACGCTGGCGAAATTTTTCGGGAATTTAGAGAGTTAGAAAATTTTTGAGAAAATTGTGATAACTTAAAATTTGAATTTAAGTTTAAATTTGAACTAATAAGTAGGTGATATTGTTTGGGACTTATGGATAAGTTTGAAAGGTTAGAAAGGAAATTGGGGTGTCTTGGATAAAAAGATTGTTTTGGCAAGTTGTTAAAAACTGTTTGGGTTTGAAAAGATAGTAATGGGTTATGGATCATTCTTCCTAACCAGTAATTTCGGGGACGAAATTCTTTTAAGGGGGGAGGAATGTGACGACCCGGAATTTTCAAGCATTTAAAATCAAAATATTTAATTGATTTTAAATATTCAATAGAGTAATTTTAACTTGAATTCAAATATCACAATTTATTTGATGATTTAATTATTGAATTAAATAATTTGAAGTTGGGAAAATTATTGATTCTAGAATTTTAAGCTGATTAAAAATAAGTTGAAGGCTTATAAAATTTATATTGATAATACTGAAGACAATAGAAGCGTTAATATTGAAATTAACAGTGCTTTGTTCAGTTTTGGAATTTTATAGTTTAAATTGAATTTAAAAATGGCCTTCCGAAGCACAGTCTCGGAATTAGACGAAACCAGTTCCATTGGGTCCGTAATATTGAATTATTATCGGATTTCAAATTTCGTATTAATCGGAGTTAGTATGTGAGTGTACGATTTATAAATGCGCTGAGAATTTAGTTGATAATAATTTAATTTAATTTAATTTAATTTAATTTATCAAGCTTCTTGTATACGCCATCTTCCTGTCATTTAACCACATACTTTCCCAATTCTGAGCCGTTCAATCAACAATCAAAGTGCTCGAACTAAATAATAATATTAATTATAATAATAAATAAAAGAAGAAGCTTCAAGAGGAAGCTTTCAGCCGCGTAAAAATATAATAAAGCAGACAAACCACATAAGGCCGAGCTTCGTTTTCTTCTCTTCCCCAAACCTCACCATGATAAAATAATAATAAAAATAATAATAACTCCAGCAAATTGAATATCATCTTCATTCCGATCAATTGAGGGATAGTGGCGATGCACTCTCGGGGAAACTCGAGCAAGCTTGTAGAGTGCGACATCGTGTACTGGTGATCGATATTTAGGGCAGCAACTAGGGTTTCGCTTGGAGCTTGATTTTGGGGTTAGAGGTTATGCGAGTTTGGATGTAAGTTCAGAGCGTTGAAGTGCAGCTCCATGCTAAGATTAGGAATGCTCGATGGTGATTTAAGGAGAAGGGAAGGCCGAGGTAATCGCGAGGCACGTGAAAGACTCTAGGGTCGTGTTGAGTTGGCGATGCGAAGAGCGACAGCTGCAGTGGTTGAAGTAGTGGGATCGTGACAGTACAGGCGCGGCAGTGAGGAGGAGCTCGTCGTGATTTCCTGTTCGTGTGAGGTAATCTTGTTTTGGAATTTGAATTCACCTATTACCTTTAGTACAGTTTAGTTTCTTTAAAAAAAAAGAGAAGAAGAGGGAAGTAATTGTTCGATAAGATCACATACTAATAAAATGTTCAGTATATATAAATTGATTTTACATGTGTGGTCTTCAAATGAAATACGTATAAAGGTAAATTATCTATATATATTTACATGTATTAGTTAGTTTTAACAATTATATATTATGAAGATTAATTTATTAAATAAGTATATTTAATTATTTCAGCCCCAAAATGTTTTAGAAAACGGAAATTAATTTAAAAATTTAACTATTAGTTTAAAGGAACATTAGTTGTTTTAAATTAAATGAATAAATAATAATAATTGTTCGATTAATTCTAGTATTAATAAAGCATATAATATGATTATGCAAGGTCAAAAGTCATGAAGGAAACAAGCGTTTGGAAGTGGATTGCAAATTAAATGCAAAGGTGAGTTAATCTCACTCAGTTAATTTAAATTTAAATTTAAATGATTAAATTTATATAAATGTTTTGAATGGATGAATTGATTGATGTGTTGTATAGTATAGCATATATTTGAAATTGGTATTATATATTGTACTAACATCTGTGGATGCAGGGAAACAGGTTGGAGGGATCCAACTGGATTCCTCAAATTTATTTAGATCATTTAATATTCTGTGTTATGAATATTTGATATCCTGTGATGATGTTATTGATAATTGAAATATTGGATGGTATGGTTGAATTGAATATCTCAATGTAATGAGTTATCAAAATCTATAGAATTGGATTTGTGAATCGAAATAAAAGAATAAAGTTTTAAGTAAAATAAATTCTCGGGGATTTGAATAAATTTAATAATGAATTGAAAAATAAAATAAAGTAAAAGCAATTTCAAAATTCTAATACATATGGAAAAAGAGGGAATTTTGAATAAACAGGGGAATAAATTTTAAACTAAAGTGATGTTAGTTTAAAGATTAAAGAAGTCATTTTTAAATTAAGGGTTAAATTTAATCAAAGGATAAGAAGGAATTTTGGAAATTTGAAATTGGTATTTTTGAAAGGGTTTTAACTCATAATAAAGAAGTAAAAATCTTAAAGTTAATGGAATTTAAAATAAATAAAGTAAGTGAAGGAATTTATTTCAAAAGTGGAGTAAATTAGAAGTTAATTGTAAATTTTATTTAAGTGTCTGGAATTGAAATTAAAGAAAAGTGAGATCTTGAATTTCATAATCTGGGTTTATAACGGTGAAGTGGATTTGGAAGATAAATCCAAGGTGTGAATCTATTAAAGAAATGGTAAATTTGTTTAAAAATAAATGGAGATTTATTTTTAAAGGATGTGAAAGAGAAGGGTATTTCTCGGGATAACCAAGTATGGTTTTCAAAGCAATTTTAAATATAAGTAAAATTTTAACAATGGTTTTAAAAAAGCATGTTTAGGAAATTTATTATCTCTAATGTTGAACTTTTAAAGCAAGTGTTTTCAAAGCTATTAATGTAGTAGTTATATAAAGGTGACTTGATATTATGTTTTGAAAGAAAAATTAGTTTACATTTTATAAAGTGGTTCTATTTAAAATATTCTTAAAGTATATATATTTTAATAAAGTATTAAGGTAGTTTTGAGTTTAAAGTTATAAAGTATGTTCTATAATAAAGTGCTTTTAAAATTTATTTTAAAATCTAAAAGTATTTTGAACATGGTGTCCCAAAGGAAATAAATTTCAGGGTAATGTATTCCGTGAGCGGAAACTTGGTTGTAACTGTTTTAAAAAGGGTTGAAAATCTAAAATATATCTTGTAAAGATATTTTGAGATAAATAAATAATTTGGGAAATTATTTACTGGTTGATGGTTGTTTGTGAATATTAATTGATAGTTAAATCACCGACTATCAATATTGGACAAATGCGCTGATCGTTTCGAAGAGACCGGGATCGAGATTTATTTCTCGAAAACCACTTCGATTCGGTTTGGGCGTTTTCATGGAAAATGAGTTGGATTCGAAGATGAAGCAGTGAAGTGAAAGGGCTAATCGCTACTAATCTTGAGGATATTTCCAAAATGGATGTAGTAGGAATAGTGCCTTCGGTTCCGTTCGAACCCGGGACGGACTTGTATGGATGAATGCTTGCGAAAACATCGTCAGGTGGACGATGGGCATTCTAAGAGATATGTTCTAAAAGGTAATGCTTAGCCTCATGCCTCATCAAATGGGAATGACTGAAAATCAGGGGTTATGCAGCAAGGCTAGGTGGATAGCACCCAAGCAGGGTGAGGTCATTCCAGTCTAGATGTCCCTTTTTATTTCGGCTTAGTGGGCGGTTGCTGATCCCAACCGCGGGGTGATCTCACTTGGGATTATCCAGTAAGGGGTAGTCCCGGCCTTGTGTTGCAGGGGAGCGGGCGTACTCCTCGGTACGGTGATCTACGCCCCGTACTGTGATAGGTGGTACCCCAGTGCCTAGTCATTGGTTGGAAATCCATTCTCCCTACGAGCCTTGTACGAGTTTTGTTTGTATTACCCACTTTTGTGGCTAGCAGCTGGAATTTAATAGATGTAACAATTTCGGCTATTTTATAAGTATTTGTATATAGACCCTATTATAATATCAGAGGATTTCTATAAAATTTAATTTAGCTATTGTAAGGTAAAAACCTGACATGTTTATTTGTGGCGTGGTCTTACGAGATGCTTTTGTTTTCAAAGGATTTTTGAAACTTTAATAATCAATTGGGTGAAATTTTCTCACGCTGGTATTCCAGACTGACTCGGGTATTATTTAACTGTAATGCTCGGGTCAGACCGAGTATTATAGAGTACAGGATATGATGCTGTGGAGCTCTGGAGACGAGCAGGATGACGATACGTACTCCCGTGCTTGTTTATATATATATATATATATTCCGCTGTGTTGAGTTGATGTGTATTCAGTTGTATGTTATTGATGTTGAGCTGTGTTTGATGTACTCTGATGATGTAAAATATGTAAGCAGATATATTTGATTTTGAGTAAAGATCATATATTATCTATTATATTTTATTCCGCTGCGATGGTTAGATTCTGTTGTTGTTTTCTATTTTTCTTCTTTTACCTCTTCTTCTTTAACCCAAACGGTTCGTATTTCTGTACAACTTGAGTCGATTTAGATAGCATAGTGTTGACTCAAGGGGTTCGGATTTTCGGGCTGTTACAATATTTCAATGAAATTAGTTCATCCAAAAAAACCAAATAAACCTTAGTGTGAGATTGAGTATTCAATCTGGTTGATTACAAAATGTATCGTGTTGAATGTAATACTAGACCAAAACTACATTATAAATCTAAGAACTCGATCGCCTAAATATCAGTTTGATCAGTTTACATAAAGTGAAACATATATAATGTCCTTAAAAGCTAAGGGTAACTGAATGCACTTTTGTAAAGAGTACATTATGATACTGTAGTATGGTTTTCTTTTGAATAGTCTGACCATTTGAAAGGAAAACGAATGTATATGAATAGATGTAAATTAAGGTACAATTGGGGTAAAGAGAATGAATAGTCACTTTTGCTTCATTGAGAAACATTGGAAACGTGAATTGTAATAATAATTGATACTTAATATTGGAATAAGAAATAGGATTTCTATTCAAAAATGTATTTTCATATAGAAAATTGTTTTCCATGAGATTTATTTCTTTAAGCTCAAGATTTTTGACTAAAGAACTCTCCACTGTAAATAGTTGCAGTGCATGAAATAAATAAATGGTATTAAGTGAATGATGGACATTCAAAATTTAGTATGCTATTATAATAATGGTGGAAATATTAGGAGCATGCCATATAGCACTTATTAATTGCATCATGTTACGAAAATTATTTCCGCATAACTTACCTTACATTATTTATGAAATAATGATTATTTTTTGGTATCGACTAAAAAAATTACACATAGTTGTATTTCAATATGAATATTTTGAATATTCTTTATGAAATAAAACTATAATGTAATAACTTTTTTTTACTAACAGTGATGCATTGGAAAATTCAAAAGTATCTAATATTATTTACGATTGTTTTGGAATCATATATTAAGCCGTTGTTTTGGGAAAATAATTTTATTATATGATTTTGAATCATATGATACTTGTTAATTATATCTCAAACAATAAAAGGCTATGCACCTATTTAGTGGGAATATCATAAGAGTTGATGAACTTTTTGGATTGATGCATATAGATGTATGCAATCGTAATTCTATAAATATTGTTCCATGTGCTTTGTCATATTCATCGATGAGTTATCATCAACATGACATGTGTATTTGATATGCATGTAGCATGTCTATGGTTAAATTATAGGATATAAAACAGAAGTAAATGAAATAACATGTAATAGAAATAATTTGATTTGATCGAATGAGTGAGTATATTGGAAAATGTTCCGCACGTATCTAAAGTGAATAAGGATTCAGTCTCAAAATTACTCCTCCATGTGATACATAATGATGCATCGATATAGAGTAATCGAATTTTGTTGGACAATGTCGATTAATGTGAGTGAAGTTGAGTTAATTTCTTTCTAGGTAATGTATTTAAGGGGTAGTACACAAGTTAATATTATTTCATCTGAATAATAGTTTACAAAATTTTATAAGTCAAGGGTTTATAAGAAACTCCAACAAATCCTAGGCGAAGTAGTTAGCAGGTTGTGCGACTTGAAAGATTGCACATAATAATTGTTTATGAGGGATCTTGTATGAATCTTCCCAAAAGAATTTTGAAAAGACTGTCATTGGATGACATATTTATGTTTCGAACATAATTTTTGTAAACTAAAATCAAATCAGTTTTATGAATAAGGAAATTCATAAAATGTTTATGAATACCTATTCTATTTGCACCGAGAAACACTTCAAGATATACCAACTTCATTGTGAAGAAATTTCTTTAAGGAATTATTGGTAGTAAAAAGGATTTGGATACGATCCAAAGATAGACCAGATTAGATGAAATGAAATGAAATTGACTAACCTAAACGAACACATTGCATTAGAATGTCTAATAAGTATTCTTGATCTTTGAAGAGAAACTATGAGTTTCTTGTCAATGTCGAAAATATATAATCCTTGATTGTTTAATTAAACCACTACGAGTGTTGATTCTATCATATGGTATCGTATGAAAATATGAAAGAATTCCGAGTACGCTATCAAAATATGATTTTTGTAGTCATAACCTAAGAGATGTGATCCATCAGCCGTGATTGTGTGTTTATGAGCAAGACTAATGTAGTTGGAATTATATGAGCAATGTTGATGAGAATAATACCGCAAACTCCAATTGTTGACATTATGATAATAGATTCGATATTCAACGTGCTCTAGTTAATTCGAATTTACTCACAAAATTACCACTTGATATGATTTTTTGTTTGGTATGTATGTATTGAAACCGAAAATTCCAAATAATGATTTAGAGTAAACCTTTTACAAATAATAACCAAAATGTCTCGAAGTCGGTGAGAAATGTATTGAGTTTGTGAATCTTAGGATATGATCCAAGAAATGATTCGAAAGTATCATTTTATAAGCATCAAGATTGAATAAGTATTTTGATAGAAATATCAAATAGTTTGATTTTCAATCAAAGTATTTGAAGACATGTGTTCATAAGAAAGAACGTTAAAGTGACAATGTTATTTCTTAGCTATAAGTAAACAACACGTTATTGATTTTAACGATGTACTTGTGTCAAATCAGCCTTAGTTATTTTAATACTCAACATTGGATTAATAAATGATGTCTTTTATAGTAATTATAGAAGATGTCAAAAATGTCCCAAATGATATGCAAAGATACCTTATTAAAATGTTTAATATAGAACATGTAAAATTGATTACTTTGCGTTGACAAAAGGAATTATCATACATGTTGTGTTGTCTATGATATCATGATTTGTTTATATATTTGATACATGAAACAAATATCAAATCCAAATAGATATCACTAACTGGTTGTTTGTAGCGTTTCTGTGTATTTATGAAATACCAGAGAATTGTTTACAGAAACATAAATGCCTTATGAAGAAATGTTCAGACTCAAACTTTCACGAGTAAAATTGAGTATAATACGTCAATAACAAATCTTTAAGTTAGAAATGTATCAAATGAAAGATCATGGCTGATTGAACGAAAATGGCTAGGTACATCACCGTGAATAGCACCGCAATCAAAACAATGTATATAAAAATGTAAGTGCACAAGTTTATAACCAAGCCAATTCCAACGTTGAGAATCTCATGACAGAGTTATATGATAACAATGTCGTAATACAGTTTGTAATAGAACTTAAAGCTCACTCGAAGTCAAGAGACATACTCCGAATTGTTTCACGTGATAAAACAACTTATCACCATCGGAGAGAGTTGATTGACAAAGTAGATAATTAAAACATAATAGCATACCTATTCACAAAGGGACTAACCTGATTGGTTTTGAGAAAACCAATTGGAGAACTTGGAATAAGATTCCATAATTGACCCCAAGTGCATGTAGTAGATTGATAGAGTTAGGGGTATGCTCTAGAGGCAATTATGTAATTTATTACATATATCTAACTTGTTGACCAATCTTGTTCGAAATAAAAGTATTTTATTTCTATTATATACTTGATATAATGTGGTTATATTATTTAATAAACTTAATTAAAAGTATAATTAATAGAAAATCTATAAATGATATGTTTTGTGATAGTAGTTTCAAAGTGTTGTAACCGTGAGTAATTTATCACAATGAAACAAATGTACTATTTTAAATATTCCTAGCCAAGATGCATCAAAACTGGATATCGATGTATCCGTTGAGACTAGAGTACGTAACGCTCTCCAAATATTAGGCAGTGTATTACCCATAACTGCTGGGGGGCACCATGGGGTTACATACTGATAGCTATTGGATAACTATGAAACGACTCACTCAATAGTTTTCTGTTGGTTAATATAACTAAGGTCAAATAGAAAATATCGATGTGATTAATTTACACAGTTCTTTTGACTTAAGAATACTGTAGATCTTCAATTTCGAAGCTCCACTTTAATTATAACCAAATTTTGGCACGACATCCATCAAGTGACTATAGTTGGGTCGAGTGGAAGTATTGGAAGTGAAACACTATTTAAGAGAGGATTCATCTCCTCGGTTATATGGGGTTAGTATCATGGTCAACTTAAGTCAACACAAAGTCAAAATCTCTGACCAAAGTAGTTCGTTTAATAATAATTGTTATTATTGAACCAAGGTCTTTGTGTTTGGATTATAGAGTAGAATATGGACGATATTAGAATTTTGACCATAACCAAATTTAATAAGTCTAAAGTGATATAGTTTTGATGAAGAGAATTGGCGTAAATAATTGTCACAAAAGGGTAATGCTTAATAAAGTGAAATTGAATTTTATCAAAGTTTAGTAAGCGATAAATTTTGCCATAATGTTACACCACCTGCTAAGTGACGTGTGAACGTTGACACTCGAATAGTTCAATGTTGATCGCTGACCGAATTTACAATCAAGAGTCACACAACCAAAATAATTAATTCTCTTTAGACCAAACGATTTAATTGGCTTATGATTGTTCTAAATTAATTAAATTAATTAGTATTTTGTGAAATACTAATTATGAAATTTGAATATGATATGAGAAATAAATTTATTGCATATATTTATAATAGTTGTAAATATATTGTTTGATATAAGATATTAATAAGAAATTAAGTTAAATATGATTGTACATATTTAATTTGGGTTAAATGGGCTAACAACCCATGAAATCATGGAGTTGTAGGTGTTGGTTATGGCTAGGGTTAGAGTTGGCTTGAAAAATTGAAGATGTGTGGTTAAGATTTAGTGGTTTGCTCCCTTATCTTATCAAATAAATAAATGGTCTCAAAACCCTAATTGGTTAGAAATCTTTCTGTTCATTTTTGAGCCGCCACCCTCTTTCCTCTTTCATGGCTGAAACCCTCTCTAAATCAATCCTAAAATTCTCGTACCAAATTCAAATCAAAACTAAAAGTTATTTGATAGTAATTGGTCGTAGATTCCAAATCAACAATTTGAAGAATCAAAACATTCCAAAAAAAGAGATTTGATTATTCAAGGTAGACTTTAAGGCATCTAATTTGGGTAACTTTGATTTTATTTTTATCATATTATTGTGCTTTCATAATTTGGTAATCATATGAACATATGCCTATAATTAGATTGCTGTTTTGTTAGTTATGTGAGATTTTTGTACGTATTTATGTTGTCACAATGGAGAATGGATATGTCTTTAATAATTAAAGATTTATTCCATGATTATATTTCAAATCTGAAATTAAACATTAAAATTAATTTTAAGTTTGAAATTATTTATGTTTATACATATTGATCATATGTGTAAATCTTATATGTTAATGTTTTGTGTTAAATCTTCACATACAATTTGAATTAAAAGTTATGTTTTATTATATGTTGTATATATAGATTTGAATATTGCATATGTTTGTTTGTGTTTATTATGAATTCTAAGTGCTGAATTTTTTTAATATTTTTATAATTTATTAATTTTAATATTTAATGATTATTTGAACTAATAAATTCATATATAATAATAAACATTTTTAACTCCAGTTTAATATTTTCTAAAATTCGTCCTTATAAGCTTTAGGAAAAATTTCAGATTTTTTGAACTGAAAATAATACTTTCAAAAATTAATTTCATTTCGGACCTAAAAACAATTAATTGAATAAAAATATCATTTCACAAAATTCAGGTAATTTTTATTAAGACCCAAAATATGTTATGAAAACCTTAGAAAAAATTCAGATCTTTACAACTTAATTTTATAATATTAATAATTAATTTTATTTCGGGTCTACAATAAGTTATATATTTAAAATATTATTTTAATTAAGAAAATTTCAGAAATTTTTCTTGAGGCCAAAAATGTGTTTATAGATTTATAAAATTATAAGATTTATAATTTTATCATATGGTTATTTTATGATAATTTATTATGGCTAAGTCTTTTTTATTCCGTATATTAAACATATATGTACATTAAATAACAAAATCTTTGGAATTCCAGATCTAGTATATTTTCTAACTATTAATTGTAAATGAAATGAATTTTTAATATATATATATATATTGTTATTTATGGTTCAATATATTGTCATATAAATAAATAAATATTTTCTACCATATTTAAATGATAAAAGTAAATTTTATGCATACATTAAATAGATATATATATAATTTTTCATAATAATCACATGAAATTCATAGTTATATATTTACGCATATATCTGACAACATATAATACATACATAATGAGCTAATTTGTCCGTTGCGATGCAAATCCCAACATCTATATACAGACATATTATACCCTACACGGATTGCTATGTTACACATGCATGCACGTGTATGTATATATATATATATATGATACAAATATATACACAAATATATACACAAATATATAAGCAAAACCAAAATTAAACAAATCTCAAACTTCTATTTGTAAATTTAAATAAAATACATGATTTTATTTAAATCAAATTTAGAAAAGTTCTAAATAAATTTAGACTTCATAGGCCCATTATAGATCCAAAATGGTAATTTTTTTTGGAATTCACCCATTTCTTCACTGCGGGCTGGCCCAGTTCCAACACTTTACACTTTTCCACCTTTTCAAAATCCGAGAGTAAATAGTCGAAAAATTAGTTGGAAAATGACCTATTTCGGGTTCATTTTTGAGTGTTCGATGATTATCCAAAATCACTCCACCTTATCTAAACATGCTTCATTTCCTTCTTCCTTTAAGGATAAGCCTACCTAGTGCATTAATGGTCCAAGACTCCATCTTTTTCTTAGGAATGGAAGTGCTAAGTCATACCCTAAGTTAGCGAGAGTTTGGATAGCTTTCGGTAAGTAAAACTGCACCTTCTTAAACCAAATTTATACTATGTTAATGTTCATGTTAATAGCCTATGAATGCTTGTTATATATGTCAAGTGATGGTTTGGTTGTTTGTTTGTTTGTTTCATGCTTTGAAAAGTTGTCGCATTTGAAAGTTAGTACGCCTGCGGTTAGCTATATGAAAAGTTGGTAGTTAAAGTTGATATAATCGTTGTTATATACTTATTACATGTTGTATCAAAATTATTTACCTTGTATTGTTCTTAAACCATTGTTATCAGATGTTTGATTGTATGGTTAATGTCATAAGTGTTTTGCCGAACTGCTCATATAGTGATAGTCTCTATATCGACACTTTTGGAAAATCATCTTTTATCGAAACCGTTTGGTTTCATCTTCATGCTTGGAATTATTTTACAAGTTAAGCAAGATTTTGATTAACGATGTTTTCAAAAGTAATTAACCATTTTAATATTGATTATTTAATTTAATTAATCACTTAATTAATAAGGATTTAGTTTAACTAATTGCTAAGTTAATGATGGGTTTTAAATTTGACTAATTACTTGGTTAGTGATTGTTTAAATTAATTAGTCATTTTATTTAATGATATTTAAATTTAATCAATAATTTTACTTAAAGATGTTTAAGGAAAATTAATAATTCAATAATGATGGATTAAAGTTAATTAAACAATTTGCAAATGATGCTTTTAAATTAATAAATCTTCATAATAAATTATTTTTAAAATTTATCAACTAGTTTTAACTCTAATTAATCTTTCCATTATTGATGTTCATAATTAATAAATAATTTTTAAATAATGAGAATTAATTAATTATTATTTAATTTAATTAATTATATTTAAATTTATCAATTAATTGAATTAATGATGTTTTAAAGGTGATTTACCCTTTTTAATTAAAGGTTATTAGACTTAATTAATCAACTTAAATTATGAAGTTTCAAAGTGGATTTATCAAAGCAACAAGGATATTTTGACTTTATTATTCATTTTAAACAACGGTAATTAATTAATTATTAATTTAATTAATTATATTTTACTAATTAATTGAATTATTAAGGTTTAAAAAGTGGTTTTCCCTTTTTATTATTTAAAGACATTTGAAGTTAAAAAATCAAATTGGGCGATGAAGTTTAAAGTTAATTAATCAATGTTATAAGGATGTTTTAAGTTATTAGATCCTTTTTAAATTGATGTTTTGAAGTTAGTAAATTCTTTAACAAAGTGTTTTAAAGCTAATACTTGTAATGTGAGGCCAAGCGCGAATTCAAGCTTTTAAAAGAAAAAGTTTGATTCGTTTATGGAAATGAATTAATTTTCGTAAAGCGATTCACTTATGTGGAACGATTTATTTGTATACTTAGCGTTGAACGACAAAGAAGTAGATTCGTCACTATTTCGAAAGTCAAAAATAATCGTGAGACATGACTTTGAGGTAACACTATCTTAACTTATCCAGTATTATCGTTAACCAATAAATAGTACAAGTTGGAATTCGATGACCGGTGATAAGTAGACAAGACTTATTTCCATATACTATCGTTTTATATTCTCGATAGTTAGTTTCTCAACTATCGATTACCCCAGCCTTCTTTGTATTTCGTCATTCTAAGACGATATGTTGCTCAAGCTTTGTTATCCTTTGTTGGAAATGACTAAACCCAAAGAGCGAGTGGAAGCCAAGCTATGTGGGGTTGCTCCCATTAGGGTATTTTCACATCCACTTTACATTGCAATCGATTTTTGCGCATTGAGATATGAAATACTTGGATTCTCGGTAGCCGTTGGCGGGGTCTGGCTCGGACGTGTCCTAGAGCTATCGAAGTTCTCAAGTATATTTCTAGAGGTATTCTTTCAGTAAGGGGGAGTACTCTCCTGGTCATTTTTTGGAAAATTTCCTTCCCTTATTTGATTCGAACCTTTGAATCTTTTTTCTTTAATTACAACAGGAGGAGTCAACCACTGTTCACGGTGTTCAATTATTGGTTTTGACCACTCTCTCGAGTTTGGACTATTATCTTGTTTAGTCCATTATGTCGAGTTTGGACTATTGTCTTGTTTTATCCATTCTGTCCAGTTTGGATTCCTTATTCAGACTATTACCATTCTTTCAAGTATGAATGTTATACTAATTGTACCCATCATCTATGTTTGGATTTGTTCCTTATTGTTCATTTCCATTTTTTATGTTTGTTTGTTGTTTATATGGGAGAAACCTCGTTCCGCTTTAGCGACATGGTCCCACATGTTATTGTTTAAATACACCTCCTTTTATTTCAGAGTTTAACTCATACCAGACATTTTGTTTGACCTGAGTTTTTTATTTTCCCTAAACTCTCCAATACTCAATTATATTTGGGTAGTTCAAGAATAGTAGGTTTTCTTTGGAGCTCTTTGAAGACGGTGATCGAACAAGCGGCTCCTTTGTTATCCAATTATTTATTTCCACTATATAGTTATGTATGTGTGTTTTATATCTAAAAAATAAAAGTTAGAATGTATAGTAGCAAATTTGTAAGATGTAGTACTTTTTTTATAACTCTAATAACTCCTTATAAGGAGTAACCTTTTGTACTATATCATTTTGTATTATATGTAACCATTCATCTATGAGGTTTATCTATTATGTCTTGTTCTGTTCTTTATTTTCCCTCAAGACAACTTATCTTTCGGATGCTAAGGCAACAGCACACGAATACCGAGGATGTATTAAGTGTCGTTTTCAAGGATCAAAAGATGAGTCATTACACCTTTTGTCCAATTTTATATAAAAAAAGTTGAATAGAGCATGAAAGTTTATAAATTGTAATTTCTATTATTTATTTATTCCATTGTTTTGATGTAAAATAAGCGGTGTTGGATTCTGTTTTTATACAGATCTATTGATTTGATTTTGGGAGACTTGTATAATTTGAAATTTTGACATTTAAATGTTAGTTTAGGTGTAAACTCTGCACGCTTAGAATTAACTCTGTGTGTGTGCTTATTAGCGTAAATAACATATAATTATAACATACTAATTACGAAGTTAATATGTTATTAATTATTGTTAAATCCCCTTAGGAAAGAAATTAATTGTCGAGGGGAAATAAGAAGGTTTTCTTATAAGGCCTAAATATTGAATATGGTGAGACGCATAATAATATATGCAGAGAGTGTCATAAATTTTGACTATGTTATAGGGATGCGAGGTCAGCCAAAAGCACATAGAAATCAGCCCAACTAATATGGCTACCAGTAGTGTGACTTTAGGGCTGATGTGAGATATCGCCTTTAATAAGTAACTATGGATGATGTGAGGTAAGTCAAAAATTCTATATGGTAAATCTGCCTAGCCAATCAGGCAAACAATACCTATGAATAGTCGAATCAATGTGAGATGTCACTATGGGATTTGGGTCATAACACAAAGGACCTGTTTTAGGGAATGAAGTTATTAAGAGGTCGTGTGAGGGTCCGCCTCTTCCCTATATGGTAAGTAGTAAATGGTCTGCGTTATTGGTTAGGAAGAATATAGGATATCTCGAGAAAGGGCCCGCTTTGATATAAAGTATTAAGTAGTCGAGAGATTTCATGCAATGTCAGCTAGATAAGTACCAGTGAGGAGTCCGCCTTGGAATAGGTATTAAATGACAAGGATCTATCCTAAATAAAGGTATTAAATGGTCTGTGTCCGCCTAGTTTCCATTATAAGGTATTAAGTGACTTGGGTGCAATCTCTAACACTAATAAGACATTATTTTTAACAACCGTTGTTAAGTAGCAATTAATTTATGACAATTAATATTTATTTAGTAAATGGGATTTTGAAATTAACTAATATGCAATTAAAGAAATGATTTGAGAATTGGATGGAAAATAGTTTATAAAATGATAAGAACTTAATTTGAAAGGAAAATTAATTTGATAGTTTATTTTGATATTAAATATGAAGTTATGAAATTGTAATTTAAAATAAATCGATAAAATAATATTTTGTGGGATTTTATAACAAAGGAGTTTTGAATAAATGAATTAGAATTTTAAGAAATTGGAAAAGATTTTTATAGAGTTAAAAGAATTTAAATTATATGTAGAAATGATTTTGAATAAGAAAGAAATTCAAAGCCCATTAGTACATAAAACCCAATCCAATAAGCTTTCATGTATACAAAGATGGAGTTGTTGTATAAATACATTGTTCGTATAAATACAAGAAATGTTTTGAGCCCAATTAGTAAGGATCCAAAACCAATAATATAAATAAATTTATTTTCATGAGGCTTAATCTCTAAAGATTTCTAGTCTTCGATTCATCACCCATTCTTATAAATATAACCCCTTCCATCCATTTTGATAGATATGAAAATTTGATCTTTCTTCCTAAACCATTACATTAAATTCTAAAAATAAATCAATATTAAATATACATAGTTAAATCAAGAGCTTCTTGGCAATAATCTATATCAATCTTTCTTGAGAAGCAAGTGATCATCATATTAAATTGAAAAGTATTTGTAGAGAGGTCAATGAGTAGGAAGAAAGGGAGAATTAAGAGCTAAGTGATCACAAAAATCAAGGTGAGTTCCCTACTCACAACTATGTTTGATTTGATATAGAGATCTTAAGTAGATAATCAATTTTTATACATACATTGGTAGTGTAGAGATCACTTCTCTTCATGTAAGAATTGTGCTTCATTGATATGCTTGTTCACAAATGATTATAGTAGGGTAAAAGTATGAGAGAATAGAATATAATAAAACAAACAAGAATAAGATATCAAGTTGAATAGATAGAAAGGAGGCATGAAATGCATCTCAGACCTACAGCTGTTCAGTTGACTGAATAAACCATTTAGTTGACTGAATTAGCATAAGTTACAGACCCAAATGTAAAATCCGATTGAGTAGATTTTATACATTGGATTTAGTCGACTAGGACAAGTGACTGAATGCAATTCCTAGTCGACTGAATTGTTTTTTCCTTCTGATTTTCTGGAAATGATATTTAATTCATATAACATATATTTATTTATATTTAATTAATAATTAAAGAAGCTTATTCTGTACTGTATTATATTCTTTCTAAAAGTTGTTAATGATGTTTAATAATTTATTAAAATGTATATACATGTATAAGCTATAGTGGTTTAATGTTTAGCTTTCATCCTAGAAGTTTATTTGTTTAATATAAAATTATTTGAAAATAGTTTATAATCACTAAATTATGACTTTTAAATGTTATTAATGATATTAATAAAGTTAATAATGATTTTGAATATATATAGAAACATTTGAGCTATATATTCTAACGGTTTGAAGTACACAGGAGTTATTTTGGGAAGTTAATATAATTATTTTATTATAGAAAATTATGAAATGAGTGTTATGATAATATTTGATTTTATAATTTATTTTAAGATGTTTATTGATTGAAAGATGTAGTTCAATAACGTTATGATTCAAATGGGAAGTATAAAGATTTAGTGAGTTCTTATTTTAATTTAACAAATGAACTTATGATGATTAATGATGATTTTAAGTTTATATAATTGACTTATGGAATTATTTTATGATATTTATTATTAATTTTAACATTACTTTTGTATCATTTGTCTAATATAACATTATTTGTGAATTTAAATATAATTTAATATGGTTATTTTTATTATTGTATTTGTGTATTAGTTATTTCTGTGTAATGAGAAATTGAATAAACAAATTAGCAATGCCTTTTGATATGGGACTTTCGGTAACACTTTTTTGGTTATTCATTGGACTTCTTGCATAGAGAAATCTATTGTGGATTGAGTGTATTTTATGAGCATTAAATAATTATTTGAATAAATGCGATGGTATGGGATGCAATTATGTTATTTGTTTGATTATTCATTGTAAGTAAATGTCACTCAAATGTGGATTACACTCATGGGTATGTATGATACTTGCTGGGGAGAGTATATTATAGTCGTGTGTTGGCAAGAGGCTAGAGTTCTAGTATATCACAGTCATGTGATGACTTATACAGAGTCGTGTGACGGCATACATGTGGACCAATGTGTAGATATAGGATACGCATACTATATATCATCCACTTGTGTCCAGCTCCTTTTATATTTCAAGAGTGAACCAGATTGACCAGTATCCATCCCGGGGTCCTGATCGTAGGATCGCGCTCCAAATCCGTGACACCGTTGTTGTATATTATATTTGATGCGCATCATGAGGTTTGGGTTAGATGACCCAAAGGGTAGGTGTCCTGCAGCCCCTTATGTTGCATAGGCCAGCAGTCGGTTACCTGTGTGGGCAAAACAAGGTCGTGACCGAGGCTATCATTGATGAGCCATTAATGGATGGGTTCATGATGTCCATTGAGGTAACTGAAGATTGTAGGAATAGATATGGCTATTAGCAAGATGCTAATAGACCTTACGTTCCTAGAGCAGGCATATGGTCATCAGTCTCTCGTCTAGTTCTGGTATGTGTCTGTAGTGAATTGGAATATATGTCTCGTTCCTATGATTAGTTAGCTATTCTAGAGACTTGATGAGTCTAAAGTTTAGTTAGTCCCAATTATATCCATGTTATTCTGATTCATCCATATATAAGGAGATAAGATTTAATCTGGATAGGTGTTCAGAGTATGTGGATCATCATAACTTTTATTACGTTTGGACAGGCAATCTATCCTTTTTGGTATGTTGATGATGTTATATTTATTTATTTATGGGATTGAGAAATATATTTAGGCATCAGTATGAGATATCCTAACTACACTTGATGATATCTTATTATTGAGGGTTTCTTTATTTTGGTGATGCTTTTCTAGATATAGATGATTTACCCGTTTGATATTGATTTCATGACTTTCGATTTGGTTTACTTTGAGATGGGTAATGACAACTTTATGAACGATTTTTGAGATTTGAAATCTTATAATACATATGAGATTGCATATGCTATTATGATTGTATATTTTCTATATGTTCAAATATTATTCATTTACATTATGAGCGATATCATATCATTATACATTGACATATTGAGTTGTAGACATATTACCTTTGATATATATAGACATAGTCTAATGCATGTGTTATTTATAATACTCGAGTTGGTCCAAAGAATTTCAAGTACAAAAACTAGGAGATGAGCTTGTATTTTCTGAGCATAGAGGTGACTAGATATTCATTAATGTAGATGATCATTCTATATAATATAGGCTCTTGTATATATCATGGTGATGCGTATTGGAAATATATACTATATATTGGGTAATATTTATTATTACTGCAATTGACTCTATGATCTCTAATGTTCAATATATATATAAACACACACATATATTGTGTATTATTTTATCCTGGAAGCACACGTGTTTTTGCTTATGTTGATACTGTGTACGCATGGGTGAGTTATTTATTCAATGCTTAAATATGTACCAGTGTTAGCACAGGGGAATATTCACATTTGAACCCCATATCAGCTCATTCTCTACATTATTCGACAATATCGCTTTGTAATACTCTTGGTTTGTATAGGTATAAAGGTAGGGGTGATACATTATTGACGATAGATATGAGTTATTGGGTTGAAAGCATAATGGCTATAGAATTGGATTGGGAAAGTCTTAGGGCTTAAAGTCAGAAGGACTTGGATAATGTTAATATACAAAAGAAATAGTCCTATTTAAATTATACTGCCCAAGTACTATAATAGTAAATCTTGATATTTTTATTCACCAGACATATGTTGTTCTAACTCCCTATTTATTACAACGCGGGTTAGGAAATACAATTCTGAAGGCCGAGGCGAGGAGGAAACTTATGGTTGGCGTCTATTTATTTATTCATGTTATTTTCTGATGTACCCATTGAAAACAATGTTATATTTTGAAATGTTGTACTACAGATATTGTGTTATGGATTTTATGACTCTTGAATGAAATGGATACTGTTTCTAATATTATATTTTTATCCTTCCACTGTGATACTGAATGTATACATTAATAACACTATGCCGTTCTTTATACCAACCAACGGCCCGCTTTATAATGGGTCTAGGTTCCGATGGGCATTTTCTAGGTGGGAATTTCGATCCGTTTCAAAGCGGATTGTTAAAGAGATAAACCCATTTGGAGGAGTGTTGATACGCTCGTGGGGTTCAGGAACCATGACCTCATAACCTATGAAACTAAATTGATGTATAGTACCATCAGCATCTTTCAGTCGAGTTATCTTAAAGGGTAAAGACTAAGAGGAAGAAGAAGAGAAATTATGAGGTAAATTGTGGAAAAAAAAACTAATATAAAGAGGTTTACAAAAAACAAGATTCTTACTTCAATTCGAAAGAAAATCTAAACTCCAGAAAAGGATTGACTTAGTAGATAAAGATTTTCTTGTTCTCTTACTTTCTCTATTCTTTTGTGATAATACAGGAATGTAAAAGAACAAGAAGAAGAAGAGAAAAGATATATTACCTTAATTGAATATTTGCCACACAAATAGAATGATGGAAAATTTCTTAAGCGTTACTCGACAGTTAAACAACAAGAATAATGAGCACGAAAATCAAGATAGGTTTACCTGGTAAACGAAGAGATTGATGTTACAGCCCACAGAGGGTCAACCAACGGGGAAGTGGCACGTGTGCAAGAGTATTAAATGCGAAATGGCTACTAATTTTATTTTTCCTTTTTTGAAAAGAAAAAATGGAGTAGACAGAAGTGATGGAATGCGGAGACTCGAAAGTCCACACCCATCCAGATCACTGCAGACTTAAGGGACAAGTGTTACACCAGCATTTCCTGAGCCATGTTGAAGGTGAAATGATGCAAGCACCAAATCGAAAAGCGATGCTATCATGGTAAAAATTAGACTACAAAAAAGGAAGTAAAGAATAAAGAGAAATCCAGAGAGTACTGCACTAAGAAATTTTAAGACAATGATATAGATTCAAAGACTGCGTTGGTCCTCTCAATTTCGATGTTACCAAAAGCCACGCTAATAAAGCCAGAGTACAACATACCCCCCCTCCCCTAAAAAGCTATATGCAAATGGGAATGTGACGCACTCATAAATCAATGTACAAAAATAACATGTCTGCATTAACAATCTTATATAAAAAGGATATAGGGATGTGCTACCCATTTTTGTTATACTAAAAGACAAAATAGCACCATAATTCAACAGTAAGGTCGAACCAATAAAGAAGTGCACTGTCATCAGAATAGCCAATGAAGAAATGTGTTGCCATTATGATGTAACAAACACAGGAGCGAAAAGAGAGGGACAAAAGAAGAGGACTATGCTACAATCAGAAGGTCAAATAAGCCGTAACATTATATCTAAAACTTACACATTGCAAATACTTTCAAGTGAGGATCTGCACTGCATTCAATAAGGACTCCCTAAGCAGTACCACATGAAATCAAAAGTATTCTAAAGGCTGCACACAGAGCCACTCAAACAGCACTCTGGAGCAAGTCCATACTTAAGTAGATAACAAAGACGTAGGCTTCTCTAATCAATAACCTGTGTAGTCCAGCACCAAGAGCTGTTCAGCATAGAGTTGCAAAAGGCGACTACCCCCGCTAATGGCGACTCAATCTCTCTTACCAAGTAATGCAGCTTTACTCCAAATATCTCCATCTCCAAGCCAGTACCCTGCAAATGTGACACACTAAACATCATAATTCAGCCTCGTGAGTATCAATAACGCACAAACAGAACAAAGGCACAACCCTCAACACCCTTAGGGAAAAATGATAAAGGCGATGCAGTTCGCCCTGAAGAAAAAAGGGAAACAACTAGTCACGCTCTCATTCACGTACGGAGACAGTGCATAGGCCATTCACCCCTCAAGGGTGGCAAGGCATAGCTCATCCAAATTTATAGTCTTCCGCCTTAATTCAAGCGTTTCCGCTTCAATTTTAAATTTCCCACCAAAGCCCAGAATTCAACCGCTTAAATCATGGTTTTTTGCCACAGACAAGTTAGCAATCTGTGCTTATCAAATGAACGATACAGATGGATGACACATGGTATGGCCCAAAGGCGTAAACAAAAGTAGCGAAAGAAGGATTATGGCAATCCATGTACATCTTTGTACAATAAGTAAAAAAAGTATTGTAGTAACAAATGGATCTTTTTTCCAATTCAAGATTTTTTAAGGTTAAAGAACAAAATGTCATCTGCCATTAACGCTTGCACAAGAAATATAAAGAAAGAAAGTGATATTTCCCCGATGGACTTAGGATTACTTACCATCCGAACAAGGTAAAATTATCCATGTCTTAACCTTTTTCTGCATTTTTACTTAGATTTCGGCGTTAGATTTTTTGTTATCTTTTTTACCTGAATTAGATATCAATTTGATTTAACATTTTAACAAATAGATAAAGTGCAACTACTGGATTGTTAAGCTTCCAGTAATATAATTATTACCCAAAAGAAAATTTAATATTACTTAAGTTTATTGATTCTAACTCATGGAAGTATGTTATAATTACTTCCGTGATTATCTGAGATGTTGTGAGATCGAAATACCTAATCACGAGCTGTAAAAGGTATAGTGTATGATGAATTAAAAGAATTATTTTTCTAAAATTTGCTATTTTTACCTCGGTCCAATGCTTCTAATCCAAAAGTAACCTGAGGTAAAACGCATCAGTGCAGCTTGCCTAATATGCAGCTGAATACGCTCGTACGTGTAACGATAAAGAACGGTGAATAAGCAAACCAAGATGAATAGTATGTTCCAAAATTTCAAAAGATGCACTTGATTACAACCTAATAGGAAAAAAAGAATGATCTAAAGTTTGGGAAACACGGTTGAGTGCAAAGGGTTAGTTAGGTGAGTGAGAGAAAGATATTAAAGAGCTCTAATAGTACTTCAAAACAAGGTAGCATAAGAGAAGGTATTTCATCAAATCGACTAAGTATTATGGATAATGACATTAGATTGGTGATGGATTTTACGCCCACGACATTGGTTCGCATTAGAATATCCAACATACAATGTTATTTGGATAAGTAGCCCTTAAAAATTAGGAATAGCACGAATTCTCAAATAATAATTTAGAGATCTAAGATAACGAACGAAAAATATTTCTTTAGCTCATTGATAGGTTTAGATATACCCTAAGAAGAAGATTAAGTGATTATAAGATAATCTGCGTATACAACAAGACAAAGGTGTGAGTTGGAGGTATCATGAACGAAAAGTGAAGAGTCAAACTTACTTCTATTGTATCTAAAAGATACTAGAGGAGACTGAGTTGACAATACCATGCTCAAGGAGCGTGTTTGAGACGACCTAGAGAAAGCGTCGAAGTTTGCAAACATGATTTTGATAAAAGGAATGAACAAGTCCCGGTGGCTTAGGTCATAACATATACATCCTCCTCCAATTAAGATATAGGTCAATCGACAAAAACCTGAAGATAATACGAATGGTAATTGGTTTTATTACTGGGGCAAATGTTTCACCATGGTCACTGCACGTTGATGATATCCCATAGTAACAAGACAAGTCTTATAACGTTGGATATAACCATCTGATCTTCTTTTAATTTTGAATACCCATTTTCATCCATGACGTCGTGATATGATCATGGAGGGACAAGTTCACTGTGCCATAGTGGAGTAATGCATTAAACTCTTCATTTTGGCATTGCCCTAATCTTGATAAATATTTGTTTTCCCTAAAAAAGCATGTGGGTTCGATCATCGATTGTGAACTCTCAGTAATAAGAGCAAGAGGTAGTAAACTCTCAGTAATAAGAGCAAGAGGTAGTGATCAACGAATAGTACCATCATGAAATTGCTTAGGAAAATGTATACACGTTATTACTTTGGAAACAAGTGAAGAACCACCCACTTAAGTGTCATGCGATAAGATGATCTAGAATAAGGTTCTAGTTGTTTTGGGTTCGACTCCACACACACCTCAAACATATCCAAATAAACGTTTCGCTTGAATAAAACACTCTCTTATTCTTTTTAGAATAAAAGTTAATATTACTTGAAGGGACACATTCTGTGGTACATATTTACAAATTTTGGAAGGAAATGACTTGTTCATTATGTGTAATTGAGGGTGGCTGTGGGACAATATTGGCAAAGATACGTTGGTAACTGAATTGGTAAATTGATATGGTGGTTCATCATTTGCTTGTGTAGATCGATGATACAATTGGATATGAGGCCAGGTTTGACCTTAGGCCAATGGACTACCACATCAATACCAAAGGCA
The DNA here is from genome assembly GCA_030765085.1 of Allium cepa. Taxonomy (NCBI): domain Eukaryota; kingdom Viridiplantae; phylum Streptophyta; class Magnoliopsida; order Asparagales; family Amaryllidaceae; genus Allium; species Allium cepa. Next base: position 663,282,032 of record CM060940.1, on the reverse strand, counting down.
AATGTCTTGCTGCTAAGCAATACATCAATCAATTATACAACGCAAGTGCATGCCTCCAGAAAACACGACAGACGTTACTGAAGTATGTAAATTTTTAGTTACTTAAATCCATCGTTCCCGCAGCTGAACGTAGCAATTCATATTCGTAACACTGCTATATTTTCCTACTCTGCCGTCAACTGAAACATATCTAGAGCACGCACTATATATGTAGTTATTAAACCTGTCAGATTCCTGGAAAGAATATATTTGTAACTATATTCTACTAAACATTAAGATGAATGTAATACATCTATCCAAACAAATATAAGAGTCTATGAAAACTAAAAATGCCAAATCAAAGAGCAGCTTATTTATTTATTTACAGGATTTGAGGCAGTGGATAGGGACAAATGTTTTCTTATCTAAATGAAGAAATAGTTGAGACCCCTACGCATTTGTTATGAATATCTTCAATGCTGATATTCATGCATAATAAGATATCTAGTAATATAAATATTTCTCTGTCTTGCTGGAGTGTATAATTCAATGGTTGTCTTATGCATTTCTCTTGCTTCTTTTCTTAGGCTGTGCCTTAGCAAACTTATCCACATTTCAAGTAAAATATAATATAGTTTCTTCATCATCACTTTTGTTAGCCGTGCATGTAACAAAACTTTTTAGCTGTTTTTGGCAACTTAACCACCTTGGAAAAGCTCAATTCTCATACAGTTAACTTAAATTAGGCATGCTTATATAGTTTCAAATAAACTTTACATTCAATTCACTGTTGTTTGTAAACATTACAAGGAACATTTCATAATAGGATATGGCTAAAATCAAATCTCTATGTTTGGCAGTAAAAAAATAAACAAATTAAGTCTAAATTAGTCGAAACAAGAACACATCCACAGAATTGAAGCGTCAATCCATAAATAGAAAAGATATGTCAAAATATCTGCTTTTACTGACTTCATGGTAATATACTAAAATATCAATGTTTGATGATCAAGTATGAATTCAATTTTGCAAATGGACTGAATCAGTTGATGTTCAGTTAGTTAATGTTTTACACAATAAATTCATAGGTCAAATCAATTAAAAGTGGTAGATTTTTTATTAATGGGCTTGTAATTTATGTAACAAAGTGTTCATCAGAAAAAAGAGGAACCAAAAGAATTACCAATATAAAGATTAATTTCTATTTTTATCCAGATTAAAACTCAGAGAAGTTATGAAAACAAGAATAAAAATGAAATTGTAGTCGACATTTCTCAGTTTAGCAAAGTGGTATGACTACAGGTATTGTTAAAGATACGTTACCACTTACCAAATTTGAATGTGTTTTTCGTCACGGGTCATATTTAAAACTGGAGTCTAATTAACAGTGCGCTAACCAGAAGGGTGATTTGGTAAATATACTCAGGGCAAAAGCTTTATATGTGCAAGACACTCAAACTCAAGAAGATACCTAGAGGCTGAGATATGCAAATATAAGATAGAAACAGAGAACATTCCTCCTGAATCCTAATTTTAAAGCTTGCAAACAACTCAAAGAAGTAAACTTCTACATCAATCATCTAACTCAGCACTAAAGCACGGAAATCCTTCAACCTCCTTCTGGTTCCTTTATAAGAATCAAGAAACACTGTCATAATTTGCGATCGGCATTTCATTTCAGAAACGGTTAAGAACTTGCTGCACCATTTAGAGAAACATCAAAGATGTGGAAGATACCTAAATTCTCTTCTAAACCAGACAAAGGTATGTCTCTTTTTCAGTTCTGTAACCTGCCTTTAAAATTTTCAACTGTTTAAATAACATTTGTTTTGTAATTCACAGATGAAGATAAGACTTCAGCATTGAGACAAACCAACAGCATAAATGAGGAATATCTCCATGTATTCAGAACTCAATCGTACGTCGATTTTTTTGCAAAAGCGCAACAGCTTACAAAATCAAGCACGGTATCTGAAATTCTTCTTGCTCCTGATCAAAATCTTATTCCTTCAATCCTCGAGCAAAACTCTTCTAGTTTGAAGCCAATACTTCTTAACTTTTTCAGTACAAGTGCTAGAGCATCGCAGCTATGCAGCAAGTTATTGACAAGCATCAACGATGCACAAATAAACTACCAATTAATCCACAGAGCTTTACAGAGATTTAGCCTCTACTCTCCACAGCAGTATAATTCAGCTATATCTGAGCTTGATTCATTCTCACTTTTAAAGAATCCTTTCTCACATCCGGACTCGAATGAATTTAAGTCTATTTGTGAAGAGTTTTCGACAATTCTGCATGGTTTGAAGTCCAGAAGAAAGAAAGTGACAGGAAAGATTAAATTTATGGAGTTCTTAAAGAAGATTTCTGCTGTTTGTTTGACTGTAGCATGCAGTGTTGCTGCACTGGTAGCTATAGGCATTGCAATTCATTCGTTTACTGGGATCTTAATAGGTCCTGCCCTTCTTGGATTGTTACCAGTTCGACTTCGGAGCAAAATTTCAAAATTTAAATACCTTAAATGCAGGTTAGTTGAATGTTGAATACAAAATAACTATGTAATTTGACAGCAATGTTAAAATATATGCTTTTTTGTTCTATAGGTCTCTTTGGAAAGTAAGAAGGGAAATAGATGTCGCAGCTAAAGGAACATATATTCTGAACAGAGACTTGGATACAATTAGTAGAATTGTTGCAAGACTGCATGACGAACTTGAGCATAAGAAAGAGTTGATAAAGTTTTGCTTGGAGAGGAAGAATGATACGTTTCCTCTTCAAGAAGTCGTTAAAGAGTTGAGGAAAAATGGCAGTGGATTCAAATGGCAAGTAGAAGAACTTGAAGAGCATGTATGCTTATGTTTAGTTACTATCAATAGAGCAAGGGCTTCGGTGGTCAAAGAAATGCCAAATAATTAGGTCGTTTATTGTCTCTGTTATAAGGTAGTGCTTGACTTTTTTGATTGGAAATGTATATACAGTTGCATTTATTATCGATATAAAATAAAAATCAATTTGACACCTCTTGCATGTGTCAAAATTATCTGGATACGTTTCGGTTGGATTGAAGTACTTACGAACTAAACTATATATAAAAAAAAAATTGTGACGCAGTTATGGCTGAAGTTAGGAAGAATGAATGACGCCATCATGCCAAATTAACAAAAGATAACAAAAATCCGTAACAATTGAACACTAATATGACCAATCTCGTTGAAAAATATAGTGATTTACGAGTGAAGATCATAGATTCATCAAAACCCGAAGTTGATTGATCTCAATTCCTTGGGTTCAGTTTGAATCTTTTTTAGGTATGATGACCAATTGAATACAAGTGAAAACATATGACGGACAGTCATCCCTTCAGTGACTGCATCTCGAACAAATGACAATCATGCTCTATATGCTTTGTTCTTTGGTGAAAAACTGGATTTTGAGCATTGTACAACACCGACTGACCATCACAATACAACTGCATGCCCAACAGATGTTGCACTCCCAAGTCACCTAGAAGTTGTTTAAGCTACTTTAACTCACACACTATTGCCGCCATTAATCAATACTCAGCCCCCGTAGACGATCTAAACACTGTTTGTTGCTTCTTGATTTTCCACGACACTGAAGAACAGCCAAGTAATACGAACGACCCTATCAAGGAATGCCGCGTAAGTGGACAACTAGCCCAATCTGAGTCAAATCACCCTTCTAGACTTAAGTCACTATCTGCACGAAGCAAAATCCCTTATCCCAAACTCTTCTTCAAATATCTCACGACCCTGAGAGCCGCCTCCCAATGATCCCACAAGGTTGATGCATAAATTGGGATAAAATATGAACCGAATGTGCAAGATCAGGTCTCGACACAAACAAGTAAATCAATCTCCCTACAAGTCGTCTATACGGGGATGGATCCACAAGGAAATCGCCTTTAGCAAGGGCCAAATTATGATTTTGTTCTATAGGAAATGTTGCAAGCTTTGCTTCCAAAAATCCCGTTTTAGAAATTATCTCGAGGGTGTATTTTCTTTGGCAAAGAAAAATTCCTTCTAGATTACGTGCTACCTCTAGCCTTGAGAAATATTTCAAAACTCCCAAAACCTTCATATGAAAGCATCTGCCAAGATAGTCTTTAAAAGTTGTCAATGCAACCTTATCATTCCCTGCAATAATCAAGTCATCAATATAAACTAACATGTTGATCTGAGTTTTTCCCTTGCACAACCCAAATAATGAATAATCTGAATAGGATTGCACAAATCCATAATTCTTCAATGTCGTCGACAATTTTGCAAACCAATATCGAGGAGCTTACTTTAGACCATACAATGATTTTTTTCAACATGCAAACAATGTTAGCATTTGTATTCTTGAAACCTGAGGAACCTTCATACAAAACTTCCTCACTTAAGTCACCGTGAAAGAAAGCATTATGCACATCCATCTGATGTACCTACCTATTTTTAATAGCAAAAATTGTAAGAAAAATGCGAACCGTCGCCATTTTTCCCACAGGAGAAAATGTCCCATTATAATCAATTCCTTCCACTTAATGATTGCCATAGATCACAAGTCTTGCTTTGAGTCGCTCTATGCTGACTTAGTTTTATGTATCCACTGGCTCCGTGGTGCTTTCTATTCGGGTGGAAGAATCTCTATTACCCAAGTCTCATTGTCCTTAAGGCTCGTATCTCCTTACTCATCGCATCTCGCCCTTCAAGGGCTCGTATCTTCTTAATCATCGCATCTCGTCATCCTGAATCTTTCACTGCTTCTTTAAAATGCTTTAGCTCATGTCCCATTATCACTGCCACGAGAAAATTCCTATGTCTCACAGAAAAAAATTCACAATTCATAATATATGTTATAGGGTAGGGCGTACCTGAGGAAGATGAAGTAGCTGATGAATTCTCAAATGGACTTATTTTTCGCATAGTTTGAGTAACAAAATCATGATACCGCATTCAAGGAATTTTGAATCGTTTTCCTTATCCTAATTCACCGTCAACTTGCATTGCTCCTCCACCATATTCTCCAGCCCTCATGACGTACATTATCAGGTGCGGACTGCTACATGGCCTGCACCAGATAAGGGTGTGTGTTGCTTCCAACCCCCCTCCCCCCCCCCCCCCCCTCCTCAACGCACATAGCACACTCATCGTCACCCTCATCCTCACTCCATGCCCCATCCTCACTGTTTGCCAACATAGGAGTCACCACATTTCATGGTTTGTTTGTTGCAAAAGGAAATTCTTTCTCAAAGAACCGCACATCCTTTGATACAAAGTACTCATGTGTTTCTTAATCATACGATTTCCAACCTTTCTTCCCGAATGAATAGCCAACAAAAATACCCTTACGCATCCTACTTGCAAATTTATCACCCTTGTGTTGTTGATTATGAGCATAGCAAAGACAATCAAATACTAGAACAACATCAGAAGAAGGACCTTTCCTAAGCAACATTTCATATAGCAATTTAGACTTAAGTAAAGTTGAGGGTGTTCTATTAATCAAGTGACATGCTACTAACACACATTCTCCCCGAAATTTGATTGGTATGTTCCCTTGAAATCTTAATGCTTTGTTTTCTCTCAACCCTTCCATTTTGTTGTCGAGTCCCAACACAAGAAGTCTAAAAAATAATTCCATTAGTTTGAAAATAATCCTCCTAATCACAAAGATCTATTTACCATAATATATGAAGTTGACGTGGATAATGAATAGAGATTGCTCCAGATTATACATTGCTGGAACTGGACTAGCCCGCAGCGGAAGTTATGCGTGAATTTCAAAAAATTTACCCTATTGGAACTTTTATTGGGTCTATGTAGCTTAACTGAATTAGAACATTTCTAAATTTCATTTAAATAAAATCATTTATTCTATTTAAATTCAAATATATTAAGATGTGAAATTAATTTTATTTGACTTAGTTTATACATAAATGTATCATATACATATATATGTGTGAGTGCCTACGTAACATAATAATCCGTGAAAGGTATAATATGCCCATATGTAGATGTTGGGATTTACATCGCAACAGACATATTAGTTCATTTTTTATGTTATGTATGTTATCTAAATATGTCTACATATATGTGTTACAAAACACACACACACATATGTATGTATAAATATATTATATATAATATATGAATATAAAACATTTATATATAGATAAATATATATAGAAAGAGAGAGAAAAAATATTAAAAATTATTGACAATTCAAAATTAACTTAGTTTGCAAACATAATAATTTTAGTATTTTAGTTTGTATATATTATGAATAAAATAATATTTTCATCCATAAATAATTAACATAAAATAATCTATGATGAAAATTAACGTTTTATAATTTTCAAAAATCTAGGATCATAAAGTAGAGCTTAAGAATAATCTGAAGATTTTTCAAAGTTGAAATATAATTTTTTAAAACAAATATATTGATTTCGGCAATAATTATTTAATATAAAATATTATATTATTAAAAATTCAAATTTTAAAATTTCAAAAATTCTAGGTTCATGAATGAAAGGTTACGAAAAATTTTGAAGAATTTTTCAGTTAAATTATTATTTTTAATAAATCATAAACAGTTTTTTCGAAATAATATTAATTATTAAAATATTTAACTTTACTGAAAAATTCCTGAATTTTTTATACGTTTCTGAAATGATATAATATTTTTTTAAATATAAAATTAAATTTTTAATGTAATAATTATTTTATATATAATAAAAAATTCAAAAATTCAATAAATGTTAATTTAAAAATATGAATATATGTATGATGATTAATTTTCGAATTTGTACATTCATATTATATATATATAAGTGTACCAAAATTTTTAAATCATATATATATCTTATATATGCATATATGCTATTATGAGAGAGAAATACACACTAATATATATATATACGAATTTATTAATAAATATATATATAACAATTATTAATGATAAAAATTGATTTTGTACAGTAAACAACATTTGTCTATACATAAATCAAATAATGTAATAAACAAATTATGCACATAACCAAACTGATTTGTGACAACCACATCTACTTAAAAAATCTCACCTAACTAAACATATATAAGCAATATATTTAAATAGATATGAAATTGCTCATTATAGGATCATAGAATATAATTTAATTACTATAATATGAATTAAAACTATCAATTTAATAATGTCTTTGAATCCACGTTGAAGCAATGACTTCCCTTCTTTTTACTGTTCTTGATTCGTCAAATTGCAAGTCTGGAATCACTGACCTCTAACTATCGAATAGTATTATTTTAATTTGAAATATATTTGAGAATTTTAGAGTGGATTGAGAGCTATGTTTTAACCAGCAATGTAGGAGGTAATTGCGGCCAAAAAAGTTAGTAATTGTTTATATATATATATATATATATATATATATATATATATATATGTATATATATATGTATAGTTGTATTAAAGAGAAACGAGGAAAGCCTTTTTTTCTATTCTCACTTTATCTCAACCCATTATCTCCAAACCAATTCTCTATGTTTTAGCCACCCCTAATCCTTCCCAAAACCGAAATTTTGCAGCCCTAATGACGAGCCTTAAACCCATCTATGCCCAAGCGAAAATACTATGCAATTAAATCTAATTTAATCGCTTGTTGATATTGTGTATCGATCGATATATTTATAACTGTTATAAATATATATAACATTATTTATTTCTCAAATCATATTCAAATTTTATAATTAATATTTCATAAATATTGATTAATTTAATTAATTTGTAAACAATTATAAACTAATTAAATCGTTCGGTCTTAAGAGAATTCATCATTTCGACTGTGAAACTCTTGGGTGTAAATTTGGTCAGTGATTAACATTAAACTATTCTAATGTTAACGTTCACATGTCACTTAGTAGGCGGTGTGATATTATGGCAAAATTTATCAGTTACTCATTTTCGATAAAATTCAATTTTAGTTTAATAAGCACTACCCGGTTATGACATTTGTTTACACCAATTCTCTTTGTCAAAACTATATCACTTTGGACTTATGAAATTTGGTAGTGGTCAAAATTCCAACCTCGTCCACATTCAACTTTATAGTCTACATACAAAGTCCTTGGTTCAATAATAATAATAATAATTAACCGAAATGCTCTGGCTAGAGACCTTGAGTTGACTGCGATACTTCCCGCATATAACTGAGGAGACGAATCCTTTCTTCAATAGTGCTTCACTTCCAATGCTTCCACTCAATACAACTATAGTCACTTGTTGGACGACATGCCATGATTTGGCTATAATCAAAGCAGAGCTTTCATATTGAAGATCCACAGTATTTTCAAGTCGAGAGAACTGTGTAAATCAGTCATATCGATGTTTTCTATTTGACCTCATTTATATTAATCAACATAAAACCATCGAGTGAGTTGGTCCATAGTTATCTGATAGCTATTAGTACGTAACCCCTAGGTGCCCCCAGCAGTCATAAGTAATATACTGTCCAACATTTGGAGAGCATTACGTACTCCAGTCTCAACGAATACATCGATATCCAGTCTCGATGCATCTTGACTACGAACATTTAAAAGGGTATATTTGTTTCGTTGTGATAAATTATTCACGATTACAACACTTTGTAACTACTATCATAAAACATACCATTTATGGATTTTTCTACTAAATATACTTTTAATTAAGTTAATTAATTAATATAATCATATTATATCAAGTACATAATATGAAGAAAATACCTTTTATTTCGAACAAGATTGGTCAACGATTTAGATATATGTAACAAATTACATAATTGCCCCTAGGGCATACCCCTAACTCTATCATATATCTAAGTATGAAATAATCTGGATCGCCAAAACTCACCAAATCCATGAGAAAATCGGTAGATTCCAACATAAACTTTAGTGCCCGACCTAGAGCTTTTTTGGGAACTATTTTGGCTCAAACTTCTTTGTTCAACTTCTATTTCATTTTCACCTCTCTTTCATTTCATTGCATCAAACACCTTTCCTTCCAAATAACATATGTCTACTTTCAATAATTCACCTCGACATGAACTCTAGCTCTCTCTCTGTCTCATCACATCAACAAGTGAATTCAAGTGCCGGGGTTACAGCTCTAGGCATTGTTTGCTCAAGACTAAACCAATTAAGTAATGACCGCTCAAACTTAGCATCCATAATTTTTTGAAAGAATCGACCTACATCAACCAACACTATACGAGATAACAACTCCAATATTAATTAATATATTTGATATAGGATACGCACCTGTGATATAATAAACCAAGCTTATTCGAGAATTATAGGGATTCATCTTATCAATTCTGTATGAAGCAAGAGTATTCTCGATAAACTTCATATCTACAACAAACTTCTTGTCTTCTATTTTTTACCAATGTCACCTCAAAACCACTACCAACCTACATGACACCAAGCCACATATTATTTTATCATTATAACCAAGATGTCTGATATAAAGACTAATAAAATATCAACCGAACGAGGTTATTTCTTTCTCTAACTGAGATTGATCACGATTGAGATTCACCTTTAATTCAGTCTGAATCTTTATATTTCTTCTCACAAATCTATATCCTGAAATACCTAGTTTCTCCCCTACATATATAAAGGATCAAATGACATAGTTGTGTTTGGTACTCTTTCTATTTTCCTCAAACTATCACCACTTAGGCTCTACCTTCAACAAATTTCTCTTATCAAATATCAGATGTTTGCTAACCACAATTCTTCTAGTTTTGAGATACATTCATTCATACCCCATATTCGTTCGTTGTTGCATTAGAAGATAAGCTCGAGCATTGTATGCTTCCTCACTTGCGTAAAGCTAGATAATCAAATATTTATAGAAACAAATAACTCATAGTCCCTCATTTCTATATCTCCCGTGGGTCTTCATGCATGTGGTTATAAAAGGGAGAACTACAGATAATGCCTCTTCTTAAAACACATCATCGGTCCTACACTAAATCTCAAGAACTTAGTCCTCTCTGTGAATGCTGAACTCATATACTAAAAGTCAATAGACTACGAACCATGACATGGTAAAAATTTAATTATGCCTTAAATGTAAAATATTATGTGATATCTCATGATACAAATTCACTGCCACTACAAGCCTTGAGAACCTTTAATAATTCAGTACTAGGGTGTTAAACTTACGAAACATGGTAAATATATAGACTTTGGTCTTCATAAAATACACCTAGATTTTCAATGATAAATCGTCAAAAATTAGGAGGAAGTATCGGACTTCACCTAATGACAGAGATTGTCCAAGGCGCTATACATTTAAATTAACACACTCGAGAACGTGTGTCATCGTTTGCTTTTAAGGTTAAACACTAATTAGTAGAATAAAGAGGTGCTGCTAGAGATAGTTATGTAATTATGTAACTTGATTATGTTTTTTGACTCATGAATATTAACCATCGTTATAAATGTACGTTTTTTTCAAACAAAAAAATACTTGTACATTTAATGATATTAACCATCGTTACACATAAATGTATGTTTTTTTCAAGCAAAAAAAATACTTGTTTTAACCTCGCCTTTCCAAGACCCAAAAATGAATGTTTGTTGTCATCACAGAATTATTTTAGAGCAAGAAAATAGGATTAAAAACAACTAAATAAACAAAAAAAGCTAAAACATATTTCACTATTTGGAACTTTTTTAACATTCTCACTGTTCGCATGCGGGGTAAATAGAATAAGTATAAATATAATTGTAACATGAGAGACATATGAAAATGGCCCCATATCTACTAAGTATTATGTAATCATTTGTAGATTGCCACTTTACATATTTAACAGAGGAAATACATTTATCTTCTAAATAAATAAGTATGTTTCCTACTTCATCGTAAGAAGCTTTTATTTTCTTTTATTCTCTCATAAACTCAACCTATTCAAATTCGTACACATAGGTTCTTAGAGGAAACATAAATAGATAAAAGGGTTGGATATGAAAACTGGTGTGAATAATATTAATCTCTGCAAAAAATAATAAACTACTGATACCACACCCTACAACGAACAACTTCAAACCCTACATAACATAGACATATCCTCCTACAGGGTTTGACACGACTATAGGGTTCGTGACTATATTAGTGTCTAAGCGTAAGTCATCAACAAGTCTACTAGAAATGAAAGAATGTGTAGCCCTAATATCAAATAAAGTGCGAATAGATAAACCAAAAAGAGTCAACGCAACTTCGATCACCACTTTCTTTCCTTGTCCACCACTAGCTGTGCACTCAAGCTAGGGACTACCTCTAGTGCATAAGCCTGAACAACCTGAGTAGAAGTCTAAGTAGAATCTCTCGGTGATGTTGTGCAAGCTCGCTTTATATGCTCATACTTATCTCAGTTATAACACTTCATCTTTGAGCAATCAATTTTGCACTCCTTAGCAAAGTTCCCTTTTCGGCCACTCTTCTTACATTATATATCCTTCTTCTCTACCTTCCCCTTGAGCCCAAATCCTCCCATTTTCTGATGTTTCTATTGCCACTTCTCTCCGGTCTACTTTGGTCCCTCCTTCACTTCCTCCTTGGAAACGATCTTTAGTAAGGCCATCCACTAGACCCTCATATGTAGCGCCTATAAGAATGTCACTCAAAGCTAAACCTTGAAGTGGTTGGTTCAGCCCTTTAGCAAATTTAAGAGCCTTCTTGTATGGAGTGTCAATTAGTCTCATCCCAAATCTAGCTAGCTCATTGAACTGGTTGACATTTTCCTTAATAGATAGATTTTCTTACTTTAAATGGACAAATTCTCTAGTTGAATGTCTTCCAAGGAACTTCATATCAAATCTCCTACGAAACTCCTCCTGAAAAATATCCCCTTCATCGGTCTCGGACTCAACATCCTTCCACCAGCTCAATGCCTCACTCTGCAACTGCCACGTAACTAACTGCCTCTTCACCACATCAGTCAAGATCATCGGACCAATTATCTTCTCACAAGCGTGGATCTAGGTCCTCGAATCCATGTAAGATTCTATCGCATGTATAGATTTCCTCCAAAACTACTGATATCCTTGCACGACTTAGAAAAATCTATAGTGTAGGTGGGTGGCCAGGAACCGCACATGTCGCTCCCTCCACGAGCTCTCTTGTAGGATTTAGCTAGGCATGTCCCCTTGCATGTAGGTATCGATGGAACCATATTGAGATGTTCACACTCGGGACCTCGGCTACATCGTCGGAGCCTAGACCTGTGAGGTAACTCATCTTTTATCTAAGAATTTAAAGAATTTATTAGCAACTTTTCATAGATACTATAGGCATGAATAAAAGAGATAACATAGGCATGAACCAAAGATAGCATAGGCATGAAAAAGAGAGATTACGGTATGTATAAAATCTTTAGAAAGCTCTTTGATAATCTTTACTTACATACATACATATATACATATACATACATACATATATATTAAAATCTACTTCTGAAAAAAATTGCAAGACCTTTTGGAAAACCTTTCGACAGCCAGTTTTTTCAAAAAAAATTTGAATACGTTCTCTTAATACGGTCCTAATCCTTAGGGAACTTTGAACCTATGCTTCGATACCAACTGTGACAACCTGCACCTCCTGACACACTAATCCAATACTCAATATGGCTTTCGACCTCGTGTCGTGTCGATAAATGCGAGCTGTCGAGTTTTTCCTTTAACATCATAGAGGCTAATAAAAGCATATATAATCTAAGATATACTATACTTCCAATACTCATGGTAGAAGGAATAAAATATATAACACAAAAAATATCCATCTTAGAAAATATCCAAATCACGGTCTTAGAAAAATCAGAATGTGGTCTAATACAGTGTACATAGGAAAATATCTCTCAAAGTATAATATGTGAAGTAAAGTATACTAGTAAGATAAAATAATACATGAAGAGTAAATATGATAAAAGTAGAGTTCGAATATAAGCTCCACTCTTCAAGTATATATCAAGAATGGGCCAATCACCTACTACATTGTCTACTTGTGGTGGAAAATAAAATAAAAAGAACGGATCAGACAAAAGTTTGGTGAATGAGTACAAGTTTAATATGTAATGATTATGTATAGCTAACTTCAATACTACTCTAGTTGACATAGGCTGTACCACAAGTGTCCATGAATTCCTATGGTCCATCACCTAAGGGTTCTAATCTAACAAAAGGATCGAACCTCACACAAGCGATTGGTTGTCACTCCTAGAGCTACCCCATAAGAAAACACCACCCGTAGGCTACTGTGAGAACTGCTCTCCCATAAATAACCATAACCTATAACTACACCTAGAGAGGGAGAACCAGAGATACTGACTCGCCGTTGTGTCTCATCGTCTGCACCTGTGCCCACCTCTTAATCATAGTGTAATGGCCCTTACTGTACTACACTGGAATCCACCTATATCACGTCATGTCAAAACCGTGCGTACAAGAACTCCCGTTAGTACCAGACCACTGTTTTATGAATATTTCCACTTATCATGCTGCATCGGTCCTAATTGGCCATATAAAATTCCCCGTTAGCATCAGGCTTACTCACTGGCATCCGTCAGTGTTATGCATCCACTTTAGAACCTCCATATGAGTGCCTATATTGTGAAAATACATTGCCCCCTAGTCGATCACTCGACTCTCAATAAAACATTTTACCCAACTTTGAAATGACCTAGTGTCCTTTGGTAGAAAACTAGCTTCCCTGCTATCTCTAACATATATATTTAGCCACAAAATAGGCTCCAATAAGAAACCGATCATTTATATAATTTTTATCTTAAATTATATAATTTTTATTTTTAACCTAGCCTTAGGCCGAGGTTTAGATTCTACATTGTACATGTCGATCGGTTGACAGCTATTGGTCGACCAATGGCTGCGGACCAGGGGTCGACCATTCATAGGCTAAATTTTAGGGTTCGTTAATTTTTATGTCGATTGTAAATTTCTGATTAAATTTCGTCTATCACAGTTTACTGTGAACCCTAAGCACTAATCAACCAGTCCATCTTTTAAATGTTAATTTCAATTTGTTCAGTCTAGGATTTATGTATTTAGGATCAACTGATTTTAGGTTTAGAGTTGAATAACTAAAAGGGCGTACTGGTATCAATATATGATTTCAATTTTACCCTAGATTATAGATTTCAAATTAGGGTTTTACAGTTTTAATTCCAGTTTACTAACACCCTAAATCAATTAGAATAGATTAAACCTTATAATAATCATCTAATCAAAATTATTCCCACTCACCTCAAGCGTAAGCTCTTCTTATTTGTTTTGCTTGAGAATTGCCCCTCCATACGCTAGCTCTGCTTGCTCTGTCTAGACCTAATTGTTTATGTTCTACTTGGTGATTTTATTTTGATTTTTGAAGAATTTTAGGTTTAAAGGAGAGGTTAGAATTGGGAAGAGTTTCGTTACTGTAAATGTTTCTGTAGATTTTAGTGCTAGATTAGGGTTGAATTTATAGGGGTTTGCAATTAGTTTAGGTCATTGGATTCTGCCTAGAGAATCTTATAGGGTCATGCTCTCTCAGCTTGGCCATGAAGTAACTAATCACCATTGTTTGAATGCATCATGAAGCAGTTAATCACTTTCAACTTTTCCAAGTCAATGGTTGGCCGTAACCAATCGTTCCTGGTGTTAATTTGTGAATTTTTATTTTTAAAATTTTATTCTATTTTCGTTCTTTTCAATGCCCTTAACTTTCCCATACTAACTCCGATCTCGAAATGTTATGTATGAAAATCATCCAGAAAATCATTATGAATGTAATGGTGCAAGTTTTATAGCCAAATTTGGATGTTTGTGAAAATTTTATTTTTAGTTCATGTTTTATTTAATTAAATATTCTTATTAAATTTCTGTTAAATTTTCGAGGTGATACATATAATGAAGGGCGGGTTATTACGTTTGATTTCAGAGCTTAGGCTCAACACTCAAGACCTAGTAGATGAGTTTGAGTTAGGAAAACTGGTAGATGGAGATACGTTGAGTGAGTGCTCTTGTATTTTTCTACTATACAATATTGCTTACACTACTTGTCTTCTGAACTTTGATTCATTTTCTATCGCTGGTTACTAAGGTATCTTCGTTCAGGCTATCAAGATGAGAAGATTGGAGACACATGTAGTAGTGGTGGGTGCAGAGAGTAGTGTAACAACTGAGAGTACTATCGTTATAACTCGATGCATGAGCTTCGAGTTGAGTGGAGTCAATCGATGAAGTGTAAGTTGGATTTGTGTCCAAGTGGAATTCAGTTGTTGCTCAGTAACAAGCAAAGACCGAGCAGTGACTTATTAACAATTTATATGTAGTTATTCATGTTTGAATTGTTTCTCTTTGTGTTGGAAAACCTTAGGTAATAAGAGTAATCCCATGTGCTGAAAAGGTTTTTTCAAAGGATCAGTCGATTCACGTACTAGTTTCTAATTCCCAGTTCGAACATAGGGTTTCTAGGTGATTTGTACCAGTTATGCAAGGGTTTTTCACTCGATTCTTATAGATGAGAACTTAAGTCAGATCCTTGAGATGACAAAGAAATTTTCGAAGCATGGCTCTGGCGTGTGAGAGAATTTCACTTGTCGGATCAGGGAATCGGATTGGAGTCCACACAAGAAGAGTCAGGTGGCCAACCTTAATTTAACAAAGGAATCTTGCGAGCAAAGGGTTGGAACGTACATTGTGTCATTTTGGGTGATCTTTAGTAAATTTAAATTGTAAGTATAATATAGGTAAGGTTGCTTGGAATAGTTTGGAGAAGGACTTCTCGACTAGTTTTATCGGGATTTGGATAATCCTCTAAGTGGCAATATGATACTTGCCTAGGAAAGCGTCGTGATATAACTAGTATATTATCCTTATTAACATTTTGTAGTTGATGTGTTGAACCCAAATGGGGCCAAGTGTTCATAAATTTTCATTTTTTAACGATTTAAGTAGTGAAGTTCCCTCCTTTGGAGAATGAGTTCTGTTTAGTAGAAAAGGGAAAACTGAAACTTAAGTCGTTGGATTTATTCGAGAGCCTTGAGACTCGATGATCTAACATATCTTAGAAGTTTTCCTTTTCATAGCGGGGGTTGTAATAGTCTGTCATGTATTGTATTCACAAAAGGAGTTACACCAATTAAGTATTTTGCCTATCTTGGAAGTAGAACAAGCTCATGGGAGTTTATGGTTTGACATGCACGTTTCAACTTTGTTGGTAACCGTACATGTCGGTATAGACTCTCCAGTATATTTTATAGGTTTATATGCTTATGGATTATTATTTGTTGTTTGTTATTGTTTGCTATCGTTTATTGTTGTTTATTATCGCTTATTTTTTTTATTTCTTGTTGCTGCTTTCTTATTTATCGTTATTTGTTGTTGCTTTATGAGGTTGTTGATGTTTATTGTTAACTAATTGGTGGATTGTTGATTTTACTGCATGTGTTTCTTTTTAGTAAACTGTTGATTGATTTTTATTAATTATTGTTTCCTATTGTTGTTTGTTATTACCTGTTGTTGTTTTTTTCGTTTTCTATTTTTTGTCATTGCTTATCATTGCTTATTAATTTCTTATTGTTGCTTGGTTGATATATTGATTATTGCTACTTGCATTGTTTTGATTGATTGTTGATTAACTTTTGTCGATTATTGTTATCTATTATTGCTGGTATGCCAATTATAGTTACCTATTATAGCATCTTCGGAGAGAGATAGCGATAGCTATGTAGGATAGATAACATGTCACCCAAGGCCATTATAGAGGTCGAGGTAAGATCTATACAAGTCGATTGCATTTTGATGTTACTCAGAGTTTGAAGTATACAAAGACCAAATTATTTGAGCTTACTCTTCAATTTTTGGTCATGTATGGTTGTGATAGTATTGGTTGCTACACTAAAATTATACATGTTTTGATTGTGCATTGCTATGAAATTGGCGCATCATCCTCTTCATATAGTACAGTTAGCTACTTGAGAACTGAAATTATGCTACATAAATGCTTAATTGTTGAAATTTGCATTTAAATGATGGAAAGTTATCTTAAAAAGTGGTGTGTATCTCTAGAAAATGTGGGATAGTGTAGGCTATCACAAATTTTGTAGGTATGAAATGTATTTTTCTTCAGGAGTTTCTGTAAAGTTTGCTATGTAAAGAAAGTACTGCTAGGATTTTTCGAGGTTTAGACTTTGAAAATTTTGTTTGTCCTGTAACTTTCTCGTGCTCATAGGAATTTCAGTGATGAAATTCTTTTAAGGAAGGGAGAATGTAACAACCCACAATTTTAATGAACGAATATTTAAATGATTAATTCAAATATTTAATCACTAATTTACGGAACACTCGTTATACAATTTTTCAGAGACGGAGGAATTGGATCTCGAGACACCCATAATTGAGACCCTTTTTCGATGCAAGAAAAATGAGTATAAACTTGACTATGTTTGAAGTCGGTGAGTTTTGAAGTGAATAGTGATTTTTGGAGAATGAAATGAATTTGGGCCTAGCTTATTAGTTAGCTTATAAATGGCTAACTCCTTCCCCCTTTCATTTCATTCTCTTATTCATGTTTATTATCCATCTCATTTGCCTAACCTTATCCTAATCTCCTCTTAATCATCTCTTAATCTCCAAGCCCTAATCTTTTCCAAATAAATTCCTAAATTCAAATAAAATTCACCATAATTCATCTCTTCTCATTCTTTATAAAACCTGCAAATGAATTGGCTTGAACCAGATTTTGGATGGAGGTCTCAACTGTCAAGAGAGTAAAATGATGGTTTTGATGATTCTGAGCTTGATTTGGAGAAAAAGAGGTGAGTGGAATGATTCTCCTAATTGATTTACTTGTTAAACTTCATATAATTATTTAGTAATAATTATGAAGTTATATGATGTAATTTAGAGAATTCTATGTCATGGTTTAGGCTTATATTCGTATTATAAATATGTTTCCTTTAGCTAATTAACTGTTCGGACCCTTAATCAACATATTTGTAAAAGTTATTAAGCTCTAGAATGGATTTTGAGTTAAATGGGATGATTATGTGTGAGTTTGGTTTGATTAGTGATGAATTAAATAATGTAATGATGTACATGTCATTAGAAAGCATTAATTAAACTATTTGAATTGATTTAAGAAAGTTAGTATGCTAATTAAGTGAGTTAGGAGCTCTACACTTATTATCAAAATGATTGAGCCCAAAGGAAGCTTTATTAGCCTTTGTGATCATTATTTACAAGAAGTAATCATTTTATAAAACAATGAAATATTTTATAAGATAAAGATAGTAAGCTAATTAAGCGAGTTATGAGCTCTACACTTATTATCAAAGTGAATAGAGGCATAACGAGCTTAATTAGTCCTTATAAATATTATTTAAAATGAGATTTCATAAAATAATAACAATGATATATTTTATAAAATGGAATGAGATTTTATAAAATAGCAACTATGTTATGTTTTATAAAATAGAACGAGTTTTTATAAAATCGGGAATGAGATTTTATAAAATAGTGAAAGATATATTTTATAAAATATGAGATATCATGAAATAATATAAAAGAAGTATTTTATGAAAATATGGAATTTCATAAAATAATACAAAAGAAGTATTTTATAAAAGTACGAGGTTTCATAAAATAGTAGAAAAGGATATTTAACTTTTATAGAAAAGATTTGATGAATAAAAGTTAGATTTAATCGAATTATTATCCAAATATACATGTATGCATATGGATATGGGTAAGTATGTGTGTACATGTATTTGAAGTTATATAATAATAAATACAATTCTTGAACTATAAATGGAATTGTTAATAATGGTTGTGTATGTGCGAATGAATGAATATATTTTTGTGACTGATTATATATGTGTATAAACATGCTGTGAACAATCTCACGGAGTCATAGCAACTACCAAGTGTGCTAAGTTGTGTGAGAGCATATACCGGGTCGAGTAATCGCTCTAATGTAGCTCGAAACGTGATTTGTGAAGTTTTATGTGTTTGCATATATATGTGAGAATATGCATGCACGAATGGGTGTATTAACATACTTATGAGCATCACGTGAGGCGAGAGGGTTAGTTGAGTCATTTGGGCATATTAGAGGAGCTCGGGTCATTGAAATTGTCCCAGGATACTCTATATGAAAAAGAGCGGGATTCATATCGAAATCGATTTTCGAACACTTAAGAAACACTTCTGAAATATCAATCAATAAACTCTGGAAGAGGTCCAATGCAGTGAAGGAAGGCTAGGGGAGCTAGGGACTCATCGGCCAAAGCGATGGAAAAGGCGAGGCTCAAACCAGCAGCTCAAAGGCTTTTTGTGTGTGCTTAACTGCCCAAGACAGCCACTAGTCCACCAATGATGCATTTTCCTAGGTAGTAAAAGCCCAGGAAAAATTCAATTTGATGGAGATTTCTCCTCGGATCTGGATGCAAGTTAACATGGGTCTTTAACAGGACTTCAAAGAAGCTTCAGCTAATCGAGAAAGTGGAATGCAAGAAAAATCTCAAGATTCAGATGCATTGTACAGTGATACGTGTGCAAATAATGATGATCGAAAGCCATAATGATGTAGTGATTGGTTACATGGTCACTTTTGGTTAGCGTGTACAATTGACCGGAGTTAGTCCATTCCCTTGGCTTTGACTTTGGGTTTTGATGAATGGTAGTGGCCTTATATTAATGACTATACTGATTATGAGACTTATACTAGAGGCTATCTGTGTAGATAGACGATGATGAGATATGGGTCTTCGTTTGTGATAGACGTATTTGATTATGCAATGTTATATCTGATGTGTGCATACATTTATACATCATAAATATTTTTCTGGTCCCGATAGCGTATGACATGAGACACGACCGTTGTTCTCTTTTTGATAAGAGGCATACACAAGTTGCTTGGGAAATCTATGTGTCCTAGAGAGGGATGATGACAATCATCTACTAGTTGATCAAATATCAACAAAGCTTAAAGGTATACGATGTGATCCACAAAGGTTGCAAGTTTTTAGAGTAGATCATATATAACCAAAGTTAGTTATAGGGGTACAGTGAGATCAACACAAGACCCATCATTTAGGATGTGGTTTGCGGTCTATGGTACATTCAGGTATCGACTCTATCTATTACGGGGATATGTTTTAAGTATTTAGATTAGATCATATATCACCAAAGCTTACAGGGGTACAGTAAGATCTATACGAGACCCATCATTCAGGATGTGCCTTGGGGTCTATGGTACGATTAGGCACTGATCCTATTTATCTTGAACTCTCGAAGGGAATCATTAAATCGTGATAGATGTTTGTAGTGAAAATTACCCATCATTAATGACAAGTATCAATTTGTATTCTTTATTTGTTTCTCATTGCTATGTTATGTGTGTATTTAGTTGGCAGATTGTAACATCCCCAATCTCGAGGCCCAAAGTTAAGCGCTACAGATGTTGTAGTCATCTATAGTATTAGCTTACGGCGACTAAATACGGCTATGTTAATGGTATCTATAATATCAGAAGCACTTGAATATGAAACAAAGCACAAATTCCAAAACAATGTTTTCCATTTCATTTCAAAACAGATGTTCCATATTCAAATTACATGATCCTAAAAGTTTTCCAGGCAATGATAAAATATACTTATTACAAAATATGCCAAGAGTTGCATATGAAGATGTCCCCTTGGATGATCAGAGTCATATTGTCATAATTAACTTAATACATACACATCGGAAATAAAAAACAAAACGAAGAACTGCAACTCCTAAATTTCTATTCGTTAGCCTCTTGCTCTCCTCCAGCAGCTTTATTCGCCATCCTACTAAACCTGAACGAACCTCAACCCTCAGCCTACTCAAATCAATTTTGAGCACTCGAGATTTCAAGGGTAAAACATAAACTTCGAGTCAGGCATAAAGCCTGGTGTGAATAATAGTATACATCCCAGTTATTAATGTTAAGTGAGACCACGCCGCTAAGCAGAACAGGTTCCTACTCACTAACACCCTTTTAAAACATATCTTTTGCAAATATTTTCCTGCACCCAAAACTGGTTAAAACTGTAAAGCTTCATTATATTATGTAAACATACATATCATGTAACAAATGGACTATCCGTCCGATCATTATACTTTTGTTTGGCTTACTATTAACCTTTGGCTGACTCGGGCCTACTAGACAAAATAACATAATTTATCCAACATCTATTAGACACACCTCCTCAGGACGGTATATCCTTATCTATCGGTTAAATGCTTCTCTTATGGATGGTATGTCCCTAACTTAACATTTCCCAGCTGGGTCACCTGATCCTAATGGTTTTGCGGGCTCACCAGTAACCTATCTGTATACAAACATATATTCCCTCCTGTGTGTAATCATAATTTTAGTCTTACCTATGACAAAGCCCTACACATTGGAATTTTGGACTAAATTAACTGGGGCCAATGGCTAATGTATATGGCACAACCTTATACCAGTCCCATTTGGTACTCTAATATCTGAGTCATTTCCACTTAGGGATAACTTCCCTTAAATTTTCCTTAAAAAGCTCTTTCAAATTGATTTAAATCTTTAAATCATACTTATATAAGGAAAATATTTATCCTCTATGCTTTACCCAAAATCACCTGGCCATGTTATATATATATACATATACATATACATATATATGTATGTATATATATATATATGTATATATATAACTCAATCCCTTGTTGATGAAAACATTTACCCCTTTCGAAACCATTAAACCTTGTCTTTCGAAAACTTTGGAAAATCCTTTCCTTTCTTTTCTCTGAAAGCTTCAAAATAATAGACATCCCTCTTTAAAACTTTTAAACATTGCCTTTCAAAAATATTGGAATAACCCTTCCTTTCTTTTCATCGAAAGCTTCAAAAATAAAGAAAAACCATCCCTTTCGACCCCTTTGAAACCCTGGGGAACCAATCCTTAGAAACTATTCATTAAAACTCTTTCGAAAGCATTGAAATACCAAACCTTTAGAAAGCCTTTGGGATTAAGAGCGGGTAGATTAGCTCTAATAAATTCTATTTTATCAGCTCCCCGATCTGTTTGATGTCTATGTGTTATTTTCCAGATTGGGTGACTGATAAAATAGACAAAATTAGAAGGGTTTCTTATGGAGTGAAATTTTTTAATAGCTGCATTAAATGTTTAGTAAATTGAAAAATTGTTTGTAATCTAAAACAGATGGTGGTTTAGGAGTCATTGATTTGCGTATATGAATTTGTCCTTAGTAGATAAATGGTTGTGAAACTTTAAGGATATAAATGATAATGCTACTTGGAAAGAGATTATTTCTAAATATAGTATAATGTTAGTAACAATTTATATCCAATTGCTCCTCGAGTCATTTGTGAACTATCTAATTTTTTGAAATCCATTTTAATATGTCATGAGATTTTTAACTTAGGTACTAATACAATAGTTCATTCTGGTCATTGTAGTTCTTTCTGGCATGACCGTTGGATTTTTGTTATACCTCTTAGTATAGAGTTTAGAGAACTTTATGAAATCTGTAATTTTAACTATGCTTTAACTATAGAAGTTTTTTCTCTCGAAAATGACCCTTCTTGGAATTTTAGTTTTAACAAAATTTTAGTAGGTTCAACCCTTAGGCAGCTTTCTTTGCTTTATGCTAGATTAAATCTGTATGATAATCATAATGATAATGATAATGATAATATTAGTTGGGAATGGGATAAGAGTAAGAAATATACTTCTAATTCTTTTTATAGATTTATTAACTTTTCAGGTGTAACTAATAACTCTTTTAAATTTATTTGAAAATCTAATGCTCCTCCTAAATTTAAAATTCACATGTGGTTAATTATGCATGGAAAACTTAACACTATAGAATTTCTAAAGAGAAAAAATATACAAAATGATAATAAATGTTATTTTTGTAATCTGCATTTTGAAACATACTATGATTGCATTGATACTTATTTCATTCTAAATAATACCCTTAAAATTTCTAATAGTATAATAACTAAAATTTCAGATTGTGAATTCTATTGGAATACTTTTAGATTTAAGTTCAAAAAGGATATTAGATTCTTACTTGACACTTTATTCATTATTACTTGTTGGTATATTTGGTTTGGAAGAAATCGGAGAGCTTTTAATAATAATAATATTCACTTTTGGTAAACTGATTTTTATAACTCCTTCATTTTGTTTTAATTAGATCTCTAATCCCGAATATAAATTAGCTAAAAATAACCAATTTAAAGATTATCTTAATAAGGTTAGTAATAATATTAATCTATTTAAGTATTATCATAATATTTTTAACATTAATAATTATAGTATTAATATTTTTTCAAAGTTAATTGATGATTTCACTGTGTATCATAATTTAATTTTGATCAAAGGTCCATAAGGATAATTTTAGATTTGTTTCAAGTACTATATTAGTCATTGTCAGTATTAGTTTATAGATCTTTTAGTTCTTTACATTATGGATCCTATTAGCATTTCTTAATAAGTTCTTTTATTTTTTGGGTTTTTCTTCCTCTATACTTTATTTTGTCCTGTTAGCCTTACTTTTGTATTTTTACTCCTATCTCATTTATACATATATGTGTATATAAATTTCATTTATATACATATATGTGTATCATTCTAACGATTTTCTTAGTCATTCTTTAGATGCAGGTCTGGGCTAGATAGGGCTGAAAGAATATACGGATCGTGTGTGTGTATTTAATATGCAAGTGTTATGAAATATTATCTATCAACTAACAAAGTCAGATAAGTAAGATAAGAAAATGATCACACCAGAATTTTTATACTGGATCAGATCTCTCGTCCTACATCCAGTTCTCGAAGCTACCCTTTGGACTTTCAACTATCAAAACTACCCTCGCTTTGCCTGGAGGAATAGGCTTATAATAAAAGAACTTTCTTTGATAATAATGTGTTCTCAACAACACAGTTTTTGACTACTCAGTACAATCCTTCCTATAATCTCCTTTGAGTAGTATGTAATTTGAAGCTTTGATATAAGAAAGAAATAAAAGTACGCTTCTGAGTACTTTTAGAAAATAGAGAAAGCACTGGAATATCAGAGAATAAAGAGAGAAGAGTTCAGAAAATCAAGTGAGTTTTACTTCTCAAATTCATTCTTATTTATAGATGTTGAAGAGTTTGCTTGAGAAGTAATGACCTTTGGTACAATCTATTTCAGTCCAAGAGTTGCAATGTTTGAGGAGGTAGAGCTATGACCAGAGATAGTGGATGCAACTCTTCGATTGGAAAATATGTATGTTGAGGAGCGCTGGCCGTTACCCAAGTCAGACGTATGGACGTTTAGGTCAGACGCCTGGCCTGTATTAAAAAGTTTAAATAGAAAACATTGCTAGACGTCTGAATATATAAGCCAGACGTCTGACACATGTACAGCTTGATAATTTCCCTTCTTGAGTTTGTAAAACCTTTTTAATAGTTTGTATGTGCTTATGCTTGTAAAAACTACTCAAGGAGATTGTGCATATCATCTATTTAAGACATTAACACAATATACTAATATTTCTTAATACAATGATCCGCTTGTATTTGTCTTCAAGTTTTGGTCGCGATAATTTACCTATATTTGGATGATATATATATGTATGTATGTACGTATGCATGTATTGTTGTTGTCGAAATCGTAGAATAGAGGTTCTAACATTTTACCCCTTTTTTATGATGAAAACTATACAATCAAGTTTATAAGGATACTCCCCCTGAGCTTTGTGATTTCTCACCTATTTATATGTAGTATAAAATCTCTCCCCCTTTGTCATCATCGAAAAGATTATATGAAATAATATGAGGAAACATCACAACAGCATAATGTCACTAACACAATGTTACAGCACTAAATCAAAATATCACAGTCATACACAGTAGGAATTCGGAATAAATTTATTCAACATTGGTAAATAACTTACGATAGGAAAAATTACGCTATAGGTTAGAAGCGTTTTATTGTAGTCGTTATTCTGCCATTGCGAACGATCATGATACTCTTCATCTTCTAGAAATGAAAAGTCAATAAAATGATAGAGAGTGGTCGTAATGTTGGGCTTCCCGTGGAGGCCGTGACATGTTTTCACTCTCCTCAGTGTCTACGTTTCTTGGATCTTTTCCAAGAGCATGGGTTGTAAAGGCTCTTCGACCATGCTAGGTCTTGGTGGATGTTCATGAGGTGCTGGAGGTGGTGTAGGAGACGGAGACGAAGAAGATCGTGAAGAATAAAATCCGCGAACCTTTCTCATAATCTTTCCAAGAGTAGAAATGACCTTTTCTAAAGTCTTTTCCACTTTAGTAATTCGTGTAGAAAAAGACCGTTCTAGTCGGAAACTTTCTTATCCAAGACCTTTTGATTTAGAGGTAGGAGACGTTGGTTTTGAAGTATTATGTCTCGAATACTTTCTTCTAGTCCAACTACAATTCGAGCCTCTTGAATTTCAGAATCAGAGTAATACCCTATTGATTCAGAAGTCCCAGGTGTAAAGGTAGGTCATGTAGGAGTATGCTATTGGTGGTCTTGTTGTTGTTGCTGTTGGTACTTGGAAAATGGCGTAATATTTGGTGGATTTTCAGGAAGATGCATCAAAGATAGGAAATGAATTCACTGTCCTTAACAGGAAGTTCTTCATATTGTGATAAGTATGAAGGAACGTTATGTACTAGAAGAAATCACATAATATATGATGCACAGATGATTGTTTGAACGAACTGGAGTCCAAAAGCTTTTAATTTGGTCAAAAATATATTAATCCCAATTCACTTTGGTATGGCCGAAAATAGCATATAAAGCTTTATGGTCATGGTCATACACTTGCTCATGACTATCTAATCGAAGGAAAACGGGATTTATGAGCATGCGGTTAAGTAATCTAGCTTTTGGACGAAAATTGAATGGTGATAATTTCCGCATGTCATCTTCCCAAATAAAATGTGTAATTTCATCTCTTGGAATGTGTCTCATATCAAGAATATCTTACAATCTAATTCCCGTATATAATCACCATAATATTTGCCTAAGCATTTCAACATTGAGTTTTATAACTTCCCCATAAACGCTGGTCCAAATCCAATATTCCAGATCAGACGGATTCCAAATATGAATTGAACATAAATTGATAAAGAACAAAAATACCACAAGTTGATCAATTTTGCTAGAGTTAGAATCATAATCTATGAGATGGTGAACCCCAGCATCGCTAACCAAATCATCGATTTTGTAATTAAAAAATCTAATGGACCACAATGTGTCTTCTTCTTTTTCAATTCCTAAAGTTTCTGTTTTCCATCTTTTTCTACCATCCATTGATAAATGATTTCATTGACAAATTGCTGAGAAGGGGGTTGAGAGTTGGAGCGTATCTTCTTACCCTTGGGAAAGGGTTTCTTGGCTTTGGGTGCCATTGTTTTGAAGGAATTGAAAGAAAAAATTAATTTGGTGGTTTTGGGTTTTATTTTAGGGTTAGGAGATGATGGTAAAAAAAAGTAAGAGATGATTTATAGGTGAGGTTGAAACGATGAATTCCGAGCATTGTCTGACGTCTGTATTTTAGATTAGACGTCTGGTCTTGTAGGGAATTGTAAGGCAAAGTCCTGAAGTATACATCTGAGCATAAATCAGACGTTTGTGCTGAGTTTGGTAATTTTCCAGACAATTGTTCGAGACATCTGGTCAAACTGGCAGACATCTAAGCTGAAATAGAGAATATTTTTAGGATGATGGAACCACATGTCTGCTCGAAATATCAAACGTCTGTTCTGTATCTTTTTAGTTCAAACACCTTTTTAAAAAAAAATATTTTTTCATTAAAAAATATACAAATCATATGCATGGATAATCTTTCTTAGTATGAAAAATATTATATATAGTATTACTTGTCCCACGAGTTTGGTTCAACCTTTGTATCATCTTTCAACAGTCGTAGCAGAGACCAGTAAGGATGATTGGGACTCGGTTGAGCTTCTGACGTGTGGAGTGATCCGATGATCATGTTGAGGGGTTTCCTTTGCATGAGGAGAGCGTACATGAGTACAATCCTTTGTGGGTGAATGTCCGCATATTGCAAGGATACATTTCTCCAAAAAAAAATTAGATGAGTTCCCTGGCATCTTTTTTCATAGTACATCTCCTTTTGTACATCTATCATTTCTTTTTGATAGTGATGGATTTCGTCGGCTTTGTTAGAAAGAGAGGTTGTTTGAAGGTTAATACAATGCTTGGCTTTCTTTCATTTTGGAGAATAACCAGTATGATATGTAGGGGAGGGAACAATGTTTAGGGATGGAGATGATTTAGGAATTGTTTTTGTAGGAGAGGTATATGTACTAACAGATGGTGGTGATGAAAAATCAATGGTAGCGTAGGTGGAGTCGTGGTCGGACGAAGTGTTGGAAATTTTCTTTCAGTTTAAAAGGATATGTATTAGAAACTTTTTTTTGTGATTTGGTAATAAATTTTCATACATATATATAAGATTTAGATTTTCGATTTTAAAAGGCTGTTTGTTTTATTTGTTAAAATAGTAGTGGTTTTCAGAGGACTCTTTTTTTTTTAAATAAAGGGTATAGAAATTATATGGTTTGTTAGCCTACAATATTTAGAGGTAGGAAAATAAAAAATTTCAAATATTTTTCTTCTTCTTTTTAAAGTTCAAACGAAGAGCATATTCCCAGTTCTCTTTTAAGTTTTATAAATGCTACATATAAAGGTTTTTTCAAAATGTCTACTAGGTTTTCGGTGTTGATGAATTCTAAAGATATATCACCTTTTTCTACATTATCTCTAAGAAAATGATATCTGATACCAATGTGTTTAGTTCGAGAATGATTTATAGGATTCTTAAATTAATTGCACTTGTATTGTCACAATATATTGGAGAACAAGTTATTGTTTTACCAAAATTTGAAGCGTTTGTTGCATATATATAACTTGTGCACAAGGCAGAGCAGCAGAAATGTATTCTGCTTCACAAGTTGAAAGAGAAACCGAATTCTACTTTTTACTGAACCATGATACAAGGTATTGACTAATAAAATGACAGGTACCACTCGTAATTTTTCTATCTATTTTGCAACATCCAAAATCAGCATCACTATATGACACGAGTTCGAAAGAGCTGCCTTTAGGATAAAAAGGCTGTAAAATGCAGTGTTGTTTCAGTATCTCAAAATACGTTTAACTGCTCTATAATGTGATTCTTTTGGTTGTGCTTGAAATCTTGCACACAAACATACGCTCATTATAATATCAGGTCTACAAGCTGTTAGATATAACAGGGAGCCGATTATACTTCGGTATAACTTTTGATCGAAATCTTTCCCGTTTTCATCTTTAACCATATGAATGCTTATGCTCATTGATGTTGGTATACTAGAGGTCTTCTCCATTCCAGATCGTTTTAATAAGTCATGACAGTATTTTTCTTGATATATGAAAATACCATTTTTTTAATTGTTTAATTTTTAATCCTAGGAAAAAGTTTAATTCTCCCATATAGGACATTTCAAATACATTTTTCATGATATTCGAAAAATCGTTACATAATTTTTCATTAGTTGACCCAAAAATTATGTTGTCTACAAATATTTGAACAACTAAAATATCATTATGATCTCTTTTTAGGAATAGTGTTGTGTCTATTTTACCAATTTAAAAGCCAGATGTAATTAAATGAGTTTTTAATCTATCATACCAAGGACGAGATGCTTTTTTTAAACCATATAATGCTTTCTTTAATTTGTATACATGTTTAGGAAATTTCTCATGTGTGAATAATGGTGGCTATTCAACATAGACTCTTTCTTTTATAAAACCATTTAAGAAAGCACTTTTTATGTCCATTTAATTTTTTTTAAGATTATGATGACAAGCTAAAGCAAATAATGTTCGAATGGCTTCTAGTCATGCTACTGGAGCAAAAGTTTCTTCATAATAAATGCCTTCCTCCTGATTTTATCCTTGGGTGACAAGTCTTGCTTTATTTCGTACAATGTTTCCATTTTCGTCAACTTTATTCTTATAGGTCCATTTTTTTCCAATTATAGATTGAACTGTAGGTCTAGTAACAAGTTCCCATACGTCTTTTCTTTCGAATTGATTGAGTTCTTCTTGCATTTCCATAACCCATGATCCATCATTCGAAGCTTCTTTGTATTTCTTTGGCTCAAAGTTTGAAATAAATGCAACATGAATCATTTGATTGAGTTGATGTCTAGTGGAAACTTTTTTGTTTAAATCGCCAATTATGTTATTAATTGGATGATTTTTTAGAAGGCGCGGAGATGATCTCAACATATTTTCATTGTTAATGGAAGTCTCATTATTGTTACTTGAAATAGTAGTATTTTGTGTAGGTTTTATTGAAATTTCATCTTCGTCACTGCTTTTGTTAGTCAAAAAGTTTTCATCGAATGAGACACGTAAACTTTCTTCAATAGTATTGGTATGTTTATTAAAGATTTTGTAAGCTTTGCTACGATTGGAATACTCGATTAAGATGCCTTCGTCAGCTTTTGAATCGAATTTTTCGAGATTGTCTTTAGTGTTTAAAATAAAATATTTTGAACCAAATATCCTAAAATAGGAGACTTTGGGTTTCTTGCCAAAAAAACATCTCATAACAAGTATTTTTGGTTAAAGGACGTAATGTGATACGGTTCAATACATAACATGCAGTAGCTAAAGCTTCTGCCCAAAAATTCTTTAGTAGATCACCGCGGTTGAGTATCGTTCGTGCACAATCTTAAAGTGTGCGATTTTTACTTTCTACGACACCATTTTGTTACGGTGTTCGAGGGAATGAGAAATTATGTGAGATACCTTTCTTATTATAGAAATTTTCAAAAATTTCATTTTCAAATTCATCTCCATGGCCACTTCTTATACTCTTTATTTTAAGATCCGTTAAGTTTTTAATTCTTTTAGCAAAACTCTTAACATCTCAAAAGTGTCACTTTTACGTTTTAGAAAAAATATCCATGTATGTCTTGAAAAATCATCTATAATAACTAGTGCATACTTATTATGATTTATTGATCATACTTGAGTAAGTCCAAACAGATATAGATGTAATAACTCTAATGGTTGTTTATTTGAAATTTCCTTTTTAGTTTAAAATAACTTCGTTTTAATTTTCCCATATTGAGATGCATCGCATAGATCCTTAACTTTATAATTTATTTTAGAAAGAACTCTAACTAAATTATGTTTAGCTAGCTTGTTTAAAAACTTAAAATTTATGTGACATAACCGTTTATGCCAAATCCATGGATCATTAAAATCCATGGATAGACATAAATCACTTGAGTTATTAACTTTCATATTCAAGACATTGATGTTTCTATTTCTTAATCCTTCAAAAATCAGATTTTCATTTTGATCAAAAATGTTACATCTATTCTTTTCAAAATCTATTTTAAATCCTTTGTCACAAAGTTGACTAATACTTAATAAATTATGTTTCAAATGCTTGACTAAGAGAACATTAGTAATAATAGGTGAAGTGGACAAACCGATATTGATAACATCTCCGATCCCAGTGACAAATCCTTTAAAATTATCTCCAAAAGTTACTGTCCCGCCATCAATATATGTTATATTTGATAGCATATCTACATTGCCGGTCATGTGTTTGGAGCAGCCACTGTCGAATATCCATTTCTCCTTATGTTTTTGTTTGGGTACCTACAAGATAAAAATAATTTAATTGGTACCCACTTCCTTCGTTACGGTCCTGAGTGCTAGCAAGAGAAGGTAGCCATACCCAAGAGGGTTTGGGACCTTTAAAAACATAATTTTTATTTTGAACAACATTGTAAAAAAAATTATCTATATGTTTTTATTTAAATAACTTATTGTTAGACTTAGGAATCCAAATTTTTTATTTCCTTAAAGTTTAAAGCCTTTTTGTTAGAAGATGGCTTTTTGATCTTTTTGTAGAGAAAGCTATAACTTTTATGTTTAGGAGATTTATTGAATCCTAATCCGTTGCGATTACCAGATGGTTTAGAATTTTTGACTGTGTTATCTAAATTCTGTTTTCCTTAATTAAATTTCAAAACATTACTTGTAATCTTTTCCGACTTATTCTTAAGATCAGAAATTTCAGATTTTGAAGCTTCTAGATTATCTTATAATGTTTTCATTGCTAATTTTATTATTTTCTAGTTTAACTTTTCCTAATTCACATAATGGAGAATCATTTTCAATAGAAAGATTCTTGCATTTTTCTTGAGTAATTTCTAATTCTTCTTCTAAAATAGATTTCTCATCTTTTAGTAACCTATTTCAAGTTCCATTCGATTTATCTTAGGGACAAGTTCCTTACTTAACTTCTTAGTTTCTCTATATTTATCATCAATTTCCATGCTTAATTCTAATATTTCATCATAAGTAAGATTGGGAAATACCTCTTCGGTGTTTGCCATAAAGCATACATTTGCTTGCTCATTATCGTTATTGATACCGATGTCTGATGACGACGATGAATATGAATCATCCCAAGTAACTTGAAAAGCTCGTTTCTTTTTCTTGAATCTTTCGAACTTGCTTTTCTTATTGTTGAGTTCTGGGCATTGCTTTTTCATATATCCAAACTTATTGCATTCGTAACATTTGATTGAAGTTTTTCCAAATGAGTTTGAATTTCCTCCATTTTGAGAGTTTGTCATCTTTTTGAATTTGTTGTAGTTTTTGGCAATAAATACTATCTCATCTTCATCCAAGTTGGAATCTTTATCATTAGCTTGAAAGGCTGTATTATTTTCTCATGATTTTGTTCTTTTCTTGCCTGCAAGTTTGCTTCATACGAGGTCAAGTTTCCTATCAATTCTTCAACTTTAAGGTGAGATAGATCATTAGCCTCTTCAATGGCCAATACTTTTCTTTCCCAATCATTTATTAGAGAATTCAAAATATGTGTAACTAAATCAAAATATATGAACTTAACTTCAAGTGCCATGAGATCGTATTGAATAGTTTGAAACCTAGTGTACACGTCACTAATAGACTCATTTGCTTTTATTTTAAATGAAGAAAATTGATTTTGTAAAATTGAAATCTTTGTTTGTTTGACTTTATTTATGCCTTCATGCGTGACTTTTAAAATGCACCAAATATCACATGCAGTAGTGCACAACGTGACACGTGAAAATTCGTTTTTATTTAGTGAATAGAAAAGAACATTCATGATATTGGCATTGTTAGTAGCAGTGTTCTTTTGTGCATCTGTCCAAGTGCTTTATGCCTATTGTCGGTGCTATATATTGAACTTGTGTTGCTTTCCATATTTCTAAACCATTTCCTTCCATAAAAATACGCATACGTATAGACCAATAAGCATAATTTGAACCTGTGAATAGTGCAGGACATGCAGTAGATTGTCCTACTTCAAATGTGCTTTCCATATTAAATATGTTTCAAATACGTATTACTGGAACTTGAACGAACCTTTCTTTGTTACTAATTGAAAGAATATGTGGATTGTATGTGTGTACTTAATATGCAAATGTTATGAAATATTATCTATCAACTAGCAAAGTAAGATAAGTAAGAAAATGATCACACCGGAATTTTTATACTGTTTCAGATCTATCATCCTACAACTAGTTCCCGAAGCTCCCCTTTGGACTTTCAACTATCAAAACTACCCTCGCTTTGCCCGGAGGAAAAAGCTTACAATAAAAGAACTTTCTTTGACAATGGTGTGTTCTTGACAACACAGTTTTTGACTGCATAGTACAATCCTTTCTATATTTTTCTTTGAGTAGTATGTAATTTGAAGCTTTGATTTAAGGAAGAAATAAAAGTATGCTTTTGAGTACTTTTAGAAATCGGAGAAAGCACAGGAATATTAGAGAATAAAGAGAGGAGAGTTCAGAAAATCAAGTGAGTTTTACTTCTCAAATTCGTTCTTATTTATAGATGTTGAAGAGTTTGTTTGAGAAGTAACGACCTTTGGTACATTCTATTTCAGTCCAAGAGTTGCAATGTTTGAGGAGGAAGAGCTATGACACGAGATAATGGATGCAAAGATGGCCGTTGAGGAGTGTTGGCCGTTACCCAGGTCAGATGTCTAGCTCGTATTAAAAAAGTTTAAATAGAAAACATTGCCAAACGTCTGAATATATAAGCCAAACGTCTGACACATGTACAACCTAATAATTTCCCTTCTTGAGCTTGTAAAACCTTTTTAATAGTTTGTATGTGTTTATGCTTGTAAAAAACTACTCAAGGAGATTGTACATATCATCTATTTAAGACATTAACCTAATATTTCTTAATACAATGATCTGCTTGTATTTCTCTTCAAGTCTTGGTCGTGATAATTTACCAGAATATGGATGATATATATATATATATATATATATATATATATATATATATATATATATATTGCATGCTAGTGATTGCATAGTTGCCGTCGTCGAAAGCAGAGAATAGAGGTTCTCACAAGGGTGTTAGTTTTTCTTTGTAGATACACATGATTTTTTATTACAGGATTGCAGCATCTTCAACTTCATTATGCAGCATACTTTCAGGGGAATTCACTCTTCAGCTAGGCGCTACTTCCATTTTTGCTGAGTCTTTAGAGCGGAGTTTTCCTTTTTAGGATAGCAGTTCCACCTCAGTTTAGTCACATCCTCATTCCTTCCAAGTCAATAGCATGAAGCTTCCTAATTAGATGGTGTCGGCTTCCCGTATCATTGGCTTTGTGTTATACTTTAATTTTTCAGGTACTCCTAACAACTTAATATCGAGTGGTGGCCTTATCGGGGCTTATTATAGGGGTACTTGAGTTTTTATCCTTTGATACTAGTTCTTAGATTAGCTACCTACCAGGCATGTTAGCAGTGTCTTGCTTTGTGTTATACATATAGTTGTATGCATGCTCTCCTCTATTTCTAGAGGATCACACATTTTTCTCAAAAAAACATACGAAAACCTTTCGTAACCATTCAAAGTTTACTAATTCGAAACCTTTAAAAACCGTCTCGGTCGAAACCTTTTGAATTATGCCTTCAAGTAGAGCAAAAGGATAAGAACCCATTGAAGTTGAAAGCACTTCTTTTGAAACCATTAAAACCTTCTCTTTCGAAACCATTTAGATTATATTTTAATTATAGAAAAGGGTCTTTATAACACTTAAGTTGAGAGCATCTGTTTCGAAACCATTTCCTAAGTAAAGATGTGATGGTGTCGAAACCATCTCTTCGAAAGCATTGGAGAAGTGGCTGATTTTTAAAAAACCTAAGTATAACTTCTGAAACCATTGACTTCGAAAGGTAGAAAGATGGCAGCTAGGGGTTTCGGCTTAGTTGAAAGAAAATATTTAAAACTAAAGTGCAACCCATTCGAAAACATCTCTTTTAAATCCATTGATCCAACCGAAAGTCAACTGAGTCAAAAGCAATTTAGTCGAAAGCAAGCATGCGCATTTTAATTTAAAAACAAAGTGATGTTTTTACCCCGTTGGAACCTATGCCTTCGACTTCATACCTTTTGCCGCCTATCCAATTCGCTATATACAAATTTCTTGATACCAGACGCATTGTTTTCGATGGTGATGGAGGCAGAAAGACTTGGTCGAAAGCCAACTGAGATGGAAGCAAGTGGTGAAAGTAATGAAACAGTTTAAAAGCCTGAAATAAACATTTCTTTTCACCTAACCTGCTTTTCGTGTAAAATTTTGATTGGTTGCCTCTTTTCCTTACCATTAAAAAGTGCTGCACGTTTTAGAGCTAATTAATTAATTAATTCAAATCATTTGCAAAAGACCCCTTCTCCTTGATTAAATATATAAAATAATTAAGTCTCATCCCTTAAATAATTTTATATATTCATAAAGACACTTAGGAAAATTCTATAAAAATTTCATAAAATCCTTTTCATTATGTTTTCTAACATATATAAATTTCAGATCCAAATAATTATTTATCTTGCCGTAAGTAATTTATAACCCAATAAACCATTTTCTTTCTAGAAAATTAATATAAAATCCACCATAATTCAGAAAATTATGAAAATTGAAACCCATCTCTAAAATATCATTTTCGACCTACATCAAAATTTGTAAGATATTTGGATGTCACTTAATAACGTTTTCATATTAAACATATCATAAAAACTTAAATGAATATGAAGAAATCGTCAACAAGCATATATAAACTTCCAATCATTCAAAACATGGCATAATCATGCAAAATCATTTTGCTTTCCTTAAATTCGAAAGCTATAAGAAAAAATTAGATGTAGTAATCATTCACCTTAGCTTTGTGATTAAAGATATGAGATTTGATGTTGAACAAATTGATTCACTTCTTCTTCCTGAAATTCTAGATTTTATCTTCACTTGAGATTGAAAATGGTGGTCGGCCTTAGGGTGTTTTTGCTTGAAAAAATGAAATGAACTTGTGTTTGTTTCTCTAAGGGTTTAAAGTATAAGTTCATCCTATTTTCCATTTTTCTCTTCCTTATTTCCTAACATATCTTATTCACGTTATCTCGTTTTGATTTACACATTAACAAGGCACGACTACCCTTAATTTTAATCAAATCTCAATCTATTAATCATCTTACATTATTTTATTTTATTTAGCTAATTAATTACTATAAATAATGTTATTAAAAATATGAGATGTTACAACCTCCCCTCTTTAAAGAATGTCATCCTCGAAATTACAAAAAGGAACACATTAAATAATCAAAGGTAAAATATACCATCAAAACATGCTCTCAGTCTCACAAGTACAATCTCTAGCATCGTCACTCCACTGGACTTTCACTAATCTGATTGTCTTATTCCTCAACTTCTTCTCATCTCTCTCAACTATTCGGATAGGCTTCCTAACTCTAGCCATATCCGGTTCCACTACTATGTCCTTGAACATCGTCAGTGCTTTAGTAGTATCTGGATCCCTAACACATTTCCTTAGATGAGATATATGAAAAATATTGTGGGCTGCTGCTATAATACTCGGTGCCTCTACTCTATACGTGAGTTTCCCGGTTCTTTCTAAAACAAGGAACGGTCCTACAAATTGTGGTGCTAACTTCCCTGTCTTTCCGAACCTGATAACACCTTTCATCAGTGATACTTTGACGAAAACATGATCTCCAATGGAGAACTCCAAATCTTTTCGTCTTTTATCTGCATAGCTTTCTGTCTAGACTGAGCCTCCTTTATTCTCACCCTTATCAACTCAATCTTTTTTGCTGCTTCTTTTACCAAATTAGGACTAAGAATCAGTCTATCCCCAGTGTCTAACCAACATGCGAGGGATTTGCAAGGTCTTCCACACAAAGCCTCAAACGGTGCCATTCCTATACTAGTATGATAACTATTGTTATACGAAAACTGGACTAGGTGTAGGTGGCCTTCCCATGATCACCCGAAGTCTAATACACAA
The DNA here is from genome assembly GCA_030765085.1 of Allium cepa. NCBI lineage: Eukaryota > Viridiplantae > Streptophyta > Magnoliopsida > Asparagales > Amaryllidaceae > Allium > Allium cepa. The sequence goes on along the minus strand of CM060940.1, from coordinate 663,245,557 downwards.
GCTTGTAACAAGTCCTCCAAAATTTTGTTAACTCTTTTCGTCTGCCCATCAGTCTATGATGGTAAGCGGCACTCATCTTGAGCTTGGTTCCTAAGATTTCCTGAAGGCTTTTCGCTAGTAAACAAAGAATCTCTATCGCTAACAATACTACTAGGAATTTCGTGCAATCTAACTACATTCTTCATAAATAACTTAGCCAATACAGGTATCATTCTGTTTTCCTTAACCAGAATGAAATGAGCGCTCTTGGTCAATCTGTCTACTATGACCCATATACTCTCATTCCCTCTACTAGTCCTTGGAAACCCATTAATAAAATCCATAGAGATGGAATCCCACTTTCATACTGTAATGTCCAATGGTTAAAGGGATCCACTCGGCTTTTGATGTTCGACTTTTACCTACTGATGGTTTAACACTGTATCACCGATAAGACAACATCTGTAAAGACCCATTTTTTCGACGCTCGAAAATCGACATCAATACGTCCACTGTATCAAATACCGAACAATCGAATGCCGAAAAACCGAACCGTTAGGGTTAAAGAAGAAGAAGGTAATAGAAGAAACAGAAACAATATCAGAATCTCACAATCGCAGCAGAACAATATATAATAGATAAATGACTAATCATTAAAACAGAAGAACTATATATGTTTATACATTACATCACCAGAGCCAATATATAACACAATAGTGGAAAAATAACATCATGTACGTGTGATACGTCTCGCCATCCAGCTTGTCTCCTGATCTTCACAGCATACCTTCCTGATTTAGCTCTAGAAACAACGATAACCTAACTCTAGGTTGCCTGTGTGGAAAATTAGGGTCACCCAGAGTTTAGAAAGGGAACAATAAACTCTAAGTCAGTCATAGGACTAGTGTGAGATCTAAAAACAGTTATTAGCACAAAAGAAAAGGAAAAGAAATCCGTTCATGCTTTTGAAAAATGAAACAATCATAAGGCCTCCCGCCACATACACAATGCAATTGCACACTTGGGAGAGATTTCTCCTTATAGCAGTCAAACATGCTTGATACGTGAAAGTCCTTTTGATATTATTATTAGTGCATAGTGTGGAAAGCATTTCAAAAGTATAATATTAATCTTAGCCAGCATAAGTACCATTATATTATGCCTACTATAGCTATCACCTGAGGTGGTAGGTTCTACAACTGCAATCGTAAAGGGCTCGTATTGTTTTGTTTGGATTTCCAACAAATGGTCAAGGCTAAGGAACTTCCTTTCCAAAAAGCATATGCCTCTACAGGGATGCTTCAAGAACCTTAACGGATCTCTGTCAACACAAGCCCGGGTTACCTCTGTAATTAGGTAACTAACTGTCACGAGCATGCCATCCTCCGGTCGTAACCGACATTTACCGAGGCGCCTCAATAACCAACAACCACATAAGTAAAATAATCTGGTCTCCATACTAGAATACCACTTTTTATCCACACAAATTAAATATCTGGGCTCTATATCAGATACCACTTTTTATCCAGAAGGAAATGCACATACCCTGAGGGGCGCGACCCTCATAACCTTGCTGCATCCTTTCCTGTTTCGACCATTTCCGAGGTGTGAGATTCGATGAAGTCTCGTCCCACAAAGCTATGCTTTTCAAAAAAGCCATGCTTCGATCAACCAATGATCAACACTTAGCATGCCACATTACTGAATTGGAAACGTATCACTAATAACCATCAACTACATAACCTCTAAGCTCGTATGTCTCAATGAAGGGTGTTAAGCTAAGAGAATAAATTCTCCGCCACCAAACAGAAATGTATTTAATAGAAACCAGCTTTACATCTCAAAATGTAATATCAGACATACAACCATACAAGTTCATCCTGGGTCTGAATAGAACCGAAGGCACTTCGTCCAATTAAGAAAAAAGTCCTTGCAAATCCGGATATCCCCTAATCGACATGTAATCTTTTCGTTTTCAAAGATACCCGGTCTTTAACCACCGTCTTCAAATGTAATCTCATTTCGTTGTATCATTATTCGAAATGATTTTTATGACTTAATGTCCTCCCCCAGCTAAACTGAATAATGGGCGCTTATTTTTAAAAACAAATTCAAGTGTCGTCTTAAAGGCCACTATTGATAGTCGGTTATTTAACTATCAAACAACATTCATAACAACCATCAAGCCTTAATAATTTCCAAATTATTAAATTAATAGTCGGTTATTTAACTATCAAACAACATTTACACCAACCATCAAGCTTTAATAATTTCCAAATTATTTATTTCAAAATATCTTCGCAAGATATATTTCCACACTTCAACCCTTTGAAAAAAAATTTTCAAACAACTTTTCTCTCTCGGAATAAATTTCCAAACATTGTTTAGTTCCACTGAAAATTTTCCAAGACTGAATGCTTTGGATTGTAAAATAATTTAAATCACTTTATCTAAAACTATATATATTTTAAAATACTTAAAATAAAGACTATTTAAAACACTTTATCTAAAATACTAGTTATGAAATTTAATAATAATTTTTCATGAAAGCTTAAGCCATAAAATTTAAAAATAAAAGTTATTGAATTCTATACAAGTTTTCCAAATAAAAACTTTAGCCAAGCTATATTTAAAATAAAACTACTTTATAAAATATAAATATTAAGAACTCTATGTTTAAATCATAATATCAATTAGCCTTTTAAAATAATTACTACTATAACTAATTTAAGAAAATATTTACTTTTAAAATTTTAAACAAATTAAATAATAATTCTTAAAGCATTCTTTTAAACAACTTTAAAAATGTTTAACTTTTACTTAAAAATCTGCTTGAAATCGTACTTGGCTTATCCGGGAAATACAACTTTCTTTCACGCCTTTTAAAAATAAACCACTATTTATTTTAAAACAAACTACCCATTTCTTTATAAATTCTCACCGTGAATTTATACTTCCAAATATCCACTGATATATTATTTCTCTTTATAAAACCCAGTTTATAAATTCCATGGACTCAATCTACTTTTAAAACATAGATTCAAACATTTAATTAGTTTCAAATCGATTTTCCAAAAACTAACTCCATTTTAAAAATAAATTCATTTATTTTTCCCAACCCATTTAAAATCCGAATTTTAAATAAATTCTTCAATTTTTAAACAATACTACTCAAAATCCATTTATTTCCATTTATTAAAATCTTTTCCTTATACTTGGAACTTTATTCGATAGGATTTCAAAAATTAACTTTTATCCTTTTCCAAATTCCTTCTTTTAATTTATCAAATTATTAAAAATTATTTTACTTAAAATTCTCTACTTTAATTTCCTTTCAAAAATCTAATCTTTTATATTCTGGTATTCTAAAATACCAAAATATATTTGTCCAAACCATAGCCTTCAATAATTTTAATCACAAATATAATCAACCATAGATTATCAATGAATCATATCACAACATATGAAATAAATTCAAATAATTTGAGGAATCCAGTTGGATCCCTCTAACCTGTTTCCCTGCATCCACAGATGTTAGCACAACAATTAAATACCAATCACGTTTCAAGGCGGGATATCACGGTATAAAGGGTCATCCGCAATTATACGGGGCGCATAGTGTCTCATTTCGCTATATAATGCGGGAAATCAATCGCTCCAACATATATATATATATATATATATTATCATATATAATATCACATCTAAACAATCAATCAATGATTTAACTTCTAACTATTTCGATTGAGTGAGAAGATCTTACCTTTGCTTTTGTCTTTGCAATCCATCCAATCTTGACTTGTTTTCTTCACAGTATTAGACCTTGTATAAACAATTTTACAATTTATTAATATTCGAAATGATCAAACAAATAGTTTCCCATTTATTAATTTTAATTAACCAATGATTTTATTTAAAACAAATAAATATGATTTTTAAACTATTTCCTTTTTAAATAATCTTTGGTAACTAAAATAAATTTAATAAGTTAATAAAACGAGTAGATCATCATAATACATTTTTCTAAAATTCAATTAGTAGGTTAAATGTGTACATAAGTAAATTTATCTTTTTGAAACAATATATATATATATACACACACACACCAAAACAATAATCTATATAGATTTATAAACTCTTCAATATTTTAAATCCCAACTATTTTGTTTAAGCCCTTATCTATATATAATTTAATAAAATAACTAAAAATACCTTCACTTTAATATATTTACCTAATTTATATACGTTTATACATATATTTGAAAAATAAATGTCTGGTTTTGAAGTTCCATCTCTGTGAAAATATTATTAATTTAAAAAAAAAACTGTTTTTATATCCTAAATGTAAATTTACTGTTTTCAGAATATATGTGTGTGTGTGTGTGTGTGTGCTGAAAATTGAATTTTACAGTTACCTTACTGCAACTAAATTTTCTAACATATATTTAAATTCCGCAAATTGAAAACTAGACAGTAAACAATCTTTACTCTAAATATATATAAATATGTATATATTTATTTATTATATATTTTTTATATATAAACAATTCGAACTCAAAGGAGAAAAAAAATCATACCGAAACCCCACGTGCAGCCTCTCGAACGCCAACCCCTCGCCTCGAGCCGCAAACTTATCTCTTCGTGCGCCCTCCTACCAATGCCGACGTCATCGACATAATCGCGAAACCCTAGATAACACATGCACTCGAACTCGAAACCCTTGCCTATTCCCAAACCTCTGGCCACGGTTGAAATCGTAGTTGAATCTCCTATTCACTGCGCTCGCCTTCGATGTCGTGCACACCATCCATCACCTTAGTCGCCGCCTCGAGTCTCCAGACCGCAATGCGCGATGCACCGAACTTGAGTTGATGAATGACGTTGAATCCCTGGGGAGCAACGCGGTTTCGATTTTAACAGAAATTTAAGAGAGAGGGGTGCGATTTGATTTGGCTGAGGCATTCTCCTTGGGTTTTAAAAACTTCGGCCATTACTAGATTTAAAATGAATGCTGAGAAATTTTACTTCTTCGTTTGTATATTTTTTATATTTTATTTACTGGCTCAAGTACCATTTTTTTTCAAGAATGCGTGTCGATGAAGATGACAAATGTTAGAAGGGAAGAAATATGTAAAAAAATGGTCTTGTGAAAACAATTTATATTAAGTGCATATATATTATATTAAATTTAAATCTAAATTTAAATTTAAATCGTCTTGATGAATGCAACACAAAATTTTTGACCTCCAATCGAAGCATGTGGGTAAACGTTCATAAGGTTATACCCCTATTTCGAACGCACTGGAAAAGGTTTCGATGTCAAATTCGATCGTATGGAGAAGATAGCTTTTTGGACCCAGTTAAAATATTAAATTCGATATAAATTTAAGCGCGCTTATCTACCGTACGCTCACACAACAATTCCAAATTCTTCAAAAATTGAAATCCGATAATAAAATACTATTACGGATCCAATGGAACTGGTTTCGTCGAATTCCGAGACTGTGCCTCGGAAGACTATTTTTAAATATCGATTTAAACGATAAAATTTCAAGCTGAATAAAACAGTTTTAAATTCAATTTTAACACTTCGATTATCTTCAGTATTATTAATATATATTTTACAAGACTTCAAATTATTTTTAACAAGCTTGAAACTGAAGATTTAATGTTTTACCCAACTTCCAATAATTAAATTTAATAATTTAATTACCAAATAGATAGTGATATTTGAAATTCAAGTTAAACTAACCTTCAAATATTAAAATCAATCAAATATTTCAATTTCAAATGTTCAAAATTTCCGGATCGTCACATTCTTCCCCCGTTAAAAGAATTTCATCACCGAAGTTTGTAGTTAAGAAGAATGGTCCATAACCTGTTCACTATTTTCCCAAAACAAAACAATTTTATCAACTTGCCAAAACAAATCTTTTTATTAAAGACCCATTATCACTTCAACTAAATTTCCAAAATCTCCCATAGTTTCCAACAACATTATTTACTTCAGAGTTCAAATTTAAATTTAAAATCGAATTTTAAATTATCAAAAAAATTCTAACTCTCTAAATTTTCGAAATTTTTTGACAGCGTCTCCTTTGCGCGGCTAACTCGGTCCGACTATAAAATGCCATTACGGGTATCCAGATTTCAAAAAGAAAACAAAAGGCCAAGTGGATAGTCCAGAAAATCGTCAAATTTCATATAGAAATTTAAATACATACCTTTTGTTGGGCAATTAAAATTTATCTTCTGAAATCAAAAATCCAATTTCCTTTTCCTTTATAACACCTGTATATTCTACGTAACAATAATACCCAATCACAGAATTCAAAATTATTTTATATAGTTTCTTTAAATATTTGTTTCATTCAAGTCCGTACGATGCACATATATCATCCGTTTGCAATATCAAATTCGATTGCTCACTCGATCACACAATTTCACTTCCGAACTAGTATCGTCCACCCGACTTCCTAGTGCGGACTCAGTTCTGGTTTCTCGATTAGAAACCGTCATTCTCCTTGCATAGCTGTAAACTATGATAGAGAATTTTCAAAACTAATCAAAATCCATATCCAGGGTTCGCCGTCGAAAACCGAGTGAAAACTCCCAACTCGGATCGATATAACTATCTCGAAATTCTGTGCTCGAATTCTGGATCGAATCGCTATGTGAATAAATAAATATACGTATATCCTACGTATTGATCTCTAATTGATTACTAGCTATACAATTCTCTTTTATTCACATTTATATTGATTTCTATCCATAATTTCCATTTCCCACACTTTTATTTATTCCATTCAAATACTTAGTATATTTTCCCAATTCCAGATTTTATTTAAGAATTTCACCATTTATTTCTTAAGTTTAATAAATATTTTATATAACTTATTATATTTATTTTCTACTTCATCACTTTGGTTTTTTTATCTGCTTTCATTCAAATTGAATTCCAATTCCATATAATTCAATTTGCCTCAATCTATTAATTAATTTTAAATCTCAATACTTTTATTTCCAACTTTGATCAAATTTTCATTTCCAATTCTACTTGAATTCAATTGTCTTCAAACTTTTAATGTTGAATTTTATTTATCTTATCTCAAACCATCTTTAGTTTGTTCCACTATTAATTTATTCATATCTCAAATAAAATCTCATTTCCAAACTTTTACTTCTTTTAGTTTCTTCGGACAAATTACACAATTTCACTTTATTAAACACCATTTTCTTAAATTTATTCCAATATTCCATTCCAATTCCAGTTTTATTTACTTATAAATTCGAAATGAATTTCAACATTTAGTTTTCAATTTCATTTACTTGCATTTCAATTTCATTTGAATCCATATCATCATTTTATTTGACTCAAATTTTCAATCCCATTCTGAATTCAATTTTTTTTATCTTCAATTCTTAATTTATTTCCAAATCAAATTAAATATTGAATTCTATTCATCCTTTCTCAAACCCTTATAAGTTTTTAAAATTATAAATATTACATAACCATTTTTTTAAATAAGCTTCCAGAGTTTAAATAATCCTTAAGTATTTCGAAATCATTTTGTAATCAATTTTATATACTAAATTCATTTGCATACCAAATTACCCTTTGAATTTCAAAACCAAACCCAGTTTTGAAAACAACTTCAATTTTAAAATAATTTCGCAGCAATTCCTCTTCTGGAAACTCGAAAATGAACACCGATGATGTCGCGATCATCATCGGAATTATTTTCCAACGATCGAAAAGAGTTTAGTGCTTTTATCCCTTCAAAAACATTTTCCAAATATTTTTAAATTCCAAATTTTACTAGATTCCATATCCAATTTAAAAATATTTCCCAAATAATTTCACCATTATTTTTCCAAAACTTTTGTAAACCATTTTCAAATTCAAAGGAATTTAAATTTCCCAAAATTACAAATTTCAAATCCTTTCAAAAATATTTTCAAACATTTCTATGGAATTCTATCTCAAATTATAAATCACATTTACAATTTATATTTACAAGATTTCAATTTCTATTTTAAATTTCTTCATTACAATGATAATAGTTTAATATTATCATTTCCTAACAACCAAGGAACCATATATAACTATAATAATATACGGAAAGTTAATTCTTTTATATACAAAAATAATTTGGGTAAAATTATTTCATTTACCCTATTTTAAAACAATACTGTGTTGGTTTGATTATTTAAGAGTTTAGAAACTCCTATCGATACAGTTGGTTAGACTGCACCGACCAGAATCTATAAACACTCAACCGATAAGTCAACATAATACAAAAACAATTTTTATATTCACCAACAAGTACGCGCTCATATCTATTAATACACTCAAACTTATCCTAGAGTACTGCTAAATCTATCTCTAATGAGTAATCCCCACCGGACCCAAGGTTATCGCCAACTTAAGCTTTGATACCACTCTGTGACGACCCGATTTTTTCACGCTCGAAAATCGACAACAATACGTCCACTGTATCAAATGCCAAACAACTGAATGCCAGAAAACCGAACTATTAGGGTTAAAGAAGAGAAGTTAGAAGAAGAATTAGAAATAATATCAGAATCTCACAATCGCAGCGGAACAATATATAACAGAAAAATGGCTAATATTTAAAACAAAAGAACTATATCTGTTTATACATTACATCATCAGAGCCAATATACAAAACAGTAACGGAAAAATAACATCATGTATGTGTGATACGTCTCTCCATCCAGTTTGTCTCCTGATCTCCACTGCATACTTTCCTACCTTAGCTGCAGAAACAACGATAACCTGACTCTAGGCTGCCCGTGTGGAAAATTAGGGGCACCCAGGGTTTAGAATAGGAACAATAAACTCCGAATCAGTCATAGGACTGGTGTGAGATCTAAAAAAAGTTATTTGCACAAAAGAAAAGGAAAATAAATCCGTTCATGCTTTTGAAAAATGAAACTACCATAAGGCCTCCCGCCACACACACAATAAAATCGCACACTTGGGGGAGATTTCTCCTTATAGCAGTCAAACATGCTTGGTACGTGAAAATCCTTTTGATATTATTATTAGTGCATAGTGTGGAAAACATTTCAAAAGTATAATATTAATCTTAGTCAGCATAGGTACCATTATATTATGCCTACTATAGCTACCACATGAGAAGGTTCTACAACTGCAATTGTAAAGGGCTCGTATTGTTTTGTTTGGTTTTCTAACAAATTGTCAAGGCTAAGGAACTTTCTTTCCAAAAAGGGTACGCCTCTGGAGGGACGCCCCGAGAACCTAGCCGAATCTCTGCCAACACAAGGCCGGGTTACCTCTGTAACTAGGTAACAAACTGTCATGAGTATGCCATCCACCGGTCGTAACCGACCTTTACCGAGGCGCCTCAACAACCAACAACCAAATAAGTAAAATAATCTGGGCCCCATACCAGAATACCACTTTTTATCCATACAAGTTACATATCTGGACTCCATAACAGATACCACTTTTTATCCAGAAGGAAATGCACATACCCTAAGGGGAACGACCCCATAACCTTGCTGCATCCTTTCCTTTTTCGACCATTTTCGCGGTGTGAGGTTCGATGAAGTCTCATCCCACAAAGCTATGCTTTTCACAAAAGCCATGCTTCGATCAACCAATGATTAACACTTAGCATGCCACATTACCAAATTAAGAATATATCACTGGTAACCATCAACTACATAACCTCTGAGCTCGTACGTCTCAAAGAAGGGTGTTAAGCTAAGAGAATGAATTCTCCGCCACCAAACAGAAATGTATTTAATAGAAACCAGCTTTACATCTCAAAATGTAATGTCACACATACATCCATACAAGTCCATCTTGGGTCTGAATGAAACCGAAGGCACTTCGTCCAATTAAGGAAAAAGTCCTTACAAATCAGGATATCCCCTAATCACATCCGGACTCCCCATCACATAGGGTAATCTCTATACCGGAGCAACTCAGTGCAGAGACAATCGATAGGTAATCCTTTCATTTTCGAAAATACCCGGTCTTGAACCAGCGCCTTCAAATGCAATCCCATTTCATCGTATCATTATTCAGAATGAGTTTTATGACTTAATGTCCTCCCCCGGCTTAACCAAATAATGAGTGCTTATTTTTTAAAAAAATTCAAGTGTCGTCTTAAAGGCTATTATTGATAGTCGGTTATTTAACTATCAAACAACATTCACAACAACCATCAAGCCTTAATAATTTCCAAATTATTTATATTGATGGTCGGTTATTTTACTATCAAACAACATTCACAACAACCATCAAGCCTTAATAATTTCCGAATTATTTATTTCAAAATATCTTCGCAAGATATATTTCCACACTTCAACCCTTTGAAAAACAATTTTCAAACAACTTTTCTCTTGTGGAATAAATTTCCTAACACTGTTTAGTTCCACTGGAAATTTACCAAGACTAAAGGCTTTAAATTGTAAAATAATTTAAATCACTTTATCTAAAAATATATATACTTTAAAATACTTAAAATAAAGACTATTTACAACACTTTATCTAAAATACTAGTTATGAAATTTAATAATAATTTTTCATGAAAGCTTAAGCCAAACAAATTTAAAATAAATGTTACTGAATTCTATACAAGTTTTCCAAATAAAACCTTTAGCCAAGCTATATTTAAAATAAAACTACTTTATAAAATATAAATATTAATAACTCTCTTTTTAAATCATAATACCACTAGCCTTTTAAAATAATTACTACTATAACTAATTTAAGAAAATATTTACCTTTAAAATTTTAAAAAATTAAATTATAGTCCTCAAAACATTCTTTTAAACAATTTTAAAACTTTTAACTTTTACTTTAAAATCTGCTTGAAATCGTATTTGGCTTATTAGGGAAATACACCTTTCTTTCACACCTTTTAAAAATAAACCACTATTTATTTTTTAAACAAATTACCCATTCCTTTATAAATCTCACCGTGAATTTATACTCCCGAGTATCCATTGATATATTATTTCTTTTTATAAAACCCATTTTATAAATTCCATGGACTCATTCTCCTTTTGAAACATAGATTCAAACATTTAATTAGTTTCAAATCGATTTTCCCAAAACTAACTCCGTTTTTAAAATAAATTCCTTTAATTCTCCCAATCCATTTAAAATTCGAATTTTAAATAAATTCTTCAACTTTTAAACAATACTACTCAGAATCCATTTACTTCCATTTATTAAAATCTTTTCCCCATACTTGGAATTTTATTCGATAGGATTTCAAAAATCAACTTTTATCCTTTTCCAAATTCCTTCTTTTAATTTATCCAATTTTCAAAAATTATTTTACTTAAAATTCTCTACTTTAATTTCCTTCTAAAAATCCAATCTTTTATATTCTGGTATTCTAAAATACCAAAATATATTCGGCCAAACCATAGCCTTCAATAATTTCAATCACCAATATAATCAACCACAGATTATCAAAGAATCATATCGCAACATATGAAATAAATTCAAACAATTTGAGGAATCCAGTTGGATCCCTTCAACCTATTTCACTGCATCCATAGATGTTAGCATAATAATTAAATACCAATCTCGCTTCAAGGCAGTATATCACGGTATAAAGGGTCATACGCTATTATGCGAGGGGCATAGGGTCTCATTCACTATATAACGCGGGAAATCAATCACTCCAATATATATATATATATGTGTGTGTGTGTGTGTGTGTGTGTGTGTGTGTGTGTGTGTGTGTCACATCCATGCAATCAATCGATAATTTAACTTCTAACTATTTCGATTGAGTGAGAAGTTCCCATCTTTGCTTTTCTTTTTGCAATCCATCCAATCCCGACTTGTTTTCTTCACAGTATTAGACCTTGTATAAACAATTTTACAATTTATTAATATTCGAAATGATCGAACAATTAATTTCCCATTTAATAATTTTAATTAACCAATGATTTTATTTAAAACAAATAAATTTGATTTTTAAACTAATTTCCTTTTTAAATAATCTTTGGTAACTAAAATAAATTTAATAAGTTAATAAAACGAGTAGATCACCATAATACATTTTTCTAAAAATCAATTGGTAGGTTTAATCTGTATATAAGTAAATTTATCTTTTTGAAACTTTATATATATATATAGACACCAAAACATTAATCTATATAGATTTAAAAACTCTTCAATATTTTAAATCCCAACTATTTTTTTCAAACCCTTATCTATATATGTATATATATAATTTAATAAAATAACTAAAAATACCTTCACTGTAAATATATTTACCTAATATATATACGTATATACATATATTTGAAAAATAAATATCTGGTTTTGAAATTCTTTCTCTGCATATATATTATTAATTTTTTTAAAAACAAAACTGTTTTTAAATCCCAAATGTAAATTTACTGCTTTCAGAATAAATAAATATATATATTGAAAACTGAATTTTATAGTTACCTTACTACAACTAAACTTTCTAACATATATTTAAATTCTGCAATTTGAAAAATAGACAGTAAACAATCTTTGCTGTATATATATATATATATATGTACACTTATTTACTATATATATATTTTTATATAAAAATAATTCGAACTCAAAGGAGAAAAAAAATCATACTGAAACCCCACACGTAGCCTCTCGAACGCCTACCCCTCGACTCGAGTCGCGAGCTTATCATCTTCGCATGCCCTCCTGCCAAGGCCGACGTCATCGACATAATTGCGAAACCCTGGATAACACGTGCGCTCGAACTCGAAACCCTCGCCTATTCTCAAACCTCCGGCCTCCGTGAAATCGCAATCGAATCGCCTGTTCGCCGTACTCGCCTTCGATGTCATGCACATCATCCATCGCCTGAGTCGCCGCCTCAAGTCTCCAGATCGCGACGCGCGATGCACCAAACTTGAGTCAACGAATGACGTTGAATCCCTTGGGAGTAATGCAGTTTCGATTTTAGCAGAAATTTGAGAGAGAGAAGGTGCGATTCGATTTGGCTGAGGCATTCTCCTTGGGTTTGGAAAACTTCGGCCATTACTAGATTTAAAATGAATGCTGAGAAATTTTATTTCTTTGTTCGTATATTTTTTATTTTATATGTTGGCTCGAGTACCCTTTTTTTTTCAACGAACACGTGTCGATGAAGATAACAAATGTTAGAAAGGAAGAAACGTGTAAAAAAAATGTCCTTGTGAAAACAATTTATATTAAATGCATATATATATATATATTATATTTAATTTAAATTTAAATTTAAATTTAAATCGTCTCGATAAATGCAACACAAAATTTTAACCTCCAATCAAAGCATGCCGCTAGGCGTTCATAAGGTTATACCTCTATTCTAAACACACCGGAAAAGGTTTTGAGGCCAAATTCGATCGTATGGAGAAGATAGCTTTTTGGACTCAGTTAAAATATTAAATTCGATATAAATCTAAGCGCGTTTATCTACCGTACGCTCACACGACAATTCCAAATGCTCCAAAAATTGAAATCCGATAATAAACACTACTACGGATCCAATGGAACTAGTTTCGTCAAATTCTGAGACTGTGCCTTGGAAGACTTTTTAAATATCGATTTAAACGATAAAATTTCAATCTGAACAAAACAGTTTTAAATTCAATTTTAACACTTCGATTATCTTTAGTATCATTAATATAGATTTTACAAGACTTTAAATTATTTTTAACAAGCTTAAAGCTGAAGATTCAATATTTTACTTAACTTCCAATAATTAAATTTAATAATTTAATTGCCAAATAGATAGTGGTATTTGAAATTCAAGTTAAACTAACCTTCAAATATTTAAAATCAATTAAATATTTCAATTTCAAATGTTCAAAATTTCCGGGTCATCACAACATCCCTCTTCATGCCTTCCTAGAAGAAACTTCTCTTCATATCTTGGTACATGTTTGTTCCTCTTGGATGAATAATGAACTTTGAACGATGACATTCCTCTAAAATCTCTTTCCTTATGTCTCTCATATTTGGAACATGTAATCTGCCATTCTTTTCAATCATCTGTTTTGGTCAAGATGGAAATTCTTTAAGTCATTGCTCTTCGTTCCTTCCCTTAAATTTTTGGTCCGTTCAGCCAAAACTGGATCCTCCTCCTATTTCGAAGCTATCTTCTCAATCATTACTGATCGGACTTCTAAACAAGACAACCCAGCAGATTTTCCACTAGTCTCAGCTTTGGGTTTCCACGGTATTCTACAAGCTGACAATGATTCTAAGTCTTTCCACTTAGCTGCCATAGCTAATACTGCATTTTGATGCTTCCTATTGAGTGCATCTGCAACCTTATTTCCTTTTCCAGGTGTGTACTCTATTCCAAAATCATAAGCGACTAGAAACTCCAACCGTCTTTGTTGTCTCATGTTTAACTCCTTCTGAGAGAATAAGTACTTCAACGACTTATGATCTGTATAAAGGTCAAACCTTTCTCCCAAAAGGTAAGCCTCCACACCTTCAGCGCAAATATAACAACATCTAATTCCAAGTCATGCGTTGGATACCTAACCTAATGCAGTCTAAACTATCTAGAATCATAGGCAATCACTTTACCCTTCTGCATTAGTACAGTTCCCAATCCTGTTCATGCATCAATATAAACAACCACATTTTGATTCCCCTCCTAAACTACCAATACAGGTGCATGGGTCAATAAGTGTTTTAAGCTCTGAAATGCCTTCTCACACTTATTTGTCCATATAACTTTACATCCTTTTGTGTTAGCTTAGTCATTGGTGCTGCAATCCACGAGAAATACTCAAAAAACTTTCGATAATATCCGACCAATCCAAGGAAACTTCTTATCTTAGTTACCGTTTTTGGCCTCTTCCAATTATTAATGGCTTCGATCTTTTCTGGATCAACTGACAATCCTTTCTTCGAAACCACATGATCAAGAAAATTCACTTCCTTCTTCCAAAAATGGCACTTTGAAAACTTTGCCTTTAGCTGATGCTGCCTCAGCGTCTCCAGCACGACTCTAAGATGAACTTCATGCTCCTTCTGATCCTTAGAGTCTATCAGAATATCATCTATAAAAACCAATACAAATCTATCCAAGTGCTCTCAGAAGATTCGATTCATCAAATTTACAAAAGATGACGGTGCATTAGTGAGCCCGAATGGCATAACTAACCATTGGTATGACCAATATCTCGTCCTGAATGCCTTCACAGGCATACTGACTTCCGCTACTCTAAGCTGATGAAATCCTGTTGTCAAATCTAACTGATAGAATATCTTGGCCCCACTCAACATCGATTCTTTATCGTCTTTTCATTTAGCTTACAATAATCGATACATAGCCTTAGCGACCCGTTCGGCTTCTTAGCAAATATAGTGGCTGCACCCCAAGGTGAACTACTTGGTCTAATAAAACTCTTTCCTTCCAAATCTACCAACTGAGCTTTCAACTCCCTCATTTCTTTTGGCGTCATCCTGCTTGACGGCCTACTCACCGGTTCTGACCAAGCACTAAATCAATCCAAAACTCAATGGCTTGTTTCGACGGCAATCCGACTACAGGTTCAAACACATCCGCGAATTCCCTAATTACAAAAACATGATTCAACGCATCCTCCAATTTCATAACACCCAACAAGACATTCACCTCACAACTGGAGTTTTCTACGGTATAAACTATCCGATCATTACAATCTGGGTGTCTAAGTGACCTTTCCTATCTAGGAAAAATATCCTAGCATCATAATTACTTAACCAATCCTTACCTAATATAATTCTGAACCCAACAAAATCAAATACATGCAAACTGCAAATAAAGTGTAACCTAGCAGGTCAAACTCTAAGTGGTCACGCTACATCCCAAGCATCGCATATCCTCCTATCATATTTGCAACTCTTAAGGAAGTAACTAAATATGTGGGCTCAAGGTTAAGTTTATCTACCAAACATCGAGATATAAAAAAGTGTGATGCACCAGTATCAAACAAAACGCTAATAGACATATCATAGATCTAAAGCATACCTCCCAATACTGTTTTCCCTTCTCGTGTGCTGTCTGTTTTGACGTTGCAGGCTCTAATGCAAACACTTGGCCTTTATCCCCTTTTGCGGCTCTTTGCACTGGTTCTTGTAGTGCTCAATTTGATCATAGTTAAAGCATCTGATCCCTTTCTCGGCGGCCTTCTTTTCTTTGCCTATCCGGCACTCGTAAGCATAATGGCCTTTCTTATCACATTTATAGCAGACCATCTCAGACTTTCCTTTGTTTGTCGCACCTCCTTTTTCAGCATTCTTTTTGTGTAAAAACTCTCTTTTGGCCATGTCCGACTCAGACCTCTTTCTCGCCCTTCTTCTCCAAACAAACTAACATCACTTCATGTCTCGACGCCATTTCCACTACTACATCATACGGGTCTCTAATGTGTGTTAAAGTAGCCCTAGCCAACTCCGGCTTCAAACCTCCAATAAATTTTTCATTTCTCTTCAACACTGTGTCAACAGTGGCATACCCATACCCAGCTAACTCTTCGAATCTACTAGCGTATTCTAGAACTGAAATTTCTCTTTGTTTCAGTTTTGCAAACTTCCTAACCAAGACAGACTGCGCCATTACTGACATGAACCTTTCTTGAAACCTCCTCCTAAACTCTGCCCACGCCATGATCTCTTCATCCACGCCAGCAGTTACAGTATGCCACCAAAACAAAGCGGCTCCTTAAAGCTGTCTTGAAGTAACTCTTCTTTTCTGCTCATTATTAATCCCCGGGTCAGCAAAACTCCTCTCGTAAGTAGCAGCCAATTTTCTACTTCAATATCATCCTCCATTTCGATAAACGGTTTTCCTCCAAGACTAGTATAGTATATGCTCAATTTAGCATACTGATTAACTACTGAAGCTTCTTGAACTCCTCCTCTAGTAGCATTGCCTCCAATAACTCAAGCTGCGATTCCAGCTTGAATCATGTTTACAAAGAACTGATACATGGCTCCTATGTCCACTTAGGGAACCCCAGCACCAACGTTTTCAATCTGAGCCTGACCTGGACCTCTTCTAGCCATTGGTCGGGCATTTCCGTTCGTAGTGGTGCTGTCTCCTCCAAGATTAATCCAACATCTTCTTCCGTCCATATATGTATCCAAACCTCGTAAGATACAGAAGAATAGCCTAACAGAGAGAGAAGTCTAGAGATATAGCATATACTTATATATTGAAAATACAAGTACATTACTATAGCATTATCCCATACCCCGATCCTATCTGTAATTCCTAAGATTATGTTTTCAAAAATCATTTTTGGTTAAAGTATTTCATAAACCATACTCTGATACCAAGCTATCACATCCCCTATCTAGAGGCCTAAAGCTAAGCACTATAGATGTTGCAGTCATCCATAATGTTAACTTCCGTGACTAAATACGACTATGTTAATAGTATCTATAATATCAAAAGCACTCGAATATGAAGTAAAGCAAATATTTCAAAACAACAATTTTCCATTTCATTTCAAAACAGATGTTCCATATTCAAATTACATAATCCCAAATGTTTCCCAGGCAATGATAAAATATACTTACTGCAAAATATGCCAAGAGCAGCATATGAAGATGCCCCTTGGATGATCGGATTCAAATAGTTATAATTAACTTAATACATACACGGTGGAAATAAACAACAAAACGAAGAACTGAAACTACTAAATAGATATCTGTTAGTCTCCTACTCTCCTTTGGTAGCTTTATTCGTTGCCCAACTAAACCTGAAAGATCCTCACCCTCAGCCTACTCAAATCAATTTTGAGCACCCGAGACTTTAAGGGAAAAACATAAACTTCGAGTCAGACATAAAGCTTGGTGTGAATAATACTATACATCTCGGTTATTAATGTTAAGTGAGACCACTCCATTAAGCGGAACATGTTTTGCCTCACTAACACCCTTTTAAAAATATCTTTTGCAAACATTTTCCTGCAACCAAAACTAGTCAAAATTGTAAAGCATCATTATATTATGTAAACATACATATCAAGTAACAAATGGATTATCTGTCTGATAATTATAATTTTATTTGACTTACTATTAACCTTTGGTTGACTCGGGCCTACCAGAAAAAATAACATAACTTATCCAACATCTGTTAGACACATCTCCTTTGGACGGTCCGTCCTTAAGTATTTGTTAAGTACTTCTCTTATGAATGGTCTGTCCCTAACTTAACATTTCCCAGCTGGGTCACATGATCCTAATGGTTTTGCGGGATCACCAATAACCTATCTATATACAAACATGTATTCCCTTCTATGTGTAAGCATAATTTTAGTCTTACCTGTAACATAGCTCTACACACTGGAATTTTAGACTAAATTAGCCGAGGACAATGGCTAATGTATAAGGAGCGACCTTATACCAGTCGCATCTGGTACTCTGATATCTGAGTCATTTCGACTTAGGGATAACTTCTCTTAAATTCTCCTTGAAAAACTCTTTCAAATTGATTTAAATCTTCAAATCATGCTTATACAAGAAAAATATATATCCTCTATGCTTTACTCAAAATTACCTTGACATGTTATATATATATATATATATATATATATATATATATATTACTCAATCCCTTGTCGATGAAAACATTTACCGCTTTCGAAACCATTAAACCTTGTCTTTCAAAAACATTGGAAAATCCTTTCATTTCTTATCTCCGAAAGCTTCGAAATAATAGACATCCCTCTTTAAAACCTGTAAACATTGCCTTTCGAAAATATTGAATAAACCTTCCTTTCTTTTCATTGAAAGCTTCGAAAATAAAGAAAAACCTTAACTTTCGAAGCCCTGGGGAACCACTCATTCGAAACCATTCATTAAAACACTTTCGAAAGCATTGAAATACTAAACCTTTCGAAAGCCTTGGAGATCAGTTTAAAACATGTGGAAACCTTTTGAAACCATTCAAAGTTTACAGCTTCGAAACCTTTTAAAACTATCTCGGTCGAAACCTTTTGAATTATGCCTTCAAGTAAAGCAAAAGGATAATAAGCCCTTTGAAGTCGAAAGCACTTCTTTTGAAACAATTAAAACCTTCTCTTTCAAAACCATTTTGGTTTATACTTCAATTATAGAAAAAGGGTCTTTAGAACATTTAAGTCGAGAGCATCTTTTCGTAACCATTTCCAAAGTAAAAAAGTGATGGTGTCGAAACCATCCCTTCGAAAGCATTGGAGAAGTGAATGATTTTTAATAATATGAGTATACGTTCCTAAACCATTGACTTCCAAAGGTAGAATGGCGGCAACTAGGGGTTTCGGCTTAGTCGAAAGTAAATATTTAAAACTAAAGTGCAACCCATTCGAAACCATCTCCTTTAAATCCATTGATGCAATTGAAAGCCAACCGAGTCGAAAGCAAGCAGGCGCCATTTAATTTAAAAACAAAGTGATGTTTCGACCCCTTCGGAACCTATGGCTTCGACCTCATACCTTTCGTCTCCTATCCAATTCGCTACGCACCAATTTATTATTACCAGGCGCATTGGATTCGATGGAGACGGCGGTGGAAAGACTTGGTCGAAAGCCAACTGAGGCAGAAGCAGGTGCCGAAAGCAGTGAAACTGTTTAAAAGCCTGAAATAAACAGCTCTTTTCACCTAACCTGCTTTTCGTGTAAAATTTTGATTGGTTTCCTCTTTTATTTACCATTAAAAGGTGCTGCATATTTCGGAGCTAATTAATTAATTTAAATTATTTGCAAAATACCCCTTCTCCTTAATTAAATATATAAAACATTTAAATCGCATACATTAAATAATTTTATATATTCATCAAAACACTTAAGAAAATTCTATAAAAATTCAAGAAAATCCTTTTCATTATGTTTTCTAACATATATAAATTTTAGACCCAAATAATTATTTATCTTGTCGTAAATAATTTTTAACCCGATAAATCATTTTCTTCACTAGAAAATTAATATAAAATCCACCATAATTCAAAAAATTATGAAAATTAAAACTCTTCACTAAAATATCATTTTCGTTTACATTAAAATTTCCAAGACATTTGGATGTCATTTAATCGAGTTTTCATGTCAAACATATCATAAAAATTACATTAAAATTTCCAAGACATTTGGATGTCATTTAATCGAGTTTCATGTTAAACATATCATAAAAACTTAGGCATAAATCATCAACAAGCATATACAAACTTCCAACCATTCAAAACATGGCATAATCATGGTTTAACCTTAAATCTAAAAGCGATGAGAAAAAATAGGATGTACAAATCATTCACCTTAGCTTTGTGATTAAAGATATGAGATTTGATGTTGAACAAATTGATTCACTTCTTCTTCTTGAAATCCTAGCTTTTATCTTCCCTTGAGATTGAAAATGGCGGCCGACCTTAGGGTGTTTTTGCTTGAAAAAAAAGGAATGAACGTGTGTTTATTTTCCTAATGGTTTAGGATATAAGTTCAACTTATTACCCAGTTTCCCTTCCTTATTCCTAACATATCTTGTTCATGATATCTTGTTTTGAATTGCACATTGATAAGGCACGGCTACCCTTAATTTTAATCAAATCTCAATTTATTAATCATCTTACATTATTTTATTTAATTTAGAAAATTAAATATTAATGTTACTAAAAATATGGGATGTTACACAGATGTTATTATTTTTACTATTATTTTGTACTTCATAATAGACTTATGTTGTGATTACCCTACCTTTGTATGTTAGGTTACTTATATCATGGTATATTGTTACGTAACAGTCACATTTTATTTGTTGTGCTGACTCGTTGATTATAGGAGAAGAGCAGGTTATAGTATGATTTCCTAACTTTTGTGATAGGTTTACTTTTTTATGTATGGGCTATCCAGATTAACCATGGGTCAAATTTGTGGAGAGGACCGGATGTATCTTTGCAATTCATGTTCTATTTTTATATAGTTTTGATATATAGTATTTTGATATAATTTCTCTCACACCAGACTTTATGTCCGACCTGTGTTTTGTCTTTGTCTGTCTATGTCATGACAACTGTCAGATATTCGATTGAGTAATTTAGAAGTCGAATTCTTTTGGGGATTCGCTATCAGTGTGGTCAAGTTGGAGTTTTGGAGACGAAGATGATGCTTGGATATTTATCTACTTGATATTGTAGAATAGATGACAGATGTTATTTGTATATGAGACTACTATATCAGATATTTTATTCCCACTCTCTATGTTGATATTTATTTACCAGTTACTTTCGCTAGTGTACCCTCTTATATATTGTTAATTATATTCTATGCATGTATATTCAGTGTATTATATGTTCGCATTCCGATATGAGATTGCGTCGTTGCACCTTGGCATAATGATTTGTTTCTTCTTCTTTCTTTCTTTTCCTGAAAAAGTCGTCATTTATGGTATTCGAAAGTCAGGCGTTGATGTAAGGCGCAGACTTTTGGATGTTACGAAGAACGGGATGTTACACCAAAAAAATTAATGTTATACGAAAATTCTCTATTTATGCATTTAGATTTATCAACTATTGGTGTATAAGATAAACATATAATGCAGGTCCATATCCACAGACGTGAATATTCGATATCCAAAAGTTATTTTAGATGTGGATGTGGATATAACATTATCCGCATTAGAAAGTATCCACTAACTTGGGAAAATGGTGGATTTAATTTTAGTTATATCTCAATTTTTTGTCTCCCACATAATTACTAATTTCAAAGCATGCGCACATGTATGTACTACGTAAGATTACAAATGACATCTCTAAAACTTGATCATTAATTTGTCTATATCCTATGCTTTATTTGAAGCTTTTATATTTTTTTTATCAATTTACGAAAAGTTTTCAAAGTACATGATTTCGAAATTAGATAGTAGAATGGTAGGTTTTCTCACCGTTGTATGGTTATACTAGTTATGTGTCATTTCATGGGACAACTGCCATTCCATTTGCCTACTTGCCCAAAACCCATGCTTTTATCAAAGTAAACCGGACCAACCATCTCGGCAACACCACAAAATAAGCCACTTGCATTGACCTGCATTTCAGTTTACCCTTAATTTGTTTTTAGTTTAACCATTCAATAAATAATTGTTTTACATCAAATTTAAATTTCTATTGATATTTATACCGTTACGTACAAGTATAATTTTTATATACACATTCAGTTAATCACCAACGACTTCAAAAAATCAAATAAAATTTAATAATCATAAATTAACTAAAACGTTTGGTATTTTGAATTATTTACATTACGGCTGTATGACTTATATATGTAAATTTAGTCAACGATTAATATTTAACAAGTCGAATATTAACGTTTACATGTCACATTAGCTAGTAGTGTGACAGGTTTGACCGAATTTATCGCTTAATCATTTTTTAGTAAAATCCAGTATTACTATTTAAAGTGGTACTCGGTAGCAACGACTATTTACATTAATTTTCTAAAACTATATTGCTTTAGGCGTTATGAAATTTTGTTTTACTCAAAATTCGAATATCGTCCACGTTTAATCCAGATAGTCCAAATACAAAGTATTTGTTTCAATGATAACAACCATTATTATATTATTATTATTATTATGCTTACATTGAAAGAATCTACTAGTTAAAATTACAAGAACGTCATGCAAAAACATAAAGCCAAACGATACACGCAACGTCCAAATATAGGAAAACTAAAGCTTCAAGGCATCCACAATCCTGATTTCAAAAATAAAATGCATTATTTTATTTAATCAAACAATACAAAGCATCGTCACTATTTACTTATTTTATTCTAGGAAATCGGAAAAGGAAAATGCTTTAAAACAAATGTCGAACTGCAACGACGCATCTCTTCTCACCCCCAACCATAAACCCAGACGCAACCCCAACCTCGAGCCCATCACAAAGCGCTTCCAGATGGTACTCCCTACGCCTCATAAACCCTCCCTTAAACCCCACATTCGACGTGGCCTTCACACCGAAGGCCACATTCCCATTCGGCAGCACCACCACAGGCTCCTGCAAAAACACTCTATCTACTCTCACATTCGTAGGGAAGCTTGCCGTTTCTCCCTTCAGTTGAACGAACCTCATAACCGGACCTCCTACGCCCAGTTCATAGTTCCTGTACAGCATCGCTGCTCTGAAACCGTCGTACGTGGCAGTCATCTTCCTGTCCGCATTGATGACCCTGAACGTTACGTCGAAGCTTGCGGTTATGACCTTGCTGCTTCGAGGGTTCAGCCCTGAGACTTTGATGGAGGAGACGTAGATGATCGGTAGTGTGGGTTTGGAGACGAAGTATGAGGTTATTAGGGCTGCTGCCACGATCATGATTATTCCTGCTATGAAGCCGCAGATGAAGCGGCAGCAGCAGTTTGGGTTTTCTTTATGGTAGCTGGAATTCATTTTTTCATAGCTTTTGAATTATTACTGCTGTGGGTTTTTGGTTTTTATAATGTTGGGTTAATGAGAAAGATATATGCATATTTATTGCTTGAACTACTACTATTATTATTATATATTTTTAATATGTGGAATGCATTTGCTTATGTATAAAGGATTTCCAAATGGATTACATTGGTGTAGTATCAAGTAATACTTATTGGGTAAATCTTCTGAATATATCAAAGAGAATATGTGCTTTTTGCTACGTTAATTTGTTTCTTGAATTGATTATTATTAATGGTCTTTGATAACCACTGATTTTGAAAATAATATTATGACTTTTGTAAAAAGAAATTAAGGGTGAACAAAACAATATCTTCTACTGATAAATATACCTAAAAATAAAGATAAAAATAAATAGGAGCACAATCATAAGTTAATTGTTTATCATCAATAAGATTTGAGGATTATCAATTTAGAACACAAAGAAGAGGCGGACAAGATATTATTCCTACTTATTAACGTTTACTGTTTACCACTAAAATATTATATTTACTGGTATACATTATTTAATTTACTTAGTTTTACATACTTAGACCTCCAAATGGTCAATTGAAAAGATCGTAGATTTAAAGATCCAAACATATATGAATAATGGTGGGTAACCCCTAAGTTGCAAAAATATATTGGGATAAATTGATCATAAAATAAAAAAATTACTGCGATTATTAAAATACATGTACTTAAACATAAAATAACATGAGAACCGTGGAGGACACACAAAATAATTGTATACATGTTATAATGGAGGTATTTGAATGTAAAAGAAAATTTTCTCCATGTAGACCACTTTTTTTTTTTCAACAGAAATAAATCACTTTCAAAAGCATTTACAAGAATAGATTTCTTTCGACCACGTCGCCTTTTGATTGGAAATTGGATGAAAATCGTCAAAAACAAAACAAAACATTGGGATGATTTTTCAATAATCACCTCATAGATTTACCTGACTATTGTTCAAGCGATTTTTGAAAAATCGCTTTTGGGCGAATTTTCAAAAATCGCATTCAGTCAATTCCCAATCAAAAGCTAACGTGGTCAAAACAAATCTATTTTTATAAGTACTATTTAAACATGCATATTCTTGTTATTTTCTCGAAAAGTGAGCTGTATGGGCAAAATTTTCAATGTAAAATGGTTGGAGTAAACTAATATAACATTATGAATAACCGTAAATAATAAAAAATTATATAAGGACGGTAAAATAACATATAGAAGAAAATAAAGAAGAGAATAGAATTTTTTTTAAAAGTAGCGATAAAGTTGGAGATGATTCTAGTTTATTAGTATTTGTAGATTATATAGTTGACATAAAAGCATCTTTTATGTACTTTATTGTGTATTAAAGATAAACTTGCATACGTCCTTAAAGATACGCATTTTGGTATTACTTTATATTTTTATTTTATTTATTTTAGGAAACAGTACGCAAAATTAATTTTAATTTTATAATATTTTTAACTTGTTTCAATGTTTTCTTTGTAAACAACCCTTTATATCACTCTAAATAGAAGCTTTGATTGTTTGTACTTATTTGCAAACTTATTTACTTAGCATGCATTCACTTGCCACCATATCCAACTTGTTGTGGAAAATATTTCATAAATATCGCAAAAAAAAAAAAAAAAAAAAAAAAAAAAAAAAAAAAAAAACCAAGGATCTTGCTTACCGACTAAAAAATAACAAACAATTCAACACAAAGCCAATTACACTAATAATATGGACAATCCACTAACATCTAATCTCCAAAATAAGAGATAATATGGGGAAAACATAGGTCAATGTGGTTCGACGAAATGCCTTTTCACAGATCCAACAATTATATACTTTCATTTTCTTTCACCAGAGAGATTACAATTGAGAATAAAATTAAACTACTTTAGACTTAGCAACACTATAAAACCGTTAATTTTATCAGATTCTACAAATTGTGGTTTTTATTCAAAAGAAAAATAGCGGAAGCTCTCTCTCTCCATACGAAGATGGTAGCTATGGATTTTTCATATCACCAATAGAAGCTCTTTATCATTAGACTATAATTCTAGATTCATCATTGTTCAACCTGACAAATCCTTACCTAAAATATGAAAAGAAACAAATTTGACTTTGAACAGTCGAAAGGTCAATCGTTGACGCAAGATCAGCTGACTAGTTCGATCTAGAGCTCAAAATTGCATCTAGTGCAACGATCGTTCGAGGCAGGAGGAGGGTCGTCGACCTATCTCAGGCCTATGTTCCATGTTCACCTATTTTATTTTTCATCCAAATTCCAAACTTATGTATATTTAAACCACTGCCCTGATTGACCTTTTCTTCTTCTATTGCGAACCACTTTAAAAACTATTTAATTCAACATTCAATTTGAAACATATTTGAAATATACACGTTCAACACTCCATCTTGATTCAAATATACCTATCTCTCTAAATCACATTTCTCAACAAATTTTTGGATCTGTACTCCATGGATCTAAGTTTTATTTAAAAAGATATATTTTTGGGCGCCCCCATCCAAACATAACCTCCACTGAACATTCTTTTGCAAGCATAAGAAGGAAACCATCTACCTCAACAAACATATTGCAAAAAAATAATAATAACCAAGCACCAAAATTCTCCAGCATACCTGATGTTTGAACTTGTTGATACTAAAATCTAAAAGAACAATGCAGAAATAATACAATGCGTAACGATCCACTATTTCGAACCATTCGCATCCACACATATCGGACTTGAATTGCTCAAAATATCAGATTTTTAATTTATATTTGGCAAAACTCAGCATGTACAGTAAATAAATCAATCAAAGAATCATAGACACAGAGTAATATAACAATAAGCAGCAGAATAGAATAAATAATAATTCATGAAGCTATTATATAAACATCAGATTTTGAAATAAAATACAATAGAAATATCAAACACAATGAGGCCACGAATACAAACAGATGACTTCTCTAAACAAATCAATTAGAAAAGCTGAATAGATAAGATAAATCTTCAAGCAAAGCTCCAATCTCCAAACGTGAGTCTCAAATGTTGTGACACTCAGTCTAACCCGAGCGTAAAGCAAAACACAAAACACTCGAGTCAGGATTTACATTCTTGTGTTAATAAATTCAACTCAAATAAAATGTCAACTGAAATACAAGTAACTTAAAGGATGTTTGAGATTTTCATCCTCTAAGGATCCGTAAAACCATCTACTTTGTAGCAACATACGCTATTATAATATGTCTATAGTAAAGTAAAAGTATTAAATTAGCGTTATGGCGTTACCCATATCCCCCTTAACACATTTTATATATTCTCGTAGTCTATACAATGCCATGGGCTCCTTCATAAACTGGAGGTTTACCCAAAGGACGTCACATAGGTACGGTACAAAACAAACTCGTAGAATGCGCAATAGGGCATGCGACAAGGAACTCGAGGCAATGTCAGGGTAGATATACCGTTTGCGGATCAGGACTAGTGGTAATGCATAGCAGCTACTACCGCCCACCTCGTGACACACTCCCAAATCAAAGTGTGTACCCAATCAAATCACAAGAGCAATAGAATGGTATCGAAGAAATGTGTTCGATAGGAAGAATGACCTCATTTGGCCCGACGTAGCTCCTTTTTTAGCCGCATCAAACTGACTCACGGGAGTCGGGGCTATGTAAATACCATATAGAATCGCCACCAAACCATCCTACTTCATTCTGGAATCTCCACAACGTACACAGTTCTTAAAGTGGTTTTCGGTATTGGCAAAGAGTATGACAATATCTGATCCCGGTCTCTTCAACAACCAAATGCTTATTTCACACCGTGATCCTTTCAATTCAAATAGTTCATACATCATATCAAAATATCATATTCAATTCAAAACCATATAAATTCGATATCATTATTCACTTTAAAATAATATTCATTTCCAGAACTGTAACACTTTAAAATTTATAACACTTTCGAAATCGTAGCACTTCTGAAATCATAACACTTTTGAAATCATAACATTTCCAGCTTAAACAGTCTAGATATTAAAAATAGTATATAATAAATTAGTTATAAAATAAATAATTTATATATTAAAATAGTTTATACATATTAAAAATACTTTATATAAAATAGTTTTTTTCCAATTTAACAATAGATTCTAATCATATTAAATTCCACAAATTCAATTTGAATCCATTCCATTCTACCTATTTCAATTCAAAGTTCAAAGTTTCAAGTTTAAATATTCAAACATTTACAATATAATTTCATTTATATTTCAACATTTAGCTTTAAATTTGTTCAAGTTGAAAGTATTCACTTAATCCTTTCAATAACAATTTTTTAAATTCCCAACTTATAAATATAAAATATTCAATCTCAATTTATTCAAAGTTGAGAATATTCATTCAATCTCTTTTTTTCAAGTCAAGTTATAAATCAAGTTATAATCATATCTTTTCAGAATCTCAAAACTAATATGTTTAAATCAATTCTTCCTTAAATTCAATTATTAACCAATTTAAATTCCAAGCCAATATTAATTTATCTTTCCAACCTTTATCATTAAAGTTATAAATCTTTTTAAAAATATTAATATAAAATTTAAAATAAATATTTTGAACACATATTATACACTAATTAAATTAAATTTTATTAAATTAAATCTTATTATTAACTTTATTTATATTAAAACTTGTTTTATATATTTTAAAATGGCAAAATTTATAAGTAAAATCTTAAAATTTTATAGTTTCAAAACTAACTTAATTTTTTTTTTCAAACATAAAATTTTAAAAATAAAAAATTTAAACCTTTATGAAAATAACATTTATCTATATAATATCTTTAAATCAATATTTATTTAAGACCATATCTTTCCTTTCAAAACCTTGGAAATCATTTCCGAAATATATATAAACCAATGGTGTTTGTATAAAATTTTCTATCATATGGTCAAGTGATATGGATATTTATCATTTTAATCCGCAATTTAAATATCTAGGGGTATATATCATTTCAACCCGCAATCCCAAAATTCAATTTAATGAAAATCGCTTGAGTTTATAATTTCAACCCATAACGATTTTTCCCTATTTAACAATATCGTTCAGGTATGTATCATTTCAACCCATAGGGAATTCTAGACTAACAGGAAACTTGTAGAGTGAGTACAAATATGATAATAATAATAATAATATCAACAACAAGCATCTATGATCAGTAACAGATAAAATATAAATACATATCAAGGTGTCAGATGTCATAGGTGAACAGTTACAGATAATAACATATATATATATATAGCAAATTTAGATAACTAACAGCAGCATATTTCAATTGTCGTTTCAAGTGAAATCAATTTAATAAATATAAGAACGTTAATCGCGAGTGATTGCTCACCTTTCGAGACTATAGAGATTCGACAATAGAACAAGCTATGAATTCCAAAGCAAAGCAAGATTGGCACGAATTGGACGAGCAAAGCTGAAAGCTTGGAATTTAACGAAATCGAATCAAAACTGGATTGATGAAGGTAAATGGTATAAGTGAACTTATATATATAACTATATATAAAAGTCATATTCTAAATTCAAAACATATACATTAAATAAGATATACGTATTTAATTTCAAATCAAAATTTAACTTTAATATCAAAAAAAAAATCTATATATATATGTGAAAAACCAAATTCATATATACTTACACACAAAATAAACCTTTATGGTATATTTGAAAAAAAAATCAAACATTAACAAAATCATAATCTATGTCATTACTCTAATCAATACAGATAATAAATAATATAATAAAATCTTATACATTCTAACTGGTGTTGGTTGATGGCGTGGTGTTGGTTGATGGCGTGTCAGGTCCCTTTGGCATTGTTTTCTCCGTTTGGAGTGGACAGTGTGGTTCACTATCTTGGTTTTTTGTTTTGAGCCATAGCGAGGCCTGGTCAGTGTCGTTTTTGGCTTCGTATCGTCTGTCTATTCTGGTTGATCCCCATTGGTCTCTATGGAGATATTTCCCTGCCTGGGTCGATAGGCTTAGGCGGTGCTCCAGTCCTGATCGCATAGTGTACCCTGTGGCGGTTCACTATGCGGGCAGCCTGGAATATTACTAATCATTTGCGATTCGAGCAGGTGATAGCTCTGCTAGAGCCACCTTGCGAACCTCACCTGTCTCGCGGGGCTGTCTCATTAGTGACAGTCCGGCATGGGTTAGGTTCCTACAGCATCGTGGGATGCGTATTATTAGCTCCCCTACATACTTCCGTTGTTCTTTATCTGTTTCGGATTCTTCTGCTTCTCCACCTCTTAGTTGCTCTTCCCGTTGCTCTCTTCCTTCGTCTTCTTGCACCTTATCGATCACCATCCTGTTGCTTAGTGTAGAGGAAATTGCGTTGATTAATGAGCGGCTCTCTCGTCTTACCGAGAACTCTGATCCATCCAGATCCTCTTCTTCTCTTCCCGATTCGAAGGAGAGTTTAGGTGCTTCTTCGATGTCCGTGCCTAGGCGTCAGCCTATTCGCAGATCTTCTCGGCGTTGTTCGCGAGGCGCTTCCGCCATCCCCCGCACTATCCGTACTCGCTCTATAGCGGCGACTGAGCATATCGATAGGTCTGCTCTATCCTCCTTGTATCGTATCTGATTTGCGTCTGTGTTGTCTTTCTTGGCTTGTCTATATATTTCTTCTTGCTGTTGTCTTCATGACGAATTTCCTTTTCTGGAATATTCATGGTATCGGCAACGAAGCTTCCTTTGCTAGACTTAGGCGGATTGTCTGTAAGTATTCCATTGGTTTAGTGGCTGTTATCCCATTTTTTGGTCAAGACGGGAATAACAACAAATTGACAAGGAATTATGGATATCAGAACTGGAGATAAGGCTACAATGGATATCGTCAAAATTTTGTTGAACTCTGATCGGGACGAAATTGATTGGAAATGATGATAAGAACTATGAAAGGCTATGCTTCAAATTTCAGGTTAATCGGAGTTCGTATGGAGGAAATATGATGGATTCAAGGTGGGAGAGGAATGTTGTTCGAACCCATCAGGTTCGAACCCATCAGGTTCGAACCCATCAGGTTCGAACCCATCAGGTTCGAACCCATGAGTCTCGCATCGATGACACTTCGAGTCAATGGGAACTAGATGGGTTCGAAAGGAGTAACTTCAGTGCAATGGACATGAATTCGAATGATGGACATGGACTCGAAGATAGTGGATGCGAACGATAGATATGGATTCGTAGAAAGTGATGGATTCGAAGTTGGTGATGGATTCGTGGAAAGTGATGGATTCGAAGTTGCTATGGATTCGAAGTTAGTGATGGATTCGTGGAAAGTGATGGATTCGAAGTTGCTATGGATTCGAAGTTAGTGATGGATTCGTGGAAAGTGATGGATTCGAAGTTGCTATGGATTCGAAGAAAGTGATGGATTCGAAGATGATGGTTTCGAAACGATAGATACGAGGACTATGGATTCGAAGTAGAGCTGGATTCGAAGATGATGGACTCGAGAAAAATGAGTTCGAAAGACATGGTTTCGAAGAGGACGAAGCATGGGTTCGAACCAATCAGGACGCGCGAATTCTAGAACTTGGATCGATAATATATTCCAAACCGTTGATCCAAATGCAATGAAATTTTTACAGGAGCTTACATACATGTTGAAGAATGTTCACACCAAATTTCAGCTCAATTGGATGGATTCTTGATCGATTCGAAAGTCACTTCGAATCGATCCCAAACTGGGCACGGATTCCGAGAACACGGGCCTGTGGGCCCCCCCTCACGTGCCAAGCAACCTCCCCAGGTTTTAGGCGGGATTTCAGCCTTCCACGCCTAAAAATAGAGCCCCTGGTCATTCAGAAAAGGGGTCGGAAAATTTAGAGAGGATAGGCAAGCTCGGACGCTGCTAAAATCATTCCATAGCATCATTACTGCTATTTTCTTCAGATTTGGTCACTATAACTGTTGTAATCACTTGTAATCTTCAAGGATAATCAATAAAAGAAAAAAAATTGGAGTGGACGTAGGCCGGAGATAGCCGAACCACTATAAAACTTGTGTCTCTGTTCTTTACTTTTGGATTGCTGTCTATTATCTGTTGAGATTTGTTGTTTGTGTTTGAATATCACTAATTTATATTCATACACTGGTGCTTTCACGGTATTGGGTGTTTGTGACCAATTTTGACGCAAACATTTTGGTGCTTTCACTGAGAACGACTAGCACCCGCTACATCGGATCTAAAGAGTTTGAGGAATTTGGATTTGGAAGACAATGGCTAGACAGGATAGCAGAAGGCTAAGGGCTGAGAGAAGCCAACAAGGAGGAAGTCAGCAAGCATCCTCCGGAGGTGAGGAAGGACGGGCTTCGGTCTACATAACTCGGGATGAAATGGAAGCTATGGCCAATTCTTTGCAGGAGAGATTGTTGAAAAGTCAACAGGAAATGATGCAAACTTTCTTGGAACAAATGAGAGCTACAGGAATGCAGAACTTAGGAACAGCTACAGCAGTTGCGGATGCAGGACAAGGAGCTAGGATTGTGGAACCCAATGAAGGACAGGATACGGAGCCAGAAGGCAATCAACAAGGGCTTGGGGGCAGGTCCACAGGATTCAATGCAGAAGAACCTTTGGAAGGAATTCAACAAGCTAGAGCTAACGTTGCTGCTAGTGAGCCACATGAGGAATATGTACCAGAGTTCTCTCGGGGGCAAGGGGGGCAACCCCTACCAGACAATATAGGATTAGTAGAAATGATCAGGAAGACTGTGCGAGGTGGTTTGACAAACGGAGATTTGGAAGGAGTGAATAGAAGTCCATTCGTTCGGGAAATAAGGATGGCTCGGAATCCACCTAAGTTCAAGCTACCTAGCGTGGAGGTATATGATGGTAAGACGGATCCAACAGATCACTTAATGAGGTACACCAGACACATGGAGGTGCTGGGGGCATCGGAGGAAGTGATGGCCCGATGTTTCCCTTTGTATTTGAAGGACTTAGCTGCAATGTGGTTTAGGCAGCTGGGAGAAGGATCTATCAGGACTTGGAAGGAATTAGTGGAAAAGTTTCTGGGACAGTTTCGGGTTCACGTTAAGAGGCCGAAGAACGTGATGACTTTAACATCGGTGAAGCAAAGGATGGACGAATCGCTTAGAGCTTTTCTAACTCGATTCAGTGCGGCAGTCGCTTCGGTGGATCGGCCTGATCCATCAATGGTTTTAATGGCAGCGGTATCAGGAGTCAAGGAGAATTCGGATTTCAAGGTATCTCTGATACGAGATCCCCCGCAAAATCTTGACGAATTCTTTCATGAGGCAGAAAGGTTCCTTCGGCAAGAAGATGCAAGTGCGGATTTAAAATCGAAAAAGGTTAGTGCAATCGAGGTTGGAGCGGTATCCAAAAACGGTTCGGATAAAGATAAAGGAAAAAGGAAGTTAGATGACGACTCTGGAAACGCTAGAAAACGATGGAAGGATCCAAAGTTTTCCACATACACTGGATTGAACAAGACGATGGAGCAGATATACTTGGAAACTCGGAATCGCCTTCCCTACCGAAGGCCGGCTAGGAGGGAACCAACAGAGCGGGAAAGGACATCAGGAAGGCACTGTCTCTTCCATGATCTGGATGGACACGATACCAACAGCTGCAGGCACCTAAAGGACATAATCGAGGAGCATGTAAGGAATGGACAGTTACAGCAATATGTTGGAACTCGGGATGCAATGGTGGAGCAGGAGCAACCACCGACCACCTCACGCCGGGATGATGGGAGGCCCAGGGATGATCGTCGATTGATCATCCATTGACCAGGATAATATGGAATAAGTAGCAAGCTACTAGCAAACGGTAAAGTCATTTACACATGTACGAGGACGAAGATAGCCTCTAGGCATGCTCTGAATGATGATAAAGCGGGATGCTATGGTTTGTGAAATTTATTTCTTGCTTTTTAGATTGGACATTGCTTTTCTTTTTGGATTTGGTTTTGGAGCTTGGATTGAGCTCCTGGTTTTTCTTGCTTTTTTATTTGGATTTTCCTTTGGATGATTGTTTTTGGTTTTGGATGCTGGTTTGGATTTCTGGTTTTCTGGATTTGGATTTTCGATTTGAATTTTGGATTTGGATTTGAATTTTGGATTTGGATTTTGGATTTGAATCTTGGATTTGGATTTTGGATTTTGTAATGGATTTTGGTTGGACTTTTATCTGGTTTTTGATAAATGGTCGTCGGGTATGGATTATGCCTGGCAAGGGATGAGTCATCTTACCCAAACAAGGTGAATTGACTCATTCAGGTCGTCAAGTATGGACTATGCTCGGCAAGGGTCCGGAGTGACCAGGATTCGGCCTAGGACTTAGGCCCTCTATTATCATATATTATTTTCAGGTCGTCGAGTATGGACTATGCTCGGCAAGGGTCCGGAGAGATCAGGATTCGGCTTAGGACTTAAGCCATGACATTTTACAGCGCCCAGGGACACTGGGCCAAGGTCGTCGAGTATGGACTATGCTCGGCAAGGGTCCGAAGAGATCAGGATTCGGCTTAGGACTTAAGCCATGGCATTTTACAGCGCCCAGGGACACTGGGCCAAGGTAGTCAAGTATGGATTGCGCTTGGCAAAAACCCGGAGAGGTTGGCTCAACGTCCAGGGACACTGGACCAAGGACATCAAGTATGGATTGCGCTTGGAAAGAACCCGGAGAGACTAATTCAACGTCCAGGGACACTGGACCACGGTCGTCGGATGTGGATCACGCTTGGCAGGAACCCGAAGAGGTTATGGATTTGGGTATCGACCCGGAGAGGTCCTGGCTTCGGTTATTGGCTATCGACCCAGAGAGGTCCTGGCTTCGGTTATTGGCTATCGACCCAGAGAGGTCCTGGCTTCGGTTATTGGCTATTGGATAAGGATGGATTGGAACTTGGTTGTTGACTTCGAATGGATACGGAATTGGCTAAGGCTTTGGTTATTGGATATGGAATTGGACGTCGACTCTAAGCAGTCAAGGATGATATACTCTGGCAATATGGCTTTGGACTTCGGATATTGGATTCAGAACTATTCAAAACACGTCTTGTTATCACAAGGCATGTTTTGGGGGGCAAGCTGTTATCCCATTTTTTGGTCAAGACGGGAATAACAACAAATTGACAAGGAATTATGGATATCAGAACTGGAGATAAGGCTACAATGGATATCGTCAAAATTTTGTTGAACTCCGATCGGGACGAAATTGATTGGAAATGATGATAAGAACTATGAAAGGCTATGCTTCAAATTTCAGGTTAATCGGAGTTCGTATGGAGGAAATATGATGGATTCAAGGTGGGAGAGGAATGTTGTTCGAACCCATCAGGTTCGAACCCATCAGGTTCGAACCCATCAGGTTCGAACCCATCAGGTTCGAACCCATCAGGTTCGAACCCATGAGTCTCGCATCGATGACACTTCGAGTCAATGGGAACTAGATGGGTTCGAAAGGAGTAACTTCAGTGCAATGGACATGAATTCGAATGATGGACATGGACTCGAAGATAGTGGATGCGAACGATAGATATGGATTCGTAGAAAGTGATGGATTCGAAGTTGGTGATGGATTCGTGGAAAGTGATGGATTCGAAGTTGCTATGGATTCGAAGTTAGTGATGGATTCGTGGAAAGTGATGGATTCGAAGTTGCTATGGATTCGAAGTTAGTGATGGATTCGTGGAAAGTGATGGATTCGAAGTTGCTATGGATTCGAAGAAAGTGATGGATTCGAAGATGATGGTTTCGAAACGATAGATACGAGGACTATGGATTCGAAGTAGAGCTGGATTCGAAGATGATGGACTCGAGAAAAATGGGTTCGAAAGACATGGTTTCGAAGAGGACGAAGCATGGGTTCGAACCAATCAGGACGCGCGAATTCTAGAACTTGGATCGATAATATATTCCAAACCGTTGATCCAAATGCAATGAAATTTTTACAGGAGCTTACATACATGTTGAAGAATGTTCACACCAAATTTCAGCTCAATTGGATGGATTCTTGATCGATTCGAAAGTCACTTCGAATCGATCCCAAACTGGGCACGGATTCCGAGAACACGGGCCTGTGGGCCCCCCCTCACGTGCCAAGCAACCTCCCCAGGTTTTAGGCGGGATTTCAGCCTTCCACGCCTATAAATAGAGCCCCTAGTCATTCAGAAAAGGGGTCGGAAAATTTAGAGAGGATAGGCAAGCTCGGACGCTGCTAAAATCATTCCATAGCATCATTACTGCTATTTTCTTCAGATTTGGTCACTATAACTGTTGTAATCACTTGTAATCTTCAAGGATAATCAATAAAAGAAAAAAAATTGGAGTGGACGTAGGCCGGAGATAGCCGAACCACTATAAAACTTGTGTCTCTGTTCTTTACTTTTGGATTGCTGTCTATTATCTGTTGAGATTTGTTGTTTGTGTTTGAATATCACTAATTTATATTCATACACTGGTGCTTTCACGGTATTGGGTGTTTGTGACCAATTTTGGCGCAAACAGTGGCTATTTTAGAATTTTTGGGTTCTGGAGAGATTAACAAGGCTGTTCCGTCGCTTGGTTTTGGTGGTGCTTTGTCTAATATCTCGGGTAAGATCTGGATTCTTTGGTCCAAAGAATTCGTTGTTCGCCCTGTTTTTGATTCGTCACAACTGTTATCTGTCTTGTGTTCCTCTCCCTTTTTCCCGCAACCGTTCATTTTTTTGGTGGTGTACGCCAAGTGTGATCGGTTAGAGAGATTATCTCTCTGGGATGACATTATGTCTCTTGCTGTCCTCGGTTGCTCGCTTTCAGTGGTGGGTGGTGATTTCAATGTTGTCGCTAGCCAGGCTGAAAAAGTAGGCGGGTTGGCCGTCAATTGGCACTCGGTTTCTGATTTCAATTCTTTCATTGTGAGATCCAGGTTATCTGAAATTCCTTTCGTTGGCTCTGCATTTACTTGGTCTAATAACCAGGAAGGGCCGAATCGGATCCTCTCCAGGTTGGATAGGATTTTTGGGTCTGCTGATTGGTTAAATCTCCCCTTTTCCTTTTTTATTTCTCATCCCCATCGTGCTTGCTCTGATCATGCGCCGCTGGTTTTACGGTGCGCTTTGCGGTCCTTATCGGGACCTTCTTCTTTTCGATTCCTTAGTATGTGGAGTTCCCACCATAGTTTTTTACAGGTGGTGGAGGAATCGTGGTCCGCTTCCATTGTGGCTGCTCCCATGGGGGCTTTCTCTCGGAAACTAAAGCGTCTTAAGACTTGCCTTAAGACGTGGAACTCCCTTGTTTTCAGGAACATTTTCGATCGTGTGCGAGCGCCCGAAGAATCCCTGATTCTTGCCGAATCTTTGTTCGACGAGAATCCTTCATCTGAAAACAAGGACATTTGGGCTTCCGCTCAACTGGCTTTCTCTTCGGAACTCCGCATTGAAAACTCCTACCTCCGCCAGAAGGCGAGGATCAAGTGGGTGGTCGAAGGTGATTCAAACTCGAAATTCTTCCATTCTTCTATCCGGAAGAAAGCTAATTTGCTTTCTATTCGAGAGATTTTGAGAACGGACCAATCTGTGGCTTCGACTCTGTCTGAAGTAATAGAGGTTTTAGTTTCTCATTTCCAATCTTATCTGGGTTCTCCTTCTGTGTCCGGCCCGTTCTCGGACATCCTGTCCTTTATTCCTCGGCTTGTTCCTTCTGAGGGTAGTGCCGTTTTAGCTTTACCGCCTTCGTCAGATGAGATTCGTGCCAGTGTCTTTGCTCTCAGCAAGGATAGTGCCAGTGGGCCGGATGGTTTTAATGGGTCCTTTTTTCGAAGTACCTGGCATATCATCCAATCGGATTTATGCCTGGCAATTCAGCATTTCTTTTCTGGAGCCGCTCTTCCCATTAGCTGGTCTTCCACTAACTTGATCCTTATCCCTAAGTGTGATAATCCTCGGGCGTGCTCGGAGTTCCGACCGATCAGCCTGTGTAACTTCGCCAACAAAGTAATTTCTAAGGTACTGGCCATTCGTTTGGCTCCGTACCTTGACCGCATTATCTCCTCCTCTCAGGCAGGTTCTGTAAAAGGTCGTTTGATCACTGATAACGTCCTTTTAGCCCAAGAACTTGTTTCTCAGATTGACCGTAAGGTCAGGGGTTCTAACATTATTTTCAAACTTGATATGGAAAAGGCCTATGATCGTATGTCTTGGTTTTTCATCATCAAGGTTCTTCGTGCCTTCGGTTTTCCTGAAACCCTTATCGATTTGGTTTGGAGGCTCATTTCCAACTGTTGGTTTTCTGTTATCATTAACG
Organism: Allium cepa; assembly: GCA_030765085.1. Lineage (NCBI taxonomy): Eukaryota > Viridiplantae > Streptophyta > Magnoliopsida > Asparagales > Amaryllidaceae > Allium > Allium cepa. The sequence continues at coordinate 663,207,811 of CM060940.1, read as the reverse complement.
GATCGGCCAATGGTTTTTTCAAAGCTGGTAGAGGTATCCGTCAAGGCAATCCTCTATCTCCTACTCTTTTCATTATCGCGGCCGAGGCTTTCGTTCGTGGCATCCACACTTTAACGGTCTATGGTCAAATGCACCGTTTTGGTCTTCCGAGTGGGTGTCCGCTTGTCTCCTCTCTGTCATTCGCGGATGACATTGTCATCTTCTCCAACGGAAACCGGTCCTCTATTCGCCGCCTTATTCGGTTCATTCAGTTGTACGAGAGGTGTTCGGGCCAACTGGTCAACTCGGAGAAGAGTTGCTTCATTCCCGCGAAGGACATGGGCCAGTTGAGAGTTTCTTGGGTCGAATCTTTTACCGGGTTTAGGGCAGCTTCCCTCCCTCTTCCTTATTTGGGTATTGTTCTCTACAGAGGAAGGAAACTTAACGCCCTTTTCGATCCGCTATCAGACAAAGTTAGGGGAAAGATTATTCGTTGGAATGCGTCTCTCCTTCCTCAAGCTGGTAGATTAGTGCTTATCCAATCGGTTTTGAGCTCTATGGGTATTCATATTTTCGCCGCGATGACCCCTACTTCCTCCTTCTTTCGATCGTTCCAATCTTTGGCTTCATCTTTCTTCTGGGGATCGAAGGTTGACAATCGCCGTCATCAATGGGTATCTTGGGATGTCATCTGCCGTCCAAAGAGTGAGGGTGGGTTAGGATTGCGTAATCCGAAGGACATCTGTTTGGCTTTCGCTTGCAAGTTGTGGTCCAGGTTTGGTACTAACGACTCATTATGGGCGAAATTCCTTCATGCTAAGTACCGGAGACTGGCTACTTCGGGCTATTCCGGTTCTCCTTCTTACGCTAGTGAGACTTGGAAGCATATGCAATCGGTCAAAGTGCTCGTTGATTCTCATAACGGCCTCTCCAGATGGGATGGAGGTCCGTTCTCTATTCTTAGGGCCTGGTGCTCTTCTAGAATCCCATCTCCTGTCCTTCCCATTTTTTCTTTCATTTGGGACGTCCGTATCCCTCCTAAAGTGTCTCTCCTCATGTGGCGATCCTTCCATAATGGGCTTTCGGTTGACGAGAACCTTCAGCGGATCGGCATTCCTTTTGTTTCCTGTTGTAGATGCTGCGGCAACGGGGAAACAGAATCGGTGGATCATTTGCTCTTCGCTGGCTGGTGTGCCAGATCCTGCTGGAATTACTTCGGTAATTTAGTGGGGGTCCGTGGTTCCATCACCTCGTCGATTGATTTACAGTCCTCTTGGTGGTTTCGTAGTTCTGGTCGTTCCCTTCGTTCTATCATCTTTCGCTTGATTCCTTGTCTGATTTGCTGGCACATTTGGTGTGCCTGGAATAAGGCAATTTTTGACGAGACTCCAATGGACCCCCTCTCCGTTATTCGAAGAGTTAGGGATGATGTTTACTTGGCGTTTCGTGGCCGTCCTTTCAGAGGAGCAGTCAACTCTCGTTCCGGACGCCTGGTGAATCTTTTATCGATCTCCTGTACTCGGTCTGCTATTAGAGCTGGAATTGGTTGAATGCCGTTCCGAAGACTGGTGGATCTGTCTACCTAGTCTCCTTCTTGACCGTCTTCCCCCCCCCTTTATTATCTCATTATGGGACTATTGCTTTCAGGATGTGGCATTCAGGGGTGTTCTAGTTTCTCCGTCCTATACCTGTTTGGAGCTTGCTTAGAGGAATTCCGTTGCTCCTTTCCGGCTGTCGGCCATACAGTTGCTGGGAGGTTGGCCGTTTCTTTCTTATGTTATCTTGGAGGGTCTTCTGTTGGGCTTGATCTCTACTTGCATGGTTGATTCTCAACATCGTTTTCGAGCGGTGGCCTTGCCGGAGCTCGATTACGATGTTGGATGGGCGGTGGGTTCCTGGTGCTTATCGGGTGTACGGTGTGCCTGCTGGCAGAGGTCCTTTACTTTCGCTTCTTGTTAGAGTTTTTTGGTTCCTCTTTTTTTGGTTATCTTTGTGTCCTTCTTACGAGTGTTCTCGTTTTTGTATTTCTATTTTTGGGGTTCGGTTACCTGTCAGGCTTGTTGACAGCTTTTGGTTGAGCTTTTATATCATTTTCTTCTTTAAAAAAAAAAAAGCTCATTGCAATGTAAAAAGTCTGTCACAAAATTGTATGTTGTTGCAACGTAATCACATATCACTTTCTATACAAAAAATAAAATAAAATTTATAACTAACATGTATATACTTTATAAAATCTAACATGAATAACTAATATATTATAAACAACTACACTTAAAACTTGCATAAAAAAATACTTTTATACTATAATATTGTAAACCTGACCTTATATATATTCGCATATTTAAACTGTAAGATATAAACAAAAAAACAAAGCAGCTCATATATAAATATATACTAACATATAACTTACACATACATATCAATAAAACAGTACTTACATATATTTGAAGTAACTGTAAACTAATATGCATATAAGACTAAAAAAATCAAAGGTATACGTAAGTTTAATGCGCACACACATACATCATACTGCTTCATAGCAAACAAAGTCTAATATATATATATATATAGCAACTCATATAATATAACACTTTAAACAAAACAAATATTTGTATATCGATATGTAAATATCATTAAACACATATAACACTGTAAGCATATATATATATATATATATATATATATAAACTATAAAACTTATATATCATAAACAAATAATATATATAACTTATTAAAAAATCATATATGCAACATACAAAGCCTTTGAATATACACTGACTATAATAATTTACATATATATAGATAAACATCAATATGCGAACTACTTATATATTATATTATACATCAAAGCATTTCTATACATATATTTAACTTGAATCATGTGCAGCTTACATATGTTATATTTTAAAAACAGTATGTAACAGAAAATGTATAAATTATAACTATATGTATAAATATATATTGTAACATATAAATCAGCATACATATTATATATATTACAGACAACTCTGTATATAACAAACGAATGTGTATATATATATCCTCTATAAACTATCATAATATATATATATATATATATATATATATATATAATACCTTCATATAGGCAAAGAAGTGAAGGAGGATGACATGGATGGCTGCAAAGTTGAGTCGGAGGAGAGGAAGCATGCGGTTGGTGAGTAGCACCTCGGTGGAGAAAGGTGAAACAAGGCACCTAGGTGGTCGCGCGGAGATTGGAGCAGAAGAGCTGTAGGGTGAAGGTGGATGACGCTTCGGAGATGGCTGTTGCTGGAGAGTTGAAGGGAGAATGAACTGAGCAAGGTTGGAAGGTTCACCAAGGCGGTGGCAGGAGAATGCTTGCGTACAGGATGAGGATATAAAGAGTCAAAAGCTGGGGATAAACAGGCAAAAGGTAAAGCGAAGGTGGGGAAGAGAATAAAAGATATAAATTTTATATTATAAATTTTCTTGGACCGAAAATAGAAATTGAAGGGAACGAAGGAAAATGAACAGCTGGGATATAAAGAGTCAAAAGCTGAAATGATAATTGTTGATGGCTGTTGGTATTGTCCAGGATGAGCAATGAAAGGACAGATGGAAAACAGAAGATTTTAAAACCGGGACCGATACGAAATCGTTTTTTGATTTTTCGACGCGTATCAGACATTGAAGCAAAAATATAATATAATTCTGATATTACCATGACGAGACGATCAAAACGGTATGCAGTTATTAGTGGTATGACCATCCTACCAAAAGTCGATATTCGGTACCAAAAATTCTGCTAATTTGCCGAAAATAAAATAAACTAAGCAATATCAATCCAAATTTGACAAAACGAAATATGACGTCTCACTCAGAAGATGGTTTACAAATTTATTATATAAAAATATTCAGGTTTGAGGAATATTTTGTTAACATCTAATATTAACTGATTTTAAATTGAAATAAATTACATAATAAACTAATTTTTCATACTTTCAAATAAAATTTACCATTTACTATGTTTAAATAGACGTATTTACAAATATCAAATTTTTATTTCAAAATTTAATCATTTAAACATTCATAAAATTCGGTTTAATTACGTTATTAAAACCATTAAAAATTTACAGGTCGTTGCATAGTGTTTCTCCTACTTTATACCATGATCAATTACTTAATATTATATGCTTTAATCTCATTCCTAAGAATTTTGCTGGACTTCTTATCTTGGTTGTATCTTCCCTCGCATGTCTCAAGCCTAAAAGCTCCATTTCTCTAGTCCTTTCTTCTCATACGACCTCTACTCTTCAACTATTATCCCCAGTACCCCTAGACAAATTTCTCCACCTCACCAAAGCTTTACACCAACATTCCAACCTCCACATGAAGGTATTTTCTTCTAACTTGGTTACTAACTTCCCTAAGGCATTTGAAAACGCCTTCAGGAATTAACAAAATCATTGGTTAGTTAACTCCCAAAAGACTTTTTTGGCTTCCTGTAATTAATGCAAACCCACACACATCAACTAAACACATAACAACTGTTTTAGCAACCCCATCCGCACCAAATGAAACTTGATTAACTAAAATACATTAACTTAATGATTTGTTAACATATCATGTTATGGGATTATTTACTACAAATGTCTTAGCTCAATCATGATTAGGCAATAAAAATTCCAAACCAATTTAAAGATATCTCCAAACATGATTATTCATTTGTATAATCACACACACACACAAAATAAAAGAAAACAAACAGATACACACAAATTCTTTTCTTTTTTTTTGAAATGTGTTCAAGCTTTATTGATCTGGGCTTTGCTGCCCAAGCTACGACATCTAAGTAAAAAAAAAAAGAGGAAACATGCAGCATTCAGTTTATTGACTCCTCACTACCGACATAATTAACTTTACACAAAAACTCTAAACTTTCCTTTCCCTCCTTTTCGTATTCCTCAACTACTCTGTAGATCCGAGATAAAATCTTATAACGGCTCAAAATTTCAATTCTCATTGCTTAGTATCCTTAGACAACTTCATCAGTGCCTCCAAGTCGTCTTCAGCTTCAATAATCAATTTTTCCTTTATTCTCTTCAAACTCAATTGCATGTCAATTTTAATCATGTCACTAACTTATTTTGCGCTTTCCTTTATCTTTTCGAAACTTCTGCTATTGTGTTCCTTCCAAAAGTACCACACTACCGATGTTATGGCTATGTTGGCTACTTTGGATGTCAGATGCGACTTGTTCCAGTATTTAGGTATAAAATTTCTTCCTTAAATTCTTTGGCTGAAATGTCGTTTGTTAGCTTCGGTTTTATGCTCTATCATATAGATCTACTAAACTAACATTCAAAAATTAAGTTATCATGACTCTCATCATAATATATGCACAAAACACATTTCTTTCATTAGTCACACCCCATTTCATTTGTCTTCTTTAATTCCTAGTCTTCCTAAGGTCGCTTTATATGTTGTAAAAGCCATTTTTTGACATGCTTGTAACGACCCGTGTTTTTGATAATAAAAAATATTCAATTTAAAAATTAAATTTTATTATTTATAAATGAAAAAATATATTAGAATATAATTTAATATTATTGATTGAGGTAACCGACAACTGTTTTAATGTAATTTCAATCAACTGTAATAATAAAGGTTAATAGGGAATAAAATTAAATGATGTATTAAAAAGAGAAATCATAGGTTATTTAATTTAATTGGTTTTAACATGCAATAAGAAATCAATTATTTAAGGCATAAATTTGTTAACCTTTATTTGCGAACAATCAATTTATAAATGTGACAAGCATCATTGTCCCAGTGGTTAAGTGATTCGACTTTGGTGCGAGAGGTCACAAATTTGAAACTTGCATAGCGTGATTCGTATATTTATTGACAAATGATTTGTGGTTTATTGTCCCTGTGACATATTGTATCTAAGTACCATTTCAAAAAAAATCAATTTATAAATGTGTTTAAATTACTAAGATGAAGCAATTTTTTTATTTCTCATCTTATTATTAAATCCGTTTGAAATTAATTTTGTAATAAATGGAATTCAATGCAACTAAATATTTCAATTAATATGAGCAACGATGTTAACTATAGAGTAACGAGTATTTTTTTTTTCGAAACAAGAATTATATAAATAAACAACACTAGCTGTCAACAAGCCTGACGGTAACCAACAGTAAAAGAAACCCAAAATCCGGCGAAGCAAGCCGAAACGGGAAAAAACAAAATAAGACAGGAAAAAACGAATAAATCAGCCGACAGAAGGCGAAAAGACAAAACACGGCGAAGAAGCCGCTAATAAACACAACAAAATCAGAATAAGCGGAAATAGCTGCCGAAGGTTCCTCCCAGAGGAGGAAACAATACAAAAGGATGAGATTCAGCAAAGGCAGCCGAAAAAGAGAATGGCGAAAACAAGAACCAGAATAACGACCACCCAAATCCAAGCATTATAGAAGAAATAACAGACCACATACCAAACATATAAAACCGGAGCCTGCAACCAGAAGCCACTAAATCAGAGAAAAAAATAGGGGGGAATTACGGAGTCGGGTAAGTCAGAACCACCTGGCTAAAGGACGCTCATCAACCAACTCCCGTCCTATTGGGAGGCTGAGAACATAAAATAGATAACAGAGCCACTAGATGCCAGAACGAGAGCTAATCGATCCCTTGAAAGGTCTGCCTCGAAAAGCAAAAAAAACATCATTCCTAACCCGACGAATAACGGAGACGGGATCCATGGGAGTTTCCTCAAAAATTGCCTTATTCCGCGCACACCATAGGTGCCAGCAGATCAGACAAGGAATTAAGCGAAAAACAACAGAACGAAGAGATTTACCTTTGATTCTGTTCCACCAGGTCAACTGTAAATCCTCCGACGAGTTGTTGCTACCTCTGATACCTAAAAGATTACCGAAATAATTCCAACAGGATCTGGCTGAGAAACCGGTAAAGATCAAATGATCCAAAGATTCCGAATTCCCGTTGCCGCAACACCTGCAACGGGAAACAAAAGGAATACCAATCCGCTGAAGGTTCTCATCAACTGGCAATCCCGTATGAAGGGTTCGCCACATGAACAGAGACACTTTAAGAGAGATTCTGGCGTCCCATATGAAGGAGAATATAAGGAGAATGGGGGATGACAGACGAGTCGAACTTCAAGCTTTCAAGATGGAAAACGAACCACCATCCCAACCGGATTGGCCGCCGTGGGAGTCAGAGAAAGGTTTGACCGATTGCATGTGCTTCCAAGTTTCACTAGCGAAGGAAGGAGATCCGAAAAAGCCTGCGGAGGCCAGACTATGGTACTTGGCTCGGAGGAACTTCGCCTAAAGGGAATCGTTAGTCCCAAACCTGTACCACAGCTTGCAAGCAAAAGCCACACAAATATCCTTAGGATTTCGCAATCCAAGCCCGCCCTCGTTCTTGGGGCGACACACCACGTCCCAAGAGACCCAGTGATGACGGTGATTGTCAACCTTTGACCCCCAGAAGAATGAAGAAGCCAAAGATTGGAAAGACCTGAAGAAAGAGGCGGTAGGGGAAATCGTTGCGAAGACATGAGTACCCAGCGAGCCTAACACCGACTTGATAAGAACCAATCTTACTGCCTGAGATAGAATCGAAGCATTCCAACGAATGATCTTTCCCCTAACTTTATCCGTCAGAGGATCGAATAGGGCGTTAAGTTTCCGGCCCCTGTAGAGAACAATACCCAAGTATGGAAGCGGTAGGGAAGCCGCCCTGAATCCTGTGAACGAATGGACCCAGGAAACCCTGGAAGGATCCATATCCTTCGCATGAACGAAGCAACTCTTTGACGAGTTAACGAGCTGGCCCGAGCATTGCTCGTACTGATGGATAAAGCGAATCAGGCGACGAACAGACGGCCGGTTACCATTGGAGAAAATGACTATGTCATCCGCAGAGGATAAGGAGGAAACGAGCGTGCACCTACTCGGAAGACCAAATCGGTGAACCTGGCCGAAAATCGTTAAGGTGTGGATCCTTCGTATGAAAGCTTCAGCCGCTGTCACGAAAAGAGAAGGCGATAGAGGATCACCCTGACAGAGACCCCTACCAGCCCTGAAGAATCCATTGGCTGATCCGTTAATGAGGACGGAAAACCAACAGTTAGAGATAAGTCTCCAAACCAAATCGTTAAGGGTTTCTGGTAGCCCAAATGCACGCAGAACTCTAATGATGAAAAACTACGACATACGATCATAAGCCTTCTCCATATCAAGTTTGAAAACAACATTAGAACCTCTAACCTTCCTGTCAATCTGGGAAATCAGTTCCTGGGATAACAGGACATTATCAGTGATTAGACGACCCTTCACAAAACCTGCTTGAGAGGAGAAGATGATACGATCAAGGAACGGAGCCAAACGAGTGGCCAACACCTTAGAAATAACTTTGTTGGAGAAATTACACAAGCTGATGGGACAAAATTCCGCGCATGACCGAGGGTAATCACACTGCGGTATTAAGACCAAGTTGGTGGAAGACCAACTAATTGGGAGAAGACTGCCGGTAAAGAATTGCTGGACAGCTAAACAAAAATCCGACTGAATGATAGGCCACACACTCCGATAGAAAGAACCGTTGAAACCATCCGGACCGCAAGCACTGTCTTTGCTAAGGGCAAAGACGCAAGCACGGATTTCCTCCGGAGTTGGCGGAGCAGCCAAAACGTCGGTCCCCTCAGAAGGGATCAATCTGGGAATGAAAGAGAGAATATCCAGATCCTGATCCGCCACAGAGGGGGAACCCAGAAAAGATTGAAAATGAGACAATATGATCTCCTTAACTTCAGCCGGAGAGGACGCCAAAGAAAGATCCGGTCTCAAAATTTCTCGAATGGAAAGAAGGTTGGCTTTCTTACGGATGGAAGAATGGAAAAATTTGGAGTTCGAATCCCCTTCGACCACCCATTTTACCCTCGCCTTTTGGCGAAGATAAGAGTGTTCGATACGAAGCTCCGAAGAGAAAGCCAATTGGGTCGAAACCCAATTCTCCCTGTTTTCGGCCGAAGGGTTCTCGTCGATCAAAGAATCGGCAAGAATAAGGGACTCCTCAGCTGCTCTAACACGGTCGAAAATGTTCCTGAAAACCAGGGTATTCCAGGACTTAAGGCTAGCCTTTAGACGTTTCAGCTTTTGGGAAAAAGCCCCCATGGGAGAAGTTGATATATGAGAGGACCACGACTCCTCTACAACCTGATGAAAGGAGTGATGGGAACACCACATACTGAGGAAGCGGAAAGATGTAGGCCCCGAGAGAGATCTAGGAAAGCATCGCAATACTAATAGGGCATGATCAGAGCAGGCTCGATGAAGATGCGAGGTAGAGAAAGAAAAAGGTAGATTGAGCCAATCAGGGGACCCAAAAATTCTGTCCAACCGAGATAGAATCCGGTTCGGACCCTCCTGGTTATTAGACCAGGTATAAGCCGATCCCACAAAAGGAATTTCGAAGAATCCTGAGCTCACAATGAACGAATTGAAATCAGAAACCGATGAGCGGTTAATGGCCGCCCCCCTAAGTTTCTCAGCCTGACTAGCGACAACATTGAAATCACCACCCACAACAGAGCACGAAAAACCCATCTCAGCTAGATGAAGAATATCATCCCACAGGGATAATCTCTCCATCCTATCGCACTAGGCGTACACCGCCGAAAAAAGAAAAGGATGAGGAAAATGAGAAGCAGAGCAAACCACAGAGATAAGCTGGTCCGAGTCAAACAAAGGGTGGACAACACAACATTTGGACCAAAGAATCCAAATCTTTCCCGAAAAATTGGACACAGCACCTCCAAACCCAAGCGACAAGACAACCCTGGTAATCTCTCCAGACCCTACAAAAGGTTCTAACAGAGCTACCAAGCAAACAGAATGTTTGCGGACAATGCGCTTCAATCTAGCGTAGGAAGCCTCAATGCCAATACCACGAACGTTCCAGAAAAGAAAATTCAACATGAAAGCCTGAAAACAGAGGAAAATAAGACAAGCCAGGGAAAACAGAACAGAACCAACTCAAATAAGATACAATGATGAAAAAGCATACCGATCTGTCTGCTCAGTCGCCGCTATAGAGCGAGTACGGATAGTACGAGGAGTGGTGTGGGGACCTCTCGTTCGGCGACGAGAAGGTCTATGAACACGGTAAGCCAATACCCGAGGGATGGTCTCGGCAGAGACCTGAGCCGGCTCCAACGAATCCGAAAGCCTAAGAGAAGATCTGGATGGAGCTGAGTTCTTAGTTAGGCGAGATAGGCGAGCATTAATGATCGCAATCTCCGCTTCGCTAAGCATCGGAATGGTAATGGATAAGGAACAAGAGGACGATGGCAAGGAGCAAAAAGAAGAGCAGAAACCAGACGATGAGGCTGAAGACACCCCGACAGACGGGAGAAATCGGAAATATGTTGGGCTACTGATAATATGCAACCCACGGTGCTGTAGGAACCTAAACCAAGCCGGACTGTCACTGATGATACAGCCTCGCGCGACAGGTGTGGTTCGCACGATGGTCCTAACAGAGAGGTCAACATAGGGAGTCGAGGAAAGCCGACAAAATTCCCAGCTTTCCGCATAGTGATCCGAATCTGAGACCACTATGCGAACAGACCAAGAATATCGCCCAAGCCACTCGATCCTGGCTAAGAGCGTTCTCCGTAAAGACCACAGAAGATCAGCCATCGAATGAAGACCCATGATAGCCATATACGACACAGAATCAGCCTCGCAATGGCAGTAAATCAAATACCAACAAAAAGACCAGCACTGACCGCTCCAAATGAAGCGCTCACTGTCTTCATGACCTGTCATGTCACCAGTCCGGACTGAGCAACCATGCCAGGGAGCACACACCTAAGCGTGTCATGGATCATAATCAATAAAGAAACACCATCAGCCCATGAACAAACAACAGCAGCAAATTCTCCAACAAGGAACAAAGCAGAAAGCAGAGAAGATGAACTCACCTGCCAGCTCAACCCACAACTTACCTGGGGAGCTCTCTCAAGGTTAAACCGAAAGAACCGACCACCAAGATCCCACTAGCCAAATAACTGACTGACTGGCCACCAAGATCCCACCAAGATCCCACTAGCCAACCAGCCAGCTCAACCTCAGCATGAGAAACGAACAACCCAGCATATGCTGAAAATACCCGTAGCAAATCATCAGAGACGTCGGCCAAAGCATCAGGCCCAAAGAAAACAGCAGCAAGCTGCAACCGAGGCAAGGAATCACCGAGCTCAGAGCTACATGGGGCGGTGAAATCCCCATCAGCCACGGTGACATCCATGTACCCCCCATCGCACACCACAGAACCATCTGAAAACGGCACTAAACCAACAGTAATATGCTGAAACAAAGCCAAGGCAGCAGCTAGTTCAGAACTTGATGAGGCGATGAAATCCCCATCAATCTGCTCACTAACCACACACCCAAAATTGCAAACCACCACACCCACCATCACCCCCTCCTCCCCACAAGGCAAAAAGTCCCATGCTGTCGAGAAACTCAGAGAAGGCTCGAAATGAGCATTGAAATCCCGTCTCTGGCCAGTCCCCGAATAGCCAACACAAGCAGACGACAGCAAATAATCATCATCCAACGACCATCGCCCGTATGGAGGAGGACGCGTCACCAATTCATCGATGAAAATCGACGAAATTTCCATAAAACAATTCTCAACCATCAAGAATCACGATCGACACAAAGCTCCAAATTGAACCATAGAGTAAACCCTAATGTCCACCGAGCTTGCATTGGAAAAAGTAACCGAAATAGGAGCAGCCACCTCCGCCAATAAGGCAGAGGCAATAGCGACATATGGTGGACAATCGCGCAAGAAATTGCCAAAGAGTACGAACTCGTCAACATACGAGAACGACATCGTATCACCCAAGTAACCACAGATCTGACGAAGCCGAGGGACGGCAATAGTGAGAGCTGATGTTGAGAGAGAGTCGCAAGAGGAGAGGAGCAGAAACAAACGCGAGAAAAAGAAATCGCTCAGAGAAGAGAAGCCATTTTTATTACTGTTGTCTTGTTTTTGTGTTTTCGTATGATGCAGAATCCCATAACTATAGAGTAACGAATATAATAAAGGGAAACTTATGTTAAATAAAAATTCATAAGAGAATTGTTTATTTAACATAAGGGCATTTAAAACAAAATAAAAGGATTTGTTTGAAATTTAAAATATAATGAATTAGGGTTTCATTACTGTTGTAATTTAATGTTGAAATTAATTTAATATTTAAATCTTGGATTTCAAATAGAAAATTTAATTTTAAAAGATTATTAATTCATGTTTTACCAAGAATGATGGTAGAAAACTTTTAATTTAGAATTAAAAGAGATTAAACCATTTTAATAATAATTCATTTTAATTAACGCGTAAAAATGAATATATTTCGATTTTAAAGCTAACTTCAATATACTATGAAGCTAGGGTCTGAAATTAGTTTCATTGAGTTTAAAAATATTTAAAACCTATATTTTGACATATAGGATAACGAGCTTTTCGGGCCTTTGTTATTGCTATAGCCTAATCGATCTATCACATCCATTTCTGTTCAGTTTTGCCTATATATATGTTGTTATGAAACCCTAGCAGTCTTCTATTTTATTTTCTGTACGTACATTCAGTTCTAATCTACTCCTCCTCGACGGTCATTATCCCAAAACCCAAATTACTGATTTTAAATCAAAATCAAAACTTCAAACTACTCAAACCCTACCATATAATATATCCTTGTGAAGCTCTCGACGAATGGAATCAACATCGGCAATTATTTTTTCAATTGGAGGCTCCGTTTGTCTAGAAATTGGCAAATCATTCTCAGCTATCCATTCTAGGGTTTGGATTCAATGGTGGATCATTGACCATTCGACGATCAGGAAGCACTGGCGTATAGAGGTCACGAAGCAGAGTCAATCCATGGTGGTCGATCACCTTGGATCAGCATGAGTTTGTTAGAAATGGAGAATAAATGGCGACGATGGTGGAGCTTCTAGGCTTGACCGTTGGTGGCGGCGCGGGTCCACTGGGTGCGGCCGGTGGTAGCGAGCACGATGGCGAGGTCTTATGTGGTTGGAGGTGAGTGAGGTGAAGGTGATATCGACTTGAATGTGGCGGTTGTGGCTTGTTTCTGGGTTCTGTTGTTCGTCGTTTAAGGTTGGGGAAGATTTGGTAAATTACTCTTTTGCCCCTGTGTATATTTTAATTAAAATTTTAAATTCAAACTTCTAACGTTAATAGCTTTTTCATACAAGCTCCGATTAACGCGCGATTTCTTTCGTTAGACTTGTATTAAAGTTCCGAACAACTAGAAGCTTGTTTGGTTGAATTTGAAGACTGTTCAGATTTTAGGCTTTTATTGGGTTTTTAGTGGGCATTAAATCAAAGGTGAGTGATTAAATCCACTCACGTAGTATTAAATTTTCTTATATTAGTTGAATTAAAATTTTAAAGTGATAAAATTTTATTGGTTGCTATTTGGTAGTTTAAATTGACATTCAAATTAATTTGAATTTTTATTTAATAAAATTGACATTTAAATTAATATTGAATTTAATTGTTGGTTAAACACCGATAATTGATAATTAGTAACTGTTATGATACATCGGTTGATTTGGACGTTGATTGTAATTGGATGTCTATCGATTGTTATGTTGGATGTATGGTTGTTATTTATTTTGATATATCCCTGTTATTATCCTATTTGTTATTTGACATCTAATAAATGGTCATTTGAATTATTTCAAACAAAATGGAAAATAGGTTGAAATGATATATATCTACATCATTTAATTTTAGGCTGAAATGATATGTATCCATCTATGTAATTAAAATTAAAATATCAGATCATTGGCTATATGGTAGAAAATTATATACGGACACCGGATTTGGTTAAATCAAACAGTTTCAAAATCTTGAATTTAAATTGGTTTAAATGATATTGTTTTAAAGGAAATAAAAATTGGATTTATATGAACTAAATTGTTTTCTAAATTTGAGTTTTGAAATGTTGAAATTTTAATTGTTTAAATGAAATATTTTAAGGGATTTAATTTGAAATCTTGAATTGAATTTGAGAAATGACTAAAATTAAATGAAAGTGAATTATTTTGAAGGTTTAAAATTTAATTTAAACTTTGAATTTATTGTAATTAAAGTAGTTTAAATGGTATTTCGAAGTTTCAGATGTGAAATGGATTTAAACTAAATTGTTTAAAAATTATAATTTGAGTTGAAACTTTTAGGCTTTGAATAAATCATTTAAATTGAATTTGAAGTAAAGTTGGAAATCGTTTGAACTGAGGTTGATTTGAATTGAATTATGAATATGAGGTTTAATTGAATTTGAAGTCGAAGAGTTGTATTGGTTGTGATATGGAATTTGAACATGAGTTCAAATTGTTGTGAAAGAAGAAACGTTTTAATATAAACTATTTTAATATATAAATTATTTAATAATCAAATTCTTTTAAAATATAAACTAGTTTAATCATCTAAACCATTTTAATACTAAAACTATTTCCAATCATTAAAACTATGTTAATTACTAAAATTATTTTTCAGTATTAAAACTATTTTTAATTATTCAATACCATTTTCAATATTCAAACTGTTTTGAAGGGGTAATTATTTGGATTTAAATCATTGATTTAAATCCCAATGTTTCGATATGAAGGTGTAACCTGTTTTGAATTTGAAATAATTTTGAAGCGAATCTGATATTTTGATTTGGAATGTGACTTGTTCTTGAAATTTAAAAGAACTAACTGATGTATAAAATGTCATTTGGTTGTTAAAGAGACCGGGGCCGAATATTAGCATACTCTCTGTCAATACTGAAACCACTTTAACAACCATGTACATAATGGATGTTATCCAGAATGTCGAGTTTGAATTGGCGACGTTTACTGGAATGAACAAAGAGAACAATGATGGATGATCTCACACTTGTGTCAATTTGAAATGACTAAAAAGGATAACTTTTTCCTAACCATTAAGGCTAGCTACCTCTAGCGACATATGTTTTCGTATTACTATTTATATTTTGACTTGATCGGTACATCTTGATTTGATTATAGGATGGATGTTCGCGGTGGGCCGTTAGGGGTTACCACTAGTCAAGCGACTCGAATTGGTAGTATCCTACCTTAGGCATTGCCTCATGTGCATTATCATACTTTTATCCTTATATGTGACCACTACGATTTTGTTTTAGTATAGTACCTATAGGGGACTCACTGGCTACCGACATTGCCGGTTGTGTTACCGGACCTGCATAAACTACCCGATTAAAAATGTTTTAAGGGGGATCAATGTAAAGACCTAACGCTATTTTAATACTTCACTTTACTAATAGACATTTCATATATAGCGTATCTTACTATATATAGGTAGTTTGACGGATCCTTAGGAGATGAAAATCCCGCAACATCTCTTAAGTTAATGCACTCACGTTGTACACTAGATAGGAGATGGAAAATCTCGTAAACATCTCTGAAGCTATACACTCATATTTACTTATTATTGATTTAACTTACATAAAAACTTTTAGTTTTGACTCGAATGTTTTGTCTTTTAATTACGCTCGGGTCAGCCTGTGTATGTTAATGTTTGAAGACATTATTCATAGAAGATGGAGATGGAATTTCTACACCGTATTTACTATTATTATTCCGCAACATCATTTTTGGTATGTTTATTGATTGTACTTTGATTATGTTGTAAAAATTGTGTAATCAAATGTATATTGTAAAACAACTTCATGAACTGTTTATTTGATTATTATATTTTGTCATTTAGCTGTAAGATTTGTGTTTTGCTTTTCTTCTTTTCTCTTATTTTCTTATTTACCTATTGATAATCTACCCTTTTGAATGAATTGAGTTAGACATATTGGTTTATTTTCGATTTAAACCATCCAAAAAGGTGGATCGTGATAGTTGGTATCAGAGCTTTGGTTTAGAGATACCTCTGCCTATTGGGGATAAACTCATTAGAGATAGAGTTAGTAACACCCTAGAATGAGTCTGAGAGAGTGCATTTGTTAGTGCTATAAAAATGTTTTGTATTGTGTTAATTTGTTCTTTTGAGTATTTATTAATTCCGATCACTACATAGGATGTTATGGCATTGATAAGGATTTCTAAACGCTTTAATAGAGTAAACCAACACAATATTGTTTTGAAATTGATAAACAAAATAATTTTACCTAATATTATATTTTTTTATATAAAAGGATAATTTTTTATAAATGGATATAGTTGTATGTGATATGTTTGTTTGTTAGAAGGTTAAATTTTATAAATATGGTTTGTCAAATAAGATCTATAAATAAAATGAATTCAAATTGAAAATTTAAGAACTTAAATTTAGGTGTTTTGAAAATTGGTTCTTAAAGATTTTGGAAAAATAATAGTAGTATTATTTGTTAGTATTTGCAAACAGAAACGTTTTCAAAATGCTTTCAAAAGTTACTTGAAAGGGATGTTTTCAAAAGAATTTTAAAAAGAAAATAAGTTATGTACTCCCCTCTTTTGTCGTTGGAAAATAATTTCGATATTGACCGCTGCATCATCGACGTTCATTTTCGAGTTTCAAAGTGGGAAGGCTACTATAGTAGCTTTGATACACAGTTTTTTTGGTGAAACAATTTTAATTGTAAATTCCTAAGTATGATTTGATAAAAAGAAAAACGTAATATATATTATTTCATGATGATTTGAAATAAAACATGGTATTTAGTTCTTAAGCTTTCTATTAATTAGTGATTTTCAATTACTCATATGAAATGGAATTTTCTATAATTTAAATGGTCAGAAACGTCCAAATTGAAATATGAAATTAAAAGCTAAATTTTAATGAAAAAATAAAAAATTGAAGTTTTGTAACTTATAAATTAAAAGATAATGGAATATCATACAAGTAAAAATTTAAGTAATAAAAATGTTTCAAAAAATAAATTATGTCTAAAAATAAAGAATTAAGATGTACAATACATATTATAAAAGTAAAGTTAATGTATTGAAATGCTTAATAATTAAATTGAATGGAAAAGGAGAATATTATTTAAGTAAATGATTATAAGCTAAATAAAATGTTGAAACAATTCATAAATGGATTTAATATTAAAAGAAATACTACTGTGAAAATAAATTGAATTAAAAGATAGGAAACTTAAGTATGAAATGATTCATTAATGGATCTTAATATTAAATGGAAGTCAAGTTATATAAGTAAATAAGTGTGAAATAAACTACGACGGAACTTACGTAATACCTTAAGAATTTATTCATTTATGATTTCAAATATTGAATGGAAAATAATTTATGTAAGTAAATGAATGTAAATTAATAAAAGATGATCTTGTATGAATGAATGAATTGAAAATAATTGAAAGATAAATGATGTGTTAAAGAAACCAATAGAATAAAATATGTAAGTTATGCGTAGATCATTTTATTCGCATAACAGTTTTGATCCAGATTTGAATACACGAGTTATGGAAATTCACACTAATCCGAATTAGGATTTTTAGCTCGAATCTTGACGACGAACATTTGATACGAATTTTTGATATTATTTTGAAGTTTTGTGTCATAGGTTATGGCTAAGCAAGCAAAACGGAGATTTCTAATCATGGAACTGGATCAAAGTCTGCACTAGAGTAGTGGAGTTAACAATACTAGTTCGAAAGTGAAATATTTGTATTCAAGCAAACGATCAGAATTGATATTATATACAAATGCTATATGTACATTGTACAAACTTAAATAATATTTAAATTCTATGTTGTTTGGCTGATGGGAAGTTTGAAAATGATACTTCAAATTGTTTGAGGTTGTATGAATAATCTATTAAGTAACTATCTAAGGTTGTTGAGCGAAAGGTACACTTGGAAGTTTATTTCTCACCCTTGTAGATGAAAAGTTTTTGAACTTGGACAAACCATTAGTTTTTGATTGGTACGGAGGTGTGATGAATTCTTTGGTTACATATAATGGCCGTACTGCTTTTGTTTGCATATAACTACTATGTAGTGTATTCTTGTGCTATTAGTTGAAACAGCTAAAATATTACTCTTTTTACATAGTTTTAACTCTTTTGGATTGTGTAAGCAAGATATAGGTTTATGGAAGCAATAACAGCTGCTTTTGGTTTCATAAATAAAGTTTTATTTGCCCGATAAATAGGTACGTTTCGGATTACGGTTTTTGTAGCGGTATGTGACGCCCCACCTCTATACCCACGCTAGCCAAGAACACTACGGAGTAGTGCTGTCAACTAGCATGGAGAATAAGGCTGTTGAGGAGCGACCATCCATGTAATTGCTTATCACACGGTGGCTATAAATAATCTTCGGAAACAAACATAGAAATAAGCATAACGCAAATCAGTCACAGACATCCATATCACAAAGGCGGAAGAAGATATGAATATATAACTAACACATGAAAGTGTACATCAGAGTAGTGGTCAAAAGATCCACAATAATACAAAAGAATAGCAACACGTGCTATACAAAAGAATACAACTATGAGTCTATATCTCAAGTGTATACAACAAAAACTGCTAATCTAAATAGTTAGCCAAAAATCAGAGTGCCGAATCCGGGAAGAAGTCAAGCAGAAGCACCTGTAACATCTCGGTCTGACCCGAGTATTATTTAAGAAAATAATAAACGGATCAGTCTAGCTATAAATATCAGATGACATGGTATAAAATAAAAGATATGGCATAAACATAAAATATCCATACTGACATACTACTATAAGTATGCAAATGATGACCAACAGAAGATCAATCAATAAGAGATAAATCGATATCACAAGAATCTTCTCAAAGATCCAAAGAGGGCATCATACCCTAAACTTGTACTCATAACAAGTCAATGACATAAATTCCATAAATCAACATGAGAAATCCAGAAATCATAAAAAGAGAAAGAGGCCTATCACATGACGGTCCGAAGACCATGGGGAGCTACCCCATATGTGTGAGTCGAAATCACATAGATTGAGGTCTAGACTAACCAAGAAGGCAAAAAGGTATGTGTGAGTGGAATCACACAAGTGGTGTCTAGTCTAACCTCGCAAACAAAAAAGATATGTGTGAGTGGAATCACACAAGTGGTGTCTAGACTAACCAAGCAACCAAAAAGGTATGTGTGAGTGGAATCACACAAGTGGTGTCTAGTCTAACCAAGCAAACAAGAGACATCGCACAATTGCTAGTCTAAATCATAAGAATGATCGTCATGATCAACGAGAAGTGTCAATTACACTAAGCTAGTAAATATAAAAGTTTAGCTTCATGTCCCATAACCACTTGCTTAACTTAAATATTTACGAATAAAATGTAAATCTTCACTAGAAAATTGTCACAAGAGGTTCAATCGAACAAGTCCAAGAATTAACCGACGAAGCAAACGCAAGCGTTTCATACCACTTGTTTTACTAAGCTGTTTAATTAGATTTCTCATCCAAGTGAGGTAAAGATTTGTATATACTAATAGATTGGAAAACGGGTTAAGAAAAGAGCTTTGTTATTAAAAATAGAGTTGAAATCCTTTTACTGAAAGAGTTTTGATATTTACTACTAGTTTTGAAACCTTTATAATTTAAAGTGACCAATCACAAAAGCGATTATAGAAACAATCAATCACAAAGATCACATTCGAAGATGTGATAAAAATCCAAGGAAATCAGTTCAGCAAGTTCTGTTGAATGTTTTTCAGATAAGATCCCCTACGGAGGGGGGGTCCAGCGGGGGTGGCAACCCCCCAAGGTGGGGGTGCGGGGGCAACGCCACCGCTACGGGGTTCGATCTGCCCGGTCAGGTCGCGGGGGTCCAGGGGGCAGCGCCCCGTCCAAAACGGTACGACCTAGTGAAGACAAAATGAGGTCTAACGACCTAAGGGGGATAGGGTCGAGCGACCTAATGGTTGCGACCTAGGGGTCTTACGACCTAAGTCAAGTACAAGGTCACGCGACCTAAAATGGTAAAGAGCCGTACGTGTTAACGAGTTAACGACCTACGACCTAGGTCCATACGACCTACGACCTAAGGTCCCTACGACCTACGACCTAAGGTCCCTACGACCTACGACCTACGACCTAAGCCCGAACGACTTAACACCGAACAAGAATTTAGATGGCCCAGCGACCTATAGTACTAACTCGCGAGCGACCTAACGAGTTAACTCGTGAGCGACCTAATTCCGAAGTGCCAATTCTTCCAGAACGACCTAACGTTAACTCGTAAGCGACCTACGACCTATGGACGAGCGACCTAACTCCGAACGAGCTAAAAAAATGGCCAGAACGACCTAGGGTTAACTCGTAAGCGACCTACGACCTATGGACGAGCGACCTAACTCCGAACGAGCTAAAAATGGCTAGAACAACCTAGTAGCAGTTTTTCACCAAAATCATTAAAATTTGGAGTTTTTCGCCAATCCAATCCAAACCAAATGCAAATGTGCATACTAAAGTGATAGGGAATCATTCCCAACAGTCCAATATAGATATAGACTAAACTAACCCAAAGTCCAAAGCGGGAAAAGTTAGTGAAATTTCACTAACTCCAAACCTATCGATGTTAATACTTAAAAAAAGTTGTAAATGGCATTTCGAACTCAATGGAAGTGGTCTCGAGTCCTAATTTGACCGTTTGCAAAAAGTAGCTTTTCGGACCAAAATCCGATTAATGATTTAATATTTAAATAAAATATTTAAATATAAACTCGATAAATATGCGGGTTGTTACACGGTATTTTATTATTTTTCCATGATTTGGGATGCTTTGTTATTGAAATAAGATATATACAATATAATTATTGATATTATTATTTTTCCGAACCTAGCCGTGCAAAGGTGACGCTGTCGAAATATTTTATGAATTTCGGACTTAGAAATTTTTTCATAGAAGTTGAGTTATTTTCAAATTTATATTAAACATAAATATGTAAGTTAAATTGGTTATAAATTGACTATTTAAATAGAACATATCAAACTTCTTGATTCCTTCTTGTTCCTTTTCGAGAACGAAAAGTATTGAGTAGGGGAGATCGTAACAACTCGTATTTTTAATAATAAAAAATATTCGATTTAAATAAGACTTTGGAATTTAATATTGTGAGAAATTAAATTTTATGATTTATAAATGAAAAATATTATTAGAATATAATTTACTAATATTGATCGAAGGTAATTAACATCTGTTTTAATGTAATTTCAATCAATTGTAATAATAAAGGTCAATAAGGAATAAAATTAAATGATGTATTAAAAAGAGAAATCGTAGGTTATTTAATTTGATTGGTTTTAGCATGCAATAAGAAATCAATTATTTAGGACATAAATTTATTAACCATTGTTTGCAAACAATTAATTTATAAATGTGTTTAAATTACTAAGATGAAGCGGTTGTTTTATTTCTCATCTTATTATTAAACCCATTTGAAATTAATTTTGTAACCAATGGAATTTAACATAATTAAATATTTTAATTAATATGATCAACGACGTTAACTGTAGAGTAAGGAGTGTAATAAATGGAAACTTATGTTAAATAAAAATTCATAAGAGATTGTCGATTTAATATAAGGACATTTAAACCAAAATAAAAGGATTTGTCTGAAATTTAAAATATATTGAATTAGGTTTCATTACTCTTGTAATTTATATTAAAATTAATTTACTATTGAAATCTTGGATTTAACATGAAAAATTAAGTTTAAAAGATTACTAATTCATGTTTAACCAAGAATGATGATAGAAAACTTCTAATTTAGAATTTAAAAGTGATCAAACAAGTTTAATAATAATTTGTTTTAATTAATGACCAAAAATGAATATAATTTGATTTTAAAACTAACTTTTATATATAATGGAATTGAGGTTTGAAATTATTTTTATTGAGTTTAAAAATACTAAAAATCTATATTTCGACATATAGGATGTCCTATTTTCGTTTCGAGAACGAAATAGGCTTTTCAGACATTTGTTATCGCTATGGCCCAATCGATCTACCACATCCATTCCTATCCATTTTTACCTATATATATGTTGTTATGAAACCTAACAGCCTTTTATTCTATTTTTTGTACATACATTTCAGTTCTAATCTGCTCCTCCTCAGTGACCACTATCCTAAAACTCTAATTACTGATTTCAAATCAAATCCAAAAATTCAAACTGCTCAAACCATATCATATATATATATATATATCGTTGTGAAGCTCTCAACGAATGGAATCAGTGTAACAACCCTAGATTTTGCTTATATTTTTAAATTGACTTTATTTTTATTTTAAGTTATTTTAAATTTGTTTTATTTCAAACATCTCATTTTTTAATATAAATGATGATTATTAAGTGATTTATAGTTCAAACTAGTATAATTTGAATATTTTACTGTAAAGTGAATTTCTGGTCAAACCGTTCAAACTTTGACTTTTAAACTTCGAATTTAAATTATTTTAAATTCTTAAATTTTATCTTTTATTATGAAAGTACATAAAATAACTTGAACACTGCTTTTCGTTTCATTGGAAACAGACTTAAACTATAAAAGTTATGTACATTTCAATTTTGAGTGTAATTTGATTTATTTAACAATTTTATCTATTTTAAATTATATAAATCTTATTTTCTTTGTCATATTTTACTTTAATATGTTATTGTATGTATATTTTTGTATTATAATAATTTTAAAATGAAGTAAACAATTTTCCAAAGTCAATAGTGATTTATTGTAATTTCTGGACACTGTTTTGAATTTTTAAGCAATTTCTTTAAATCTTTTTCTATTTTCTTTAAACTTAATTTTTTTTTATATGTGTTAATATGTTATTTTAAGTATATTTTGTCTTTTAAATATTTTTAAAGTGATGTTATAATTTTCCAAAGTTTACTGTGTTGATTTCTTTTTTTTAAGGCCGTTTTCTTATTTTCTGCTATTTTCTTCATTAAAATTTTATTTAAATTTTATTTTATTTATTCATTTTTTGAATGTACTTTTATTTTATATTATTATTTATGTTTAAAAATATATTACAAGCTCATATGAATTTTCTAAAATTTATTTCATGTAATTTCAAATTTTCTAGACTAGTTTACTATTTTTAGCTATTTTCCTTAATTTAACTTTATATAATTAATAAATATTATATATATTTTTATATTTTGATAAATTTTTGAAATTTTATCTGGTATTATTATTATTTCCAGAAATATCAAGTTATATAAACAAATTTAAAGAATTTGAAAGGTTTAAAACTTTTGAAATTCCTAAGTCTTTTCATCTCTCGACCTTTCATTTTCCCAACTCTTCTCTTAATTGTTTTGGCCGTGTAATCTACTCATTTGAGCTACATTTTTTTTCAATTTCACGAAAATCATTTCTATTTGTCTCAAAAAAAAATCATGGCTATTCTCCTTGTGAAGCTTTGGTAAAAAATTCTATCTTCTTCTTGTCTTTTATTGATTTTCTACTTGAATTTGCACATGCTTTCCACCTTCATAGCTGTATTCCCCCTCCTCCAAGTTGTGGCTGACCACCACCACCACTTTTTTCTGACCATCACACATCCTAACACCTCTCCTCCTCAGGACAAGACAAGCCATGGTGAATATCATCACAAAAATCCATCTAAACTAGCACTAGCCATCACCTGTACCAAACCTTGTCTAGGATTGCCATCTCCTTCTTCCTCCACCTTTTGCCGCCACAACCTCCGCCACCACCACCTCTGACCTGACCTCCACCCTCTTCCACACCACCCACCACCACCTGAGCATCAGGCCGAGCCCAAATGAACTCTGGCCGAACCATAATATAGCCTAGATGTGATGATTATTAGCCTTATACACCTAGTTATGCACCTAGATCACAACCACCTTCAAACCCATGTGTAGGCCGACCCTTTTCACACCCAAACCAGACCCAATTCCCTGTGTTGTCTGAGCTTAGTCACTGCATAACTGAAGTACCTGAGGTAGAGAGCAAGTGCAATTCAAATGTTTATGGTTTTGGGTGTTGAATTATATGTTGTTTGATGATAAATGTGTGTTGTAACTTACGTATGCATTGTATTGTTTGTGTAATTGTTTTCAAGGGATATAGCTTTGGCTCTCCACTCTCTAGTCTTGTCCGTAGTTTCGTGCCTTTGTTGTGTCAGTATCTATGCTTTGGTTTCGATCTCCAGCTTTGAATATGTGAGTATTTCTCACCAGACATTATGTACTTATATAAGTAGTAAATTGACACCCTGTGAATCTGTAGAACTATATGATCATGTTATAACTGCTTATATTATTATCATATGATGTTCACACCTGTTATTACACCTATTATATTATGTGTTACTGTCATTTCATGCTATTCCGTTTATTTTATCTGTTCATCACACTGCAAGTTCCCTTTGGATTAGAATCACTATGGGTTGAAATGATACATACCCGAACGGACTTTAGAATAAGGGAAAATTGTTATGGGATGAAATGATAGGCCTGAACGATTTTTAGTTTATTTCATTTACTTGGCACTGCGGGTTTGAAATGATAAAATCCGGATTTTCTTTGTAAATTACGGGTTGAAATGATATATTACCCGTATCACTTTTCTAGTGTAGAAAATTATATACAGACCCGTAGTTAATATATGTTTTTCTAAAAATTTTAAAATTATTTTAGAAATGTAAATATTAAAATATTTTGATTTAAATATAATTAAAAAGGATTTTTGTAAAATATTATTGATTTTTTTGAATAATCGTAAGTGAAATGAATTAATGAAAAAGTTAGAAAATTTTGAATGTAAGTTATTTCGGAAAATTTGATTTAATTATAATTGGAAATTAAATTGAATATGAAATTATGATAAATTTATGATAATTTGAATTTAAATGAATTTAAAGTGATTTTATATCATATTAATGATTTTTAATAAAGATGAAATGTGAAATGAATGAATATTTAAGTTGAAATTTTGAAATATAACTAAAATTGGAAATTTATGAAATTGACTTAAAAGTGAATTTTTAGTTAAGTAAATAAAAATAAAACTATGTTATATTTGAGAATTTGAACTTAAGTGTTAAGTTAAAATTTAGTGTAATGAATTTAAATTTGAATGTTGAAATTTAATAAGTAAATTATTAATAAATATTGATTTTTGAAAGGAAACTTAACTTTATAAAATCATGAATTTAAGAAAAATTAAATGATGCTTATGAATGTGAAATGTATGATTTTATAAGTTAAAAATGATTTAAATAAAAAAATAAGTGTTTGTGAAATTCTATTGAATATTTGAAGTTAATTAACAGCATTTTTAAATGCTGTCTTTTGTTAAATTGAATTGTTTTGAATGTAACTTTTTATAGCATTTTCCAAATGCTGCGAAACTTGAATTTTCATTCTTTTAATAAATTTAAGGGCATAAATGAACATTGAAAATTTTAAATTTTTGGAATTTAATAATTTAATTATTAAATGTAATAACTTCATTTTTATGATTTAAATGAAGTAATTTGTTTTGAAATATAACTATTTGATATATTAAAATGATTTGAAATGTGGTTTCGAAAAGATATGATATTTTGATATATTAAAATGATTTGAAATGTGGTACTGAAAGATATGATATTTTGGTATAGTGAAATGATTTGAAATGTGATTTTGAAAAATATAGCTATTTTGATATATTAAAATGATTTGAAACGTGGGTTTGAAAAGATATGATATTTTTGATATATTAAAATGATTTGAAACGAAGTTTGGAAAGATATGATATTTTGATATTAAAATGATTTGAAAAGAAGTTCTGAAAGATATGATTTGAAAAATGAAGCTTTGAAAGGTTATGATATTTTGATGTATTAAAATGATTTAAAAGGAAGTTTTTAAAGGATATGATAATTTAAAATATTGAAATGGCTAGAAATGACTTGATATTTATTTTGATAAATATTTGAATTGAAAGATATGGTATGATGATATATTGAAATGGTTTCGAAATGATTTAATCTTTATTTTGATAAAGGTTTGGGTTAAAATGACATTTTATTTTTGGAGTATAAAATATTGTTTTAAAGTTATAACTACGGGTTATAATAACGATTGGTTGTTAAAGAGACCGGGATCGGATATTGTCTTATAGCTGGCCAATACCGAAAACCACTTTAACAACTGTGTACGCGGTGGAGATTCCAGAATGAAGTAGGATGGTGGCGACGTTCTCGAGGTATATTACGTGGACCCAACTCCCGCGAGTTGACATAAATGACTAAAACAGGAGCTATACCGGGCTACACCAAGGGTCGCACCCTTTCATCGAGCATGCTCCATCGGAAACCATTCCATTACTTTTGTGATTCGATATGTGGCTCCACTTTGATTCGGGATTATTGTTCGAGGTGGGCGGAAGCTGCTGGCTTGCCGTCACCACCGGTCCGGGAGTGCAAACGGTGTATCCACCCTGGCATTGCCTCGCGTGCCGTGTCATCTCCTTATATCGAGCTCACTACGATTTTGGTTTTAAAGATCCGACCGCGTTAAGGTTCACTGTAACGGCCGCGGATTTTCGTTCTTCGAAAATTCAACATCGACACTCACTTTATCGACTGCCGAGAAATCAAAGGCCGAAAAACCGAGATGTTATGGGTTTTAAAAAGAAAAGAAAAGAAAGAAAAGAGAAAAAAGAAGAAAGAAAAAGAAAAATAGAGGGAAAAGAAAATAGATAATTTTTAGAAAACAGAGAATTAGAAAAACAGAAGATAGAAGAATTTTAAAAATAGAACAGAAAGGAAATAAGAACGGAACAGAAAACAACCGAACAACATCAAAATCTCACAATTCGCAGCGGAACAACATATAATAATAAATGAATAATCTTTAAACAAAGAACTATATCAGTTATTACATTACATCATATCATCACATCAGAGTGTACAACAACATACAACAACAAACAATGCAGCGGAAAAAGAAATACTATATAAACTAGTAATACGCCATGCCATCCAGCTTGCCTCCAGCAACTCCAGAATATCCAGAATATCCTGATAAACCTAATTCTTGACTGCCCGTGTGGAAATTGGTGGGCACCCAGAGTTTAGGAAGGAAAACAATAAACTCCGAGTCAGTCATGTGACTGGTGTGAGAACTCAAAACAGTTTATTTACTTTTAAATCAAAATAGAGGAATATTTTTAAATTCAATTCGCAATGCTTTTTAAAAATGAGACTACCATAAGACCTCCCACCACACACACAATGCAAACGCAGACTTGGAGGAGATTTCTTCTTATGTTAGTCAAAGATGCTTGATACGAATTTAAAATAACATTTGATATTATTACTAGTGCATAGTGTAGAACAAATCATTTCGAAAGTAAAGATATAAATCTTAGCCAGCATAGGTACCATTATATTATGCCTACTAATAGCTACCATATTAAATGGCAGGTTCTACAACTAAAACCGTACAAGATCGTATTGTTTCTTTGGATTTCCAACAAATGGTCAGGCCAAGGAACTTCCCATTGCCACATGAGAATGCCTCTGGAAAGACATCCCCGAGAACCAAACCGGAACTCTGCCAACACAAGGCCGGGTTACCCCTAACTGGGTAACTACTGACACGAGCACGCCATTCCCCGGTCCTTTAGGACCTTTTCAACCGAGCGCTCGATATCCAACATCACACCATAATAAATAGAGTGTTTTCAACATGAGTAAGTATCTGGGCTCCATACCATGATACCACCCCTTTCCAGAAGGAAATGCACATACCCTAAGGGGAGCTACAGCAACCCCTAATAACCTTGCCGCATCTTTCCTGTTTTGACCATTTCCGGGATGTGAGGCTCGACGAAGTCACGTCCACAAAAACATACTTTATACAAAAGCCATGCTTTGGGTCAACAAATGATCAACACAATGATCACTAAGATAGACGATCAAATAAATGATCCTATCACAATAATCAACACAATGATCATTTCAGCATCACTCAGCATGTCACATTACCAAACTGGGAATATATCGCTGATAACTTCAACTATATAACCTTTGAGCTCGTACGTCTCAAAGAAGGGTGTTAAGCAAAGAATAAATTCTCCGCCACCAACAGAAATATATTTGAAAGAAATCGGCTTTATATCTCAACTTGTAATGTCAGGCATACAATACATACAAGTCTGTTCCGGGCTCGAACAGAACCGAAGGCACTTACAAAGAAGTCCTTGCAATCCGGATATTCACAATCCTGATCGGATTCACCATCACATATGGAGAACTCAATACCGGAGCAACTCGGTGCAGAGTCAATCGATAGTTCATCCTATCACTCTTGCAAATACCGGTCTTCAACACCGATCTTCAAATGCAATTCACAACGACGTATCACATATTCGGAGTGGGTTATACGACCCCATGGTCCTTTCCCGGTTAACCCGAATAGTGAGCGCTTATTCAAAAATAAGTGTGGCATTCAATTTCAATCAAATCACATCAAATACCCATTCAAAGGAAAATACTGATAGTCGGTTATTGAACTATCACTGGATATGCACACATCACCAGATTCCAAATAATTTTCCAAATTATTTATTTTCCAAAATATCTTTACAAGATATATAATTTCACACTTCAAAAATAAATCAATATTTATTTTTAACCAATTTCACTTTTCACATATAAATTCCATAATGAATTTATATTTCAAAAATATCCATGAATAACCGATTTCAACTATCCATCCTCAATTTATCTTCAAAAAGATAAATTCTAATTATTCATTTCATATTGGAAAACATTTCCATACTTATTTATTCATAAGTAATTCACAAATCTTTTTATTTTCAACACTTAGAAAATATTCAATATACTTAAATCGAATTAAGTATATATCTCATTCTTTAAGGAAATCATTCACTTAAACATATTTACTTGGGCCAAAACGAATGTTGCGTAAAACATCGTTACGACAACCCAAAATCACTAGTATAGGGATTCGAAATTAAAATAGATATATAAATCCCAATACTATTCAAAAATGTTTCCTTTCGGAAATCATTTACTATAACAACAGTGTTATAGTCTACCATTTCCTTTTATTTCTCGAAAACGTCTATTTCAACAATAAATGTTGAAATCTATGGTTTCGAATCTCAACACCTTTTAAAACATCATTAGATTGTTTTAATTCTATTTAAAACATCAAATCTAAAATATTTCCTTTAACGTGTTATTCACTATTCAAAAATGTGAATATACTACGTTAACAATTTCATCCTTTTATTCATTTTAATTCAAAGGATTATTCACTATTTAAAAATGTGAATATAACTCCATTTATAAGTTATAACAATTAACTTATCAAAATAAGTCGTTTGCGAATTTATAAAACAACGTTTATAAATTCTATTTCTATTTATATATAAAAACTTCCTTTTACAAATTCCTTTATTAACCTATTCCAGTTTATAACTCAATTATAAACTACAAGTTCATATTATAAGTTAATTACTTATAAAACGATTATTTTACAAAATCGTTCTTTTAAAGACTTTTCAATTTATAAACCTTATAACTTATAAGATTTATTTATTTAATCAATCTATTCTTCAAATAATTTCACCAAATTTATAAATCTTACTATTTATAAATTTCATTTATAACTTCACAGTTTATAATTCTATAAATTTCATTCTATTATGAAATTCATTTTCACTTAATTCAAACACTTATAAAAACTCGTTTTATAATGTCCATAATTCAATTTATAAATATCCATTTATAAATCTCTTAATATAAATCAATTTATATTATTCTTTAAAACGTCTTTAAATTCCTTTATAATTTCACCATTTTGATTTATAAAATAATCAAATTTTATAAACCCCATATTTAAACTTTTTATAACAAGTTCAAAAATCCAATTTAACTATTTTATAAAATCATTGATCCGTATTTCTCAAAAAATCAATTTTTTTAACCGTATTTCTAAAAATCAGCTTTTTAACTATATTTCACAAAACCCATAATTTTATAACTTATAAAATTATAGCTTTTATTTATTTAAAATGGATCAATTCCAGAAATAAAGTATATTTTCAAAATCACTTTTAAAATCATTTAAAAATCCCAAATCTGGGTCCAATGATGCTACACACCAAATAGTCAATCACGACTACAACGATATCATATATCAATATGAAAATCCATCAAATATCAAAATATCTGAAATTAAATAAAAACTGTTGAGGAATCCAGTTGGATCCCTCCAACCTGTTTCCTGCGTCCAAAAACATTAGCACAATACCAATTTCGCTCCAGTACGAAATTATCGCGGTACATGTTCTTAATAAATATTATCCGCTTAATAACGGCGTAATAGGGTCTCATCCGCTAAACAAAAAATGCGGGAAATCAACAACTGCAATATATACATATGCCAATATATATATATTGATATTATATATAATACCAATTTCACTGTTTATGAAATATTCGCGGTATATGTTTTTATTAAATAACATCCGCTTACTAACGGCGCATAATGTCTATTTTAACAATCAATAATTTACAGTCATCATTCAAACATGCATTCAAATATTTTAAATCTAACTATTTAAAATAAAATCGAAATCTATTCGATTGAGTGAGAAATTCTCACCTTGGTTTTAATTTCCGTTTAAGCTTTTATTTCGAATAAAATTAAACGCGCGTTTAATTTTACCCGAAATTCTCACTAATTCCAAATGACTCCAAACCAACTCCATCGCGTAGTGCTCGTCCATACGATTCCAACGCAACTGGATTTGCATTTTTTCGACCTCGTATGAAAAAGATATGAATTTTACAAGTTTATACACGTTTTTATAAACATATTTCAACATAACTTAATAAATTTTATACCCAAACTCACACCAGCCACAAGATCCAGATCCAACGCACCTACTCCATCTTCTACATCATGCGCATCACCTCCAGGATAAACACGTTGAGGCCGAACCCATTTGTAGAACTAGGGTTGAATTATTCGCCAAAATCACTCGACGATATCACGATCAGGAACTTGCACTCGACTCGCCATGCTCCCCTCTACCCACGGCCTCAACAAGAGCAAGCTCGGCCCCATGTTTTGCGTGGAAATGCGTGCCGACCTGATGGTGAACGGCCCCCCTTAGCTCCCTCTCCGTTGCACCATTTCCGATCATCACCGTATGGAATCGAAGCTCTCGTCGTGCTCTTCGACTTCCGTGTTGAACACTTCGGCTAATTCTTTACGGATTGAGAGAGATTGATGAATGAAAGAGGATGATTTCTGGCCTTAGGTTATATAAGTGGCGGCTACTATTATTAGGGTTAGGGTTTGTGAATATTTTCTAAGTTATGAAGAGGTGGGTCTATTTATAGAATTTCGTTCGACACTATTCATCCGGAAATTCCGAACTCCGATTTAGACGCCGTAACCAGCGTACCTAGGGTTTATCCCGCGTTCCGGACACAATGGAACAGGTTTCGGAAGCTAATTCGGAAGTATGTGTGAGTTATGGCTGAAAACGTTCAATTTGAATTAAACCGATTTAAACCGATTTCTAGGCGTTTTAATTTGTACCGGACAAACGGTAAATCCAAACGACTTGAAATTTGAAACCTTACAATAATATCACATTACGGATCCGATGAAACTGGTTTCGTCGAAATCCGAGACTTTTTTGAAAAATGGCTATTTTGACTCGCCAAATTTAAATTAAAAACGAATCGATGCGTTTCGAGCTGCCACGATCAAACGATAGCTCCGATTGACACGAAAATTGAAATCCGGTAATAACTAACTATTACGGATCCAATGAAACTGGTTTCGTTCAATTCTGAGACTGTTCAAAAATTGGCTATTTTACAGTCGATTATTAAATATTAAAATATTCAATTTTCACAAATCAACTTTTAATTCGATTTTAAAAGTTCTAAAATATTTCTATAACTCCAGTATGATTAAATAAAATTTTCCAAATTATTTTCAATCATATTTAACTCAATTTTCAATTATTTCCATAATTTCACATATTAAATTATCGATTTAATTATTCAATTAAATCCAATAATTCAAATAAAAATTTATTTGACTTAAAAATTCACTTATAAATATTTAAAATTAATTAAATATTCAAATTTTAATTAAATAAAATTCTGGGTCGTTACATTCACCATCCCCTTAACGCTATTTTCTATATGATTATACTTTACTGATTAGACACTACTGTATATAGAGCAAATATACTATATAGTAAATAGTTTAACGGATCCTTAGAGGATGGGCGGTCCCAAGCATCTTCTAAGTTACTTGTACCTTTACTACAGTTCACTTGAGTTGGTTTACATTGTATAAGTATGTATGTCCTGACTCGAGTGTTTGTATTTTTATTTACGCTCGGGTCAACCTGAGTTATTCACAGATTTGGATTTCCACTTTCTGGAGATTGGAATCGCTGGAGATTATCTACTTGTCAATTTTTATCTTTTACGTAGACTTCTATGTAGTGAGACTTCCTTTGTACTTTATTTATTCTGTTGTATCTTATGTAACTCTGATATATTTATATAGTAGCTTCATGAACTACTATCTCTTTTACTTCCGCTGCATTATTATTACTCTGTGTCTGTGATCTGTGATTATTATTTACTGTATATTCTGAGATTTGCCAAATTTTTATTTACAACGCGGTATTTTGAGCAATTCAATTCCGGCATGAGTGTCTACCTATACACTTATAATGGATGCGAATGGTTGAAAATACCTGATTGTTACAATCAGCGTCTGCAATTCATTTTTCGATTGGATGCTCTGTTTGTCCCAAAATTGGCAAATCATTCTTGACCATCCATTCTAGGGTTTGAATTCAATGGTGGATCGTCGACAATTCGACGATCGAAAAGCGCTGGCATGTAGAGGTCGCAAAGCAAAGTCAAGCCATGGTGGATGATCACCTTGGATCGGCACGAGTTCGCTAGAAACGATGTAATGGCGGCGGCGGAGCTTCTAAGCTCAACCGAAGGTGGCGGGGCTGGTCTGCTGGCTGCGGCCTGTGGTGGCGAGCATGATGGCGAGGTCTGATGCGGTCGGAGGTGAGTGAGGTGATGTCGATATCGACTTGAATGCGACGGTTGTGGCTTGTTTCTGGGTTCCATTGTTCGTCGTTTAGGGTTGGGGAAGATTTGGTAAATTACTCTTTTACCCCTGTGTATATTTTAATTTAAATTTTAAATTCAAATTTCTAGCGTTAATAACTTTTTCATACGAGCTCCGATTTAATCCCTGATGTGCACATAAATGTGCATATTCTTACCACCATATTTAATCTATTTTGCTTTCTTCGGTTTTTTTTTTTTGTTTTATCCATTAAAAAAAACTTTAGTTTGTTTTGTTCTTGTTCAATTCATTTTTTTTTAAAAGAAATGATATAAAAAGTTTCATTTGATTTGTTTTGTTTTCAGTTGTTTTCTTTTATTTTGTTTTGTGGTGTAATCATTTCTTTTGTGTTATTTTGTTTTGCTTTGTTTTCTTCCTTCAATTAAAAAAAACAAAATTGTGTATATATTGTTTTTGGTTTTGAGTCGCTAAAGCAGAAAATCAAGAGAAATTGCTTTGTTTTGCTTTGCTTGCTTATAAAATAAATTGCCGCTAAAAAAAGATTTTTTTTCTAATAATCTGCATGCTTTGTTATCGTGCTTTCATCTTTTCTTTTTAATTTGATTTGCATTGTTGGATGCTTGCATTTGCATTTATATAAAAAAATATTTCAAAATTCAAAAACAAAAACAAATTTCATTCTAGTTGCATTGTTAATACACATTTTATTTCAGCTTTGCATTTCATGTTAGAATTTTGGTTAATAATGGTTAGAAATCGATAACTTTTAATTGTATATTGATAATACGTCCTCTTTCGAAAATTTAATTTCTTGGTATCTAGGCTATGACAGAGCATTAATCAGTTATAAATATTACGGTGATTCGTAGATATTATACTAAATTGTTTCTCTGAAGGTACTTAAACCTTCGGCTGCATTGCTATGGTAATTCGTGGTGCACCGATAAATCCTGCCCAATGTTTGGCTGATAACTATCTTGTTGGATTAAGACAAAGTGTGATTATACAATATTTGGTTAGGAACTACTTACGTTAGAAAATTTGTAATTAAACCTTGCATTCATTTAGTTGCATTAGTTCATGAATATTTAAAAAAAATTAAAAATTAAAAATTGTAAATATTCTTTAACTTAGTTTTTAAAACCTTTGCTTTGAAATATTTCAATAAAAAAATCCAAAAATTTTAAGTTAGTTTTTTTCAAAAAAGAAGAATCTAAAAAAAAATGTATAATCTTTTCAAAAACAAAAAAAATTTGAAAATCCAAAAACAAAACAAAAATCAATTTTTCATTTTGAGAAAATAAATTCTATTTGTAAATATTTTTTTCTTTATAAAAAAACTCGAAAACATTCTTGAAAATGTCCGAATTTTCATATTCACATGAATTCTACGATAGTTGTGAAAATCAATATATCCATATAATCTCACATCAAATTCTTATGGATATTTCAACAACAACTATTGTTTAAACGATTCAAATTTTGAACCACGAAGTTTTTAAAATGATGACCAACCTTCAAATCTTGGAAATAACATTTCGTCTTTACATGAAATCTCTACACATCAAAATCAAATGATAAATGATTTGTGTAATTCTTATTTATGTGATAACTCAAGTCAAAATTTTCAAAGTAATCAAGATTTGAATTCACTTCAAAATGCAAACAATTTCGAATATAGCCCATGCCAATTCCATTTTGAACTCCAAAATGAATTTCAAAATCAAAATGGAAATGTGAACCACTTTTCAAATAATTTTGACAACGGGAATAATCTTGACCACGATACGATTGTTATGTGCACTTAAATGTGCATATTTTTACCACCATATTTAATCTATTTA
This sequence comes from Allium cepa, assembly GCA_030765085.1. Taxonomy (NCBI): domain Eukaryota; kingdom Viridiplantae; phylum Streptophyta; class Magnoliopsida; order Asparagales; family Amaryllidaceae; genus Allium; species Allium cepa. The sequence goes on along the minus strand of CM060940.1, from coordinate 663,172,773 downwards.
AATCACATAAATGATCATATCAGGCATTTTAACTTGTTTAAACCAAATTCAAAATATTTCAAAATTGTCACATATTCATCTTCATAGGAGCAAACGGTCATTTCTGTGCATATATTAAATTGAAAAAATTTAATTGGAAATTTCTATATTATTTTTTAGGAATTTAAACTCAATTACAAGTGGTTTCATGAAGGAATATGCATGCACAAAGAAGATACAAAAAAATAAAGATGGAAATAAGTCAAAGTGAAGAACATGGAGGACGTCACCCACTTACCTTGATTTTCAGTTAGAAGCTAATGCACATGCTTAAAGGCCATTAAAGGTTTATGTACATTTAAGTGGGAAATTATTGAAGCTAATGATAACTTACCCATCACATTACCCCAAAGACATTTCGGGCATTCCCCAAAAATATGAATTTAGGGTTTAACACATGTATACATGCCCTTATGTTTCATGTAACCCTTTGTCTCTTTTAGTTTTAGTTTAGGCTCGGAAATAAATCAAACTCTCTTCGTTATTTTCATGGTTACTTAGCCATTCATTTCTTCTTTTCATGTAACTTTTTTATGCAATTTAATACATGTTCTTTTTCTTTTCTTGTTTATTTTCTTCCATGTTGTAACGTAGATTTACATTCATGCAAAGTAGATTAGTTGTAATTCTTGTTAATTAGCTTCTACTTTCTATTAGCCTTCAGTTTTCTTTCCTTTTGCTTTCATGTTGCTAGCTACATTTGTTAATCAGATGAAAAATATGAGAAGCTAAACCCTTTTAATTTAGGGGTAACGAAACTCTCTAATTATGCAGCTTTAACTATTTGTTAATTCATGCTCTATTTTTGTGCCTAATGATGATCAATGAAGTGTTTTATTTGTTGTTCTTGCTTTGAATTTAATAGCCTATATTATTGACACCAAATAGACTATGCTTAGACAATCACTAACACAGATGTATTTTCATCAAAATATGATTATGTCATAAGAAAGTGATTTGAAATTCAAATTTGATGGTCTATATTTCTAATCAATAGTTAATAGACCATACTTAAAATAGATTTCGTTTTCATTTTCATTTCAAGTTTCATGAAAGTAAGTGGTTTAAGGGGTGTGTTATAGTTTGATGGCTTATGATGGCCAATCAATAGCACAAATATGTCATACTTATGATAAGCACATCAATTAAATCACTAATGACTATAAAAAAAGAGATAATGATTTCATTTGTGTTGAATTACATGATCTAAAGAGTGGATTTGTTCGTTGAGGTGTCATTTAACTCTTATATTTGCTTCTCTTTTTTTAGTTAGTTGGTTAATTCTCTAATTCTCTAGCTTAACTTTCACTTAAAATTGGTATAACTTGATTAAATTGAATTTTTAAAATCATTAATTCCCTAGGGATCGATCCGTATTTGCCACTTACTAAAAGTGTACGCCTTGCGCTTGCGGTTATTTTATTTCAAAATTTATCGGCATTTTTCTAATCGATAGAAAGTTTGCCGCTAAACAAGTTTTTGATGCTCTTGACGGAGAATTTGATTTGATTTTAATTTCTATTCTTCGAATTATTTTTTTTTTATTTTATTATGTGTTTGTTGTGTGTGTGAATTGCATTTAAAAAAAAATTGTGTTGTGTTTGTTGTTTGATTTTTGTTTTCATTTCATTTGTGTATTGTTATTTTCTAGTGTTTTGTGCATTTGCACATCTCTTTTACTTAAAAAAAAAAGTTTGTGCATTTGGTTTTAGCTATTTTACTGTGTTCAAAGCATTTATTTGTTTCCATTTTGCCCACTGTTCATGTGTGTTCACTATTCTAAGTTTGACAATATGAAGTGTTTTGCATTGCACCATTTTCATTGAATTTTTTTTTTTTTTTTTTTGCAAGCACTTTGTTACAGTTCAGTCTGCATCTGGTTGCAATTGTTTTGCATGTGGACTTTTAGTTTCTGCTATTTCATATTTAAAAAAAAAAAAAAATTGAAATTTGCCTGTCCATTCAATTTGTTCTCTGCTCATCCCCTCTCTGCTCTTTTGATTTGCATATTTTTGTTCATTCACCTCCCTGACACTATCCATTTCTTCCACCCTCAACAACTTCAAACGCACAATCACCTGACCATTCCAATACCACAGCAGCCTTGCCTTACTGTCAGATAACTCTGCCATCCCTGACTTGTGCATACCAGAGCTCCTCCACTATAAACTTGCTTCACACATATTTCCTTTCTGTCATACATACATCACCAAACACCCACTGCCTTTGATCACTGTTGATCTGTCCCCCATTTCAAACATAGCATCTACTGTGCAAACTGACATACCTGACCGCAACTCCAATCACCTCCAACCACACCGCGACTGAAAGAAAAATTGCGACTTGAACAGAGCAATCACCACGAACTTCACATTCCTACCATCAGACCACAGTCGATCACTTCAAAACCACTGCAGAACCACCATCGCCAATCCCCTCAACCCAGGCATAGCCTCACTGAAAACCCCAAACTCGAGTATGGTCGAACCACCGCCTCAAACCCAAACAGCCGAGAACAAAGAATCGACATCGACTTCCCCAATCCCACCATACTCCAGAATTCCGCTGTAACCCAAACTCGTAACCCAAATCTAATGCATCTCGAATCGTGACCACAACCAGAAAGAGATATTTAAGTTCTGCGTTTGGGTGAAATTTGTATTTTCTTGAATTGCAATTTTTGAGAGAAGCACGTTTTGTTTTTTTTAATCACGGTGAAGAACAGTTAGCTGTTGAGTGTTTTATTCGTGACAGTGTGGATCGTTAAAGGCAATCTGGCTGGGCCGTTTTCTTTTATTTAGTTGTTGGAAGTGATTTAGTCTAATTCTTCGTTGGTTATTAAAAAAGTAAATAAATAAATAAAGTCGCTTTTGTTTTCCTTACCAAATTTGCGTTTTTTGAATATGCTTGTCTTTTCTTGTTTTCATTTTTCCTTTTGATTTTGCCTCTGTTTCCAAAAAAAAAAAGTTTAAACTGTATATATATTTGTTTTCCTCTTGTTTGGGGTTGTTCTCATTTGTTTTATTTTGATTTGTTTGATTTTAGTTGTTCTTCCTATAAATAAATAAAAAATTGTATGTATCTTGTTTTTATTTCATGTTGCCAAAGCAGAATCTCAAAAGGAGAATAACTGCTGTTAAAAATAAATTGTTTGCTTAAAAATAAAAAAATTGCACCCCTATCTATTGTTTTATTTGCTTTGCATTGTTGATTGCTTGCATTAGGAAAAAATTCAAAAAAATAAAATAAACAAATTCATTCCCAGTTGCATTGTTAATACACGTTTAATTTCTGCTTTGCATTTCATTCTAGAATTTTTGATTAATAATAACGGCTAGACATTGACAACACTTAATTGTATATTGACAATTTGTCGTTTTTCGACAATTTAATTTCTTGGTGCCTAGGCTACAGGGAGTAATAATCAGTTATAAATATTACGGTGATTCGTAAATATTATACTGAATTGTTTCTCTGAAAGTACTTAAACCTTCGGCTGCATTGCTACGGTGATTCGTGGTGCACCAATAAATTCTGCCCTTTACCTGGCTAAGAACTATCTTATTGATTTAAGACAAAGTGTGATTATATAATTTTGGGTTAACTTAGGATAAATCATTTGCAATTAACCCTTGCATTCATTTAGTTGCATTAGTTCATGCATAATTAAAAAAAAATTCAAAATCCAAAACTAAAAAAAATTGTAAATATTCATTTTCCTTTGAAAATTTTAAATCCTTTTTCTTTGAAATTTAAAAATCCAAAAAAATTTAGAAAAACCAAAATTAAAAAAATCTTTTCAAAAATTTGAAAAATAAAAAACAAAACAAAATTCGTTTTACATTTTGAAAAATAAATTCTATCTACAAATATTTTTCCTTTACAAAAAAAACATTATTGAAAATGTCTGAGTTTTCCTATTCACTTGAATTTTACAATGGTTATGAAAATCAATATAATCCACATGATTTCACTCCAAATTCATATGGATATTTTAATGACAACTATTCTTTAAACAATTCGAATTTTGAACAACAAAGTTTTCAAAACGATGACCAACCCTCGAATCTCAAAAAATAACATTTCATCTCTATATGAAATCTGTACACAACAAAATCAAATGATAAATGATTTGTGTAATTCATATTCGTGTAATAACTCGAGTCAAGGATTTCAAAATTTGAATTCAATTCAAAATTCAAACGATTTCGATGATAACCCATGCCAATTCAATTTTGAACTCCAAAATGAATTTCAAAATCAAAATGAAAATGTGATCCACTTTTTAAATAATTTTGGCAATGTGAATAATCTTGACTACGATACGAGTGAAAATTTTTGTTCTCAACAAATCCAAAACGAAAATTCTCAAGTTAATAACTATAAATTCAATTTTGTTGAGCAATTGAATGAAATTTACGATGATCACACGGATCGTTGTTTGAAACTTATATGAAACAACGTGAAAAACAAAATCAAATTCCAATGTGTGACGATTCAAGTGATAATCCACTTTTCACCTAAATCAACGATTTTCAAATAATAAATTTTGACATTGAAGACGAAAATCTGAACGAAGTTGTTAAAAATTTGGCAGTTGGCTTGGATTTCAATTCTTTTGAGGGTAAGAAACTCGATTTCGATCTTCCTTTTCTCAATTTCAAAAATTTGAATACAACAACTTTGGATTTTGAACTTGGGATATGTAATAAAGTTGTTGGTAATTCAATAAAGGAAGACGAATCCAATGAACACGATTTCTTTGGACTTTTCAAAAACGAGTTGTCGAATTCTAAAGGGGATGGTTTAAATCACTATTTTAATTTTGAAGTCGATAATTCTGAAAATATTTTCAATGATAAATTTAACTTTCAATTTGGTGAAAATAAACTTGAACTTCAACCAATTATTTTATCGACCCCAAAAATCATCGAAATGGAAACAATTCGTATGATTTTTAATAAAACGACATCCATTTTTCCAAATCCAAATTAAACTTCAAAATCTTTTATGGTTTGGTTTTCTGTGCTTAAACCATGTCTCACACACTTGGCGAGACAAATGAATCGGTTTTTGGAAGCTCGTTTCATTTTCTTTTTGACGATATACTTTCTGATGTCATGTAAATAAATTTTATTTTCATGTAAATAATAAGAAATGTTCCGTTCACTTGGTTTGACTGTGGGGACACGGTCAAAATCAAGTGTGGGGAGAGACTCGTCTTCTTTTTTATTTTTCATGATTAATTTTTCTTTTTCTTTTTCAAAACAAAAAACAAAAAATATCAAAATTATAAAATAAAAAAAAATTAAGCATTTAGATTTATTTTTAAAGAAACACTATAGGATAAATATATGGTTTTGGCTTGTTAAATTGAAATTTTTAAAATTTATTTGTCTTAACAAAAATAAAAATGAAGTTTGATTACAAATAACGATAGTTTAACTAGTATATAGGAAGATTCATACGTATTAATTATGAAATATATCCTAACTGAAAATCTTTGCTTTAAAAAGTGGTTGATTTAAAGTAAATGATATAACATTTTTTTGTAGTTTAAGTTAAGTCGTGCTAAGATTATTTTGCAAAAATCTCTCTTTCAAAAAAAAATTCGGAGAAAAAAAACATACAAAAAAAAACATTTGTGTACATGTAAATATTTTCTATTAACACCTACGGTCGGCTGGTGTACACACTTGTGTGTACACTCGCCATGCTCTATACCTTTTTCATGTAAGCCCGAAAGGCAGTGCACCATTGGTATATCTGGCCTCAGTTTATCTAAGCTAGGTGTATGTATAAATTTTTTTCAATAACGCCTACAGTCAACAGGTGTTCACATTCGTGTGTTCACTCACCACGCTCTATATTCCCCTTACATAAGTCCGCAAGGCAGTGCATGGGTAATATATCCGGCCTCAGTTTACCTAAGTATGTAAATATTGTTATATCAATAAAAATTTTAAATAAGAAAGAGTAAGTAATTGAAATCCAAGCACTAATTTAACTTATTTGATTTGACTTGTTATTGAAAAGAAATGAAAATACCACTTTGATAAACTTTGATAATCAACTAAGGATTCATTTCATAGTTACGTAGTATTACCGACCGAAACAACGAGTTAAACTATAGCCTATTTGTTATGATAACTTCGTTTTTGTTGGAATTTTTTACGAGTAAATGAATAAATTTTCAAAATAATGACCAAAACTTATATTTAATTTATTCGTGTCAATTTAAAATTAAATCCTTCATTTGTAAATGTTTCAAAAACTCGCATTCATCTCTTTGTAAATAAATCTTGCATTTTGTAAATATTTTCATCCTGCCTTTGGATTTTGTGGGTAGTATCCGCTGAAAACCCTCACGAGACAACACTCATCCTACTGAGGACACCCAGAGGTTTAACGACTTATTGCATACGCTCAATGCAATCGTGCTCCCTACGAAAACGGATTTATCTTAGTTTTTCTTTATTCAAAGACGAATAAAAAGATAAATGTGGGGCTATCTGATATGCACGTAAAATGTATTTTTAACACATATTTAATCTATTTAAGTCAAATAAATGATCATATCGGGTATTTTAACTTGTTTAAACCAAATTTAAAGTATTTTCAAATTGTCACATATTCATCTTCATATATGGCCAAAATGGTCATTTTTGTGCATATATTAAATTGAGAAAATTTAGTTGGAAATTTCTACATTATTTTGTACGATTAAAACTTAATTACAAGTGGTTTCATGAAGGAATATGCATGCACAAAGAAGATACAAAAGAATAAATATGGAAATAATTCAAAGTGAAGAACATGGAGGACCCCACCACTTACCTTGATTTTCAATTAGGAGCTAATGCACATGCTAAAAGGCCATTAAAACTTCATGTACATTTAAGTGGGGGATTATTGAAGCTAATGATAACTTCGCCAACACACTACCTCAAGGGCATTTTGGGCATTCTCCAAAAATATGAATTAGGGTTTAACACATGTATGTATACCCCTTATGTTTCATATAACTCTCTTCTTCCTTAGTCCCTCTTAGTTTTAGTTTAGGCTCGAAAATAAATCAAGCTCTCTTCTTTCTTTTCATAGCTACTTAGCCATTTATTTCTTCTTTTCATGTAACTTTTTTATGCAATTTAATACATGTTCTTTTCCTTTCCTTGTTTATTTCCTTTCATGTTGTAGTATAGATTTACATTCATGCAAAGTAGATTAGTTTTAATTCTTGTTAATTAGCTTCTCTTTTCCATTAGCTTTCATTTTCCTTTCTTTTTTCTTTCATATTGTTAACTACATTTGTCAATCAAATGACAAATATGAGAGGCTAAACCCCTTCAATTTAGGGGTAATGAAGCTCTCTAATTTTTTAGGTTCAACTATTTGTTAATTCAGGCTCTCTTTTTGTACTTAATGATGATCAATGAAGTATTTTATTTGTTGTTCTTGCTTTGAATTTGATAGCCTATATTGTTGACACCAAATAAGCTATGCTTAAACAATCACTAACACAAATGCCTCTTCATTAAAATTAGATTATGACATAAGAAAGTGATTTGAAATTCAAATTTGATGGTCTATATTTCTAATCAATAGTTAATAGACCATACTTAAAATAGATTTTATTTTCATTTTCATTGTCAAGCTTCATGAAAGTTAGTAAGTGGTATAAATGGTATATTATAGTTTGATGGCTTATGTTGGTTAATCTATAGCACAAATATGCCATACTTATGATAAACACATCAACTAAAACACTAATGACCATAAAAGAGAGATCATGATTTCATATGTGTTGAACTACAAGATCAAGAGAGTGGATTTATTCTCTAAATTGTCACTTAACTCTTATATTTGTTTCTCTTTTCTTTTATTAAGTTAGTTAATTCTCTAGCTTAACTTTCACTTGAAATTGTATAACTTGAATGAATTGAATTTTTAAAATCATCAATTCCCTACGGATCGACCCGTATTCGCCGCGTACTATACGCTGTTCACTTGCGGTTATTTTATTTCAAAATTTATTGGAATTTTTCTAATCGATAGAAAGTTTGCCGTTAAATAGATTGATAATTTTTGTTCTCAACAATTTCAAATAGAAAATTCTTGAGTTAGTAATTATAAATCCGATTTTGTTGAGCAAATAAACGAAATTTACAATGATCACAGGTATTTGTTGACTGAAACATATAAAAAATTTCGTAAACAACAAAATCAAATCCTAATTTATGACGAATCAAATTATAATCCATATTTTACCACAATTGATGATTTTCAAATAACAACTTTTGAAATTGAAAATAACAATCTTAATGAAGTTGTTGAAAATACGGTAATCGAGTTGGAATTCAATTCGTTTGAAAGTGTGGAACCAAATTTAAAATTCGTTCTTCCTTTCTCCGATTTTGAAATTTTGAATACAACAACTTTTGATTTTGAAATCGATATATGCAATAAAGTTGTGGATAATCTAACAAAGGAAGACAAATTTAGTGAACACGTTTTCTTTGGACTTTTCAAAGATGAGTTGTTAAATTCCAAAGGGGTAGAGTTAAATCACCATTTTGATTTTGAAATCAATAATTTTAAAGAATTTTTCAATGACGAGCTTGAACTTGAAACTGGTGAAAATAAACTTGAACTTCGACCATTTATTCTATCTACCCTAAAAATCATTGAAAATAAAACTATTCGTACAATTTTTAATAAAATGACATTTGTTTTTCCAAACCAACGTTTAATTTCAAAATCTTTTATAGTTTGGTTTTTAGCGCTTAAATTGTGTCTCACATACTTGACGAGACAAATGAATCGGTCTTTGGAATACCGTTTTATTTACTTTTTGACGATATACTTTCCGATCTCGTGTAAATACCGTTCATTTTTCATGTAAATACAGGTCATCTTTTTACTTTTCTCCTTCCATTTAGGTTGACTGTGAGGATACAGTCAAAATCAAGTATGTGGGGGAGGGGAACTCATCTTAATTTTTAATTTTTCATGGTTTATTTTTTTGCATTTTCTTTCAAAAAACTCAAAAAAAAACCCCGTTTTTTTCCTTTTTTAATTACTTTTGAAGAAACACTATAGGATAAATATATGGTTTTGGTCAATTAATTTGAAATTTCTGAAAATTATTTTTCTTAAAAAAAATTAAAATAATGTTTGGTTACAAATAATGATGGTTTAACTAGTATATAGGAAGATTAATGGAGATAATTATGAAATATATTCTAATTGGAAATCTTTGTTTTAAAAAATGGTTGATTTAAAGTAAAGGATATAACATTTTTTCAGTATTCTAAGTCAAATGGTGCTAAGATGACTTTGCAAAACCCTCTCTTCAAAAAAAAAATTCTTGTATATAGGTATATATTTTTTAATAAACACCTAGAGTCATATGTTCACACTTGTGTGTTCACTCGTCATGCTCTGTACCCTTATCATGTAAGCTCGAAAGGCAGTGCACGATCATTGTATCCGGCCTCAGTTTATCTGAGTTAGGTGTGTATATGTAAAAATTCTTTTTAATAACGCCTACAGTCGATAGGTGTTCACATTCGTGTGTTCACTCGCCATGCTCTGTATTCTCCTCACATAAGTCCGCTAGGCAGCGCATAGGTAATATATCTGGCCTCACATTACCTGAGTTAGGCATATGTAAATATTGTTAATATCAATAAAATTTTCAAATAAGAGAAGTAAGCAATTGAAATCCACTGAATCCTTCATTGTAAATATTTTCAAAACCTCGCATTCATCTCTTGTAAATAAATTTTTTATTTTGTAAATATTTTCACTTCGCATTTGGATTTTGTGGGTAGCATCCGCTGAAAACCTCACGAGACAACACTCATCCTATTGAGGAAACTCAGAGGTTTAATGACTTGTTGCATACGCCTAATGCAATCGTGCTCCCCACGAAAATGGATTTATCTTACTTTTTTTCTTTATTCGAGGACAAATAAAAAGATACGTGTGGTTGTATTTTATGTGCACGTAAATGTGCATATTTTTTACCACCATATTTAATCCATTTAAATTAAATAAATGATCATATTGGGTGTTTTAACATGTTTAAACCAAAATTTAAATTATTTTGAAATCGTCACATATTCATCTTCATCCAAGGGCAAAATGGCCATTTTTGTGTATATATTAATTTGAGAAAATTTAATTGAAAATTTCTATATTATTTTGTAGAAATTTGGCTTCATATACAAGTGGTTTCATGAAGATATATGTATGCATAAGAGTGAGTACATAGAAATGAAGATGGAAATAATTCATTTCATGAATCATGAAGGACCTCACATACCCACCTATCTTACTGTACAAATTAGAGGTTAATGTACATGCTAATAGAGTTTAAAGCTTCATGCACACTTAAATGATGATTATTTGATGCTAATGATTACTTGGCCTCCACACTTCCTAAGAGGGTATTTTGGACATTCCCCAAAAAGGTGGATTAGAGTTTCATACATATATAAATACCTCAAATGCTTCATGTAACCTCTTTTCTCTTAGCCTCTTAGTTTAGGAAAATAAATCAAAGCTATTCTTTCTTTTTCCATGGCTAATTAGCCATTTCTTTTATGTAAATTTTTTATATGCAATTCTCAGTACATGCTCTTTTCTTCTTTTGTATATTTCCTTTCATGTTAGTAGTGTAGATTTGTTTATTTACCCAAGTAGTGTAGATTTTTTGATGCAATTAGATTAGTTCTCTTTTTCATTAGCTTTCATTTTCCTTTCTTTTCAGTTTCATGTTGGATGCTACAAGTGTTGATATGATAACACAAATGAGAAGCTAAATCCCTTCAATTTAGGGATAATGAAGCTCTCTAATTATGTAGCTTCAACATTTTGATAATCATTGCTCTTTTTTTATGCTTAATGCAAATCGTTGAAGTGGTTTAACTTGTTGTTTTTCTTTGAATTTGATAGGCTATATTGTTGATACCAAATAGGCTATGCTTAAATAATCACTAACCACAAATTGCATCTTCATCTAAATATGATTATGACAAAGAAGTGGATGTTGAAATAAAAATTTGATGGCCTATATTTCTAATCAATAGTTAATAGACTATGCTTAAAATAGATTTTATTTTCAACTTCTTGTCATTTTTTATGAGAATTAGTGAGTGGTTTAAGGAGCGTGTTAAAGTTTGATGGCTTATGTTGGGCTAATTAATAGCACAAATATACCATACTTATGATAAGCACATCAATTAAATTAACTAATAACCAAAAAAGAGAGATAATAACTTCATGTTTTATTGAACTATATGATCTAGAGAGTGGAATTATCTCTAAATTGTCATTTATTCTCATAGTTTTCACTCACCTTGTAGTTGTTAGTTTTTGCAATTTTTAGTAGTTAGCTTAAATATCTCAAATTTTGGTTAATTTGATTGAATAGGAATTTAAAGTCTAACGATTCCCTATGCATCGACCCGTACTCACCATGCACTAAAATTGTACGCCTTGCGCTTGCGATTAATTTTTATTATTAATTCGCTCGACGGTTTTCTATACCAATATAATTTCCATCGATGAACACGCACGGTTTCTTCCGTTAGACTCGTATTGAAATTTCGGACAACCTGATATTGGTTTAGTTGACTTTGGAGACTGTTCAGATTTTGAGCTTTAAATCAAAGGTAAGTGATTAAACACACACATGCAATGCTAAATCTCTTCTAGAGAATCTCCTAATTGTTCCAGAGCAACTAGAGAGAGATTCTTTAACCAAAAAGAATTCAGTTCAGATGTAGGATACCTATCTAGAAGTTTTCGCAACTCAATCATGTATGATGGAATCATCAAAGATTTTATCTTTCTTATGTTAGTTGAATTAAAATTTTGAAGTGATAAAATTTTATTGGTTAATGTTTGGTAGTTTAAATTGACATTTAAATTAATTTGAATTTTTATTGAATAAAATTGACATCTAAATTAATATTTAATTTAATTGCTAGTTAAGTACCGACAATTGATAATTAGTAACCGTTATGATATATTGGTTGATTTGGATGTTGACTTTAATTGGATGCTTATTGATTGATATGTTGGATGTATAGTTGTTATTTATTTTGATATATTCCTGTTACTATCCTATTTATTATTTGACATTTGATAAATGGTCATTTGAATTATTTTAAATAAAATAAGAGATAGGTTGAAATGATATATACATATGTCATTCAATTTTGGGTTGAAATGATATATATCCATTCAGGTAATTAAACTTGAAATATCTGATCACTTGGCCATAGGTAGAAAATTATATATGGACACCGGATTTGGTTAAATTAAATGATTTCAAAATGTTGAATTTAAATTGGTTTAAATGATATAATTTTAAAGAAAATAAAAATTGGATTTATATGAACTAAATTATTTTTCTAAATTTGAGTTTTGAAATGTTGAAATTTCAATTGTTTAAAGGATTTAATTTGAAATCTTGAGTTGAGTTTGGGAAATGATTAAAATTTATTGAAAGTGAATTATTCTAAAGGTTCAAAATTTAATTTAAACTTTGAATTTAAAGTGCTTTAAGGTCGTATTTCAATGTTTTGGATGTGAAATGGATTTAAACTAAATTGTTTAAAAATGAGAATTTGAGTTGAAATTTTCAGCCTTTGAATAAATAGTTTAAATTGAATTCGAAGTAAAGTTGGAAATCGTTTGAATTGATTTAAATTGAATTATGAATACGAAGTTTACTTGAATTGGAAGTCGAAGAACTGTATTCGTTGTGATATGGAATCGGAAAAAGAGTTCAAAATGCTGTGAAAGAAGAAACAGTTTTAATATAAACTATTTTAATATAAAATTTATTTAATAATACAATTTTTTTTAATAATACAATTACTCTGAAAGAAGAAACAGTTTCAATTTTTTCCTCATCCATAATTGCCCATAAGTTTTTTTCAGTTATTACTTCCCATGCTAATTTCAAAGCACTAGACTTTTTAAGTCTTTTATATTTTTTAGACTCACTCCTCCTTTATTTTTAGGTTTACATAGTTTTTCATAACTCACTTATGCAATCCCCCTTTCCGTATGAAATTAGCCCATGCTAAATTGATTTTCTCAATTGAAGCATTTGGATTTGAAATGTTTGGATTCAAAATCTTACTTTTTTGTTATTATAGTATGCACGAGCTTAATTCTTCTAGTGAATGATAATAGTTTAGATCTCCACTTCTAAACTTCATTCCTTATCATTGTAATCATATTAGATGACAATGGCACCCCTAAATATTTAATTGGCAATGTGCCTTCTTGCCACTTAAGATACAGAGTATATTTTGCTTACCTATAGCATACTTGCTAACATAGTATTTTTTTTCATCTCATTCACTTGCAGTCCAGCCACTTCCTCCATCCTTTTTAAATTTTCTTTGAAACTCCGAGCTGCGTTTTCATTAGGTTTTATACACAACAATAAGTCATTAGCATGAATGATTGATTTTTGGCTGGTATTTGTATATTGTGTCTATCTCCTACTTATGGAAAGCCAATTCCATCTGTATAGTTAAACAATCCATTGCAGGAACAAGAAAATAAGGGAACGATGTTGTAAAAAAATTTCAAAATTCTTTGGGTTTAGGTTTTTTGTTTGGAAGAGAAAGAAGAAAAGAAGAAAGAAGAGTTTAGTCCCACATTGTAGAAAAATGGAGACTATACTTGTATAAGTATACCTTTCTCAAGTGGATGATGGGGCCTTGGGGCTCCCACATGTTTGCTTTGTTGTGAGGAGAGAAGTCATGCAACACCACACGCGCGCCGCCGGCCGTCCGTCCGACCGAACCGGGCCGGGTCGGGTACGAGTTTCGGGTTCGGATCCGAAAATATTTTTGGACCGTATATGTATAGTAACGGGCCAGATTTCGGCCCGTTAAGGACCCAGAACCAAAAATCTGAATTTAGATAAAGGGCGGGAATTTGTAACGTTTTCTGAACGTTACAAATATGAATAGATGCGACGTTTGGCTTTTTGAACCCGTTCGTAACGGTTGCGAACCGTTGCTAACGGTCGCGACGCTTTGCGAATGGACGCCTCTTCAACACTATAAATAGCAACGCCCAGAATCATTTCGAAACAGTTTTCTATCCTCTTCTTCTTCTCCACACAGTTCTGCGACGCCCAGGAATCATTGCAGCAATTGCTCTGTTTTGTGACGCCTCCAAGGTGTTGCAAATTCAGAAAGCGTTGCAGAATTGTTTTTCTTCTTCCTCTTCAATCTGTTCTCTACAAATTGCATCATCAGATACAGTTTCTGAAGTATTCTTGATCGGATCAAAGTCGTACAAACTTTGAATCCGATTACGCTGTTATAGGGCTTCATTGAATCCTGAAAGTCGATAGTTCAATAACCCGTTTGTACCTGGTGGGTTGAACTATTGTCTGAAAGAATCTATTCCATAGATCCTTGAAGTCGGAAGTACAGCATTGTCTTCATCACTATCGCCATCAAATCAGTCTCGAACCGCAAAATCCCCAACAAATTTTCAGACAATAGTCTTCAACCATGGAAGGTTCGAGCGCTTTACAAGTTATGAATCAGCATCTAACTCGGTTGGAGCGTTTTGATGGCGACAATTTCACTCGTTGGCAAGAGACGATGAAATTTTTCTTGGTCACCGTCAAGTTATTCTACATTTTGGAAGATGACTTGGAAGAAATCCCGGAAGAAACTGATAAGAATGATGCTGCTCTAAAGGCTAAACGTGAAAAGCGCAAAGAGGACGATTTCCTATGCAGAGGCCATATTCTGAATGCGCTATCTATCCCAGTCTACAATGCTCATAGGACCTTGGAAATAGCTGGACTGCTCTGGAAAATAAGTACCGCATATCCGAGGCAAGTAATAAAAAGTTTTTTATTTCTAATTTTATGGATTTCAAAATGGTCACCAATAAGTCCATAATTGGACAAGTAAGCGAAATCTTACTGTTGGTGAATTAACTTAAAGATGCTGGAATTGGTCTCCCTGAATCTTTTGTTGTTGGAGTTATAATTTCTAGACTTCCGCATAGTTGGAATGATTATAAGAAAAAGATGAAGCATGCAGAAACGGATTATAATTTAGACGGTTTACAGCGTCATCTTCGTATTGAAGAAGACTCTCGCAAACACGATCTAGATGATAATCCGCAAACTGAGTCCCATTCTAAGGCAAATAATGTTGAAATTACTGATAAATTAAAGCCAAAGAATGAGACACAGTTTAAGAAAAATCGTTCCAAAACTAACAACAAAAAGAAATGTGCTTGTTATTTTTGTAACAAGCTCGGCCACTATGCCCGAGACTGTCGTCTGCGGAAGAAACAACAAAAAGTGAATGTGGTCGAAGACTCGCTTGTGGCTGTAGTGCAAGAGGCAAACTCCGTTAGTGGAAATGATAATGATTGGTGGTTCGATACTGGAGCAACCATTCACATTTGCAAAGACCGTAATCTGTTCAAGAGTTACGAATAAAATAAAGGAGAAGCCGACGAAGTTACTGGAGCAAATAAGGTTCCAAGTAAAGTTCTGGAAAAAGGCACTATAGAACTTCCTCTCACCTCTGGAAAAGTTCTTACATTAGTCAATGTATTTTATGTACCTGATATGTGTAAGAATTTGGTCTCTGTATACCTTCTTAACAAAGGAGGATTCAAGATGGTGTATGAGTCTGATAAGCTAGTGTTGTCTAAGAATGGTAAGTTCATTGGACAGGGATACTCTTGTAACGGCATGATTAAGTTGAATTTAATAAAGAAATCTTCTGTTTATATTGTTGATTCTATTAATTTATGGCATGGTAGATTAGAACATGTTAATTATAATTCCATTAGGAATATGAATAAATTAGGGTTAATTTCTGATTGTGATTTCGATACCATCTCTAGATGTGAAATATGCGTTCAAGCAAAAATACACCGGAAATCCTTTAAATCCGTAGAAAGGAAAACTGGTTTGCTTGATTTGGTATATAGTGATGTGGGTGACTTAAAAAGTCATATCACCTATGGTGGTAACCAATACTATACAACATTCATTGATGATTATACTAGATATGCATATGTATATCTAATGAAAACTAAAGATGAGGCTTTTGATAAATTCAAAATTTACAAAGCAGAGGTCGAAACACAATTAGGAGTTAAAATTAAAATATTACATTCAGATCGTGGTGGTGAATATTTCTCAAATGAATTCACCTTGTTTTGTAAACAACAAGGTATAATTCACCAGTGTACTGCCCCATATACACCACAACAAAATGGTGTTGCTGAAAGGAAGAATAGAACTTTAGTAGAAATGGTTAATTCCATGCTCATAAGTTCTAATTTACCTTATAACCTATGGGGTGATGCTATGTTATCTGCATGTTATATTTTAAATAGAGTACCACTTAAAAAGAATAATATTTCCCCTTATGAATTATGGTTTAATAGGAAACCTAACCTAACTAGACTTAAAGTTTGGGGTTGCTTAGCTTATGTTAGAAAACTAGACCCTAAACGACCAAAGTTAGGAAATAGAGCATTTAAATGTGTTTTCATAGGATATTCACTTAATAGTATAACTTATAGATTTCTTATTCTTGACACCCTAGAAGTTATAGAATCTGTAGATGTAGAATTTTTTGAAAATCAAACTGTTGAGATCCCATTGAGATCATCTAGTCTAGACGTAGTATGACTAATGATATCAATGACGATGATTATGCTCCTGCTCAAAACAGCAAGGAAGTGTCAGTAACAGATAATAGTACTGAACAACGGAGAAGTAAAAGAGTGAGAATAGAGAAGGACTATGGTCGTGACTTCATTACATATCTTGTAGAAGGCAGTAACGACGAAGTCCTTAATGTTACTAAATATGTAATGAACGTTGATGATGATCCCAAAACTTATTCTGAAGCTATGAGTTCCGGAGATTCAAATTTCTGGAAAGAAGCTATCAATGATGAAATGAATTGCATAATGTTAAACCAAACTTGGGTTTTAACTGATTTACCTCCTGGTGCTAAACCTATAGGATGTAAATGGATATTCAAGAAAAAGTTGAATACAAATGGATCCATTGATAAGTTTAAAGCCAGATTAGTTGCTAAGGGATATAAGCAAAGACATGGAGTAGATTATTTTGATACATATGCTCCAGTTGCTCGCATACCTTCAATACGCTGTTTAATTGCACTTGCATCAATTCATAAATTAGTCATACATCAAATGGATGTAAAGATTGCTTTTCTAAATGGAGATTTAGAAGAAAAGACATATATGGAGCAACCTGAAGGTTTCAAAACCCCAGGCCAAGAAAAGAAAGTTTGCAAATTAGTAAAATCTCTTTATGGCCTGAAGCAAGCTCCCATGCAATGGCATGAGAAGTTTGATAAAGTTGCACGGTAATATGGATTCATTGTTAATGATGCTGATGAATGTATTTATAGCAAATCGGATAACAACGGTATTGTTATAATATGTTTATACGTTGATGACATGCTAATATTTGGTTCCAATATATCCTGTGTGAATGAAACTAAAAAGTTTCTGTCTTCTAAATTCGATATGAAAGATCTAGGAGAGACTGAAGTAATTCTGGGAATTAAAATTGTTAGGAAAGAGGGGGAGTTATTACTAACTCAATCCCATTACATAGAGAAATTCCTACAAAAGTATGGTCATTACGATGACAAACCAGCACAAACTCCTTTAGATCCTAGTATTAAATTAGAAAAGAACACTGGACGTACTATCTCTCAACTAGAGTATTCCAGCGTTATTGGGAGTCTTATGTATGCTATGCATTGCACTAGACCAGACATCGCGCATACTATAAGTATATTGTGTCGATTTACGAGTAATCCAGGTTTCGAACATTGAAAAGCCATTTCCAGAGTTTTACCTTATTTGAAAGGAACCATTGAATATGTTTTATCTTATAAAGGATATCCTTCTGTAATAGAAGGATATAGTGATGCAACCTGGAACAATGTAGAATCCAAATCCAAGTCTACGACTGGATGGATCTTTACATTAGGAGGCGCTGTTGTGTCTTGGGCTTCCAAGAAGCAGACTTGTATTTCTGACTCAACAATGTTGTCAGAATTGATTGCATTAGCAGATGCATGTAAAGAAGCGGAATAGCTTAGGAATTTATTAATGGAAATCCCTTTGTGGAAGAAGCCATCTCTAGCAGTCTTGATTAACTGTGACAATCAAGCAACAATATACAATGTTTCTAATAAGACATATAATGGAAAGTCTAGACATGTGAGTCTAAGACATCAAATGGTGAGACAGTTACTCAAAAGAGGAGTTATAACTGTTGACTACATAGAAACGAAGAAAAACTTGGCTGACCCACTTACAAAAGGTCTTCCAAAGGCAATGGTTTCTATAAAGTCACAAGAAATGGGACTAAGGTCTGTGAATGAAGGTTGATCATTCTTAACAGAAACCCAACTTATGTCTTGAAAAGGATAGACAAAGTTCAATGGGTACCAACAAGTTAAGAGAATGATTATGGAACACTAAATTGATAATCCCATAATATTTAGTGTTGGATTCTGCAAGAACAAAGAATGGATATATATCCTTAATAAGTCTAGAAACCTTAAAAGGTGTATCGCAGAAACACCTTAAGAGACTTACCTATATGAGTATGGAAATCAGGCCGTTTCCTAGGAAAGTAAGACCGCTTTCTAAGTAGACTCATGAACCAGGATTTAAGCACATGGCCATTAACGTGCTGAGCAATACAGAACACTTTACCTAAGCAAATCAACATGTGTGATTGTTCCGGTTTTATCATTAGGGATACTTGGTTCAAGATTCGTTCACCATAGAATCTCGATAAGGCCTTGAATGGTTTACACTAAGTAAAGGTTCAAATCCAAAAGATACCTTTTATTTATGTGTTGGTTTTCACGATGATGCAAAACTTGATTTAGAACTACATAAGCTTGATCCCACTTGGGTATGTAGGAAGTCACTCTAGTGATTCAGCCGTCCTATTTATTTATTTATTTATTTTGAAAATTGGGGGAGATTGTTGTAAAAAAATTTCAAAATGCTTTGGGTTTAGGTTTTTTGTTTGGAAGAGAAAGAAGAAAAGAAGAAAGAAGAGTTTAGTCCCACATTGTAGAAAAATAGAGACTATACTTATATAAGTATAGCTTTCTCAAGTGGATGATGGAGTCTTGGGGCTCCCACATGTTTGCTTTGTTGTGAGGAGAGAAGTCATGCAACACCACACGCGCGCCGCCGCCGTCCGTCCGTCCGACCGAACCGAAGCGGGTCGGGTACGAGTTTCGGGTTCGGATCCAAAAATATTTTTGGACTGTATATGTACAGTAACGGGCCAGATTTCGGCCCGTTAAGAACCCAGAACCGAAAATCTAAATTTAGATAAAGGGCGGGAATTTGTAACGTTTTTTGAACGTTACAAATATGAATAGACGCGACGTTTGGCTTTTTGAACCCATTCGTAACGGTTGCGAACCGTTGCTAACGGTCGCGACGCTTTGCGAATGGACACCTCTTCAACACCATAAATAGCAACGCCCAAAATCATTTCGAAACAGTTTTCTATCCTCTTCTTCTTCTCCACACAGTTCTGCGACGCCCATGAATCATTGCAGCAATTGCTCTGTTTTGTGACGCCTCCAAGGTGTTGCAAATTCAGAAAGCGTTGCAGAATTGTTTTTCTTCTTCCTCTTCAATCCGTTCTCTACAAATTGCATCATCAGATACAGTTTCTGAAGTATTCTTGGTCAGATAAAAGTCGTACAAACTTTGAATCCGATTACGCTGTTATAGGGCTTCACTGAATCCTGAAAGTCGATAGTTCAATAACCCGTTTGTACCTGGTGGGTTGAACTATTGTCTGAAAGAATCCATTTCATAGATCCTTGAAGTCGGAAGTATAGCACTGTCTTCATTACTATCGCCATCAAATCAGTCTCGAACCGCAAAATCCCCATCAAACGATTGGTTCCCTACCTTAAACCCTTTGTGCTAGTGATAAAACCTTCAGGAACCTCATTTATCAGTACTGCGAAGGTTGGTGTACATTTGCATTCCTTTATTAGTGTAGAGAATATTTATGGAAAGCCTATGGAGTTAAGCATATGTATGACAAATCTTTTGTTAACCTTGTCATATGCTTTATGAAGATCAATTTTAAGGCATAATTTGTCACCCTCTCTTTTAGAAATTCCAGATCAATTCGGGTGTCAGAAACTAATTTTTAGAAATGCTTCTCGCCTTTATAAATGCACTTTGACACTCCACAAACATGACAGGCAATATTTTCAACATTTTGTTATGTAGAATTTTGCTAATTATTTTACACCACATTACAACCTCCAATTGGTATGTAATCCTCTATTCTTATTGGTTTCTCCACTTTTGATATGAGACAAAGAAAAGTGTAATTTATTTCTTTCATAATTTTTCCAATGTCCATAGCCTCTTGAAAAGCACCGACAATATACGTTTTAGTTCGTTCAATGCATGTTGTAGAATTTGGAGCCCAGTTCATCTGGCATTGGGATAGAATCCATATGAACAGATTTAATAGCTTCTTTAATCTCAGTACATAAGTGCTACTACATAGGATTTTCACTCTATCCTCATTCACATCGGACCTGCTTTGAATGCTTAGTAAGTCTACTATATATTCACTGTTATATAGGTCATCGTAATACCGAATAGCTTTCTCTTATATCTCTTTCATGTTGCTTGTTGGTTTCCCAAACTCATATAAGCTATTAATTATATTATTGTGATTTTTCCTTATAGACATATTAGTGTAGAAACTTTTTGTACATGCATCACATTCCACTCGCCATTTTTATTTTTATTTTTCTTTCAACTCTTTTACATGTTTTTGTATTGCATCTTTGAGTCTCCACTGGAGTGTACAATACTATTGAAATAGTCTGTCACTATGTGGGTCGAGGTCCAGTCACATTGCAGTTGAATTGAGCTGATGTTGTTTCCATCGTTTTCTCCGAGTTCATTCCATTCTTTTAGCCTATTCTTTATTGTTTTTAGTGCCATAATGCACATGTTATTACCTTTTATGCATTCCAATTCCTCAAAATTAGCAACTTTATCATCATCCTTACATTCATGCCAATGGTTATAATATTTAAAGGGCTTGCCTTTAGATTTAATACACGTATCATTTGGCTCAATAAAAAGTGGACTAGGATCACTGTTGAGCTAGGTAATGCAATGACTTTTAAGTTAGGAAACATATTTTTACAGTCTACATTAGCTATTATTCTATCTAATTTTCTTGAAATATTTTTCCATGCCAACTTCTCCATGTATAGTCCATACCTGTTTGGAATGCTTCTATTAGACCTGCTCTAGCAATGAAATCATTGAATTCTGCCACCTAAGATACCTTAAGGGTAAGTCCACCTTTCTTTTCATTTGTCTTCAAAACAACATTGAACTTCCTACGAACCATTAATTATTGTTGTATGTATTTTGTTAGCTCCTTGATTAGTTTCAATAGCTTTGTTCTTGTTTAAGCTAAGTTACTTGCATTGACATATATTATCATAAGTTCAAGACGTTCAACGTTGCTTGCTTTTGCTATCATTTGGTACCCTTCCACTTTAATTACTGTTATTTGTCTAGTGTACTAAAACAGATAGCACGCTACAATAAACTCGTCGCACAAGTTTATTAATTAGAATTCCACTATGCTGGAATTCTGTATTAGATAAATGTAACAATAAGTTACGTTGTAAATAAATTACAACAATAACGTTATACTATTGTAAGAAATAGTACAACTTATAAACGGGAAAGATTACAGTGAATCTAACCAGTATATAAAGGAAATTCCGTCTGAGGCTTGTCGTAACAATTTCCTTAAGAATTTTATTTCAAAACTCTCCCAAGATACAATAGACGTAATCTGCACGAGATTGTAATGAGTATGTCAACTCTGTGATATGTATGGAATATAGAGCAGTAGAGCAAAGAAGCAGAAGAAATTAGATTGGAATTGGATGAGAATGTGATCAGTATTCTCTCCTATTTATAATTTCGTCCACATCCCTTCAAACAGTCGCGTCCGCTTGACGGGTCGCACCCGTTTGCCTTTTGGTCGCTGCTGTTTGTTAACGGGTCGCACCCGCCTGCTACTGGTCGCATCTGCTTGCGTCCAATGGTACTGTTTCACACCCGCTTGTACCGCCTGCACCTCTACAGTCGGGTCGCATCTGTTCGCCCACGTCCGCTTCAATCGGCTCGCGTCTGTTTGCTTCTAACGGGTCGCACCCGCTAATGTTCGCGTCTATTCAACCCGCTCGCTTCAGAAGTCGCACCTCCTCAGCAATCCGCGTCCGTTCGTATAGCCTACAACTGTTAAAAAGCCCGGTCCGGTCCAGCAAAAATACGAGTATCATATTAGACGCAAACCCAAACCGAAACCCGGCCCGGCCCGGTTCGGTCGGACGGACGGCGGCGGCGGCGCGCGCGCGCGTGTGATGGAGATGCATGATCTCCCTCCTCACAACGAAGCATACATTTGGGTGCCCTAGGCCCCAACACCTTCATTGCAAAGCCATATATATATTGGAATGGCTTTGCAAATTTGGCGATGTGGGACAAGTGTATTTCATTTACACTAGGAATTCCAACAATTCTCCACATAAATGATAATATACTTTTCCCCCACACAAAGCGAAATATCACAGAGTACATATGGAATAATGCTTTATCGTGGATAAGTAGATATTTCACTTTGAACTTTCCCTAGTTAAAACTTATCGGATCTACTTGGCTAATCGGTGAATTATTTCAACTTGAACCGTCGGCCTTTATTGTATATCCAGACAATAAGCTTTACGAAGCATTGATTCTCTTCTCATCCAATCTCTTGGTTGTGTTCATTTTGGTCCTGAACAATTTTTGGTTCTGCGAGTGTTTTTAGAGAATAAAAGCCTTTTAATATTCTCATAGAGCCGACCCAGCTCACACTTACATAGGTGATCGCAACCATTAAGAGTATCCTACATATACCCCACTTGTTATTTCCAAGATATGGTCATCATTAAAAAACATAGTTTTAACCTTTAAAACTTCTGTAGGCATGCATTATATTTTGCACCATAGGAATAGAGTAGGACCAAGTCCAGACAAATGCATTACTTCTTGAGTTACTCATAACTGGTTTGCCTGTTGATCCTAGTCCATGGGATCTCCAATCGCTAGGATATGTTTCCGTATGAGGTAACTCTTGTTGGTTTAGGCTTTTAAACCCATTACCCTCGATGCACAGTCAATTTTCTCTCTTGATAAATCTTTAGTAAATGGATCCGCTAGGTTATCATTTGTTCTCACATAATCTATGGAAATAGTTCCATTAGAGAGTAACTGCCTAACTGTGTTATGGCGACAACGTATGTGTCGTGATTTGCCATTATACACAAGGTTTTTCGCTCTACTTAGCCCTGCTTGATTATCGCAGTGAATACATATGGCCGTCACAGGTTTTGGCCAAAATGGAATATCTTCTAAGAATTGACGAAGCCATTCTGCCTCTTCGCCTGCTTTATCTAATGCGATAAACTCAGATTCCATGGTGGATCGAGCTATGCATGTTTGTTTAGTAGATTTCCATGACACTGCTGCTCCTGCAAGGGTAAAGATATAACCACTTGTGGATTTTGATTCCTCTGAATCTGCAATCCAGTTTGCATCACTATATCCTTCTAAGACGGCAGGATATTTTCCATAATGTAAGGAAAAATTAGTGGTATTCTTTAAATATCCCAACACTCTCATTAGTGCTTTCCAGTGTTCCTTACCTGGATTACTTGTATACCTGCTTAGTCGACTTACCGCGTAAGCAATATCTGGTCTGGTGCAATTCATCAGATACATTAAGCATCCTATTACACGAGAGTATTCCAGTTGCATTACACTCTCATCAGTGTTTTTATGCAGTACTTCCGATGGATTAAAAGGTGTCCTCACTTATTTAATTCCATACTCTTGGAATTTTTCAATCACTTTGTCTACATAGTGTGACTGAGATGGTTCAATTCCATTAGGTGTTCTTATTATTTTGTTTCCCAAAATAACGTCCGTAACTCCTAAGTCTTTCATATCGAAATTGTTGATTAACATCTTCTTTATAGTCTCTATTACTTTAGTATTAGGACCAAAGATTAGCATATCGTCTACATATAGACAAATCATCACATATGATTGCCCAATCTGTTTGTAATAAACACATTTATCACATTCATTTATACGAAAACCATTTTTCATCATGACACTATCAAATTTTTCATGCCATTGTTTTGGAGCTTGTTTTAGTCCGTATAGTGATTTCACTGACCGACATACTTTGTTTTCATTTCCTTTGGAAATAAAACCCTCAGGTTGCTCCATGTAAATCTCCTCATCGAGATCTCCATTTAAGAATGCTGTTTTGACATCCATCTGATGAATTTCCAGATTATATATGGAAGTAATTGCTATTAACATTATTATAGAGGTTATTCGTGTAACCGGTGATTAGGTATCAAAGAAGTCTACTCCTTCTTTTTGACGATATCCTTTGGCTACCAATCTGGCTTTATATTTATCTATAGAGCCGTCTGATTTCAATTTCTTCTTGAAAATCCATTTGCAGCCAATTGGTTTTATTCCAGGTGGAATATCAACTATTTCCCAAGTTTTATTACTTAGAATTGAATCAATCTCGCTTTGGATTGCTTCTTTCCAACATGAAGATTCAGAAGATGACATTGCTTCCTTGTACGTTTGAGGTTCGTGTTCTAACATATAAGTTAAAAAATCCGAACCAAATGTTTTGGAAGTTCTTGCCCTTACGCTTCTTCTTGGTTCAACCTCCTCGTTGTCCTGATGAGTTTCATCTTCACATGTCTCATCTCTGTTATCTCTTGTCCTTTTTGGGACAGGATTTCCATCGTTTCTTTTATGTGGGAACACATCTTCAAAGAACGAGGCATCTCTTGATTCCATGATTATATTTACATGAATATCATTTATATCAGACTTTAATACCAAAAATCTGTAGGCACTACTATTTTGCGCTGGCCTAAGATAACAACAATCTACTGTTTTTGGTCCAAGTTTGACTCTCTT
Source organism: Allium cepa (assembly GCA_030765085.1). NCBI lineage: Eukaryota > Viridiplantae > Streptophyta > Magnoliopsida > Asparagales > Amaryllidaceae > Allium > Allium cepa. The sequence goes on along the minus strand of CM060940.1, from coordinate 663,147,570 downwards.
GGGAGGCGGAACTGGAACTTTTGCCAAGCACCCCCACACTTTGAGGTATTTGAAGCTTGGTTTGTGTCCTTTCCATATCTCATATGGAATTGTTCCCGTTTTATTGTGAGGAACTTTGTTTAATATGTGATTAGACATATTTAAGGCTTCCCCCCACAAGTTCGTCGGTAGACCAGAAGTTAAAAGCATGGCAGTAATCATGTCTTTTAACGTTCTGTTCTTCCTCTCAGCTACACCATTTTGTTGTGGTGAATATGGAGCTGTTGTTTGATGAATTATACCATTTTCGGCACAGAACTGTTCAAATGGTGATTCATATTCTCCACCTCGATCAGATCTCAATATCTTGATCTTTTTATTTAACTGATTTTCTACCTCAGCCTTGTATTTTATAAACGCGGTTATTGCTTCATCCTTACTATTTAAAAGATATACATAGCAATATCGCGTATAATCGTCAATATAAGTAATAAAATACTTTTTCCCACTTCTTGTAGGTAGTGATTTAAAATCACATAAATCTATATGTACCAAACCTAATGGTTCGGTGCTTCTGTCAACAGATTTAAATGGTTGTTTGACCATTTTGCTTCTACACATGTCTCACATTTGTAGTTCTTATCTACTTGGAAATTTGGAATCAATCCCAAGTTTGATAATTTCTTCATTTTTTGGAAGTTTACGTGTCCTAATCTATCGTGCCATAGTAAAATTTCGTGCTCAAGCAAGTAAGAGACTTCAATTTTATTAATAGCACAATCAGAATACATAGATTTATTGCCGGTAACGGCTACATTTGCCTTAAATAGGCCATCACATAAATATCCCCTTCCGATATACATTCCATCTTTGGACAGAACCATCTTGTCTGACTCAAACACCATCTTGAATCCCTTCTTTGATAGGACTGCACCAGAGATGAGATTCTTTCGTATGTCTGGAATGTGAAGCACGTCATTCAATTTGACAGTTTTTCCAGAAGTGAACTTGAGGATAACTGTGCCACTGCCTTCGACCATGGAAACTGCAGAATTACCCATGTAGAGTCTTTCTTTCTGATCGAATTTCTGGTATGTTGAAAACATGGATTTTTCAGAGCAAACATGACGAGTAGCTCCTGTGTCAACCCACCATTGGTTAGGGTTCTGAATCAAATTGCATTCAGAAATAACCACTGAAAAGTTGGACTTATCCATTTTCATGTTGTCAACTGTTAACATCTCTGTTTTAGTGTAAAACAGTAAAATTCTTAAGATGTTATTTGTCTAGTGTACTAAAACAGATAGCACGCTACAATAAACTCGTCGCACAAGTTTATTAATTAGAATTCCACTACGCTAGAATTCTGTATTAGATAAATGTAACAATAAGTTACGTTGTAAATAAATTACAACAACAACGTTATACTATTGTAAGAAATAGTACAACTTATAAACGGGAAAGATTACAGTGAATCTAACCAGTATATAAAGAAAATTCCGTCTGAGGTTGTCGTAACAATTTCCTTAAGAATTTTATTTCAAAACTCTCCCAAGATACAACAGACGTAATCTGCACGAGATTGTAATGAGTATGTCAACTCTGTGATATGTATGGAATATAGAGCAGTAGAGCAAAGAAGCAGAAGAAATTAGATTGGAATTGGATGAGAATGTGATCAGTATTCTCTCCTATTTATAATTTCGTCCGCATCCCTTCAAACAGTCGCGTCCGCTTGACGGGTCGCACCCGTTTGCCTTTTGTCGCTGCTGTTTGTTAACGGGCTGCACCCGCCTGCTATTGGTCGCATCTGCTTGCGTCCAACGGTACTTTTTCGCACCCGCTTGTACCGCCTGCACCTCTACAGTCGGGTCGCATCTGTTCGCCCGCGTCCGCTTCAATCGGCTCGCGTCTGTTTGGTTCTAACGGGTCGCACCCGCTAATGTTCGCGTCTATTCAACCCGCTCGCTTCAGAAGTCGCACCTCCTCAGTAATCCGCGTCCGTTCGTATAGCCTGCAACTGTTAAAAAGCCCGGTCCGGTCCGGTAAAAATACGAGTATCATATTAGACGCAAACCCAAACCGAAACCCGACCCGATTCGGTCAGACGGACGACGGCGGCGGCGCGCGCGCGCGTGTGTGATGGAGATGCATGATCTCCCTCCTCACAACGAAGCATACATTTGGGTGCCCCTAGGCCCCAACACCTTCATTGCAAAGCCATATATATATTGGAATGGCTTTGCAAATTTGGCGATGTGGGACAAGTGTATTTCATTTACACTAGGAATTCCAACAATTACTGTTAGATTCCATACATTTTTGTCCCATAAAATCATAATTCTCCCCTTTATGCATCATTCGTTGTTATGCATAATCTCCCATTCATTACCAAATGTATGTTTAAACATTTCCACATCGTCACTTATTAATTTGTTTTCAAGTACATAAATAAGGTAGTTCCATGCTTTATTATTAAGGTAAGGAGGTTTAATTGCGTAGTATCATTATTTAGCTACTTACGTTCCGGCTTATTATAGTTATTTGGGATTTTATGCTTTCTTCCCATTCTTTAAGTTTCTAAGGAAAGCCAGCTTTAATTGCACTTTCTTAGACTTCTTCTTTATGCTCTGGAATTTTTCTATGCATGCTTGGTTTGGCTTTGTGTAAGTTTTCTTATCTTCGCCTTCATTTTGTGGATCTGTCTATTCTTTACTTATTTATATTTGAACTTATATTGCTTCAATTGTTTCGGTGGGTCCTCCTTATCATCTTGGGGTAACTAATCCACTCTTGCTCAAAATCTACATTCCCCTCACTTACCTTTAGGTCAGGACAGTCTATTTTAGGAACTTGGTGCTCTTTCTTCTTCCCTTCTTGATCCTCTAATTGGTGCTCACTTTATGATCCCTCATCTGTACCACCATCTCAGTACATGCTTGTTGTATAAAAAGTTCGGTTGTTATTGTAGTTACTATTTTGTTAGTTGAGCTCTGCTTAACTATATGAACTTGTATGTAATTCCTAACTGACTCTAAACACTTAAGAGTCCACGTTATTTTCTAACACACACTTCATGACTGTGTCATTTTTAGTTTTAACCCTCCATTATTTTTGGATTTCTGTTATTATAACACTGCATTATGCATCAGTTGTCCAAAGCATCTACATCCTTGGCATTAAGGGGGTTTGAATTCATATTCGACTGGTTGTAAGTTGAAATTCCCCTCTTTATCTTTAATTCTTATGTACTCCACTAATTAATCACATGCTCTAACTTCAATTAAGACTCTTGCAAACTTTATCCTCATAATGTCTTTTGTATGCTCACCATCACTAATTATTTACCAACCATTGTAACATCCCCCTATTTGGAGGCCCCTATGGATGCCGCAGTCATCCATAGTTATTAATCCTTGGCTACCAAACGCAGTGATATCAAATATATTGATACACAAAAACACAGAAATACAAGAATATGGAAAATATTTAAATAGCAAATAAAATTCCATATGTCATTTCAAAATATTCCAAATTGCTTACATAACCCATTCGCAGACCACGTTCAAATAACATATAATTATTATAAAATAAGCCAAGAGTGACATATGAAGTTATCTCCTTAGTAGATTAGAGTATATAGATAGGCAAGAAAATAATTTCCTTTACATAAAACACACAATGGAAATAAAAATAAACCTAATAACAAGTGAGCCTCCTACACGTCCTTGGTAGATTTATTTGGCTAAAAGAACACCTGGAAAGCTTAACTCTCAATCTACTCAAAATCAATTAAGTACCCGAGAGTTTAAGGAGAGAAAAAATTCGAGTCAAACATAAAGCCCGGTATGAATAATAATTTTGCATGTCAAACCATTTAGATATCTAGTGAGACCACGCCGCTTAGCGGAACCGGTTTCCCCCTCATTAGTATCCAAAAACATTTATAAAACAATTTAATGTGCTCCTGCATCCACAATGGTTAAAACATAGTATTTCAAAACATTATGATGACATGTAAAATAATTAAATCAATTCTGAATTATCCATCCCCATTCATTCTGACTATTTGTCTCAATTAAAGTTTCTAGGATTACTATTAACCTATTAAAATGTTAAGGACTATCTGTCCAGTTACTTATTTTGCATGGGATCACTAAGAACCTATTGGTAACTCCAATATCTTATTTCTTATCCTATTTTTCATGGGCTAACTAGGTATCTATTGGCTGACTGCCAATATCCTAATCCAGGTATAGTTTTCATGGGCTAACTACAAACCTACTAGCCCCTGCCAGTATCAATTTTCTTGACCTGACTATGAACCTATTAGCCCTGCTAATATCATACATTTTTCATGGGCTTACTGCAAACCTATTGGCCCCTACCAATATCTTAAATTTTTAACATCCGTTAAGTTATATTCACTACCGAGTCAACCTAACGGGTTATTCTTCCATTTCCCTCAAATACAGTTATGGGTTAATAACAAAGTGAATAACATTTCGAAATCTTTATTTATTTACGCCTTGGTTTTTCCTTAAAAATGAGAATGGGTTATTTATTTTAAAACTTAAAACATCACTTTCGTAACGCATGGATGACCTCCTTCGAAAGCTTAGAAATCCTCTTTCCAAAACTCTAATAGTATATATACATCTTTCGAAACCAATAAGACCTTTTGATGGTATCAAGAAAACGTTCTTTAGAACATAGTTTTCGAAACAAATGAAATAACCTTTCGAAAGCATTTTACTCTTAAAACATAATTTGGGTCAAGATGGTTGTATACGAAAGTATCTCTTTCAAAACCAACAAAAACTAGTTTGTGGAAAAATCGATGGAGTCGGAGCCATCTAGTTCGAAAGCAAAAGACTTAAAAATCGAAACTTCGAAGGTCTGGGTCGAAACCCCCTATCGACTCCGTCTATTTGGGACCCCAACCCCTTTCGAAAGTAGTTAAGAAAAGGTTTGGTTTAAATTAAACACAAAGGGATCTCTTCGAAAGCATTATTAGACAACATGGTCGAAAGGTAGATAGTGGCTAGGCTTCGACTAGGTCGAAACCAACCCCTTTTGAAAGCTTTTGTTTAAAGAAAAAAGATTCCCCTTCGAAAGCTGGTACTTTAGTATTAACATGGCAATCTTCTTTGAAAGATAAAAAACATTTCGACTAAGTCAAAAGCATTTAAATAAAATAAGGCAAGGATTTAACTTATGAGAACAAAATAGGGTTTCGACCCCATCAAAAGCTTACCCTTCAATGCCAAAGCTTCCGCCCATCTTCCAATCTACTACGTACCTTCCAGGATATACCTTGTGTATTGGTTTTGGTTATGGAGGTTTCGAATTTGATGGTTTCGACTATAATGGGGAAGAATCAAATGTGTCGAAAGGTATATTCCATTAAAGGCGAAACACCTTTTTCCGATTTAAAGTCTGAATCATAGCAACTTTAAGTAATTTCTTTTAAAAACTTGACTAGATGGAAAACATTGAATGACTGCCATAAAACTTCTCAATTACTTTACTTCTGCATTTATTTAGATTCTAAAGTAAAGGATTTAAATGTTGAAACCTTGCCAAATAACCTAAATCCGACATTTGCAGAAAAGCTTCTCTTTCAAAATAATTTATTTTCCCAAGTAAATCAATTAGAAAAAATCCCCAAAAATCAAAGAAATTCGAATTAATCATGTAATCAAATATATTAAAAGTTAGACCCAATTTTTTCCTAAAACTCATAAAATAAATATTTCACCCAATCGTATCTTATTTTCCATCAATAATTCATAATAAAATTTCCATAGTTTGGAAAAAATTTAAAATTAAAATCCATCTCCAAAATTATGTTTTACTTAACATAAATTTTTTCCATTGCATTTCAAAATCAATATCTCATGGTTTTACCCTTAAAACTATATGAATTCTGTATAAAAGGTAATTGTTTAAATCAAACGATTCATAATTTAAGCATACATCATCCAAAATTTAATAGAAATGAATGAAACATAAACCTGAAATCATGGGATTCTACAAACCAAAAGGAGGTGGAATAAATTATTATTCACCTTCGATTTGATAAAGAACTTGAGATTTGTTGTTGATTAATCCTTCCTAACTTGACCTTTGGCTTTAGATTAAAATTCCTCTTTTCTTCCTTGGTAATGGCCGACTTTGATTTGGTTTTAGATTTTGTGACCATGAGAAAAATGAAAAGAGAATGGACATAGAGGAGAACTAATAGCCGTGTATAATTAATTGGTTAATTTACTAATATGCCTATGTGTTGTTTAATTAACCTTTAAACAAATTTAAAGTCCAATTACTTTGTTAATAAGCACGACCCTGTTATGTTATTTAATCAAATCTCAATATCCTTACCATCATTATTCTACTTTGTTTATCTAATTAAATATTCTGAATAATGTTATCAAAAATTAGGTAAGTTACAGGCTCCCTCCCGTAAAGAATTTTGTCCTAGAAATTCAATAAGGACTAAATACTAAACATAGTAATCATCTATAACAACACCTAACAACCATACTAGTCTAACTGACTGCTATTATCTATATAAATCTAACACAGACATACCCTTGAAGCAGATCAAGATAAGTATCTCTCATCATATCATATGTCCCCCAAATACAGTCCTTCTCGTTGTTGCTCCACTGAACTTTGACCAACCGACTGTCTTATTCCTTAATCTTTTCCCATCTCTAGCTACAACCCGAACTGGCTGTCTAACAAAAATCAAATTAAGCTCCACTACTAAATCATCTAACCCTGTCAGATGAATAGCAGTCTCTAGGTCATGCACATACTTATGAAGATGAGTAACATTAAATACATCATGGAAACCTGCCACACTGCTCGGCAACTCTATTCTGTACGCGAGCTTTCCAATCCTTTCTAAAATTTGGAATGGACCAACATATCTCGGGGCTAACTTCTCTAACTTTCCAAATCGTGCCACGCCCTTCATAGGTAATACCTTAATGAAAACCTTATCTCCAACTGAGAATTCTAGGTCCTTATGCTTCTTATCTACGTAACTCTTTTGTCTGGACTGAGCTTCCTTCATCCTACCTTGCATTAACTCAATTTTCTTTGACGCTTCTCTAACCAAAATATGGACCTAAGACTAATATGTCTCCAGTCTCCAACCAATATGATGGTGATTTGCATGGTCTCCTATAAAAAGCTTCAAACAACGCCATTCTTATACTAGTCTGATAACTATCATTATAGGAAAACTCAACCACATGTAGGTGATCTTCCCAAGATCCACTAAGGTCCAATACACAAGCTCTCAATAAAGCCTCAAGTACTTTATTGACTCTCTCTATTTGCCCATCTATCTGAGGGTGATACGCGGTACTCATGTTAAGCTCGGTACCCATCACTTCCTATGGACTCTTCTAGAATTCATTAGTGAACAATGCATCTCTGTCACTGACTATGCTACTAGGAACTCCATGCAGCCTAACTATGTTCTACAGGAACAACTTTTCTAAAACAGGTGCCGTTCTGGTTGACTTAACTCGAATGAAATGGGCACTCTTGGTCAATCTGTCCATTATAACCCATATACTTTCATTACTTCTATTTGACCTTGGCAACCCGTCTATAAAATCCACGGATATCGAATCCCATTTCCCAACAAGAATTTCTAAAGGCTGTAATAACCAACTTGGTTTCTGATGTTCAGCTTTCACTCATTGACAGTTTGCACACTCTCTAACCCACAAGCCAACATCCCTCTTCATGCCTTCCCAATAGAAACTCCTCTTCATATCCTGACACATCTTGATTACACCATGATGAATCGTAAACTTGGATCGATGACATTCTCCAAGAACTTCCTTCCTTAAGTCTTCCATATTTGAAACACACAACCGTCCCTTCTTTCTTAGCCATCCTCTCTGGTCAAGTCTAAAATACTTTAAATCATCGATCTCTTGTCCAACCTTAAGTCTTTTGATCCTCTCAACTAATACTGGATCCTCCTTCTGTTTAGAAGCAATTTTATTAATCAATACTAATTGAGCTTCTAAACAAGACAACCTGGCGGTACTTTGGCTACAACCAGCAGTCGATCTTAACCACACATCACAACTGACTAAAGCTTCTAAATCTATCCATTCCACCAGCATCGACAAGACCCATTCTGATGTTTCCTACTAAGAGCGTCTGCAACCTTATTACCTTTTACTGGTGTATATTATATACCAAAATCATATGCAGCCGAAAAATCCAGCCCCCTCTTCCGTCTCATATTCAACTCCTTCTGAGAGAATAAATACCGCAAAGACTTCTGATTGGTATACTACTCAAATCTCTCTCCTAAGAGATAATGTACCCAAATCTTCAATGCAAAGATCAAAGCTGTTAACTCCCAATCATGAGTAGGATATCTAACTTCATATGGTCTAAGCTACTTAAATGCGTAGGCAATGACTTTACCACTCTCCATCAACATCGCTCGTAATCCAGTTCCACATGCATCCATATACACCACCCAACCCTGGTTTTCATCTAGAATTACTAATACTGGTGCATTGGTCAATAAATGCTTTAACTTAAGGACTGCCTCCTCATATTTATCGGACCAAAAAAATCTCACTTTCCGCCTGGTCAGCTTAGTTAAAGGTGTTGCTATCCATGAGAAATCCTTAATGAATCTTCAGTAATAGCCAGCAAGTCCAAGAAAACTCCTGATCTCAGTCACTGTCTCTAGTCTCTTCCAATTATTCACTGCTTCGATCTTATCTAGATCGACTGACAATCCTTTCTATAAAACCATGTGACCAAGATACTTTACCTCTTCCTTCTAGAAATTACACTTGGTAAATTTCGCCTTTAGCTGATTCAGCCTCAGCGTCTCAAGCACCACTCCAAGATGAACTTCATGCTCTCTATCATCCTTAGATTATACTAGAATGTCATATATAAATACTAGTACGAACCTATCCAAGTACACTTGGAAAACTCGTTTCATCAAATCTATAAAGAAAGAAGGTGCGTTCGTCAATCTAAATGGCATTACCAACCACTCATATGAACCATATCTAGTCCGAAATGCTGTCAAAAGAATACTACCCTCCGCCACTCTCAACTGAAGGAAACCTGTCGCCAAATTCAACTGGGAAAACACTCTGGCTCCACTTCACTAATCAAACAGATCGTCTATTCTTGGCAAAGGATACTTATTCTTGATTGTCCTTTCGTTTAACTTACAATAGTCAATACAATCCTTAACAACCCATCTGGTTACTTCACAAACACCATGGCCGCTCCCCAAGGCGAACTGCTTGGTCTAATAAAATTCATTCCTTTTAGATCCACTAGCTGATCCTTCAACTCCTTCATTTCAGTTGGTGTCATCCTGCTAGGTGTTCTACTTACAGGTTCAGCCACTGGCACTAGATCTATTCTAAACTCAACAGCTCTCTTAGTGGGTAATCCAACGACTGGCTCAAAAACATCTGCAAATTATCTTGCTACCTGAACCTGGCTTAACTCATTTCCGACCTCTATAGCATTAAGCAAAGCACTAACACTCTGGTCAGTATTCTCTACTAAGAATATCACTCGGTTATGACTATCAAGGTGTCCCGATGATATTTCTCTATCCTGGCAAAATATTCTAGCCTTATATCTACTCTACCATTCCATACCCAAAATAATCCCGAAATCTACGAAATTAACCATATACAAACTGTTGACCCAAAAAACGGGCCAGCTCCCTGGTTTGGATTTGAAAGCACCAGTCCTGTCATGATAGAGAAATATCATCAAAGATATAAAGAAAGAACAGTAAAAGAAAGTAGACAGAGAATTTTTGTAGTGGTTCGGCTGTTAATGAAGCCTGCATCCACTTTATAGTTTTATTATAGACTGATTGCTATTACAATAGATGTTTGGTTACAAGGATTTGATTATTTTCTAGCTAGATTGAATCTCCAGAATTGGAATCAACTGGAGAATCACAGTGTACTCCTTTGGAGATTGTTGTGTGGAGGTAGAGAGTGAAGAATAATTTCAGCAAAGCTTTAGCAACCAGTCCGGAGAAGATCCTTCTTGTACTGCAGGTAGGATGACATTTATATGGAGCGGAGACTTTCTGGGCTAGGCCATGTCTTCATCGGCTCGTAGGTAAGTAGTAGATGACCTAGGGAGAGTTTGGCTTGTAAAACGAGCTAAATCCATAGGTCCCTAACGACCCATGGTTATGGGTCACTGGTGACCCGTAGACTTGGCTCGTTTTGCGAGCCAACATCTTAGCCTCTTTGTTGTGTTGCTTAGTTATCTTGTTTGAAGGCTAAAGGAGAAGCATGGTTCACTGATGATCCAATCAAATAGGATTTTTCTAGAGTCTGGAATTAGAGATGTTCCATAGCCTTTTATCGTAATTGTTACGTTTCGATGGAAATTCACTAACTTTTTACGTTCAGCTGCTGATTGGACTAAAGAATGCTGATCTCTCGGCTTTATTGATCCCAGTCGTTGTCTTAGCCATATAGCTTGGACCTTGTTGATCCCTCGTCTTAGCTTTTCTAGTTAAGTCCTAAACCATCCTGTCTACACATGGTTGTTATGTTTTCTATTGGCTTCTGCTGGGTTAAAAACCCGGATAACATAAACTACAAGCAAACTTATGACCTAACAAATCAAGTTCTAACTGGTCACATCTTAACCCTAGAGTTGCATACCCTCCTATTTGATTCGCAACCCTTAAGGAAGTAACAAGGTAGATGAGTTCTCGACATAATTTATCAACCAAACACTGAGATACAAATGAATGTGATGCACCGGTGTCAAAAAGTACTTTAACTGAAATACACTGAATCAAAAGTGTACCTTCCATCACAGTCCTTCCCTTATCTGCTATAGTAGGACTAGCTGGTCATATATCAAAAAAAAATTCCTTTGTCCTCCCTAACTAGCTTTGGACACTGATTCTTGTAATGCCTAACTTGATCACAGTTGAAGCATTTCACTTTCTTCTTAACTGCAGCTTTCCTTCTATTTTCTGACTGACATTCATTCGCAAAGTGACCCTTCTTGTCACACTTATAACAAACTACCTCAGCCTTCGGCCTCTTAGCCATGTCTCCCTTCTTGGCTCCCTTCTTTTTAAAGAACTACCTCTTTTTCCCTTGAAAACCCTGGGCTTCCACTGACTTTTCTTTAACTAGTTCAGCAAGCAACTCTGCATGGCGAATAGCCATCTCCACTACTATATTTCAAGAATTATGGACATGTGTCATAGTCATTCTACCAAGTTCGGGCCTCGGTCCCCAAATGAACTTCTCATTCCTTTTGATGTTAGTATCTATAAGAGCATACCCATATCTAGACAGCTCTTCGAACTTAGTAGCATACTCAACTACTGACATGTCTCCATGCACTAGATCCATAATTTTCCTCATCAACTTAGACTTAGCAAACTCAGGTACAAACTTCTGCTCAAATATCGTCTTAAAATCATTCCAAGTTAACTGTACTTTCGAAACTTCGGTAGTGACGCTGTTCCACCAATGCAGTGCTAATCCCTGGGCTGCGTAGAGGCCAACCTCCTCTTTTTTCCATCATTCAGACCCATATCAGTAAATATATGCATGCTCATAATGCAACAGCTAATTCTGAAATTCTACAACACTCTCCATTCCTAAAAATGGCTTTCCACCCAAACTGATGTAATCTCTAGTTAGCAAAGCAATATTTCCAACTGGAGCCATAGGATTTGCTCTTCCTCCATTTCCAGTAACTCCAGCAGCAGCAGCTTGCATCAAACTAGTTAAGAACTGATACGTTGCCCCCATATCTACTGGTGGATTTCGAGCACTCACATTGGCTTTAGAAGTTTGGTTACTAGCATTAGCCGATCGACCCTTCCTAGCAGTGGGTCGAGCATTTCCATTAGTTGTGGTGCTTTTTCCACCGAGATTTCCTCTTCATTTTCTTGCTTCCATATTTTCTTTCTCATAAATCTACATATGAGCATTAGTAAGATATAGAAGAACAGCCTAAGAGAATGGGGGATGTGTACTTATATAGACATAATTATATATATAGATAATACAAGTATGTTATTATAGTGTTAACCCAAACCCCAATCTTATTATCTGATTCATTAGATTATATTTGGAAAAATCTTTTGAGTTTAAGTTCCTTTTAAAGTTTCATAAACCTGTGCTTCGATACCAACTTGTAACATCCCCCTCTTCGGAGGACCAAAACTAATGGCTACGGATGCTGTAGTCATCCATAATTATTAATCCTTGGTGACCAAACACGGCGATCTTAGATACATTGATACACAGAAACATAAGAATACGGAAAATATTTAAACAACAAAACAAATTCCAAATGCCATTTCAAAATATTCCAAATTGATTACATAATCCCAATTCGTAGACTACGTTCAGTTAACATATAATTATTAAAAAATACACCAAGAGCGACATATGAAGATGCCATCTTGGTAGATCAGAGTATATAGATAGGCAAGAAAACAATTTGCCTTTATAAACAAAACACACAGCGGATAACAAGTTTGCCTCCTACACATCCTCAGAAACTTTATTCGACTAAAAGAACACCTAGAAATCTTAACTCTCAACCAACTCAAAATAATTTGAGTACCCGAGATTTTAAGGGGAAAACAAAAACTTCGAATCATACATAAAGCATGGTATGAATAATAATTTACCATCTCAAATCATTTATATATCTAATGAGACCACGCCGCTTAGCAAGACGGGTTTTTCCCTCACTACTATCCTAAATTTTTTATAAAACCATATCCACAATGGTTAAAACATAGTATTTCAAAACATTATGATGACATGCAAAATAATAAATCAATTTTAGATTAACCATCCCCTTCATTCTGACTATCTCTCTTAATTATAGTTTTTAGGATTACTATTAACCTGTTAAAATGTTAAGGAGTATATATCAAATTACTTAGTTTTATTTGGATCGCTAAGAAACTATTGGTAACTCCAATATCTAATTTCTTATCCTAATTTTCAAAGGCTAACTAGGAACCTATTGGCCGACTGCCAATATCTTAATCCAGATATAGTTTTCATGGTCTAACTTCAAACCTACTACCCCCTGCCAGTATCAAATCATAGTTTCCATGGGCTGACTATGAAGCTATTGACCCCTGCCAAAATTATACAGTTTTCATGGACTTACTGCAAACCTATTGGCCCTAGCCAATATCTTAAATTTTTAACATCTGTTAAGTAATATTCACTATTGGGTCAACCTAATTAGTTATTCTGCCTTTTCCCTAAGATACGGTTATGGGTTAATGACGAAGTGAATAACATTCTAAAATCTTTGTTCATTTATGCCATGGTTTTTCCTTAAAAATGAGAATGTGTTATTTATTTTAAAACCATAAAACAATACTTTCGAAACCCCTAAATGACCTCCTTCAAAAGCTTGGAAATCCTCTTTCCCAAACTCTAAGTATATATGTACACCTTTTCGAAACCAATAAGACCTTTCGATGGTATCAAGAAAATGTTCTTTAAAACATAGCTTTCGAAAAAATGAAATACCTTTTTGAAAGCATTGTGTTTTACTCTCAAAACATAATTTGGGTCAAGATGGTTATATATGAAAGTATCTCTTTTGAAACCAACAAAAACTAGTTTGGGGAAAAATTGATGATGTCGAATCCATCTAGTTCAACAGCAAAAGACTTAAACATCAAAATTTCAAAGGTATGGGTCGAAACCCCCTTTCAACTCCGTCTCCTTCAAAACCCCATCCCCTTTCGAAAGCAGTTAAAAAAGGTTTGGTTTAAAGTAAGAACAAAAGCAACTCTTTAAAAGCATTATTGGACAATGTGGTCAAAAGATAGAGTAGTGGCAAGGCTTCAACTAGGTCGAAACCAACCCCTTCGAAAGCTTTTGTTTAAAGAAAAAAGAATCCCCTTCGAAAGCTAGTGCTTTAGTATTAACGTGGCAACCTACTTCGAAAGCCAAACAAACATTTCGACTATGTCAAAAGCTTTTAAATAAAACAAGGCAAGGATTTAACTTATGAAAACAAAACAGGGTTTCGACCCCATCGAAAGATTATGCTTCGACCCTAAAGCTTCCACCCATCTTCCAATCTACTACATACCTTCTAGGAGACGCCATGTATATTGGTTTTGATTATAAAGGTTTTGACATTGATGGTTTCGACTATAATGGGGCAGAACCAAAGGTGTCAGAAGGTATCTTCCTTTAAAGGCGAAACACCTTTTTCTAATTTAAAGGCTGAATCATAGCAACATTAGGTAATTTCTTTTTAACAAATTGCCTAGTTAAAAACACTGATTGACTGCATAAAACTTTTCGATTACTTTACTTCTAAAACTGCTGCATTTATTCAGATCCTAAATTAAAGGATTCAAAATTTAAAACCTTTCCAAATAACCTAAATCTGACATTTGTAGAAAAGCCCCTCTTTTAAAATATATATATTTCACCTAGTAAATCAATTGGAAAAATCACAGAAATTCGAATTAATCATGTAATCAAACATATTATAAGTCTAGACCTAATTTCTTCCTGAAATTTGAAAAATAAATATTTAACCAAATCGTATCTTATTTTCCATCAGAATTCATAATAAAATTTCCATAGTTTGGAAAATTTTGAAAATTAAAACTCATATCCAAAATTATGTTTTACTTAACATATAAATTTTCTTTGGCATTTCAAAATCAATATCTCACTATTTTTACCCATAAAACCATACAAATTACATATATAAGGTAATTGTTTAAATTAAATAATTCATAATTTAAGCATATCATCATCCAAAATTTCATAGAAATGAAATAAAACATAAGTCCAAAATCATAGGATTATACAAACCAAAAGGAGATGGAATAAATTATTATTCACCTTAGATTTGATAAGGAACTTGAGATTTATTGTTGATTAATCCTTCCTTGCTTGATCTTTGGTTTTAGATTAGAATTCCTCTTTCCTTCCTTGGTAATGGTCGGATTTGTTTTAGGTTTTAGATTTTGTGACCATGAAAAAAATGAAACGTGAATGGACATAGAGGAGAAGTAATAGACATCTATAATTAATTAGCTAATTTACTAATATGCCTATGTGTTGTTTAATTAACCTTTAAACCAATTTAAAGCTCAATTACATTGTTAATAAGCACAGCCCTATTATGTTATTTAATCAAATCTCAATCTCTTTGCCATTATTATTCTATATAATTTATCTAATTAAATCTTCTGGATAATGTTATCAAAAATCAGGGATGTTACAACTATGCTAGCTACTTTAATTATGCCGATAACATTCAATAATGACAAATCCAGGTTATTAAATCTTACCCATATTGGATGAATCTCTAGCATATCCATCTCTAACCCAAAATTTGGTTCCCATTGCTTAATGAATAACAACTTGTTATTTATAAACCACGGTCCTTGTTGTAGTATGTTTTGGCAGTCTGTCACCTTTACAAACTTTGTTAGGTAAAATCTATTCTCTCTAGAGAAAATATCCTACTTTCCTATAGGATTCCACTCTCTATTTATGAATGCATTAAAGTAAACATAGTATGACCCCTTCCCTACCAAATAAATATAGATCGAGTTCTTCTACATGTCATTTGCTTCATTTTAGTCAATATCGTCCATTGCTGCATATGCTCCAACCTCGTCCCTCTTTAGGGCATAAAACTCACATCTTTGCCTATTTACATTTTCCCTCTAATCACTTCAAGCCATGTCTTCTTTCGCATTCCAATTTTTATTAGAGAGTTTAGTAAATGCTCTATTTTTTATTCTCATTTGGTCAGTTTTCTTTACTCCTTATAAGACTAACCATAAGCGTTGCTCACATTTTTTGCAAGCAACCAACAAGCCAAATTAAAGGCAATCTGGCCCAATAAAAGCTAGCCTAACCGATCCTCGGGTGGCCCACTCAAAGACTATGGTCTCAAACCAACCCTTTACCTCAGTAAGGTTCCATGGTAAACCCAACCTCTTCAAGAAACCTTCACATGAACATGACCAGGACTAGGCATGGATCATCCCTGCCCGACTCCTCTACATTGGACTTTCAACAACAACTAAAAGACCACTTCAACCTTCATACGAACAAGACAAAGACGGGGCCCGGATTAGTCCCGCTCGACTCCTCTATATTGGACTTCCAATGATAGCTAGACTTAGATCAGGTCCAGATCAGTCTCAACTGGCTCCTTTTTATTGGATTTCCAATGGCACTAAAGACTAAGACTGGGACAGATCAGTCCCGCCTGGCTCCTTTACATCAGAGCTCCCATAGAGCCAAATCCAGTCGACGCCTAGCCTCCTTCCTAAATGCCCCATGCCTGGTCCATTACACGCCTTCCTAACTTGGTCCTTAGCTCATTTACAAACCACTTTCATGTTGCCGATATCTGGTCGACCAACTAGACCATGTGGGCACTCAAGTGAAAGACAAAGTTGTCAATCCATCCTATTAGAGCACTAACTGTGAGACAGTTGAACAGATGAAGCTTACTATCAGCATTAAATGCACATTTAATGCAAGTACATGCCTTTTAAGAGGGGTGATGAGTACTTTCTCATCCACCACCTCTTTTCTTGCTTGCCTTATAATTTTCCACCATCCATCTCTATGTTTATTTCAACGATCGAGCCTAATTCCTGCCTTTTCTCATAGCAAAAAATTAGACGTACGTTACCCATTCTAGCTACTATAAATACCATATGCATTTCTATTGTAAGAAGGTTGGATTCTATTTGAATTGGTTGGATTCTAGTTGAATTGGTTGAATTCTAGTTGAACTACTGCATACTTAACCCCTCATTTTCTATATAAGTCTACTGATTAGAATTAACCTTTGCTCGTCATAACGCGTTAGTCTCCTTTCAAGGTTGGCTAGGAAACTAGTCAACATTTTGGTATTAGCAGGAGGGTCTCCGCCTAAAAGCTCTCCCTTCTCCACACTTTTCTAATCTAAACGGGTCTAATTCGACTTGTTACCATAGACAATCCTCTGCCATTTGAAGGTAACAACTCGAATGGGCATGAAAACAATGGCACCACTCTCATATATATCCCGACCCAGGTTATAACGAAGAAAAATGGCATGCTATAATGCTATAGCTATCAAATGTGGGTCAATTGGACCATGTAGTCAATTGCTTGAGGACATGTTGGACGCTCAAGCCACCATTAACGTTGTCCCATCCTTTTGAAAATGGACTGGGTCGATCAACCTGCTCATAGACAAATGTCTCCTTATGGCTACGATCTCCTAAACACAGTCAAGGCCCAGCAGAAGGTGGTGCCAAAAACTCCATTAATGACCATCCCCGTCAAACCTAGGAGGTACGCCATGCACTACCTAGTCAAATTAATCTCTCCATCAACAAGGCTTCACTAGTTAGGTTAAATGGTTACCATTTTGCCATGTGGAACATCCACCAGCTCCTGCTCAACCATGAACTTATGAATTTGGTCGTCTTAATGGTGGCTCCACTGCCAATGGCAGAGCATGCATAGCTCTTTCGGCACACTCCTAATCTCACTGGAATGTTGTTGAAAATAGGAAAAGGAGAAAGCGGATAGTGCATTCTATACCTCCTTCGATGCATGGGGAGATCCCCGGGTCATACTTGTCGTTCTTCGTTCCATCACCAATCTCCTACTCTGCCCTGACCCTACCCCTGACTTAGCCCTCGGCCTATAATTTTCCAGAACTTCCCACAACAGGTCGATGCCAACCTCAAGGAAGAAATGTGTGGCCTCCAACAACAAATCAGCAGAACGCAAGACCACTGTTCTGGGGATAAGGCATTCTTAGATGATGAGAACAGGGAACCATTCTTCGATGAAATCCTGGATAGCTACATCCATTGGTGGTATGCCTTGCCGCTAATTGATAAGTATGATGGGAGTACAAATTTGTGTGACAACATCACGTCATTCAACACCATCACCTAATCCAAGTAGCTCACTAGCTTGCCAAGTGTCTACTCATCCCCTCCACCCTTGTAGGATTGTCTACCACTGATTCTTTCACCTACGATCAAGTAGCATCCATTCCTAGGCCTAACTATGCATGGACTTCAGAACTCATTTCTTCACATCCCACATGCATGTAATGTTAGTCGGTGAGCTGGGCAATATTAGGTAGGGTCCTTCTAAGATCCTACTATCTTATGTCAACCGCTTCCAAAAAGAGTCCACCATGCTACAGATGCAGACATCAATATTTTAGTCGTGGCCTTATGTTCAGGGGTCCGATACAAATCTAGGATGCGGAGAAAACTCCAAAAACACCCAGCTTTGTCCCTAACCGACTTCTACCATTGGGCGAATGACATGACGAGGATGGATGATGTAGATCTGTTAGACAGTGACAATGAGGTGAGTTGTCCTACCCAGACCAGTTCTCGCAGCAATAATGATTGCCGCAATAGCGGTCATCAGACCAATGCCCAAAGGCGTCTAGAGAACGACCCTCCTTACAAGCCCAAGGATCACAATTACTTACACTTGAATAGGGACATCACTACCTTCTACCTTGCCACCAGGAACTGGGTGCGGTATCAAAGACCCGCCACCATCAGAGAAGGGAAGTAAGAGGAACCTCATCCTAACTACAAGTACTATGATTTCCATAGAGTCAATGAACACTCCATCATAGATAGTTATGTGCTCAAGGATGAGATCGAAAGGCTCATTCGGGAATTCATACGTTCGAAATTTGTTTGTCACCGTGTTAAGCAAAGGTGAACTATAAATAACGGTCGAATTATCCCCCTCAGGCCAATAATGTAGATTTCCAAGCCATCATCAAGGTCTTATCCATATGTGGGAGATGGCATGTGGCAGGCAGCAATCGAGGGGCCCAGTCTCGGTATCAGAGAGAGGTAGGCACTACAAGGTAAGTTTATTCGTTAGAATCCTGAGCATCTAATATGTGTAGCAGCCTGTAAAATAAATAGTAGTTGACTAAAGATAATTAATAAATATTAAATAAGGCTCAAAATGGAATTTATACGAACATCAGAATTTGGCCACAAAACTTGCACCATTGTTTTCATCCTAATTTCATAAGCAGCATTCATATTTAAAGTTTTGCAATCGGAGTGCAAATGAAGAAGTTATCAACGTTTGAATTTTAGGATCAAAAATAATTAAAAATGGATAAAAAGAAATAAATAAACATGAACACATTTTTCCTACCAATCGACCCCCTCCCTGGGTCTCTCGACCTCTAGTGATTGACAGTCCATAGAGAAGTGGCTGACTGGTTGAGGTGGCAGCTAGGGTGAACCTCGACCTAACGGTCCGAATTTGATTAATATTAATGGAACGATGGAATTGATTCCAATGCATATAACTATAGGCCTTGTCCCTCACTTTTCTTCTTGTATTTTCTAATCTAAGCAGCAGAGCTCTATCATTTCCCTTCTTTACTATTTATAAATTAGAGAATGGTGGAAAATAAAAGAAAAGAAAAAAGGAGCGAGTCAACTCTGTAAAAAGGCTAAAACTTATAATTGTAAATCTAAATTTCTTATTAACTTAAATCTCCTCTCAGATCAATAATTCCAGTGGGTATACATATATCTTATTGTACATATTTTTGGATTGGAAAGGGAAAAGGGAGTCAATTAAATGGATGAATTGAGATTCGGGAGATTTAGAAAAGTAGAAAGGTGAGTGGAAAATTATATGATTTATATACAACACTAAAATTTATATCATTGAATTTTCTTAAATTAGTATGCCCGTGAAAGATGTTTGTGTTATAGGCTTAAAATGAATGTATTTAATTGAAATCCCGCCACATATTCTACAAGTTACGAACATGGAATGGAATTCGTCCCTAAAATTTTTAAAGTATGGTGTTGATAAGATCATGAACTTTATTCCAAGTTTATGTTAATTAGGCTATAAATTTTCTAGTATCCATTTGGATTGTCCAATTTGACTTGGAACATAAGTTTGCATGTTTTAATTTATTAGGAGCGTTGATGGTACAATTTATTTATATCTATTTCTATTTAAATTTCCATAAACTACCTAATTCCACAAGTATAAAAAGTGCATCATTTGGAATAATAATAATATGGAATCTACCAAATTGAAAGAGATATGTAAAGTAAAGATGTATCTCCGTAGTTTTCACTGCCTGTTTCAATAAAAGAAAAGAAATAATTCTTTGTAATTTCAAAAGGAGAAAAAGTTTCTCTTTTAGGTAGTTTATGGAAAGTTATAACGGTAATACTTTTTAGGAATGATAGGTCCAATAGATTGAAATGTGGAAATGAATGTTCCTTACAGAATGTACATATAAGATAATATTCTAGAATTCCTAAGTGTAGAAATTAATGAGTTAAAAATAGGAATACACATACATGTATAACTATGCCTACCAATTAAAAATATAAATATTCATATGTTAACGAATAAATCATAATAAATAAATATACATCGATACTCGTATTAGTTATAATTAGGAGACTAAGTATTAATAGCTTACTAAATCATAGGACTAGAGGATTGTAATGGAAAAGAGGCAGCAACACTAAAATTAGTTGGTAATAAATGTGCTATTAATACGGAGTTACAGAAATTAAATAGGGATATAGATGCAATGAATGGAATTGTTTGCAAAATTTAAATTGACATTTTCATGAAAATGGAATATGCATAATAATTTGAGTTAGAAACAAACAAATAAATATCATTAATAATTGTCCAATTTGAATGTTAATGGCCATTTATTTTAGAAAATTGAAATTTGTGGGATATAAGAAGGAAATGAAGTGCATAGGAAATAAGCATATAAGATTGGACTAGATTTGCAGCAAACAAAAAAATTAATACTATTAAATAAACTCATGAGGCAATATAATTTCCATAGTAGAAATTATATAGCCTCAATAGTACATTTAGGACAAATGTAAACAAGTGGGCTTAGCCCAATATTTAGGTTTAGGATAAATGGTTGGGTTTTGCATAGGTTGGGATTCGAGGTCAGCAAAGTCACATAATTAAAGTTTGTTCACTTAGAGCCTACCAGCAGTTGTATGTACATACTACTGATGTGGGATATCCTCAACTATTGTATCCATGGGGGAGGGGTATACGTTTGCGTATAAGTACAGAAAAATATACCATGAGTTCACCTTGGATTTGAAGTATTAAACAGTACTTTAGTGATGTCAAGGGGTTTAAGGGATGGAGAGTATTAAATGGATGCCACCTCTTATGTAAGAAGTCATAAAAAACATATGACAGTGCCTAATATGGAAATAGGGTCCGCTTAATTTCTAACAAGTGGTATAAGATAAATGGAGTGGGCATTTTCCTTGACTTATATTAGTTAAGTCTAAATGGTATTCCGGCTATAGAGATTGGCAGGCTATGTCAATGTTGTTGATAAACCAGTGTATAGAAGTAGGGCTGGCAAATAGCTTGGACCATCAACAATCCCGAGTGGTCATTAGCAAAGAAGTGGGTTATACCTTAACGGATTTCACTTCCTACTAGTGTAGAATCTGTGTGGGATACACAAAGACCTTAAAGTTTAATTAATTGTCTGTTTGTCGGAGGTGGGCTAATCAACCCCAAGATAAGTCTTTAAGATTCATTAGTACTATGACTAATTAAATTACAAAGTCGTATCTTGCGGCATCGGCTTTGTAGCTGGGGCCGGTTGGCTAGCAATTACGTTACTAGGGCCCGCTTTAGGGTTGAGATATTAAATGGCAGTTGGGTCTGCCTCCTCCCTATTCAAGAAGTATT
This sequence comes from Allium cepa, assembly GCA_030765085.1. Classification (NCBI taxonomy): domain Eukaryota; kingdom Viridiplantae; phylum Streptophyta; class Magnoliopsida; order Asparagales; family Amaryllidaceae; genus Allium; species Allium cepa. The sequence continues at coordinate 663,125,767 of CM060940.1, read as the reverse complement.
AAGTGGCTAGGGTTTTCGGATTGTACAACATTTACACGTTTATACATACATACATACATATATATATATACAAATACATATACATACATATATATTGTTATACCTTAGGAAAGGTTGGAAATATCCTACATGCATATGGAATTAAAATGGTAAGTTGTGAATAGTAGATACAACACTTAAACAAAAATCAATCAGCATAAACTAGCGGGTCAGACTAAAAGTCTGGTGAATGATATTAATTACTAGAATCTTTAAGCAAAGTAAAAGTAATAGACTTTACAACAGTTCTAGTATATAAAAGGAAACAAAGGAAATATAAAGAAGGAATAAGCTGGAAATAAATACGAATTAACTAAATTAACACAATTGCTTAACATTGATTGTTTGCACTTGTCTTTGATAGCTGCTTTGATTAGGTTGAATTCCTAATCCTATAATTAGGCTGAAATCCTAATTCTACCCTTTGACCGGCCTGCTACTCCATAGACCTTACTACGGACTAGACTCTATATAGCTCCCTACACAGATGACATTGGTGTCTACAAATGACACATAGAGTATCTATGTAGACTAGACGTTATATAGCTCCATACATAAAAGGCAATGGTGTCTACGAAAGACGCACATACTAAGCGCTTGGAACTAATAGCGACTTATCTCCCCTAATCGATGTTGCACGCTCGGTCATCGCTGGTTTGTATGATCTATTGCTCCCTCTTTCAACCTTTTATTTAACCTAAATGGCATAAGCGTGCCCTCGTCTCACTTTAGGCTATTGTGAGACATCGTGTCCATAGAAAATAGGGTATGCTGTTGGTATTGGTCCCCATCAAACAAAATCTAGTTGCATCCTTTGTCCAAATCCCCATGATTTAGTCTTTTAATTATTGACCTCTTATCTACCCTAAACAGCATAAGCGTGTCCCAAGGGAAATGCTAACGGTACGAATATTTTCTTTTAAGTATTGACCACTTATCTACCCTAAACAGCATAAGGGAAATGCTGTTGGTACGGATCTTTTCTTTTAATATTGACCACTTATCTACCCTAAATAGCATAAGGGAAACGCTGCTAGCGTGGATCTTTTCTTTTTAAGTATTGACCACTTATCTACTCTAAACAATATAAGGGAAATGCTGCTGGTACGGATCTTTTCTTTTAACATTGACCACTTATCTACCCTAAACAACATAAGGGAAATGTTGTCGGTATGGATCTTACTTTCATCTTTTCTTATTAACTTAGATAAATTATTCTAAACAAGCCTTCATTCTTTTTCTTACTTTCTGTGCTTATTAATTTATCCTAAGTCTTAAAATAAGCCTCATTTTGTTCTGTTTTCTTATTATAGCCTATGTTATAATCCTGCTTATTACTTTACCCAAGGTCTAAGTGTCAAAATAAGCTTCTTTCATCTTTTACTCTTTTTAGTTATAATTATAAGTTATAACTAGACCAATATCTTTAATTTAGTCCAATTCTAGCATTAATATCATAATTAGGCTCAACTTCAATCTAATTCCATTTTTATTACAGTCTTTACAATTTACATCTTATCTTCCGTTATTTTAGTATTCTTATGATTTAATCTATATTAGCATTTAATTTTATTCTAATCCATTCGCAAAGAAGAAGGTGAAAATAGAAGAAAATCCAAAGCGTAGGAAAAAAGATATAAATAATGCATAAATCATAGTAAATAAATTAAAATACTGTAAATAAACGGTAAATAAACGAAAAGTCATAATTAACGGAAATAAACTAAAATTAACTAAGAAGAATAGCTAAAAGAAATAGACTGAAAATAATTCTAAAAACTGTAAATAAACTATTAAAAAGGGTATTCCAAAAATCGTAGTAAAACTCCAAATATTGAAAACCCTATTTTAGTTACTTAAAGAAATTTAAAATAATTACAGTCACTCATCTGTGGTCCTTAGCTCTTCCCTTTAGGTCTTCTCGGATCCACTTAGGGTTGTTAAATATTTTTATTTAAAATGATTTACTCCTTGGAAGGGTCCTTCCTAAAAAGGTGAACCCAATTGGAGAAAATCTTAGAATGAGAAGAAGTGCTAGGTCAAGGGTTCTATTTATAGGCATAGAAATGTATCTCAGACCATTGGTTTAGGGATTGAATAAGATGCAACAACATCATAGGCTGAATAGGAGTCATCGGATGGAGGCACGAAGGGACCAGATTGAGAAAAATAGGGATTGACGTGTTAAAATCACAAAGGACGAAAGAGGAATCCCTTCGTCTCAAACCCGTAGGTGGGTCGACCTACAGGTCGACCACTCATAGTGCCAGGTCGACCGGCTGGTCGACCTAGGCCTTGGGATGGTCAACCTCTCGTCGACCTCCCTATATTTTTTTTTCTCGTTGATTCTTTTTTGCTTTGTATCTCGCTCATATTAACTCGGATTCTAACGTTCTATATATGAAAATTGACCACAAAATTACCACAAACACAATGATGTAACTCCCATGGATCATTTTTGATAATTTCACAAAGTTATCTTATTATCTAATTAATACGTTAATTAAATATTATAGTTTAATTTTCTAGGTTGTTACATTCTCCCCTCCTTAAGGGATTTCTTCCTCGAAATCTCTAAGGATAAAAGAATGAACTAAATGTTTTAATCCAATATCTTCAACCAACTACTCAATCATCAACCATTTATCCATTGTCCTTAAGTTTTCTAATGCGATTTACTACACGTACACAATTGGTGTAGAGTTAATGTCTCTAATCTAATGCAAAAGATTAGACGATCCACTAATTCAGTTGACCTCCTTTTATGCAATCATGTTCGTGCTATGTACTCAAATGAATGCGAAAATTCCCAAATGATAATTGATAGTTCTATATGCATGCTACAATCATCATCCAAATGTAACAACCATATGATAATCATCCATTTATAGCAACCATGGAATAAAATAAAATGAAAATGCGCACATATCCATATGCATATGCTCTAATGTCCTATTTAGGCCGATCCCTAAGAGATAATAGTGTCTAGTGTAAGTATATGCGCTCATTAGCATCCATTAGCAAACACTCGCAACCACTTGCATCCATCATTCATAATACGTTCTAGTAACATGTTTACATCAATTCCTACCATCCATAGGTTAAATCCTAAGTTCTACCCTTCCAAAGGATAATAAAGGAAAGAACCTATTCAAAACTAAAGATGGAAAATAGAAAATTTGAAAAAAGAAATGCGGTTAAGAGATATGAAGTTTCTCCAAGTCAAATTTAGTATCCCTCTGTAGACTCTATCCAACACGAAAGCGACTTGCGGGCGATCTCCCATAAAGAGCTTCGAAAGGTGTCACTCCAATGCTAGCTTGAAAACTACTATCATATGGGAATTCCACTAAAAGAGGATGCTTCTCCCAAGTTTCTCAAAATCAAGAATACTCATTTTCAACCATACGTGTCTTACTATCTTACTAATTTCAGTTTACTGCTCTCCTTTAGTCTGCATACATGAATCAACATTCCTAAGTCCTTACTAGTGTCGTATACACCCCACCGGAACTTCAATCATTGCTTTTAAAAGTAATTACTGCTACAGCTTTGCACTTTTTCCGTTACGCCTAAGAAATGATTCCTATCTACTCCACATTTAAGAGCTTGGTTTGGTATTTATCACTTTATTTTAAAAAAAACTAAGGCTTAAATTTCTAAAACATCAAATCCCAAAATCTTTGTCTTTAAAAAAATGTTATTTTTAAATTTCTATTAAATTCAAAAATACTAGGTTACTTAAAATCTTATCTTTCTAGACTTGCATCTTCATAGTTTTTTTGAATTTACATTATTTCCCTAACCTAAAGGGAAAAACTTTTAAGTCCAAAACTTATTCATCGTTTTCTTTTAAAGACTTTTATATCTTTCTATAAAAATTTGGATTTTCAAAATTTTCTTTTACTAATTTTTTCATTTCCAAAAACTTATTTACTTTTTCTCCAAACCATTATCCTTTAAAATATCTTTGAAATGTCCTTATGTGTATTTTTTTTAAACATATTCTAATTACACCTAATAATTTTATACCTTAATGTATTGGAACTACTTTCACTTATGAGAAAATATTTATGGTAAAATCTTCAATAGATCCTTTAAAAGAGGATTTTACGTTTATGTGAAATTACAAGGAACTTATTTTATATTTTTTGAAATAGGCTATACAAAATATGGTGCTCCCCGTACCTTGTATATCCCTTTACGTATTCCTTATAACTTGCACAAAACATCTTTATTTATAATTTGGTTTCATAGAAAATTTTATCATAATTCATTTCGTTCCAATAAATTAAAGTATTTTTAATTATTTTCTCTTACCATAGACAATTTCTATGAAATTTACTAATTTCCTAATATTTAACCTACACTTTCTTTTTTTAAAAAACTCATTTTTATGTGGGTCAAAATATATGTTGCGTAAAGCACTGTTACTACAACCCAAAAATACTAGTGTATGGATTCAATTAAAATAAATACTAATAAACCTCATATACAATGTAAAAACATTTCCTTTGGAAGTCACCTACTATAAAAATAGTGTTATAGTCTATGCTCCCTTTATTTTTCACAAAAACATCTGCTACCTCTAGGTTTTTATATTTAAAATCTTTGTTTATCTAAAAAGAAACTAGCGAGCTATAATTCTTCAAAAAGAATCTTACTTTTAACAAAAATTATATCATATAAAAACCAATTTAAATTTCATACCATTTTTCAAAACCCAATATTTATTTCCTAAAAGAAAATATTAATAATAAAAAATTTCAATTCTAACCATTATAATCTATTACGCTAAACATAAGGTGGATTTTATTCTCACTACCCTAGGAGTATCGTACCTAAAATTTGGTAATCTCATTTCCTTACTAAAGTCTTTTAGCACTACAGTTAAATCCACTTATCTAAAAGAATTGTAATTTTTTCAATTATCTACACATAGGCTTTCTCCTTTTCTTAAAAACTGCATCTATTATACTTCTTTTATCTTTTTCTACCACTCTTTGGATTTTCACAACCGAACCTAAATGTAAAAAACCATTTTTCAAACTCTTTCCCATACGTAGACCTTCTCTATGCCTAAGAAAAACACTTCCTTATGCCAAAAGCGACACTTCAAAAATTTTGCTCTCAAATGATGAACACGAAGTGTATGAAGAACCTTTCTAGATGAATAACATGCTCTTCGATACTCTTGAAAAAAATGTCATCTTCGGATACCACCACGAACTTATTTACGACGTCTCTAAAAACACGGCTCATTAAATCTACAAAATAGGTTGGGGAATTGGTTATCCCAAAAGGCCTAACCAACCACTCAAAGAATCCGTCGGGTGTCCTAAATGCAGTCTTATTAATGCTGTCATCAGCGACCCTAAGCTGATGAAATCCTGTGGCTAAATCAAGCTGGGAGAATACCAAAGAGCCAACTAATTGGTCAAAAAGATCTTCAATCCTAGGGAGTGTACATCAGTTCTTCTTTGTGAGCTATTTAATACTCTATAATCAATGGAACCATACACCTTAGTAGCGAAGATGACTGGAAAATCTCTGGCGACGGGAACTAAATCTAATTCTGATGATGATGAATCGAGGGAATAAAGGAAGCTCAACATAACTGACCCAAGCGGGTCGTAAGAAACCTTGAGGGTCCTACCGCAGCATGTCTCTAGTCTAAAGACTCTCCTCTCGCGGTCTAATATAGCTCCATATGTGGATAGCCAATCCATTCCCACAATCATCCCATACCCTGAGAATCCCCATACATAAGCGTCATAATCAAATTCTATGCCTAGGGTAAAAAAATTCAAACCCTATAACCATAGACAAGTGTGTCGATCCTCCTATGGGGTTTGAAACAACAATGGAGTCTACCGCTAAAGAGATGTCTATGTGCAAACAATCTACTAGGGAAATAGAGATGAAAGAGTGTGATGCTTCAGAATTGAAAAGTGTCTTAATGGAAAAATCCAAAATAGAGATCAAAACCTTCTACATAGACTTTCCTACCTCGATCCGTTACACTACTATAAGGTGTTGCATCCAAAGCCTGTACTTGCGCTGTAGGTGTGCCTGCTCTCTGCCTCGTCCTCTAAGGACAAGCTCAACTAATATGATCAGGCTACCCATAGTTGAAACACCTCCTCTTCATCATTTTATTCATATAGTCCTCTGTGAAATGTCCAACCAATCCTCAACTATTTCATTTCCCACTTTTCTTTATCCGCTTCTGAGGTCCTCCTCCTTTCCTCTTGCCATTATCCTTCTTGTCCTTCCCTCGCTGCTTCTTAGAGCTTGTAGGACCCTTCTCAAGCCCTTCCTTCAGCTGCCAAGATGTAGGTTGATCACTCTGTCGGGCCTCCAAACCTAATCAATTAAACATTCGCTCCATATTCTCCAACCTAGCATGCGTCTCATCTGAATTCTCCATGCCAGAAAAAGTTTTGCCTCCTACACTAGCAAAATCTTTGCATAGCTTATAAAAGTTGGCTGATGTAGGTGGGTTAAAGGTATTTCCACCTACCTATGTTGTACTAGGCACTTGCCTTGCACCTCTGGTGCCGTAGCTCTATAGAACCAGTTAGCCATACTATGCAAAGAAAAGGAAACCTAGGCTTGAAAGAATCGAAAAAAGTTGAGCTGGACTTTGAGGAGATTTTTACAAAGAACTTTTTATACTTGAAAACTATTTCTAAGAGTTTCTTTTCTAAAAGTACTTTTCAAAATAAGTTATTTTGGAAAATGCTTTATTTTTAAAATAATTTTTTAGGAATCCTGTAACCTTAGGCTTTGATATCAAATGTAATGCGCCACAACCCTTAGTATACCCAAAAGAATACATTAAAAGATATGGTGCGTTGTAGGTATAACTAAAACTTGAAGAGACTAAGATTCACAAGACAAAATAGATAAAAACAGTGGGAACCATTAAAATAATAATTTGTTAAAAGTCAAAACTCATAATATAGAATTATAAAACCAAATACATCATATGTCTCAAAATACCAATATATGTCTCATGAAATCCAAGCCTTAGTCTCATAAATATCAGAGTACAAAATATCCCTCATAAAGTGCCAGTACATGGAATAAGCTAGAAACTGAAAATATTGAAGAGAGATACATAAGAAAAAGCTCTGCCAAAGAAGTCTCCAAGTGTCCGCAATCTATCCTCCTTGCTCTTGCTAGCCTATGTGGGGGAGGGGGAAAGGTGAAAATAGAGGAGTGAACCAGACTAAAAGTCCGGTGAATGATAGTAATTACTAGAATCTTTAAGCAAAGTAAAAGTAATAGACTTTACAACAGTTCTAGTATATAAAAGGAAAAAAAAGGAAATATGAAGAAGGAATAAGCTGGAAATAAATACGAATTAAGTTAATACAATTGATTAACTTTGATTATTTGCGCTTGTCTTTGATAGCTGCTTTGATTAGGTTGAATTCCTAATCCTATAATTAGGTTGATTCTAATTCTACCCTTTGATCGGCTTGCTACTCCATAAACCTTACTATGGACCAGACTCTGTAAAACTCCCTACACAGAAGGCAATGGTGTCTACGAAAGATGCATTAACCGCTTAGAACTCAATAGCGACTTATCTCCCCTAATCGATGTCGCGCACTCGGTCACCGCCGGTTCGCACTATCTATTGCTCCCTCTTTTGACCTTTTATTTATGCTAAACAGCATAAGCGTGTCATCGTCTCACTTTAGGCTATTGTGAGACACCGCGTCCATAGAAAATAAGGAATCTGTTGGTACTGGACCCTATCAAAAAAAATCCAGTTGCGTCCCTTGTCCAAATCCCCATGATTTAGCATTTTAACTACCGACCTCTTATCTACCCTAAACAGCATAAGCACGTCCAAATGGAAAATGTTTCGGCTACGGATTTTTCCTTTTAAGCATTGACTACTTATCTACCCTAAACAGCATAAGGGAAATGCTGCCAGTGCGGATTTTTCTTTTAACTATTGACCACTTGTCTATCCTAATCAGCATAAGGGAAATGCTACCGGTACGGATCTTTTCTTTTAAGTATCGACCACTTATCTACCATAAATACTATAAGGGAAATGTTGCCGGTACAGATCTTTTCTTTTAACTATTAACCACTTATCTACCCTAAACAGCATAAGGGAAATGCTGTCGGTACGGATCTTTTCTATAACAATTGACCACTTATCTACTCTAAACAGCATAAGAGAAATGATGCCGGTATGGATCTTACTTTCATCTTTGCTTATCAACTTAGATAAATTATTTTAAACAAGCCTTTATTCTTTTTTTTTACTATCTGTGCTTATTAATTTATTTTAAGTCTTAAAATAAGCCTCATTTTGTTTTGTTTTCTTATTATAACCTATGTTATAATCTTGCTTATTACTTAACCCAAGGTCTAAGTGTAAAAATAAGCTTATTTCATCTTTTACTCTTTTGGTTATAATTCTAAGTTATAACTAGACCAATATCATTAATTTAGTCCAATTCTAAAATCAATATTATAATTAGGCTCAATTTCAGTCTAATTCCATTTTTATTACAGTCTTTACAATTTACGTCTTATCTTCCGTTATTTCATTATTCTTACGATTTAATCCATATTCGCATTTAATTTTATTCTAATCCAATCACGTAGAAGAAGGAGAATGAAAGAAAACTGAAAATAGAAGAAAATCCAAAGCGTAGGGAAAAAAGATGTAAATAACGCATAAATATTAGTAAATAAATTAAAATACTGTAAATAAACTATAAATAAACTATAATTAACATAAATAAACTAAAATTAACTGAAAAAATAGGTAAAAGAATTAGATTGAAAATAATTCTAAAAACTGTAAATAAACTACTAAAAAGGTTATTCCAAAAATCGTAGTAAAACTACAACTATTGAAAACCCTATTATTTTAAATTACTTAAATAAATTTAAAATAATTACAATCACTTACCAATGGTCCTTAGCTCTTCCCTTTAGGTCTTTCCGGATCCACTTGGGATTGTTAAATATTTTATTTAAAACGATATCCTCCTTGAAAAATTATTCTGTTTGAGATCCTTCCTAAAAAGGTGAACCCAATCGTTAGTTTTCAAGTGTTAGGTCTTGAGATAAATGTTAGGTCTAGGGTTCTGTCTATAAGTGTAGAAGTGGATCTCAAACCATTGGATTTGGGGAACTTCCAGCAACTGTTTCATAGGATATTTGGGTTGCAATCGTTAGTTTTCTCTTTTCGGGTATTAAAAAAACAAATGATATGACATGAGATATGTTGTTATTTTATTACTATGCTAATTTTTTGGATGAGCTTTGACCATTATATATTTTGGAAAACTATGTAAAGAAGAAAATATCATAAGGACATTTAACTAGCGACGAATGTAATTAAGGCTAGAAGTTTATAAAATAAATTAGGAAATTAAATTAGAAACTTGAAATAAAGAGTGCATTAATCCTAAAATCTTTATAATTTTGGAAAAAATAAATTTTAAAAAGCCAAGGATATGTAGGTTATTGAGAAACCACAGGTCATTAACCTTATGCCTTAAAAGCTAAAATTTATAAATATGCTTGTGTGTTATTATTGTTTTGAAATAAGAGGGTAGGTTTCCAAAATTTAGGATTTTACCGTGCAATGCTAGGTTCAATCACATGCATTAACCCATTAACTGAATACCGATTATGTTAATAGGTGGCTTGATTTGTTTTGAGGATGGAAAGCAAAATGCTTTTGAAAAATTGTGTTTATATGCTTTTGAAAAGTTGTGTTTAAATGCTTTTAAAAAATTGTGTTTAAATGCTTTTAGAAAAGTTAATTTTCAGACTATTTTGCAAGTTTAATTGAAAGGAGGAAAAAGATTTTTAATGGAGAAAATTTCTAATTTTCAAATGCCACATGCTGAATGTAAAGAGCATATATGTGTTAGTGAACATGAATTTAACTATCTGACAAGGGGTGATAGTATACAAACATAGAGAATAATAAGGGAAAATGTTGTTTTAGCTTTGGAATTCTATTTCCATACCTTTTTTATAGTGAACAAAACTTGCTTTTAAAACAATTCCATATGAAAATCCGAAAATAAAAAAACTATGCAAATTATACATGAAAAAATAATTTCGTTTGAAAATCCAAAAATAAACTTCCCTATGCAAATTATACTTGGAAAAGGTAAAAAAGATTTGGGGGCAAAAGATAAGGTTCCAAGGTACAACATGATAAGTATCCAAAAGAAGGGTGGAAAAGTAAAGTTTCTCATCTAAATTTCTTTCTTGGCATAAGGGTATAGATTTAGAAAAACTGGATTTTACAATTTTGGATGTTAGAAATGGTGTATTAGGTATTGAATGGTAGGAATTGGATACAAAATTGTTTGAACCATACTCATATTCATAACAATGTAGTGATTGTTGTATGAAACAAATATTTTGGTTTTTGAAACCTTGCAAACATATTGAACTATCAGTATATATAAGCAGTTTGCATCATATTTCCGAAATTGTTTTAAAAAAATGCATTCATGTATGAGGCACTATCAGAATTATTCAGCACACATATCATATATTTGCGATACATCATGCACTTGTATAATATTGACTGCAAAATTGGTTGCACACCAATTGGTTGGATAGTCTAGAACGGCTGCATGCTATGTTACATGATATAATGCTTAGGGAATTTCGAGGATGAAATTCCTTTATGGGGGGAGAATGTAACACCAAACTGTAGCCAATGAAAGAGAATTAATAATTAATTAAATAAATGTTAAAAAAGGAATTTTAGCAAACGTCAAATTTGGCCTGCAACATTGTGTAAGTGGCGATTTTCTGATCAACTTTTGTATTTGAAGTTTTGCGATCGGAGTTCAAACAAAGAAGTTATCAATGTTTGAAATTTTTGGATCGAAAATATAAAAAGGAAATAAATAATAATAAATGCATGGACCCCATCGGTCAACTCCCACCTTGGGCCCGTCGACCGTTTGCATTAGTAGCAGCTAGGGCCGAACCTCAGCTTAATGGGTTATATTTATTTAATATTAATTTAATAGATAGAACTGATTCTAGCGCCTATAAATACAAGCCTAGCCCTTCGCTTTTCTTTCGTACTTTCTAATCAAAGTAGTGGAAATCTGCCATTTTAACTTTGCTATTTCTAGAAATTACAAAAATATTATATATATATATATATATATATATATATATATATATATATATATAGGAGATGGGAGGAAAATAAAAGAGAAGAAGAAAAGGAATGAATCAATTCTGCGAAAAAGGTAAATCTTATAATTATAAATCCAAATTTTCACTTTACTCAAATCTCCTCTTGGACCTGTAATTCTAATAAAAGAAATAATTTCTTGTAATTTCAAATAGAGCAAAAGTCTCTCTTTTAGGTAGTTTATGGAAAATTATAACGGTAATCCTTTTTAGGGAGGATGACTCTAATAGATTAAGATGTGGAAATGAATGTTCATTACAAAATGTACATATAAGTGTATATTTTGGAATTCTTAAGTGTATGAACTAATGAGATAAAAATAGAAACACACACATGCGTATAACCACACCTACCAATTAAAAATATAAATATACGTAGGGCAATAATAAAGCATAATAGATAAGTATACATCGGCACTCGTATTAGTTATAATTAGGACGACTAAATATTGATAGCTTAGTAAATTATAGAATTGGGGGATTGCAATGGAAAAGAGGTAGTAACTCCAATAGTTATGAGCAATGATTGTAATTTAGTGGAAAATAAATGTGCAGTTGATATGGAGTTAAAAAATTAAATAGGGACATAAATGCATTGAATGTGATTGATTGCAAAATTTCAATTGATATTTATGGGGAAAATAAAATAAGCATAATAATTTAAATTGGAATAATAAAGGTCATTAATGATTGTCGAATTTGAATAGTAATGACCATTTCTTACGGACATTTGAAATTTATGGGACATAAGAAGGAAATGAAGAGTATAAGAAATAAGTGTATAAGATAGGAATAGGTTTGCAACAAATAAGTAAATTAATACTAATATATAAACTGAAGAAGCAATAAAATTTAAGTAGTGGAAATTATATAGCCTCAATAATATGTTTAGGGTGAACGTAAATTAGTGAGCCTAGCCTAACATTTAGGTTTAGGATAAATGGCATTGGTTAGCAAGGTCAGTAGAGTTATACAATGAAAGTCCGCCCTTCATTTAAAGGCAACTAGTAGTTGTATATGTGCTACAGATTGGGACAACTCCGACTATAGGACGCATAAGGAAGGGATATACATTCACATATAAGTATGGGAAAATATACCCTGGTTCGCCTTGGATTTGAAGTATTAAATGTCTCGGTGTCTTTAGGGATGTCAAGGGGTTTACTTTGGAGTGGAAGGTATTAAATGGAGATTGGTCATGCCTCCTCTATACATAAGAAGTCTTAAATAACATATGACAGCGCCAAATAGGGAATGAGCTTTATCTCTAACAAGAGTTATTAAGTAACTAGCGTGGACATTTCCCTTAACTTTTGTTAGGTAATTCCGGATAGGATTTCAGCCGAGGGAGTCGACGGGCTATGTCATTGTTGTTGATAAATCAATATTTAGAATTACTTCTGGCATATAGGCTTGGACTACCATCGGTCCTGAGCAGTTGTTAGCAAAGACTTGGGTTATGCTATAATTGATTTCGCATCCAACTAGTGTAGAATCTGTATAGGATACGCAAAGTCCTCAAAGTTTAATTAATTGTTTGTTTATCGGAGGTGGGCTAGTTAACCTTTAGATAAGTCTTTGAGATGTGCTAGTAATATGACTAATTAAATTATAAAGTCATATCTAGTGGTCTTGGCTTTGTGGCTAGGGTCGGTTGACTAGCAGTTACGTTATGGAGGGACCATTTCGAGGGTGAGATATTAAATGGTCATTGGTTCCGTCTCCTCCAAATTCAAGAAGTGTTAAGTGGTCAGGATTTTATGTTGGGTAGCAAGACATTTACATATATATATATATATATATATATATATATATATATATATATATGAATATATATAGTTATAGGAAAGGTTGGATATATCATATGAGCATATGGAATTAAATGGGTAAACCGTGAATTGTAAACACGAGACTTAAATATAAATTAATCGACATAAACTAGTGTTATGGATAAATTATGTAATTTACTAGTCACCAGAATGTTGTTTTGACCCTGTTCTCATTACAACCTACATGATGGATTTAGTGGGGTAATTATTGGTGCAAGACGGGAACAGTTGATGGAGAAGTCTTCTCATTCATCCCCAGCACTGAAAAGACAACTAGATATGCAAGGAATGACATTGATCCAATGTAGTAACTTTTGTAAGTATATATATTCTATTATATTTTTCTATTCCACTATGATTTTATGTAGATAGCTCTCTAATATACTTGTTTATTTCAGGTTATCAATACCAAATATCCATATCCTAATGGACTTGGGTTTTGATTTAGTTAAAATTCAGGCCTATTAAGCTGTAGGTTATTACAAGGCACCCGTACTAGAATCGTATCGACCGATCAACTTCAAGACCAAAGAAAAATAGCAGTATCCTTCCCCATCATGACCCCATAGTGATCACTTTTTCCTTAGACAACTCTAATGTGTATCGGACCTTCATGAATGGAGGTAGCTTGCCAATGCCATGTTTAAGAATGTGTTTGAAGCCTCAGGCTTACTATCTCCATCCTTCCCCTACGTGCCTTGCCTATTTATGGCTTTGTGTGTATCTGCATTATTTCGATGGGTACAACCTCATTCGGCTAAGTGCCTCTCGCTGCGATGGTCCAAGTAAATTTTATAGCAGTCGATTACCTATTTGCTTATAACTATTGACAGGACAATCGACATTTCCAAGTTGGATGCCATCTTTCCTACAATCGCCTCATTACGAAGTTTCCTGTCCAAGACAGGGTTGGGGAGATCAGAGGCAACTAGCAGAAGGCAAGTGAATTTTACGAAATTTCCCTTAGACAAATTTTTTTCTTCTCATTCTACAACAACAGCATCCAACAATCAGTAGTGATGGGAACTCCCACTCTCTCTTAATCGACCAGGGTAGGAAGATATCACTAAGACACCCTAATAGCCATGATTAAATTGTATACTCGTCAAATAATTCGAGTTTAGATACATGTGCTTTATTAGGTGCAATGGAAGATAAGGTGGACCAAGTTTTTGTTGTGAGAGAGTATGCAGATATTTTTGAGCCTGTTATAGGACTACCACCGAGATGAGATATTCAGTTTCGAATAGATCTTGTACTTGAAGCTGTACCTGTAAGTAGGCTGCCTAGCAGAATGACACCTACTGATATGAAAGAGTTAATGGTGCAACTGATGGACTTAGAAGGGAATTTTTACTTGACCAAGCAGTTTTCCTTAGGGAGCGGCCGTGGTTTTCGTAAAGAAATCGGACAGGTCTTTGAGGATGTGTATTGATTATCATAAATTAAATGAGAAGACGGTTAAAAAATCTATACCCTTTGCCAAGAATAAATGATTTGTTTGATCAGTTAAGTGGAGCTAAGGTATTTTTCCAATTAAATATGGCGATAGAGTTCTATCAATTAAGAGTGGTGGAGGACGACATTCTATTAACGGTGTTTCGAGCAAGGTATGGTTAATATGAATGGTTAGTCATGCCCTTTGGACTGACCAATGTGCCTGCTTTCTTTGTGAATTTGATGAACTGAATCGTCTAGGAGCATTGGAACAGACTTGTGTTAGTGTTTATAGATGACATTCTGATATATTCTAAGAATGAACACGGTCATGAGATTTATCTTAGAATTGTGCAAGAAACGTTAAGGTAGCATCAACTAAAAGCGTAGTTTTTACAATGTCATTTTTGGAAGAAAGAAGTGAAGTTCCTTGATCATGTAGTTTTAGAAAAGGGTTATCATTAGATCCAACTACGATTTAAATTGTTAGTAATTGGAAAAGGCCCAAGACTATGACCAAGATAATAAGTTTTCTGGGGTTAGCTGTCTATTATCAAAGATTCATTAAGGATTTCTCTCCTATAGCGGAGCCTATGACTAAACTTATAGGAAAGGACGTAAAGTTTGTTTGGATCGATAAGTGTGAAGAAGCATTCTTAAAGCTGAAAAATTTATTGACCAATACGTCCATGTTAGTCATTCCAAATAAAAATCAAGACTTAGTGGTGTGTACATATGTATGTGGGATAGGGTTAGGAGTTGTGTTAACGCAAAATAGTAAAGTGATTGCCTTTGCTTCCCGACACCTTCGACCGCATAAAGTTAGATATCCGACTCACGATTTAGAGTTGGCGGAGGTGATATTTGCTTTGAAAATGTGGAGCCACTATCTTTTGGAAGAATGATTTCAGATAATTACAGATCATAAGTCCTTGAAATATTTATTCTCCCACAAGAAGTTCATATAAGACAACAAAGGCGACTAGAGTTTTTGGTGTCTTATGATTTCAGTATGGAGTACACATCAAGGAAAGGAAATGAAGTTACAGATGCATTTAACAGAAAACATTGAAGTGTGGTGTTAGCTATGTTAGCAGAATGAAAAGATTTAGAAGCATTGACTACTTATGTACTGTTATCCCACTTTTTGGGTAAAAACTGGAATATCAACAAATTCACAAGGAATGATGGATGTCGGGATTGGAAATCGATTGGGATCGAGGCTACGGTCGATATTATCAAAATTTGGTTGAGTTCCGATTGGGACGAAATTGATTGGAAATGATGATAAGGACTAGGAAAGGCTATGTTTCAATTTTAAGGATAATCGGAGTTCGTATGAAGGAGATATGATCTGCTGGGCACGTTTTTACTTACTACTGGTCCAAAACAATGCCGGTCCAAGCTCCATCTCCAAACAGTGCCGATCCAAAGCAATGCCGGTCCAAAGCATAGCCGAACCAGGCTCCATCCACTCACCACCGAACCAGCCATCTTCCCCTACGTAGCCGAACCAAACCCCAATTGACCACAACCAAATCAACCACCACCGAACCAACTGCCGCTCCAACCCTCGCCGAACCAACTCCACTTCCATGTACTACCGAACCAAAGTACTACCGAACCAAAGTACTACCGAACCAAGATGTTCCAGATCAACCTAGTCAGGCCAGATAGCATCAGCCCAGGCCCACCAGCAGCTATATACATCCAGGACCCCTAGCCTCAGCCTCACTCTATGAATAGAGGGGCAGGGGTGCAACAATGGCAGACAAGTTTGAGAGCTCAAGCCCGGAAGGAACTTTCAAACAACTTTCATACACTTGTACTACAAGCTTTGTACTTGTAATCTGGATAGAAAAGGAGAATAACATATAAAGTGGACGTAGGCACATTCTGTCCGAACCACTATAAATCTGTGTGTCTTTTACAGTTTAGTCCCTGCTTTTCACGTATTTGCATAAACCACCCAAATCACTACGAACAACATAAAATCAACTAAATCATACGACTTGGAGGTGTTTGCCCCTTTTTTTGTGCAAGCATTCTCGGGTTATTTGCTGAGATCTGTGATTTGTGTTTGAATATTGCTGATTTGTATTCATACACTGGTGCTTTCACGGTATTTGGGGTTTGTGGCCAATTTTGGCGCAAACACTTTGGTGCTTTCACTGAGAAGGACTAGCACCCGCTGCATCGGATAGAAATTTGGATTTGGAAGACAATGACTAGGCAAAATAGTAGAATGCAAAGGGCTGAGAGAAGCCAACTGGAAGGAAGTCAACAAGCATCCTCCGGGGCTGAGGAAGGACCGGCTTCGATCTATATAACCCAGGATGAAATGGAAGCCATAACAAATTCACTGCAAGAGAGGTTGTTGAAGAGTCAACAGGAAATGATGCAGACTTTCTTTGAGCAAATGAGAGCTGCAGGGATGCAGAACTTAGGAGCAGCTACAGCCGCTGTGGATGCAGGACAGGGGACTAGGGTCGTGGAACCCAATGGAGGACGAGATACGGAGCCAGAAGGCAATCAACAAGGGCTTGGGGGCAGGCCCACGGGATCCAACACAGGAGGACCTTTGGAAGGAGTTCAACAAGCTAGAGCTAACGTTGCTGCTAGTGAGCCACATGAGGAATATGTGCCAGAGTTCCCTCGGGGGCATGAGGGGCAACCCCCAACCGACAATACTGGATTGGTGGAAATCATCAGAAGAACTGTGCGAGGTGGTTTGACCAACAGAGACTTGGAAGGAGTGAATAGGAGTCCATTCGCTCGGGAAATAAGGATGGCTCAGAATCCACCTAAGTTCAAGCTACCTAGCGTGGAGGTATATGATGGTAAGGCGGACCCAACTGATCACTTGATGAGGCACACCAGACACATGGAGGTGCTGGGGGCATCGAAGGAAGTGATGGCCCGATGCTTCCCTTTGTACTTAACGGACTTAGCTGCGATGTGGTTTAGGCAGCTGGGAGAAGGATCTATCAGGACTTGGAGGGAATTGGTGGAAAGGTTTTTGGGGCAGTTTCGGGTTCATGTCAAGAGACCGAAGAACGTGATGACATTGACATCGGTAAAGTAAAGGATCGATGAATCGCTTAGAGCCTTTCTAACTCGATTCAGTGCCGCAATTGCTTCGGTGGATCGGCCCGATCCATCGATGGTTTTAATGGCAGCAGTATCAGGAGTCAGGGAGAACTCGGATTTCAAGGTATCTCTGATACGAGATCCCCCACGGGATCTCGACGAATTCTTTCACGAGGCAGAAAGATTCCTTCGGCAAGAAGATGCAAGTACGGATTTAAAGTTAAAAAAGGTTAATGCAGTTGAGGTTGGAGGACCATCCAGCAAAGGTTTGGATAAAGACAAAGGAAAAAGGAAGTTGGACGATGGTTCTGGAAATGCTAGGAAGCAATGGAAGGATCCAAAGTTTTCCACACACACAGGATTGAATGAGACGCTGAGCGGATATACTTGGATACTCGGAATCGCCTTCCCTACCGGAGGCCGGCTAGGAGAGAACCAACGGAACGGGAAAGGACATCAGGAAGGCACTGTCTCTTCCATGATTTGGATGGACACGACACCAACAGCTGCAGGCACCTAAAGGACATAATTGAGGAGCATGTAAGGAATGGACAGCTGCCACAATATGTTGGACCTCGGAATGCAACGGTGGGGCAGGAGCAACCGCTGCCTACCTCAAGCTACGATGGTGGGAGGCCCAGGAATGATGGTCGGTTGATCATCCATTGACCAGTTTAATATGAAATAAGTAGCGAACTATTGGCAAGCAACCAAGTCATTTACACATGTACGGGGACGGAGATAGCCCCTAGGCATGCTCTGAATGATGATAAACTGCAATGCTATGGTTTGTGAAATTTATCTTTTGCTTTTGGATTGGACACTGCTTTTCTTTTTGGTTTTCGGTTTTGGAGCTTGGATTGAGCTCTTGGTTTTTTCTTGCTTTTTGATTTGGATTTTCCTTTGGATGATTGTTTTCGGTTTTGGATGCTGGTTTGGATTTCT
This sequence comes from Allium cepa, assembly GCA_030765085.1. NCBI lineage: Eukaryota > Viridiplantae > Streptophyta > Magnoliopsida > Asparagales > Amaryllidaceae > Allium > Allium cepa. The sequence goes on along the minus strand of CM060940.1, from coordinate 663,107,210 downwards.
GGTTTTCTCCTTTTGATTTGGATTTTGGATGTGGATTTTGGATTGAATTTTGACTGGATTTTTATCTGATTTTGATAAACGGTCGTCAGGTATGGATTATGCCTGGCAAGGGGTGAGTCGCTTTGCCCGAACGTGGTAAATTGACTCACTCAGGTCGTCGAGTATGGACTATGCTCGGCAAGGGTCCGTAGTGACCAGGATTCGGCCTAGGACTTAGGCCCTGTATTATCAATTGTTATTTTCAGGTCGTTGAGTATGGACTATGCTCAACAAGGGTCCGGAGAGACCAGGATTCGGCTTAGGACTTAAGTCATGGCATTGCACAGCGTCCAGGGACACTGGACCAAGGTCGTCAAGTGTGGATTACACTTGGCAAGAACCCGGAGAGGTTAGCTCAATGTCCAGGGACACTAGACCAAGGTCATCAAGTATGGATTACGCTTGGCAATAACCTGGAGAGGTTAGCTCAACGTCCAGGGACACTGGACCAAGGCCGTCATGTGTGGATTACACTCGACAAGAACACGATGAGACTAGGTTAACATTCAGGGACACTGAATCACGGCCGTCAGGTGTAGATTGCGCTTGGCAAGAGCCCGGAGAGGTTATGGAATTGGATATCAACTCGGAGCAGTCAAGGATGATATACTCTGGCAATATGGTTATGGACTTTGGATATTGGATTCGGAATTATTCAAAACACGCCTTGTTATCACAAGGCATGTTTTGGGGGGCAAAGTGTTATCCCACTTTTTGGGTAAAAACTGGAATATCAACAAATTCGCAAGGAATGATGGATGTCGGGATTGGAAATCGATTGGGATCAAGGCTATGGTCGATATTATCAAAATTTGGTTGAGTTTCGATTGGGACGAAATTGATTGGAAATGATGATAAGGACTAGGAAAGGCTATGTTTCAATTTTCAGGATAATCAGAGTTCGTATGAAGGAGATATGATCTGTTGGGCACGTTTTTACTTACTACCGGTCCAAAACAATGCCGGTCCAAGCTCCATCTCCAAACAATGCCGGTGCAAAGCAATGCCGGTCCAAAGCATAGCCGAACCAGGCTCCATCCATTCACCACCGAACCAGCCATCTTCCCCTACGTAGCCGAACCAAACCCCAATTGACCACCACCGAATCAACCACCACCGAACCAACTGCCGCTCCAACCCTCGCCGAACCAACTCCACTTCCATGTACTACCGAACCAAAGTACTACTGAACCAAGATGTTCCAGATCAACCTAGTCAGGCCAGATAGCATCAGCCTAGGCCCACCAGCAGCTATATACATCCAGGACCCCTAGCCTCAGCCTCACTCTATAAATAGAGGGGCAGGGGTGCAACAATGGCAGACAAGTTTGAGAGCTCAAACCCGGAAGGAACTTTCAAACAACTTTCATTCACTTGTACTACAAGCTTTGTACTTGTAATCTGGATAGAAAAGGAGAATAACATATAAAGTGGACGTAGGCACATTCCGGCCGAACCACTATAAATCTGTGTGTCTTTTACAGTTTAGTCCCTGCTTTTCACGTATTTGCATAAACCACCCAAATCACTACGAACAACATAAAATCAACTAAATCATACGACTTGGAGGTGTTTGCCCATTTTTTTGTGTAAGCATTCTCGGGTTATTTGCTGAGATCTGTGATTTGTGTTTGAATATTGCTGATTTGTATTCATACACTGGTGCTTTCACGGTATTTGGGGTTTGTGGCCAATTTTGGCGCAAACATTTACGGTTTCAAAAGTTGGGGAAGTTAGCACTGAGACATGTCGATCTGTTTCCTGTCATAGAAAGGATCGAGAAACTTGCTTTTTGGATAGAATTACTGAATAGTTTGGCAGGAGTCCATATGATTTCCATGTTTCTTATCTTAGGGAGTGTGTGCATAATCAAAAGACTACCGTTGCACCGACTATATTGGAAGACTTAGTAATCGAATCATATATGACTTTTGTTAGACAACCTGTTCGTGTTGTAGTAAAAGATGGGAAGAAATTAAAGAACAAGACAATCAATTAGTGAAAGTCTAGTGGGGTGGCAATGAGAAAGACTATATTTATGAGATAGAAGACATGATTAGGGATGTTGGATTGATGTCACCCTAGAGGGGGGTGAATTTGGTGATACTATCAATTATAAAAATTATTACGAAAGCTTATAAAATTATTTCAACACAGATATATTAAAATAATAGCAGCACGGAGAATAGCAGAATAAATGCAGAAATAGAACGACACAGAATTCACCCAGCTTCGGCAAAACCCTGCCTACGTGTTGTCCCCAAGGTTTCTACTAGAAATTAGGCAGTCAGACGCTTATACACATAAACTCGCGATACCCACTATCGCCTAGCCTTAACTCTACGCTCAAAACCCTGCCACAACTCACCCACTAAGTTGCAATTCTCAAACCATGCCATGTAGTTTGCCCCTAGTCACACGACTAGAAATTACACAAGTTTAAAAAGTAAACTGCAAATGAAAACAATTTAAAAAATACAAAACCCTAATTTCTAACTAAATCCTTATATAATTATAAATTATAGACCAAGGCTAATAGAAAGGCCGGCCTAAATATTAATCCTCTTTTCTTTTATTCCTTCGGCTGGCTTTCTTTGTTATTTGTGATAATGGTCGTCTTCCTTTTCTCTCGTTCTCTTTTCTCTGAAATTAAGGCTTGTAAAAATTGAGGCTGTCGACTTCGATTTCTCGATTGAATGATGGTTTAGTGTCCCCTTGCTTTGTCAAATGACGATCTCTTTGCTTAGCTCACAGCTGCCCCAATTTTTGATCAAGTTCGGTATGTAATTTATGCTCTTTCGCCTTTTTTGTTTTGCTTGCTCGAACTCGATCAGATTCGAGTTGTTAATTTGATTTTTTGGTATCTATTTTGCTCGAACTCCAGTGCCTAATGCCGATGATGTTTTTGGGTTTATATAGGGTTCAATCTCCTATAATTTCGTTCGTATATTGTATACGAATTCGTCTGATACTTTTATGCTTTGCCGTTTGATTTTGATCGAATGCTGTGATTTATTTTTGACTTGTTCAAATTCGTATGTTTTCTGGTAGCTTGATTCACACGACTTCGATTCTGACTCGTTTGATTTCTTGGTCATCACGGCATTGAATTGCATTGACGATGTTGATTTCGTGTTTCTCATATCATATACTGACTTTGATTCTTTGACCTTTTTTAAAAAATGACATTGGTTATTTTGATTCTGCTGTGTGAATTACTGACTTGATGACTCTGACTTGTTCATTGTCACCTGACTTCAACTTTGGTGAAAACTGTTCATCCCCGTGGCATACTTAACTTGTTTGATTTTAAGGAAAACCTAAGTTTTTAATCTCCAATTGATTTGACATTTGAATATATTGTGTAAAACTTTATTTTGGAGATACGCTTCTAATTTCATACTTTTACAAGTTCATATGAATATTTTATGAATTTCCTAACATGGAAAAGATGTTTATTTTGGGTTTTAATTATTAAAAACAATTACATTAATATTTTGGCCTCAAATTTTTTATATAAGGAAGACGAAAATTCAGATTTTTGGTTATTTTTGAGGGTTTTCCCTAATGGTTCTAATTTTCTATGAATATAATTTTCTAGCAAATTATTTAGTTAATATAAGATATATATATATATATATATATATATATATTAATTATAAGGGATTCTAAACATATTTAAGAAGGTAGAATAGATCTACCAACAATTTTTGAAAAGAATATGTAAATTATTTTGTTATCCAATGATCATTTGACATAGGGCAAGAGTTGGTGGAAAGTATTAGCTTTAAAAGAAAATAAAAATAGTTTTATTTTAATTACATAAATGTCAATTTAGATACTCGACACCCCTGTTATATTGATATTCGACATCCATGAAGGTTAATAGATGGATAACTATCTGATAGTCATATGATGCATTGAATTTGTAGACTCGACATCTATATGGGATAATGCAAGCGATATCTACTTACTAGATATGTGATGTATCTGCTTGTATAGAAGCTCAACATCAAGTATTATAGGGGTTCATCATCACAATCCATAGAAGCTCAATACCATATGGTTTTGAGACTCAATATTAATCTTTTAAAAGTTCGACACCCTCAAGCTTTAAAGATTGGACACCAACAAGTTTTAGGGGTTTGGCAACCCCAAGATTTTGAGGGTTTGATAACCCTAAATGTTTTTAAACTTGAAGCCTCTTATCTCTTATTTGTTCGGCACCAACATTTTCAGCGGCATTAACTACCATATGTTTACAAATTCGATAACTTTGCTTACAGGATCGGAACCTCATGTTTTATGAAATTTGACATCTACTATGTTATAGTAATTTGATACATTTTTGAGTAGGTGCTCGAACCTATATTTTAGCGGCATGTATAGCCGTATGTTTGTAAATTCAAAAGCTATGTTTTAAAGGCTCGACAACCTTATGTTTTACAAAGTAAATAGCTATGTTTACAGGCTCGATAGCTATGGTTTCTAAAGTGTTGACATCCCTGTTTTGACAGTTAATGATTTAAAAAGCTATTTAAATATGGTTGTATTTTGGCTTAAGATTTTAGCTAGGTAATGAGCTATGTTTTTATTATTTTAAAGAAAGATTTTAAGCGAGTAATTATCTATGAAGATAAATGTTTTCAAGGAAATAAAAGGGTGTTTTTCCTAATTTTTATGTGGATTTTGCCAAAGGAATTATTACTTAAATTTAAGTCATTTTGCTACAGATGTGACCATTGATTGAACATATTTTAATGGATGATGTTGTATGTTCTTGTTATCATTTGATCATTTAAATTTGCATATTTATCGTTGCATACTCACATTTTCATTACCAAACATTTTATCTTGGGATCTGGGAACAGAATTACTAGTTATATTTTTCCAATAATGAATATGATCGGACTAAACTCCTGATTGAGTAGAATTGCATCCAAAAGATCGGATAGATCAATTGTGCTAGGATGCGCTGAACTAGTCAAAAAGTATGACTCATGGATTTAAAACCATATAAGATTGTTGGTGGGACCAGTGTAGGGCTATGCCCTATGTTTTACGTTAGTCCACGATTGGTAAAGGTCAGCATTCCAGTTCATAGGGCTTATAAATAGATAGACAAAAGGAACATTACGCATAGAAAGGAATGTAGCTCTGTGTGCTCACCAGAAATTAAAGTCGATTTACTCCTAACCGTATGTGGAGACTCCTAATCGTATTTGGAGATTATTGAATATCTGGTTAAATTGTTTGCTCGAGTTAGCCCGATTGGTTATTGGTTGGCCTGCGAAACCATTAGGTTCATAGTGACCTTAGGAAAACTATGATTTAAAACAAACGTTCTAATTTTAGGAAGGGTGAACCTTGGGTATGTGCAACCCTAAGACGACAGACTAGTCAGACTTACTCTGCTGCATGCATGCATATGATTGTGTTATGTTTTATTCTAAACATTATGGTTGCAAGTGCATGATTTACGAATGACATATTTTTTTAAGATACTAATGAGAGTGAAATCCATTCCAATCAGCGATGTGGTCTCATTAGATATCTATTTTGGTTTGAGATGTTATATTATTATTCACACCAGATTTTTGTCTGACCCGAAGTTTTTGTTTTTCCCCCTAAACTGTCGGGACTCATTTAAGTAGGTAGGGAGTGGGGATTTTCAGGTTAGGCGAATAAGATTTCAAAGACGTGCAGGAGGAAGCTATAGAAGTTTATTTCAGTCGTTTTTTAAAGTCTATACTAGAATAAATGGATGCAATGACAGAATTTATAACTGTCAAGTAGTTAGACTCTAATCATCTAAGAAGGCTTCTTCGTATGTCGCTCTTAAAAAATATTTGTGACTATTATAATTTTCTCTGAATGAGTGATCGATAGGATTATGTAATGAATATGAAACATGTTTTTGAAATTTTCATATTCATATGCTCATGTTGTTATAGATACAGTTAACTAATCTCTTCTTATCAAGGAAAAATAATACTGTTGATGACTGCAACATCAGTAGCATTTACTTTCGAACCTAAAAATTAGGAATTTTACAACTTGATATCAAAGCATAGGTTTATGTAAAACATATAAGATTTTGATGAAATTAAATTTAAAAAAATTTGAAGATAGAAACCTAATAAATCAGATAATAAGATTGGGGTATAGGATAACGCTATAGTAACATGCTTGTTATTTACTGTATATAAGTGTGTATTTTTTTCTTTACTCTCCATTCTCTCCTAGCCCATTCTTCTGTATCTTATGATGACTCATATGTAGATTACGAGAAAGCAAGATATGGAAGTAGGAAATGGAAGACTGAACCTAGGGGGAGGAAGCACCATAACTAATGGAAATGTTCAGCCCAATACTAGAAGGAATCCGAGTTAATAAAAAATTATAATCCAAATGCAAATGTGAGTCCTGGAATCCCACTAGTGGATATGGGGATTATGTACCAGTTCTTCATGAATATGATGCAAGCTGAAGCTATAGATAGTTTGGCTATAGAAACGTTGACAATGCAAGAGGTGCTGATTCTGAGGTACCAGCCCATAATAATCATGCCAATTGAGCCATGATTATACCAGTCATGGAGGAAAGCCTTTTCATGGAGCGAAAAGTGCTATAAAAATTAAAAATTGGCTGTTATATTATGCAAGGATTTTTGTGACTTAGGGTTGAATGATGAGCATAAGAGAAGGTTGACATCTGAAGAGTTGCAAACAACTGCTTTGTTTTGGTGGAACGATATGAATATAGGAGTACTAGTGAAAATTTTAACTTGAACTGAATTCAGAAGGAGATTTGAGGAAGGTTTTTATCCGAGATAAATAATTCAACTTTTCTCAAGAAGTTCAAGGAATTGGAGCGGGAAGAGATGTTTGAACTGGAGTATGCAACTAAGTTTGATGAGTTGTTCCTATACAGATATGCTACTACCGATACTGTGATCGAAAGAAATGGGTAGTTCATTCATAGATTGAAGCCTGATATTGCTAGGGCAACAATGCCGCATTTTGAGATCCATATGATTTGGTGGTGAGATGGCAATAAGGAAATGCTTTCAACATTTGGAGATGACAAGCCCGTGGAGACTAAAAATTTTCAAGGCAAGAAGAGGAAGTTCCTTAGTAAGAAGGGAGCTTCAAAGGATAGAGCTGCCAAGAAAGGGAAGGCTAATGTTGTTTCATAAGCGTGTCAAGAAAGGGCACTTTTCTAATGAGTGTTGAGCTAGTAATGGAAAGAGGCTAGGGAAAAAAAGGCATGAAGTGTTATAACTCCAAACGGATGGGGGCATTATAAGAATGAATGTCCAGAACCGACTAAGGCTGATAAAGGGAAATTTTTTGCTCTGGAACCATCAGCTTCTGGACTGACTGTAGAAGAGAAAGGAAAGTTTGTGATAAGGGGTACGCTTTTAATCGATGGCATACCTGTTAAAATATTATTTGATACTAACGCAACACATTCTTTTATCTCGCAATGTTTGGTAGATAAGTCAAATTAGAACCATCATACCTTATTATTTCCTTAAGGGTTGCAAAGCAGATAGGCGGTTATGCAACTCTTGGGATGAGATGTGGCCATTTAGAAATTGATTTGTTAGGATATATATTTACCTGTAGTTTGCATATGTTTGACTTTGTGGATTTTGGGATTATTTTGGGTATGGATTGGTTAAGCATATATGGTGCTAGGATATTTTGCCATGATAGGGAGATAACATTTAGACACCACAATAGGTGTGATCATATTCTCGATAGATAATTCGAGTTTAGATGTGTGTGCTTTATTGGGTGGAATGGAAGTGGAAGTTGAGGTGAATCAGGTTCTCATTGTGTGAGAGTATGCAATTGTTTTTGAGCCTATTATAGGACTACCATCGAGATGAACTATGGAATTTCAAATAGATCTTGTACATGGATCTGAACCTGTAAGTAGACCGTCTAGCAGAATGACACCTACTAAGATGAAATAGTTGAAGGTGCAGTCGGTGGACTAAAAGGAAAGAATTTTATTAGACCAATAAGGTTTCCTTAGGGAGGGGCTGCGGTGTTCATTAAGTAACCGGATGGGTTGTTGAGGATGTGTATTAATTATCATAAGTCAAATGAGAAGACGGTAAAGAATCGACATCCTTTGCCGAGAATATATGATTTATTTGATCACTTGAGTTGAGCTAAAGTATTTTCCTAATGGATCTAGAGACCGGGTTCCACCAATTGAGAGTGGCAGAGAAACACATTCCATTAACAGCATTTTGAACAAGATATGGTTTGTGTGAATGGTTAGTCATGCCCTTTGGACTAACCAATGCATCTGCTTTCTTTGTGAAATTGATGTATCGGATCTTTCAAGAGCATTAGGATAGATTCGTGTTAGTGTTTAAAGATAACATTTTGATATATTCTAAGAATGAAAGAGATCACAAGGTCCATCTTGGAATAGTGCTAGAAACAATGGGGCAGCGTCCACTAAAAGCAATGTTTTCAAAATATCAATTTTGGAAGAAAGAAGTGAACTTCCTTGGTCATGTAGTTTCAGAAAAAAGTTTTCCATAGATCCAGCTAAGATTGAAGATGTTAGTAATCGGAAAAGACCCAAGACTGTGACCGAGATATGCATTTTTCTAGGGTTAGCTAGCTATTATCGGAGTTTAATCAAGGATTTCTCCAGTATAGCAATACCTATGAATAACTAAAAAGGAAGGACGTAAAGTTTGTTTGGATCGATAAATATAAAGAATCATTCTTAAAGATGAAACATTTATTGACCAATGTTCCCGTGTTAGTTATTCCAAATGGAAATCTAAACTTAATGGTGTATACCGATGCATGTGGGATAGGGCTAGAGCTGTGTTAGTGCAAAGGGTAATGTGTTGCCTTTACTTCTCGACAGCTTCGACCATATGAAGTTAGATATCCAACTCATGATTTAGAGTTGGTGGTGATGGTCGTTGCTTTGAAAGTGTGAAGACACTATCTTTTAGGGGAAGGATTTGAGTTATTATAGATTATAAGTGCTTGAAATATTTACTCTCCTAGGAGGATTTGAATATGAGACTGTGAAGGTGGCTAGAATTTCTAGCGGCTTATTATTTCGATATTGAGTGTACGCTAAGGATAGGAAACAAAGTTGCATATGCACTTAGTAGAAAACATCAGAATGTGGTGTTAGCCATGTTAGCATAATGGAAAGGTTTAGAAGCATTGACTACATGTTGTGTGCGGCCAAGGTTAACGGCTAGTTCTAGTCAGAATACACAATGTTATCTTATTTAGAAGTTCGACCAGTAATGATCAAAAGAATTGCTTATAAATAGAGAAGTGATCCGTTACTAGATGAATGGATAAGAGGACTTGTAGTGGGAACTAAGATTGATGATTTAAAAGATTTTAGTCTTGGCCAGAATGGATGGACGAAGAAGAAGGGACAATTGTGCGTCTCATACCTTTGTAACCTAAGGAAGGAAGTTCTTAGGAAGTATCATCAATCGAGGTTTACTATTCATCTTAGAGGAACTAAGATGTATCAGGATATGTAGAAGAGTTTCTTATGGAAAGGAGTGAAAAGAGATGTAGGCTTGTGGGTAAAACAATGTTTGAACTGCCAGCAAATGAAAGTCGAATATCTAAAAATAAGTGGATTGCTTCAACTGTTAGAATTTCCACCTTGGAAATAGGATTCTATATTCATGGATATTATTATTGGGTTGCCAAGTTTGAATAGGAGAAATGAAAGTTTGGGTCGTGGTAAATATGTTGACCAAGATTGCACACTTTATTCCCATTAATTGGACAAGGATGTCACCTACTTTGGCGAAGTTATTATGAAGAATATTGTAAGACTGCATGGGATTCCTAGTAGTATAGTCAGTGTGATAGATATATTGTTCACTTGTGTATTTTAGAAGAGTCTGCAAGAAGTGTTAGGTACTATGTTAAAGATGAGTACCGCTTACCATCCCCAAATGGATGGGCAAATGGAATGAGTTAACAAAGTTCTTAAAGATTTGCTAAGGGCTTGTGTACTAGACTTTGGACTGTCATAGGAAGACTATTTGAACTTAGTCAAGTGTTCCTATAATAATAATTACCAAACTAGTATAGCAATGGCACCCTTCGAAGCTCTTTATGGAAAGCTGTGCAAATCACCAGCATGTTGGTTGGAGATCGGAGGCGGACCAATTCTTCGTCCAAATATGGTGACAAAAGTCATAGAAAAGATTGAGTTGATTCAAGCAAGGATGAAAGAAGCTTAGTCTAGGCAGAAAAGTTACATAGATAAGAGGCATAATGATGTAAACTTTTTAGTTGGAGATCATGTTTTTGTTAAAGTATCACTAATGAAGAGTATGGTACAGTTTGGAAAGTCAAGGAACTTGGCACCGAGATATGTTGGTCTGTTTCTTATCATAGAACGGATCGAAAAAATCACTTATCGGATAGAGTTACCGAATAGTTCTCCATGAGTCCAAATGCTTTTCATGTTTCTCGTCTTAGGAAGTGTGTGCACGATCTACAGACTACTATTGCACCGACCGTATTGGTAGATTTTATAATGAAACTGGATATGAATTTTGTTAGATAACCGTTCATTTTGTAGCAAGACATGAGAAGAGACTTTGGAACAACACAGTCAAGTTAGTGAAATTCCACTGGAGTGATAATGAGAAAAACTATACTTTGGAGACAGAAGACAAGATTAGAGAAACTTATCCGGAGTTGTTTTGATGGTATGTTCTATATTTGTCATACAGACCTTTTGCTAGTAGAATATATTAGTATTGTTGTTTTGTGTTTACCACACATGTTTGCATGATTGATATGCTTATTGTTTTCCTTATCATAATTTTGAAGACAGAATTCTCTAAGTGGGAGCATGTAACACCCATAATTTTTGTGTAACATTATTCAGGAAAATTATCAGATAATAAATAAAATAATTTATGATGTGATAAGAAAAATGAGATTTGTTAACTAATATAGGCTATACCTTAGGTAAACAATTGATAAGATTGATTTGAACATAAAATAGAAAGAAAGTATTGAGAGAGGCATAATGGGAATATCTCCTTTATCCTTCTCTAAATCCTTCCTCTCATTCATTATATTTTCATTTTCAAAACTCAAAAAAAGAAAACTAAAGAAAGTCAGCCATTACCTAAGGAAAAGAAAGAAAATATCTAGAGGAATTCATGGGAAAATCTTAGGAAATTAATCGACATCAATTCTCAATTTATCCTATCCAATCTAAGGTGATAATAGTATCCATCTCATTTATTTATGCTTACTTCTGGATCTATGAATAATTTCTGAATTGATTGTGAATATAAGTCATGCTTTGATTGATGGTTATTATTAGTGAATTGAATGATGATTTATTGGAATATTTATGGAATTATTTTAATAGGTTTTAAAGGAAAAACCTATTTTTTTAATCTCCAACTGATTTGAAATTTGAATATGTTGTGTAAAATATTATTTAGAAGATGGGTTTTTAATTTTGATAATCTTCCAAGTTCATTTGAATAGTTTATGAATTTCCTATGATGGAAAAGTGTTTATTTCTATTTTTAATTATTAAAAATAATTCAACTAATATTTTGGTCATATAATTTTTATATAAGGAAGAAGATGGAAATTCGAATTTTTGATGACTTTTCCCTAATGGTTATAATTTCATATCAATTTATATTTCTAGAAAAGTGTTCGGTTAATACAAGATATATATATATATATATATATATATATATATACACTATAAGGGTTTGTAATAATATTTGAGAAGGTAGAATAGATATTTCAGCAATTTTTGAAAAGAATACGTAAAGTATTTTATTATCAATGATAAATTTCTATATGGCAAGAGTTGGTAGAAAGTATTGGCTTTGCAAAGAATTAAAACAATATTTATTTCAATTACAATAGTGCTATTGTAGATACTCGAAACCCTTGTTATATTGATATTCGACATCCATAAAGGTCGATACATGAAATAACTATTTAATAGTAATATGATGTATTGAATTTATAGACTCAACATCTCTATGGGATGATGCACGCAATATTACTAAGTAGGTATGTGATGTATCTGCTTGTATAGAAGTTCGGCACTAAGTATTGTAGGGGTCCGGTAACATAATGTTGTAAAGACTTGGCACCCTATAGCTTTGAGACCTAATATTAATCTTTTAAAAGTTCGATGCCCTCCAGCTTTTAAGATTGGACACTAACAAGTTTTAGGGGTTCAGCACCCCTAAGCTTTAAATGGTTCGATTACCTTAAATATTTTAAATTCAAAGCCTCTTGTCTCCTATTTGTTCGACGCCAATGTTTTCAGCCGCACTAACTGCAGTATGTTTACAAATTCAATAACTTTGCTTAGAGGCTTGGAACCTCATGTTTTATGAAATTTGACATCTACTATGTTATAATGATTCGATACTTTTTTGGGTAGGTACTCGACACCTATATTTTAGCGGCATATATTACTGTATGTTTATAAATTTGAAAGCTAGGTTTTAAAGGCTCGGCAGCCTAATGTTTTACACAGTAAATAGCTATGTTTATAGGCTTGATAGCCATGGTTTCTAAAGTGTCAACATTCCTGTTTTGACAGCTAATGATTTAAAATGTTATTTAAAGATGGTAGTATTTTGGTACAAAGTTTTGGCTAAATAATAGGCTGTGTTATCCTTGTTTTAAAAAAAATTAAGTTAGTAATTATCTACGAAGATAAATGTTTTCAAGGAAATAAAATGGTTATATGGATTTTGCTAAAGGAATTATTACTTAAATTTAGGTAATTTTACTACTAATGTGACCATTGATTGAATATATTTTGATGGATGATGTTATATGTTCTTGTTATCATTTGGTAACTTAAATTTTCATACCTATCATTATCATACTCACAATTGGGAATAGAATTACCAATTAGGTTGTTCCAAGTAGTAAGTATGGTAGAGGTATCCCGAGTGAGTAGAATTGCATCTAGGAGATCAGATAGCTCAATTGTGTTAGGATGCCCTAAACTTATCAAAAGATATGATTCATGTATATACGACTATATAAGATTGTAGGTAAGATTGGTGTGGGATCGCTCTCTATGCTTCGACCGTCAGCCTCCGGATGGTAAAGGTCCACGATTCCAGTGCATAAGGCTTGTTAGTAGTGAGATAAAAGGATGTTTAAGCATGGAAAGGAACTCATAACTCTATATGCTCACCAGAATATTGAATTTGATTTACTCCTAAGCATATTTGAAGACTCCTAACTGTATATGGGGACTCTGGAATATCTAGTTGAAGTTTTGGCCCGAGCCAGCCTGATAGGTTATTGCTTGGCTTGAAAAACTGTTAGCTTCATTGTTACACAAGGAAAACTACGATTGGAGAAAAATAGTCTATAATTAAAAAGGGTAAACGTTGGGTATGCTTAACCCTATGATGATAAACCAGTTAGACTTACACATGCTGCACATATAAAATACTATAAAGGTAATTAAATAAGACAAATAGTATGGAAAATCATACCTCAGCTGTCCCTGCATCCACAGAGCTAGCACATATAAAAGATATGTGCTACTCTATGATAGTCATAATGGGTGTGCTATATATCAAAGTATTAAGAGTGCTTAGATATCTACATCGTGTGACATCCCTAATGTGATAGGACAATCAAACAAACATAACATCCATCATCCATCCTCATGTTCACTCACTCAATATATTGGATATATGATATTCGTATGACCCCATCGCAATGTCATGGACTACTCAATGTGCCCAGTTTCTTGATACTAGAATCCATGTCACTCAGTCGGCCAGGAACTAGATTATCATCCCATCAGTCTAGGGTAAACAGATTAAAACATCGTGTGATTTGGAGAAATCATCGCAAACCCAATTGAGAGTCCACACATACCTCTGCTTTGTGAATACACATCGAAACATTACGAATATCAACGATCCCTTTGCACACGTCATCCATGGTAGAGCTTTTTTTGGAATTGTCCTCATAATCCCCATCTGAAGTCATCATGGTTGGGAACTGTTCTAGATAGCCATCGTCAGTCATAGAATGTCATCTGCATCCCGTAAAATTCCTCTAGCAGTTCCTTCAATCCGGTTACTCTTCATCTCGAAGTATAGCCATCCATCATCAAACGAGCACAACTCGAGCATGCGAACTCCAATTGACCTGAAACATAGCCTTATGGGTCCTTCCTGGCTACCTTACATCGATCTCATCAAGTTTGGATTAAGACCCATAGATAGGTACCGATCCATGGATAGGTACCGATCCATGACTACTAAACCATCCCTACCAATCCATGGTCACCAAACCATCGCTACCAATCCCACACTTCACATTTGAGCTCCCACATACGTCCTCGTGATCCTCTATAGATCACATATTGAATCGGTCAATTCCCATTGTTCGGTACCGATCCATGCAAACTGATCCTATAGTTCATATTTACACTCCAACACGCTTCCCCGTGCTTCACAACAAATTGCAAGTCAAATGAGCTAACCCATAGATTGGTATCGATCCATGGGGTCAAACCATACTTAGCCAAATTCATGTGAACTTGGCTCCACTACTTTCATATGCTCTGATCAATATCCAAGTCATTCTACCGATGCTTGCCTTTGAATCTCACAAATCTGTACGTTGAAGCCTCATCGTTCTACCTCTTCCAACAACCACCGATCCATCCATAACTCAAGTATATGAAGTCCAAATGATATGAAACTTGGAACACTGCATCATGGTTTAACAACCCATATTTTACATATCATTGATCATAAAATATTGTTATTTATTTCATATGAGGTTGCATGACTCTAATATCTTGAGAATGATCCTTAGGGACATTTCCCATATTCATATTTTTTTTCAAATCTATTTGCAACCATTTTAACCATGGAAATCTTATATGATCCATAACTTTTGATAGGAGAAGATTTAGGGTCTCAAACTACTTCCATTGCTTCAGGATGATGGTTTTCCTTTCCTAGAATGGTCATAATAGGAAAATAGAATTACTGTTTGAGAGATATTGTTGTTTTAAGTTTTAAGGGCTTCCGGGCAGATATATGGATAATTAGGCGGACCCAATCCCAAGCCCATTAGCCCATTTTGGATTTTGGAGCTAGGTAGGGGTGTTGGGGCTGAGATGATTCAATTTTCATCTTCTTAAAACATCTTCAAACCTCCATTTGTCATCTTTTCTTCAAATGATTCACCTTTTCTTATCTAAATCTAGCCTAAATCTTCATTGAGGAGTAGCTTGTGAAGAGGGATCTTTGATTCATCATTTTTGTGTTTGGAAATTTGGTTCGCTTGCTATCTAATTTGGATTCAATGGGAAGAGTGGTAAATTTGAGTACTTGGTGGGTGAGTAGATCTCACTTGCTGATTAGGTCATTTTATACCCTAAATGATGTTTTAATTTTCTTTAAAATGCTTAAAATATTTTTAGACCATATTACACCGTATATGTGAATTTTAGATGATTAGGACTTTATTTGTAAAAACATATTCTTATGGATCGATATGTTTGTATCGGTACTGATCTATAAAATTTGGTCCGAATAAGGTGCAATCAATATGGGGGTGATAAGGAAGGCCCCATGGAGCTACATTTCAAATTTCAAGTCATTTTCAGTTCGTTTGCTTGATTCCGTTGAAGATGGATCGATCAGCGATGTCCCATAAAGTCCACATTATCCAAATATCATGCGATCCATAGCGTAAGCCAAGAAGGAACCTCTAACACTACATTTAAAATTTAAATTTTTTTTGGAGTTCATCGCTCGATTTATGAGAAAAACAAGATGGATTGGTGGTAATAACTTGAAGTCCGACCCGAGAAATTTTTTCCATGTACTTAGAGTCGCACATGGCTCACTTGTGTTGCAAAAATATAAAGTGCTGGGTTGGTGACAAATGGCGCTTGAAATTATTTGCATATTTTGTCGGGTTTCGGTACCAAACCATGTGGTATGGTTCGGTGACAAACAATGCTTGAAGTCAAATTTGTGTTTGCTTGGAGAAAGCGAGTCAAGTCATGGATCAATACGGATCCCTAAGTGCACTTGGAGAAAATTCCAAGTTTATACGGGTGTGACTTTAGGCCAAAATTTTCAGGGTCTGCTTTGAGTCATTATGGTGGCTACTTTGGGCCCGACTTCGGATCAAACCAGAAGTGAGTTTTTCAATGATCGTTTTGATGATTTTGACGATGACCACTCATGATTTGACGATGGGGATTCTGTGATGAGAAATGATGGATTTGATCATGTGTTATACTGATGTAGAGTGGGCGTAAATGATCCAGAAATAAGGAACTATTGGAAGAAGGTTATGGGACGAACGATGACATTCTTTGACTAACGATGGCTATCTAGAATAGTTCTTTACCGCAATGACTTCAGAAAGGAGTTGTAAGGACAGTACTGTATGAGGATAAGCACTAATAAAAATGACGTGTGAAAAGGGATTGTTGAAACTCGAGATGATGGGGCACACTTGTGAGATAAGGGTACATGAGTATGTGGTCAGAGTCCATTGATGTTAGGACGAGGTCTGCCCGTAACCCAAAGTCCGTTGATATTAGGACCAAGGTAGGGTTATATACTGTAGTCCGCTGACATGAGTGAAAGTGGTGGGGTGGATCATGCTATAAGGAATTATAATATACTAGTGCGGAAATAAAACAAAGTTACTGTAGTAGAGTAAATAAGAAAAAATAAAACAAGCACACCAGGAATTTTTATACTGGTTCGAACTTTCCGTTCTACGTCCAGTCCCAGACTCCTTCTGGAATTTCACTAACAACAATCCTCACTTAACCCGGAGGAACAAGTTTAAAACAACCCTTGAACAACCGAACAAGGGACCTGAACAGCAGAATAGGATTTCGCCTCAACAGCCGAAGAGGACTTCACTTGCCTGAACAGCGGAACAGGACTTCAACTTATACAGAAAGTATATGACACAGTGTGTTCTCAATAACACGAATTTGTCTCTTGATAGTATAATCTTCTCCTTTTGATATGTGTGTGTGTGTGTGTGTGTGAAGAATGTGGAAGTAAATGAATGACTATGTAGAAATTTGAATGCTCAAAATGTTAGAATCAGTGTAGTATAGAAATAGAAAGCTTTTGATCAATTCAGTGTATTAAACAAATGATTTTAATATGTTTATATAGAGTATAAAGAGTTGTAATCATTCGTGAAAAGTTATCATGAAAGTGTATGGATGCATCTCTTAGCAAAAGGTTGTAACTCTTCATGAAAATGAAATGTCTTTTCAAAAATATAGCAGTTGAAGAAGTTCAGCCGTTTGAAAAAAATTTCAGACTTCTGAAATTTGAAACGTGCAAACCAGAAAAGAAATAGGCTATTTTTGCCTAAATTCAGACGTCTGAAATGGTCAATTCAGACGTCTGAATTTGACTTGTAACTAGAAATTACCATAGCTCAAATGGTTAGAGCACTTGCCTTCTGAACTAGTGACCTGGGTTTGAGTCCCGCTTCATGCAATTTTTGAAAACATTTTTGAAAACTTGATTTTTCATTTAAAATATGAATGTATATGTGTGTATACCATTTGGAGAAGATTTTAACATTTGTAAACTCTAGACACGACACTCTATGACTAATAATACTTTGTTTGTCACCTTTATCTTGTCTCTATCGTATGTATCTCTTCTTGTATCTCCATATACATTCTTTTATTCTTTTGTACCGTGTATCTTCAATGGATTTGATTATGTCTTTTTGATGCCCATGTACCTGCAAATTAGCTTTGAGATTCTTTGACATAATTGTATAGTTGTTGTCATTAAAATCCAACAATTGAGGTTCTAACAATGAGGACATAGCGAGAATATGGCAGAGTTTGTTGACGTTAGGACCTATTTGGACCCTGATTGATCGAGTGGCTTAGGACGTTGAGTAGTCCTCGATAATGAGATGGAGTATATGAGTATCATATATCCAATGCACCGAGTGAGTACATGTGAGGATGGATGGATGGACACTATGTTTGATAGATTGTTTATCACCTTATGATGTCACATGATGTAGATATCATCGATGTAGATACCTCGACACCCTTATTACCTTGATGTAATTACCCAGGGTAGTGTATATCTATTATATGTGCTAACTCTATGGATATAGGGGCGGGTCAGCCATGATTTTTCATATCATTTGTCCTAATATATTGACTTTATAGCATTTAAGATTTCAACTATCATACCAGATTAATGTCTGTCCCGAGGTTTTATGCTTTGTATCTTATTATTTTAGGTACTCTTAAATGAGTAGACTAGGGGTATTAGGTGAGCACGATGAGCTGGATAGGTAGCAAGCACGAGGCTATTTTCTCATATTATTATATGCACTCATTGCCTATTCTGCTAAACAATACTGTGGAGCTTGCTAATGCCTTACTATCTAGAGACAATTTTTATAATTTATTATTTGATATATAACTCTACCACTAATGCTATTTACTGTATGGATCTGCATACACTGATGTTGTGATCCATTCAATTATTTACTATCTCGCCTATTTTAGTCTGATATGTTTACTATTATATTTTATTCAATGCACTATGAGATATAAAATAGGTTCTACATTGTTTATTTACTTTACAACCATTAGTGATTTCCCCGCATCGACCAAACACCGCTACGGCGCACTATATATGTATATTGGGTGTTGGCGGTGTAGGATGGTCATCACATTCAGTATCAGAGTGAGGTTGAATTGTTTAACCTAAGGGATATCGTGATCCAGGAGAGATTGGGTTGGTGTTCTCGCCTTAGACTTGATTGAGGGTATATATACACGTGAACATGTACTTGCTATACATTTTGGTTTTTAAAACTATATAGTATATAAGTCGCACTGCACACATGGGTACTACTTTAACAGAATTCGTTAGAGAGATCGACCGTCCTTATTATAGATTGAATGATGATTTGTCAAACAAGGTATGCTCCTAAGAACTCCGCCCTGGAGTAAAAGGAGGAATGGGCTCGGGGGATGCTAATCCTGATTTGCAGACTATGTTTAATAATATGATGACAAGCTACAAAATGCTCAAGTAGTTGCTCTGAATGATGCTGTTGATGGTGGTGCTCTAATGGAAGCGCCTAGAGCCTACTTCGCTAAGTTGAACAAGGACTTTACTATTATTGGTGGCAAACTATTCCAAGGAACAGAGTCGGCAATGGAAGTTCAAGATTGGCTCGACACTTATGAGCGCATATTTGATGATCTTGAACTTAAGGATGCTATGAAGAGGAGGTTGGCCTCACGTCAACTTTAGGGAAGGGAGATGAACTGGTGGAATGCCATGAAAATTTCTACACCCAAGGATTAGTTACTTAGGATCATTTCAAGGCCAGGTTTGAATCCCAGCTACTCAAAAGTCGTTCTTGTCCCGTAAGTTTGTGGATCTGAAGCAAGAAGATAAGATGGTCTCCGAAAATTGTTGAGTTTGACACTATGTCAAAATATGAGATGTCCTTTATTGACACTCCATTGAAGCAAAATGAGAAGTTTCTTATCAGCTTGGAAGATCGCTTAGGAAAGAAGCTTGTAAGCGTTATTGACAAGACTTTTGAGATGCTACTCGAGAAGGCTTTGAGGCATGAGAGTCAAAGATGAAGGCTATTTGTCCAAAAGAAGAGCTGAAGCCGCAAATGGAGGGAGCCAAGAAGAAGTGGAATAATAAGTGGAAGCAGTTTCAGAACGAGGATGCTCAGAAGAAGAAGCTTAAAGGTTGACCTACTTATTATAACTATTAAGGTAAAGGCCACTTTAGCAAGGACTGCAGACTCAAGCGAAAGAAATGCTTCAATTACAACAAGGTTGGGAACATTCAGAAAGACTGTCCAGAGCCACTAAAGCAGAAGCAAGTAATGAAAGCATATGCTATCAATGCCATTCCAAGTTCATCGAATACTCCATCAGCGAAAGAGAAAGGGAAGACATCGTTATTCAAGGTATACTTTCCATTTATGATGTTTCTATACGAGTTTTATTTGATACCAAGACTTCACATTCCTTCAATATCTAATGACTTGGTGGATAGGCTAGCATTGGAACCCAAAATTGTTGACTGACCTTTGATTATGGAAAACCTTGTTGGATGCTCCGCTAGCCTGTGTATGGTTTGTTGTGGTTTGGTCTTGTCGAGTCATGGATGTTCTTTTGCATATGATTGCAATGTTTTAGGTTTTGTAGGGTTTGGTATTATATAGGGGATGGACTGGCTTCATAGATACGAAGTGATGGTAGATTATGAGAAGTCATTGGTAATGATAGGGGTAGATGATGGACGAACGATAACATTAGGTTGCCTTCTAGAAGACGATGTGATGGTTAGATTTCTATATTCGCTCGATATCCTACATGATGAGTTGTCAATAATGCTTATTTCTACAGAATATATGGATGTATTTGAGGAGGTGATCAGATTTCCACCACATAGAAAGATTGTATTCCATATTGATTTGACAAAAGATGCCAGACCAATAGTGATGCCTTTGAGGAGGATAGTACATAAAGAGTGGAGAGAGCTCAAGGTGCAAGTGAATGCCCATTTGCGAAAGGGGTTCATTCACAGAAGTATATCTGAGTAAGGGCTGCCAGTAGCATTCTCTTTGAAGGTGGATGGCTCTCTTAGATTATGTGTTGATTACTATGAGTTGAATAAAGTAACAAAGAAGAACAAATACCCTCTCCTATGTACTAATGACCTGTTCGATCAGCTTCATAGTGCTAGATATTTTCTCAGTTGGATCTTGCGACTGGATTTCGCTAATTGAGAGTAGCGAAGGAGAGTGTGCAGATTTACAGCGTTTCCTATGCCTTTTGAATTCTATGAGTGGTTGAGAATGCCGTTCGGGCTAACTAATGCATCGGCGTTCTTTGTTGATCTCATGAACCTTATCTTCAAGGGCCAACTAAATGAATTCGTGCTTGTTTTCGTCGATGATATTTTTGTCTATTCATGGATAAAGGAAGAACACAAGACGCATTTGAGGATTGTCCCAGAAGGTGTTAAGAAAATACGAACTAAAGGCATAGTTTTCTAAATGTCACTTTTAGAGAAGTGAAGTGTGATTCTTGGGTCATATTTTTTTCTGAGTAGGACATTGCCATTGATCCAACAAAAGTTATGGCTCCAAGGTTGGATAAGACCCAAAAACGCTATGAACGTGAGAATTTTTTTGAGGTTAGCTGGATATAAAGACGATTCTTCCAGCATTTATCTAAGGTTGTAGCACCATTGACTCACTTGGCGAAAAAGAATTTGACTTTTACATAGGATGCAAGATGTGAGCAGGCATTTGTAATCTAATGGAAAAGTTGACAAGTGTACTAGTATTGACTATTTCGAGTGGGAATGAGTAGATGACGGTATACACTGATCTTGTGGTACCAGATTAGGCATGGTATTGATGAAGAGAGGCAAGATTGTTGGATATGCTAGTCGATAGTTGAAACCACATGAGAAGAAATACCTGACCCATGATTTTAAGTTAGCAGTGATTATGTTTGCATTGAAGATTTGATGGCACTATCTTTTCAAACTATTCGCCGACCATAAATCATTGAAGTATCTATTTTTGCAGAAGGATCTTAACCATTGCAATTGTGTCAGTTAGAGTTCCTATCCTTTTATGGCTTTGATATTGCATATACACACAGGAAAGGAAATACAGTTGTTGTTTCCTTAAGTAGGAGACATGTTAGCTTAGGAGTTATGTTCCTAGAGTGGACATAGTTAGAGTATATTGCTGGTTATGATTTCCAACCCAGATGCAAGCTAGAGCTAGAGAAGTTGGTGTGTTTGGCTATCTGACCTACTCTGATTGAGCAGATTTGGTATTAGTCAAAGGCGGGATGCCAAATTAGCTGAGACCGCTGCTAAGATTGAAACTAGAGTAGAGTCTGAGGATATGAGATGGTAGGACTCGACCGAGATGGTTTGCTCCATAAGGATGGGAGGTTATTTGCTCCTAATTTCGATGGGTTAAAGGACGAGATGCTCAGATAATGCCACCGTTAGAGATTGACTATACATATCGATGGTAATAAGGTGCACCGTGAGATAAGGCAGAATTTTTCTTTGGAAGGGATGAAGAAAGACATTCGAACATTCATCTAAAGTGCATGAAATATCATTTGGGGAAGGCAGAGCAGTAGAAGCCTAGTTGTTTGATGCAACCGCTAAAGTCCTAGAGTGGAAAGGGAACAAGTATAAATTGATTTCATCGATGGACTACGAAAGAATCGAGCAGGGTATGATAATATTTGGGTCATACGATCGATTGATCAAGAGCTCCAGATTTATACCCATCAAGTCAAGTAGAACGACAGCTAAAATGGTTGAATTGTATGTCAAATGGGTAGTATGATTCCATGGGGTACCGAAGATCATTGTGAGTGACCGAGACCCATTGTTCACTAGTGAATTTGGAAGAGCTTACAGGAGGCATTAGGGACAAAGCTGCACCTTAGCACAACTTATCAGCCTCAAAATGATGGAAAAATTAGGAGAGTGAATCGTATTTTTGAGGATCCCTTACGTGATTGCATATTAGACTTTGGAGGCTGATGGGATGATCATTTACACCTTGTTGAATTCGCATTCAATAGCAGTTATTAGTCTAGCATCGGTATGGCGCCATTTGAGGCATTATATGGTCGGCCATGCAAAACTCCTTTTTGGTAGGAAGCAGATGAGAAAATGATACAT
Organism: Allium cepa; assembly: GCA_030765085.1. Classification (NCBI taxonomy): domain Eukaryota; kingdom Viridiplantae; phylum Streptophyta; class Magnoliopsida; order Asparagales; family Amaryllidaceae; genus Allium; species Allium cepa. Next base: position 663,084,367 of record CM060940.1, on the reverse strand, counting down.
GGGCCAAATATGGTTAGGGAATCATCGAAAAAGATCGAGATCATTCGGCAATGATGAAAGCTGCCCGAGAAAGATGTAAAAGCTATGCTGATAACGAGACTGTACTAGAGGTTTCAAGATCTCGTAGGCCAATTCATATCATTGGACGTGATACAAAGCAGCTTAAGTGGAAGACGGCAAAGTTGGTGAAGGTTCAGTGGAATGATAATGAAGGCGATTGCACTTGGGAGACCGAGGAGAGCATAGGGACATCATATCCAGAGCTCTTTACTTGGTGGGACTTTTTATTTATCGCTTTTACTTTCACTTATGATATCATGAATGTACTATGGCATAGTATCCTACATGCTAGGATTGGCTTAGATGTTTTCCTTTTCCTTTTGTTGTCATGTATGCATGGTTTATGGTTGCCGATGTTTTTGTATGATTGTTAGGCATGCGGGATGATCCTATTGACTTAATTATGGAATTTCGGGACAAAATTCCTAAAGGAGAGAAGAATGTAATGATCCATATTATACGTATCGTAGGATCGTAAAATATTATCACTTATTTCATATGAGGTCGTATAACTCCAATATCTTAGGAAATGACTTCTAGGGACCTTTCCCACTTATTTGATTTTTGCTGAATTTCTTTGTGACCATTTTAATCCTAAAAATCTTGTATGACCCCAAACTTTTGATAAGAGATGAGTTATGTTTGAAACCACTTTCATTACTTCAAGATGACGTTTTTTCTCTTTCCGTAGAATGGTCATAATAGGAAACAGACATACCATTTGAGAGATATTGTTGTTTTAAGTTTTAAGTGCTTCTGGCAAAATAAATGGGTAGTTAGGTAGGCTTAAACCAAAGTCTGTTAGCCTATTTAGGAATTTGGAGCTAGAAAGGGGTGTTGGGGCTAAGATGATTCGCTTTTCATCTTCCTAAACATCTCCTAACCTCCATTTATCATCTTTTCTTCAAAAGATTCACTTTTCTTGTCTAAATCTACCCTAAATTCTCATTAGAGGGGTAGCTAGTGAAGAGGGATCGTTGATTCAACATTTTTGTGCGTGGAAATTCAGGTTGCTTGCTGTCCAATTGGGATTCATGGGGAAAAGTGGTAATTTGGTGCTCGGTGAGTGATTAGATCTCTCACTTGCTAACTAGATCATGTTACACCTTAAATGATGTTTTATAAACTATTTAAAAGTATTAAAAATGCTTATCAACAAGAAATCTTGTCAACACCCCAAATTAAAGTTGAGGAAAGAGGTTGGTTTCTTTTGGTATCCTTTAATTAAGTTGAAAAGATTAGTGAGTGTGTATCCCCTTTGATTGCACTTTCGAATATGATGGATTAATGTAGACTTTCTTGTATCCACCTTTCAACCCAGTCAAAATGACCAATTTCCTTCCTTAATAGCCTTTCGAGCTTGCTGAGATAATACGATTTTTCCCTTCCAAAGCTTTCCTTTCGAAGCAGTTGCGAAACTCAAATGAATAACTCTGTGAGTCTCATGGGATGGTTGGACTTAGTGGGTTTCAACCCTGTCAAAGGCTAAGCTATTTGTGACTTTGGTTTCGGTTTCGGTAACTAAGGTGAATTCAGCTGGGAAGGAGTTTCATCCTTGTCGAAAGCCAGAACCTTAGGTACCTTGTATTTTGATTGGGTATCAATGGTTAAAGTGAATTGAGGTTGGGTTTCGACCTTGTCGAAAGTAGAAGTCCAGAAAATGGTGGCTTGAGATCTTTAATTTGAGTTATTTGAATATGTAGGAGTTTCGATTAAGTCGGAAGAGACCTTTAGACATGGTCGATACCTTAAAAAACACAATTAGTTTTGATAATAAAACTTTGAATAATCTAAGTAAACAAGAACTCAAAGATCTTCCCTTTCTCAGCTCAAAGAAGTCTTTATTGCTCAATTTCCCCAATTCAATTTACAAAATTAGGGTTTACAGCTTTTTGAATTAAGAAAATACAAGTACAGAATGACTGAGTTCGGATCCCCAAAACGCGACCCCTTGGGTCTTAGTTAATGATGCGGGTCAGCACCTTTTGACTCCAATACTTCCGACCTAGTCGAAAGGTGGCTTCCATATTGTCATTAGAATACTTTCGCCTTTTCGAAAGGGATTGTTGCGCCTTTCTTCCCTGTGTTCATTTGTACGAGCTTTCGACTTTTTTGATAGGCATTATTCAGTGGTTTTGAAGGTGTTGCAATACAGATGGTTTTGATACTGTTAATTGCTTTTGAACTTTTGCCTATGACTTGATGCGGAACCTCACTGAATAATAATGGCTTCGACCTGTTCGAAAGGCTTGATTTGGCTTTCAAAAGGGTTGTTCAGGCCAATACATGCTTCCAAGTAGAATGAGTGAAGGCGAAACCTTTGGTTTCGAAAGTTTTGGCACGTATGTGAAGAGTTATCATTTCTTGCCTTCGAAAGGTGTTGATTTGATTCATTTGAAAGGACTTCATATATGTGGAATCATCTGCCCTGAAAGGTGATCACTGAAGCTGAAGGGTGCTTTCGATCCTTTCAACTCCTTCGAAAGGTTGAGAATCTTCCGGACTTTGGCTGTAGCATCCTTTCAAACCCTTCGAAAGGTTGTAGAAACTCTATACTTTAGCTATAACACCCCTTCGAATCCTTGGAAAGGACTTGCTTGAGCTCCTTCTTCTCTATCTTCTGCTCAAAGTGGTTTCGACAAGGTCGAAAGGAATTTTGATAGTAACAATGTTTTTAGACCATATTACACCATATATGTGAATTTCAGATAATTTGGAGTTGATTTGTAAAAATGTGTTCTCATGGATCAGTATTTATGGACTGGTACCGATCCATAAAAATTTGTCCTAATAATTTGCGATCTATGTGGTGTGATAAGAAAAGCCCTATGATGCTACACTTTAAATTTCAAGTCTTGTTGAGTTCATTTGCTTAAGTTATGGTTGATCGATCGACGATGACCCATAAAGTCCACATTGTCTAAATGACATGCGACCCATAGGATAAGGCAAGAAAGACCCCCTAAAGCTACTTTTCAAATTTGATGTCATTTGGAGTTCATATGCTCGAGTTATGGGAAAAAGAAGATGGATAAGTGTTGATTTACTTAGGGTTCGACACAGTGAAATTTAGCATTTGCTTAGAGTGGCACATGTTAGCTTAGAATCGTATAAATCTAAAGTGCTAGGTCGTTGGTGAATGCTATTTGGAGTAATTTGCATGTTTTTTAGGGTTCGTTACCAAACCATGGGGAATGGTCCGGTGACTAATGATGCATGGAGTTAAATTCATGTTTGCCTGGAGAAAATAAGTCAAGTCATGGATCGGTACCGATCCCTTAGCATGCTTGGAGAAAATTCCTAGTTTACACGGGTCTGACTTCGAGCTAAAATTTTCTGGATTTTCTTCGAGTCAATATAGTGGTTACTTCAGGCCTGACTTTAGGCTAACCCTGATATGTGTTTTTCGACGACTGTTTTGACGATTTTCGATGACGACCACTCGTGACTTGATGATGGAGATTCCGTGACAAGAAGTGATGGCTTTGCCAATGAAGAGCTTTACTTTGAGATGAAAAGTAGGAGATGACGAGTAAAATTGAAGGAGCTGTTGGAAGAAGGTTACGAGATGAACGATGACATTCTATGACTAACGATGGTTATCTAGAATAGGTCCCTACCGCAATGACTTCATATGGGAGTTGTAAGGGCAGTTCCAAGTTGAGGATTAGCTCTACTACGAATGACGTATGAAAGGGGATTGTTGATACTCGAGATGATAGGGCACACTTGTGAGATAAGGGTATATGAGCATGTGATAAGACTCCTGATTTTAGGACCTGGTCATCCCGTACACCAGAGTCCGTTGACATCAGGACCTGGGTAGTATTATATATTATAGTCCATTGATGTGAGGACAAAGTAAAAATATAGCAGAGTTTGTTGATGTTAGAACCTGTCTGTACCCTGATGGATCGAGTGGCCAGAGACTTTGAGAGTCCTTGATGACGACATGGAGTATATGATATCCAACGCATTGAATGTGTGATTGTGATGATGGATGATGGATGCTATGTTTGATAGATTGTTTATCCCTTAGGAATATCACACGACGTAGATATTATCGATGTAGATACCTGGACACCCTTATTATCTTGATGTATAGTATACCCATGGTCACTATCATTGAGTAGCATATATCTATTATATGTGCTAACTCTGTGGCTGCAGGGACAGGTCATGTATGATTTTCCATACCATTTGTCCTAGTATGTCGACTTTATAGCATTTGAGATTTCTACCGCTCGCACCAGGCTATTCTAACATAGGGGTTATGCTTTGCTTCTTATTACTCTGATTACTCTTAAATGAGTAGATTAAGGATATCAGGTCTGGTGAGCATGTGGAGCTGAGCAAGTGGCGAGCAGGAGGCTATGCTCTTGTATTATTATATGTACTCATTTGCTATTCCTATATACAAGACAATGGAGCTTGCGAGTGCCTTACTATTTAGATACAGTTTTTATGAGTTAAAATTTGATTTTTAACTCTATCACTTATGCTATCTAACGTACAGATCTATATACTGATTCATTCTGTTGTTTATTGTCTCGCTTGTTTTACATCTGAGCTGTTTACTATTATATTTTATTCAATGCACTGTGAGATATACGATAGTATCTATGTTGTTTACTTACTTTACAACCATTAATGATCGCCCCACATCGATCGAGCACTACTACAACGCACTATAATATTGGCTATCGGTTGTGTAGAGCGGTCATTACACATGGAGCCTTCTTTTCCACCTCACCTCAATCGCGCTTCCATTGGGTGAAATATCATGGGTCGGTACCGATCCATGAAGCAGAACCTAGAATTTCCCGAAAACTGTATTCGCCTTTTGATCGGCTTTTTCTACCATTCAAACATGACACAAGCAAGCTTTCAATACATACAACATTCAACAACAAACACATAGCCAAACCATCTCAAATCAAACCTAAATCTAAGATGAAGATTAGGGATCCACAAGAACATGGTTAGGAATCCATAAGAATATACTTTCTCAAATCACATCCAAATCAATTAAAAATTCACATGTATGATGTAATATGCTCTAAGAAAATTTTTAGTATTTTTAAATATTTTGTAGACCATCATTTAGGATGTAAAATGACTTAATTAGTAAGTGAGAGATCTAAAACACTCAACTTAATACAAAGCAAAACCCAAGTCCCCAAATGAAAAGTAGAATGCACAAAATCCAAGGCTACTCCAATAGCAAATTTCTAATCCTAAGTACCAATCACACTAATCTCCTCTTAATGGCATAATTTGAGAAATTAAAGGAGGTTTAAGGTTGATTTTTGGTCAATGGAGGTTTTTAGCTAATTTTGGTAGTTGTGAAATGATGGGGATGAAGTCCAATTAGCCTTCACTTGCTCCAAAATGAAATGGGTTATGGGTGTCAAAGCCAATGACCCAAATTATGCACTTAAGCTGCTCAAGATATAAAAAACTTCAAATAGCCATAACTCTAAAACAGTTGGTCTATTTTCTTTTTATGACCACTTTACGGAAAGGAAACCATCATCCGAATCCAATGGAAATGGTTTCAGACCATAACACGACGCCTATCAAAAGTTACAATCCATACAACATTTAAAGGGTCAAAATTGTCGCATAGAAATTAGCTAAAAATCATGGATGTGTGCAATATCCCTTAAGAGTCATTTTCCAAAATGTTAGAACCATATGACCTCATATGAAAATAATATAAATATTCTACGGTTCTTCGATACATAGAGTATGGGTCGTTACATTCTTCCCTTTAGGAATTTCGCTCCTTTGTATCAAGTCCGATAATACGTATGGGCCTATGAGATCTTGAAGCCTCTAGTTCAATCTTGATATCATCTAGCTGATCCAGGGTGATTGTTATGCTTGAGTCGTGCACAAGTTTCCACAATAAGAGACATGGAAGATATTGTACACTCCTTCTATTCTTTAAGGTAAGTCGATTCTATAACTAAGGATCCCAATCCCCTCTAATATCAATGCCAACTTCCCTCTACAACCGAACCGAATGACATCTTTCAATGGAGAGATCTTGATAAATACCATGTCATCGACAGAGAACTCTAAATCTTGACGTCTCTTATTAGAATAGCTTTTTTGTTTGTCTTGGGTAGCTTTCATCTTTTTCAAATGATCTCAATCTTCTTCAATGTTTCGCTAATCATATGTGGACTAAGTATCGTTTTTTCGCCCACTTCCCACCAACATGAAGGAGCATTGCATGGTCGACCATATAATGCCTAAAATGGTGCCACACCGATGCTAGACCGATAATTGTTGTTGTATATGAATTCAAAAGGATGTAAGTGACCATCCCATGAGCCTCCAAAGTCTAGTATGTAAGAACGCAAGAGATCCTTTAATATACGATTCACTCTCTCTGTTTGGCCGTCAGTTTTGGGGTGATAAGTTATGCTGAGGTGCAGCTCTATCTCTAACGCCTCCTGTAAGCTCTTCCAAAACCCATTAGTGAACAATGAGTCTTGGTCACTCACAATGCTCTTTAGCATGTCATGGAATCGTACTATCCACTTTACATACAAGTTGGCCAGTTTGGCTGTCGTTCTACTTGACTTTATCAGTATAAATCTAGCGCTTTTGGTCAATCGATCAACTGTGACCTAAATGATGTTGTACTCTACTCGAGTCCTTGGCAGTCCACCGATGAACTCCATCGATACTTGTTTCCACTTCTACTCGAGAACTTCTAGGGATTGCGAAGGACCATTAGGCTTTCTTGGCTTATCCCTAACCAACTAGCAGTCCGTGCATTTTGAGATTATTGTCCCGGTCGAGTCCACATTGTCTCATATCCTCAGACTCTATTCCCACTTCAATCTTATAAATGATCTCAGCTAATCTGGCTAGTACCAATCCACCGAATAAGAGTAGTTTGATAGTCTAGCTGGCTCTAGTTCGCATCTCGCTTGGAAATCATAACCAACAATATACTCTAATTGTGCCCACTCTAGAAACATATCTCCTAAGCTGGCACAATCTCTACTCATGGCATCAATAACTACATTACCTTGACTCAGTGTATATGCAATATCAAAGTCATAGGATGCTTGAAACTCAAACCATCACTGCTCTTGAAGGTTAAGATCCTTCCGCGAGAAGAGATAATTCAATGATTTATGGTCAGTGAACAACTCTAACCTCTTCCTTAAAAGACAGTTCCTCCAAATCTTCAGCGCAAATATAATCGCTGCTAACTCTAAATCATGGGTCGGGATTTCTTCCATGTGGCTTCAGTTGTCGACTAGCTTATGCAACAAACTTGCCTTTGTGCATCAGTACCACACCCAATTTGATACCACAAGCACCAATGTGTACTCTCATATCCTCGTTCTTGCTCGAAATAGTCAATACCGGTGCACTCGTCAACTTCTCCTTAGACTCATAAGTTCTTGTTCGCATCTCGCATCCCAAGTAAAAGTTTGATTCCTTTTAGTCATGTGAGTCAACGGTGCTACTACCTTTGAAAAGTACTGGAAGAATCATCTATATTATCCCACTAACCCCAAGAAACCTCTCATGCTAATCCAATCTTAGACTACTGCAAATTTTGTAGGATAAAAAATAATGCCCTACTCAGTAATAATGTGACCCAAGAATCGCACTTCCTTCCTCTTGAAGTGACATTTAGAAAATTTCGCCTTTGGTCGATGCTCTCTCAAAAGCTTTATCACGATCCTCAAGTGTGCCTTGTGTTCTTCTATCCATGAATAGACAAGATTATCATCAACGAACACAAGCACAAATTTATTTAGTTGGCCTCTAAAGACACGATTCATGAAATCAACAAAGTATGTTGGAACACTGGTTAGCCCAAATGGCATAATGAATCACTTGTAGAAATCAAACGGTGCAGAAAATATGGTAATCTACATACTCTCCTTCGCTACTCCCAATTAGTGAAATACTATCGCAAGATCCCATTGATAGAATACTCTAGCACCATGAAGCCGATCGAACAAGTCATCAATACATAGGAGTGATACTTCTTCTTCATCATATTCAGCTCATGGTGATCAACACATAATCTATGGGAGCCTTCCACCTTCATGGCGAATTCTAGTGGCACCCATCACTCAGATATATTCCTCTAAATGAAAACCATTTTGCAAAAGGTCATTCATTTGCACCTTAAGCTCTCTCTGCTCTCTAGGTGCCATCCTTCTCAAGGGAATCAATATTTGTCTTGCATCTTTAAATAAATCAATACGAACTTAAATACAATGTGGCGGAAGTCCGATCACTTCCTGAAGTATTTTCGGATACTCCCTAACAATCGGTACTATCAACAACTCATCATGCAAAATATCGAGCAAGTATAGAAAGCTGACCATTACCTCATCATTCGATAAGTAGCCTAACTCTAACTTTTGCTCATCATCCATCCCTATCATCACCGACGACCACTCATAATCCACGACTACTATGTATTTATTAACCCATTCTATCCCCAGAATGATACTAAACCTAACAAAACGCTAAACAAAAATCACAATCAAAAGAGCATCCATGACTCGATAAGACCAAACCATGAAAAATCATGCACAGGCTAGTGGAGCCTCGATTATGATTCGTCACAGTCGAAGGTCGGTTAATGATTTTAGGCTCCAATCCAAACTTATCTACCAAGTCAATAGACTTGAAGGAATGTGAACCCTGGTACTCATATAGGAAAATCATAAATAGAAAGCATACCTTGAATGATGATGCCCTTTCCCTTCTCTTTCATCGATGGAGCATTCGACAATGTTGGAATGATGTTGATAGTATACGCTTTCAGTAGCTACTTCTTCTTAGGTAATTCGATGCAATCTTTCTTGAGATGCCCAAACTTTTTATGGACATAGCACTTCTTTCCCTCGGTTCTGCAGTCTCAATTGTAATAACCTTTCTCTAAGCAGTTATAATAAGTTGGCCCCAGCTTGACTTTCTTCTTTTGGCCATCTTTGTTCCGAAACTACTTCCTCTTGTTGTTCCCTATCTTCTTACCTCCCTTACCTTATTGTGGCTTTGGTTCTTTTTAGGAATGATAGCTTTTGGTTTTGGATACAGACTTTCATGCCTCAAGGCCTTCTTGACCATCATCTCAAAAGTCCTATCAATGTGGCTCACGAGTTTTTCTTCCAAAATAGTTGTCCAACCAATGATGAACTTCTCGTTCTTCTTTAGTGGAGTGTCAATGAAGGACAACCTATATTTTGATAGAGCATTGAACTCAATAACATACTCAGAGATAGTCATGTCCCCTTGTTTCAAATCCACGAACTTACAAAACAGAGCCGACCTCTAAGCTGCAGGTATAAATTTCTCCTCAGATCCAACTTTGAACTGATCCCAAATGAATTGATCCTTAGGAGTGGCAGCCCTCACTGCATTCCACCTGTTCATGGCTCACCGTCAAAGCATCGTTAAGCCAATTGTCTTTCCATCGTATCATACAGCTCTAATTCCTCGAAAATTCTTTCGCAGGTATCAAGTCAATCATATAATTCCATCGTTGACTTCGTTCCTTGGAACGGTTTGCCACCAAAACTAGTATAGTTTTTGCTCAGCTTAGCGAAATCGGCTCTAAGCGCCTGTACTAGAACACCTCCATCAGGAACATTTGCAGCGACTACTTGAGAATTTTACAGCATGTTCCTCATCATAGTATTGAACATAGTTTGCAAATCGAGATTAGCAGCTCCTGAAATGGCTCTTTCCTTGACTTTAGAGATGGAGTTTCTAGTAGTGTTCCTTGTTTGACGATGCATCATTTAATCCGTAATAAGGACGATTAGTCTCTCTATAAGTATTTCTGTCTAAGTCTAGTTTGTATGTGTAGTGTGACTTATATACTATATATACATTGCTATATAGTTTTGAAAACCAAAATATATAAAAAATACGATCTCTCGTATATATATACACTCTCAATCCAGTCTAAGGTTAGAACTCGTACCCTATCTCTACTAGATAACAGTATCCCTTAGGTTAAACAACGCAACCTAAGCTTTGATACCAAATGTGACGACCGTCTTACACCATCGACACCTAAGTATATCTGTATAGTGCGCTGTAGCGGTGCTCGGTCGATGCGGTGCAATTATCAATGGTTGTAAAGTAAATAAGCAACATAGAACCTATTGTATTTCTCACAGCGCATTGAATAAAATATAAATAGTAAAAATCTTGAACATAAAACAGGCAAGATAGTAAATACTGAACGAATCACAACATTAGAGTATATAGACCCATATAGTAAATAGCATAAGTGATAGAGTTATACATCAAATAATAACTCATAAATAACTGTCTCTAAATAGTAAGGCACCAGTAAGCTCCATAGTACTGTGCAGCGGAATAGCAAATAAGTAAATATAATAATAATAAAAGAGAATAGTCTTCTTCTTGCCACATGTCCAGCTCCATGTGCTCACCATACTCATTTAAGAGTACTCAAAGTAATTGGAAGCAAAGTGTAATGACCCTAATTTTTGACTAGCATTATTTAGAACATTTAATTAGATAAATTAAATGAAATAATGTATATAGTTAAGGGATTCAGATTTGTTAATTTCGAAGGAATCATGCCTTAATGAATGTATAAGCAAAAAAAAAAAAATAAGTAGGAGGAATATGGTAAGGGTAAAATGGGAACATCCTTCACCTAATACCCTAAACCCTTCTGTCTTTCATTCCTTATTCATTTTAACATTCAGAAACAAAACTAAAAACCCTATTGAGCTCGTTGGACCACCATTAAGGAGATTTAAGAAGAACAAAAGCTAGGATTTATGTAGAAAGCATAAGCAAATCAATCAAAGGGAAAATCCAACCTTCTTAACACCAAGCCAAGGCAAATAATTAATTTACATCTCTCTTTTGACATTAATTCCGGTTTCAAGTTAGATTCGAATTAGTGTTGCAAGTTACATGCCATGTTGTGTTTATTTAAATGGATATATGTGCTTGTTGATGATTTATATTGTTTTATGTAGGTTTTATGATAATTTTGGATTGGAAAACCTATTAAATGATATTCATATGATTTGCGTTTTTGAGATATGATCAAAGACGTTATCTTAAAAGTGGTTTTCAAGTTTCATAATTTTCTAAGTAATTGTAGATTTATGATGAATTTTCTACGAGAGAAATAGTTAATATTGGGTTTAAATTATTTAACGCAATTATATAGTGATTTCGGGCCTGAAATTTATATATGTTAGAAAGCATGTTAAAATTGAATCATTATGATTTTTGGAGAATTTCCTTTGTTTTACTATGCTTACAAAATTATTTAAGTTAAGTGACTTAAATGTTTTACATGTTTTGTTAAAGAGGAGGGATTATTTGTTAAAATGGTTTTAGTTGTAACTTTGAATTCAGCAGCCCTTTAGAAAAGAATTTTGATAAAGAGTAGGCAACCAAACATATATTGACAAATTGGGCAAGTTAGGTAAAAGGGAATTACTTTGAAAGACATTAAATTAGTTTTGTTACGAATTACAACCTTTCCACTTCCTTTGCTTGCTTCTTTCATTATGCCTAGTTAGACCTTTTGCACCTATTCGAAACCAATGCACATGATATTAAGCAATTGGTATGTAGTGTATTAAAGAAAGGTTGTAACGACCCTGGATTTGGCCCTATTTATTTTTATAAATAGTCAAATTAATTTAAATAAAATGTATACTTAATCATTTGAAACGGATATAATTTTGAGATAATTGCCATTGTTTATATAAATGGTATTTATTTTAAATGGAAATTGATCCAGAAGTTTAATAAATTTTCTCAACAATGTTCATAATAAAATTTGTCTTTTATGATTGAATTAAAACATCTTACTTTGTTTATATTTGGTAAGAACACATATGAATGTTAATGTTTGAAATAGAATTAAAATATAAATGTGAAATATAAGTTAACTTATCCTTATAATTTAAATAAAATACAAATGGAGATAAATAAGTATAAGTATAAATAAATATTATTCATAATTTAAATATTTATAGATAAATACAAATAAATATAAAGAATGGGTAAACTCGCGAATCTAATTTAAATATAGACAGTTAAAGTATATATATAAGAATATTAACTATAACACATGATTGAGAACAAGGCATAAAGTAAAATAAAAACAATATATAAAATAAAATAACACAAGTAGAATTTAAATAGATAAACAACCATACAACATAATCTTAAAATTAGTAAGCAAAGTAAAATGAGATATGACACTTAATACCAGTTATATAAATGCAGTTAATAATAATAAGTTCAATAATACAATTATATTCATATGAAATATAAAGATATTACAAATTAAACACTGGAAAAAAAATAAACTTTGGAATAATAAAAATAAGATTTAAGTGGTGTTTCTAAACAACAATGTATAGAATTAAAATAAAATAAACTTATAAATATGTAATATAAGTATACTTGCATACAAATTCTTTGACATAACAAAGCATGATAACTATGTAAATATGTTAGTAATTATGCAAACAAATTAAGGAACAAAACAAACTAATTAAGCTACAAAGAAAATATGTATAAATAAATAGCTTCATATACAAGCTTTGATGGCCTGCAAAATGAAAAGAGACAAACTAATATCTATAAACAAATCAACCTGCAGAAAACCATTTTGTTGCATGAGTTTACATCAAATAAAATTAAAAAAAAAACATTAGTACAAACCAAAGTCTGCAAATATCTTTATGTATATTGTTGTGTCAGCTAGCAGTAATCATGTGTAAACTTAAACATAAACACAAACATTTATGTAGCCACCTTAAATCTGAAACAATATACCTTCCAGCCGAAATTTGTTGATGTATCTCAGGTTTTTGTACAAGTTAAAATTTGTGTCAGCAAAGCAAATATGAACTAATGAATAGCTTCTTGTGTAAGCTGTGCTGGCCTGCAACATAAAGAGCAAATCAATATATTTATGTATAGTACAAAACAATAGTACATGAATATTATGTGCAGCTGAACATAATAAGTATGTAAACCAATTTGGTAAACAAGGCATTAAAGTGCAAATCTTCTCAGCCAATCTTTGTTCAGTCAAGATATTTGTAAACCTGTTCAATCTAGAAATTTATTGTCCAGTTAAAGCCTCCCCATCATGTTCTCTACTTATATGTATCCATTATGATACTGCAAATTCGTGAAACAAGAAAAGAAAAAAAAAAGAAAAAGAAGAAAAAATGGAACCTGAAGAAACTAAAAACAAGAGAAGGAAACACATTAAAAGAAGAACAGATTCATGAACTAGCACAGACAGTTTTCAACTGCAGTTCAAGGCATTCAAGGGATTTCAGTTCAACAGTTTATGGGTGAGTAAACTTCACTTTCCAAACTTAAGTTAATTAAATCAGTAAGATAATTTCATGAGATTGTTTGTGCTTTGTTTTGATATTTGTCTGAGATTATATACAAGTGAACCTGGAATATTTAAGATGCTGAACTATGCTTTGTGTTACAGGGTTGAAAACAATTGAACTTAGAATTGTTTTCATTTGATTATGGAATGTTTTTTTAAATTGTTTTTCATCAAATCTTGTTGCTTGAACTTAAATCATAATGTTTAAAATCTGTTTCAACATATTAGTAACTAATACTTGTCTGTGTACAGTCAATCAAGTAGAATACTGGTAAATTAGTGCATATGAACAGCTAATCCAAATATATATCTTGAATTATGACTAAAAGATATGATTTTTAAAAGTTGAATGGGATTTTGTAGCTCAGTATTTCAAGAGAAAATCGGTTTTGAACAAAAATTGAAATTTTATCCAATTCTCGAAATTTATTCGATATTATGTACTGAAATTTATATTGAAGCTAGCTTAAAGGTTAGTGATCTTGGGAAAAATATTCATTAATTTTTCTATTGCATAGAATTTTGATATGAGATCGGAATAGGGTTTTACTGCACATTTTTGTTCAAGCCTGTAAATTTTGAAATTCTACTCGTACCTATGACCGAGTGAATCAAGGCTTAGTGGGAAGGTTGTTGGGGATGTTGACGAGGTGTTGACGAGTTTGCATCATTTCTGGTGGTCTGCGTTTTGGTGGCGAGGCGTTTGTTCGCTGTGGGGTTGATGCTTGCTTTCGTTCGAACAGCATTTTTTTCGTATGTGAATTTTTGTTGGTACTGCGTCTTTGTTTTCACGTATTCGTGCTAATTGGGATTTGCTCGTAGTCATGGAGGATTGTCGAAGCCACGAACGGCGTTGTACACGTGTACAAGCACGGCGGCGTGTCAGCGTGTGCAAGGTGGGGGCGCTGTCTCGAGTCGTTCTCGAGAATTTGGGTTATTCGCTTCGGGTTTTCTTGTGAGTTGGGTGCGAGAATGGTAGTTGGTTATTCTTTAATTAAGTTTTAAATAAAGCTTGCTGTAAATCAAAAAGAATAAGAAGATGGAATTCGCGTTACTGGGTTGGGAAACTCGGGTGAAGGAGCGAATGACTCGAAGCAGTGAGTGGGTGTATCAGGGGAGAGCTCGGTTTTTTGTACATGAGTATAAGCTGATTATAAAATTTGTTAATAAATATGGGATTCAGTAAGGTATCACAGTGAAAAACAAATACTGTTCAAAGTTTTAGTTTAAATTTAATCCAAGTATTAATTATCCTAGTTAAGAATTAACATGAGTTTTTAACTCGTGGTTAACTATTTGAATTAACAAATTATTTTGTTTAAGCTTAACCATGTTTTAAAATCTTGGTAATAAATTAAGTGAATTAACAAATAATGTTCAGTTAGTAATATAATTGATATCAAGTTTAAGAAAACTCGAATGTTAATTAAGAATAATCAATAGTGATTGATTGAATTCAAAAGTAATTAAGAGTAATTACTTTGTAATTTTAATTAGTAAGGTATTGTAAATAATAAGTGAAATTGTAATTAACCACTTCATTAATTAATAAACGAGTAATAGTAATTAATCAAGTGATTTAATTAAGAATTGAAAAATGATTAATGAAGCAATTAGCAATAAATAAACATGTGATTAAGTTCTATTTAGGCAGAAGAATAATGAGTAAGAAATAATTACTTAAGTAATTAAAGTTAGATAACTTGATTAAGTTAAATAATGTGAATAAAATAATTAAGTAATAAAGCAATTAAGACACATATATATACTAATTAAGAAATGATTTGTTGATTAAATAATTTGAAGGGAAATAAATGATTAAACAAAGTTAAGAGATTAACTCTAAAGTAATTAAGTAATTGATAATTAAGTTCTATAAGTTAATAATTAAAGTTATTAATTAATAATTAGAAGTAATTAACTAAATAATTAAGATATAATTATTAATTAAGAGTTAATTATTAATTAAATAATTTGAAATGGATTAAGTAATGAGTTATTAACTAATGGTTAATCTAGCAGGATTAAGAGGTTAATCCTCAAGTAATTAATTTAATGGACTTGATTAAATTGAGAATTCAAGATGTTTGCTTATGGATGTTATTTGTGTTGTATATTTGTTTGTGATGTTTATTGATGATATTCTGTGATGCTCTGTGATATGCTGTGATATATCTATGATATTTGGATATGATTCATCTGTGATAAATGTTATATTAATTCAATTATTGAATTTAAATTATTAAACTGTTTAAGTTAATTAGACAACTTGGCCTTTAAAATGGCGTTTGGATTTCGATGAGACCGGGATCGGGTATCCAATTGATATTCCGAAAACCACATCGATCCAAATTAAACGTTAGGTCGTGAATTCCCAAGTGAAGATCAAGATGGTGCTTTCAGAATGCAAGGATTATCATCGTTGACTCTGAGGGTGATTCCAAAATGAGTGTGATGAGATAATGCCTTCGGTTTCGTTCGAACCCGGAACGAACTTGTATGGATTGAATGCTTTCAACACATCGTCAGGCGGACGATGAGCATTCTAAGTGATATGTTCTCTAAAGGTAATCGCAGCCTCAAGCCTCATCAACCGGGAATGGCTAAAACAGGGGAGGTGCAGCAAGGTTAGGTGGGTCATGCCCAAGCAGGACGAGATATACCCCTGTCTAGATGTCCCTTTATTTCGGCTGTGTGGGCGGTTGGAATTGCGCACCAACTGCGGGGTTATCTTGTTCGGGACTGTTCAGTAAGGAATGGTTCCGGCCTTGTGTTGCAGGGGAGTTAGGGTGGCTCCTCGGTACTATGATCTAGACCACGTACTGTGACGGGCGGTACCCCAGTAGCCCTGCCATTGTATGGGATCCAATTTCCAATAAGCGCCGTACGTTTTGATTGTGCCCAACTATGTTGAAATGTGAGATGTAAGCATTTCAGCTATTTCTGTATTTTACTTGAAAACCCTAGACACTATTATAATATCACTGGATTTCCTATAAAATGTTTTGGTTAGCGTAAGGTAAAAACTTACCCGTATTTATTTGTGGGGAGTCTTACGTGATACCTTTGTTTTAAAAGATTTTCAAAGTTAAACAATTTAAACCGTTTACTCATACCAGACCCATGTCTGACCCGGAGTTTATTTTTGTTTTCATAAACTTTCGGGTACCCAAATTTTTACGGGTAGCCAAGGGATTCAGGTTGGCTTTGACGACTTCTGGAGGAGCAATGGAGCAGGAGGCTTCAGCGTTGTAGATATCTATCTAGTTCCGCTGTGTTAGTTGATGTATACTGTATCTCTGATGTTTATAGTGACAGATGTATGTATATCAGTCATGTATATGATATTGTATGACTCTGATATGTATAAAACTATGTAATAGTTATGTAATATATTATATTTTGTTCCATTCCGCTGTGAGATTCTGATGCTGTTGTTCTTTCTTTTCTATCTTTTTCTATTTCTATCCCTTTCTTTCTTAATGATGATGCGTCTTTCTGGTAGTTAGAAGGGCGGGTCATCACACCTGGTATCAGAGCACTAGGTTGAGTGAGTACCTAGGCTCTTAGGTGATTTCTTTCTTGAGAGAGCGTATTTGTAATTTTGCTATATATATATATATATATTTATATATTTCTACCTATTTATTGGGTTACCTGTTCGGGTTTTCCAATATAAGTTATAAAGGTAGATAAGATAGTGGTGTGTGAAACACGATTACCGATGGTTGGAGTTTTGAATATTTGTAGTTGGAAGTGTATCTATCGAGACTGTAGACCTATTATCGTCTCGAGTGAACTTTGGGTGATGTGAGGATTTCATTGTTTGAAATGTAATTTTGGATGAACTTGAGTTTGGATCTATTGGATGGACAGGACCAAGTCATGATATCATGATATCTCAGGGTGTAGTAGCTGCGTAATGAGACTCGGTAAGTTTGGATGTCTCCGAAGATGTTTCTTTGGAACAAGTTAAGGAAGTATGTCCGTTTCGGAATGGTGACCAAGTCCAGAAGGGTATTTTTGTTTAATTAATGCCCAAGTTTCTCGAAGAGCTTTGAATGGAAGTCTTTGGTCATCGAGGTTAACCCTATAGCCTGAAGTGTTCTGTGTGCTGTCGAGAAGGTTTGTTGATTTGCAGTTTTCTTAAGGTAATTTCAGATGTAGCAGAGTGGATTGATCCGAACAGCATATGACTGTTTTGGATTGTGAAGGGAGAACAAACTTATTTGGGTAGAATTACCAGGATGTTGTACGACAATTCTGGAATACATTTGAGTAGTCTTTTAGTGGAGTTGGGACTTCTCAAGAGAGGTTTAAGTTATTGTTGTGATCCAAATTGGAAGAGAGATAGGGTTTCATGTTGATTTGATTCCAAGGTAGTGCTAGTGATTCAATCTAGTTGGAGAATGGCTCCGAGAAGGAAGTAGAGTTAGTTGAGCAGATTTAGGATCGATAAGAGTATGAATAAGTATGTTTATGTATATTCTAAGTTTGAAGAGGAGCTCAAGCTACATTTGAAGATAGTGTTGGAGACATTGAAGAGGCGTGTTTTGAAGGAGAGTTCTTTTAGTGCCATTTTCGGAAATCGGAAGTTATTATTTTGAGGCACATTATTTTGGATAAAGATATCTCTGTAGACCCAGCGAAGGAAGAATATATTCTAAGAGTGGAAGACGAGGCTAACCAGAGCTCCAGTGATTGTTATTCCGAAAGTGAAGGGCAGCTTTGGAATTTATACGGATCACAAACCATTAGAATATCTTTTCTCTCTAAGGGAATGTTAATCTGAGGCAGCAGTGGTGAGTCGAATTTCTGACATCATATGATATAGATATTCTGTATACCCAGGACAAGCGAATGTTGTGGTTGATGCTCTTAGTAGGAATGCGGTATTGTTCTTTTAGAAGCTGTTTCTTCTCTCCAGGGCAGAATCATAAGTAAGCTAAGGGAGGATCGATCTTTTAAGGAATTGATTCTTAAACTAAGGATGGAAGGTGTTCAGATTGTAAGAGGATGATCAAGGTGCCTAAAGGAATAGTGGCCGTTTGTGAGCTTGATATAGATGAATTGAGGCAATAAGTTTTAGCTAAATGACATCACTCCAGACTGAATATTCACCCAGAATCGTTAAGGTGTATAAAGATATGAGGAGAATTTTCTGGAGACCGAGAATGGAAAGGATCGTAGTTGCTTTCGTTTATAGTTGTACTTTATATCAGTTAGTTAAGGTGATTATGAGAAGTTGTCCAGGATTATTGCAATCTTTAGAAAATCTCAGATGAAAGTGGGCGATGATTTTGATGGATTTCATCGATGGTTTGCCAAGAAACGAGAAGAAGCGATGGAATATGGATTATTGTGAATCGGTTAACTAAGAATGCTCATTCTATACTGATTAGATAACTCGGACTACAGTTTCTGGTCAAAATTCTCTTGAAGAGAATAATAAAATTTTTTGGTGTTCCTGTTAGCATAATAAGTGATCGTGACCCTATTTTCCACCAGCAAAATTCTGGAAGATTCTACAATTGACTTTGGGATTGAGTTTGAAATTTAGTATAGCCTATTATCCTTGGACGAACAGAGAGACTGAACCGTATTCTGGAGGATATGCGGTAAGTTTGAGTTTTGGATTTTGGTAGATCGTGGAAGACTATCTTGTGTTTGGACCAAGTTTTGTTTTGTGAAGATTCTGATAAGGTTAGGCTTATCAAAGGATAAGATGAGAGCTTCTCAAGGCCGTTAGAAGAAGTACACAGATAAGAAGGAGACAATTGAAATTTGAGTTTGGTAATTTGTTTTGGACAAAGTTTCCCAATTAAAAAGGAACTATTATATTCGGAAGGCGGAAAATTTTGACCCGAGATATATTGGACTATTTCGGATATTGAAACAAATTTAGAACTGTAGCTTGCCGAGTCGGATTGTCAGAATAGATGTTTGGAATTCATAGTGTATTCTGTGTGACCTATTTAAAGAAATTTGTTCTTGACTTTGTATTAGTTGTAGAATCAATAGTACAGGAAGACTTGAAAGATGAGCCGAATGTGATTGTGGATAGAAATTCAGTTCGGATTATTAGTTAAGGTGAGAGGCAACTCAGGAGTATAGTAGTATAGCTTATCATAGTGTAGTGCAGCGGGGATCCCAGGTATTTCACCTAGAAACTCTGGATAGTTTTAGAAAAAAGCTTATCTAGATTTTTGTCTGGATGGCTAGCGATGTTTGTTAGGATAGATGTTGGTTGTTTGCTAATATATGAATGATATGTATGTTTGAATGGTTGATATGACATTTTTTTTAAATTATCTTTGTTTTAAATTTCGGGGACGAAATTCTTTTAAGGGGGGAGGAATGTAACGACCCTGGATTTTGGCCCTATTTATTTTTATAAATAGTCAAATTAATTTAAATAAAATGTATACTTAATCATTTGAAACGGATATAATTTTGAGATAATTGCCATTGTTTATATAAATGGTATTTATTTTAAATGGAAATTGATCCAGAAGTTTAATAAATTTTCTCAACAATGTTCATAATAAAATTTGTCTTTTATGATTGAATTAAAACATCTTACTTTGTTTATATTTGGTAAGAACACATATGAATGATAATGTTTGAAATAGAATTAAAATATAAATGTGAAATATAAGTTAACTTATCCTTATAATTTAAATAAAATACAAATGGAGATAAATAAGTATAAGTATAAATAAATATTATTCATAATTTAAATATTTATAGATAAATACAAATAAATATAAAGAATGGGTAAACTCGTGAATCTAATTTAAATATAGACAGTTAAAGTATATATATAAGAATATTAACTATAACACATGATTAAGAACAAGGCATAAAGTAAAATAAAAACAATATATAAAATAAAATAACACAAGTAGAATTTAAATAGATAAACAACCATACAACATAATCTTAAAATTAGTAAGCAAAGTAAAATGAGATATGACACTTAATACCAGTTATATAAATGTAGTTAATAATAATAAGTTCAATAATACAATTATATTCATATGAAATATAAAGATATTACAAATTAAACACTGGAAAAAAAATAAACTTTGGAATAATAAAAATAAGATTTAAGTGGTGTTTCTAAACAACAATGTATAGAATTAAAATAAAATAAACTTATAAATATGTAATATAAGTATACTTGCATACAAATTCTTTGACATAACAAAGCATGATAACTATGTAAATATGTTAGTAATTATGCAAACAAATTAAGGAACAAAACAAACTAATTAAGCTACAAAGAAAATATGAATAAATAAATAACTTCATATACAAGCTTTGATGGCCTGCAAAATGAAAAGAGACAAACTAATATCTATAAACAAATCAACCTGCAGAAAACCATTTTGTTGCATGAGTTTACATCAAATAAAATTAAAAAAAAAAAACATTAGTACAAACCAAAGTCTGCAAATATCTTTATGTATATTGTTGTGTCAGCTAGCAGTAATCATGTGTAAACTTAAACATAAACACAAACATTTATGTAGCCACCTTAAATCTGAAACAATATACCTTCCAGCCGAAATTTGTTGATGTATCTCAGGTTTTTGTACAAGTTAAAATTTGTGTCAGCAAAGCAAATATGAACTAATGAATAGCTTCTTGTGTAAGCTGTGCTGGCCTGCAACATAAAGAGCAAATCAATATATTTATGTATAGTACAAAACAATAGTACATGAATATTATGTGCAGCTGAACATAATAAGTATGTAAACCAATTTGGTAAACAAGGCATTAAAGTGCAAATCTTCTCAGCCAATCTTTGTTCAGTCAAGATATTTGTAAACCTGTTCAATCTAGAAATTTATTGTCCAGTTAAAGCCTCCCCATCATGTTCTCTACTTATATGTATCCATTATGATACTGCAAATTCGTGAAACAAGAAAAGAAAAAAAAAAGAAAAAGAAGAAAAAATGGAACCTGAAGAAACTAAAAACAAGAGAAGGAAACACATTAAAAGAAGAACAGATTCATGAACTAGCACAGACAGTTTTCAACTGCAGTTCAAGGCATTCAAGGGATTTCAGTTCAACAGTTTATGGGTGAGTAAACTTCACTTTCCAAACTTAAGTTAATTAAATCAGTAAGATAATTTCATGAGATTGTTTGTGCTTTGTTTTGATATTTGTCTGAGATTATATACAAGTGAACCTGGAATATTTAAGATGCTGAACTATGCTTTGTGTTACAGGGTTGAAAACAATTGAACTTAGAATTGTTTTCATTTGATTATGGAATGTTTTTTTAAATTGTTTTTCATCAAATCTTGTTGCTTGAACTTAAATCATAATGTTTAAAATCTGTTTCAACATATTAGTAACTAATACTTGTCTGTGTACAGTCAATCAAGTAGAATACTGGTAAATTAGTGCATATGAACAGCTAATCCAAATATATATCTTGAATTATGACTAAAAGATATGATTTTTAAAAGTTGAATGGGATTTTGTAGCTCAGTATTTCAAGAGAAAATCGGTTTTGAACAAAAATTGAAATTTTATCCAATTCTCGAAATTTATTCGATATTATGTATTGAAATTTATATTGAAGCTAGCTTAAAGGTTAGTGATCTTGGGAAAAATATTCATTAATTTTTCTATTACATAGAATTTTGATATGAGATCGGAATAGGGTTTTACTGCACATTTTTGTTCAAGCCTGTAAATTTTGAAATTCTACTCGTACCTATGACCGAGTGAATCAAGGCTTAGTGGGAAGGTTGTTGGGGATGTTGACGAGGTGTTGACGAGTTTGCATCATTTCTGGTGGTCTGCGTTTTGGTGGCGAGGCGTTTGTTCGCTGTGGGGTTGATGCTTGCTTTCGTTCGAACAGCATTTTTTTCGTATGTGAATTTTTGTTGGTACTGCGTCTTTGTTTTCACGTATTCGTGCTAATTGGGATTTGCTCGTAGTCATGGAGGATTGCCGAAGCCACGAACGGCGTTGTACACGTGTACAAGCACGGCGGCGTGTCAGCGTGTGCAAGGTGGGGGCGCTGTCTCGAGTCGTTCTCGAGAATTTGGGTTATTCGCTTCGGGTTTTCTTGTGAGTTGGGTGCGAGAATGGTAGTTGGTTATTCTTTAATTAAGTTTTAAATAAAGCTTGCTGTAAATCAAAAAGAAGAAGAAGATGGAATTCGCGTTACTGGGTTGGGAAACTCGGGTGAAGGAGCGAATGACTCGAAGCAGTGAGTGGGTGTATCAGGGGAGAGCTCGGTTTTTTGTACATGAGTATAAGCTGATTATAAAATTTGTTAATAAATATGGGATTCAGTAAGGTATCACAGTGAAAAACAAATACTGTTCAAAGTTTTAGTTTAAATTTAATCCAAGTATTAATTATCCTAGTTAAGAATTAACATGAGTTTTTAACTCGTGGTTAACTATTTGAATTAACAAATTATTTTGTTTAAGCTTAACCATGTTTTAAAATCTTGGTAATAAATTAAGTGAATTAACAAATAATGTTCAGTTAGTAATATAATTGATATCAAGTTTAAGAAAACTCGAATGTTAATTAAGAATAATCAATAGTGATTGATTGAATTCAAAAGTAATTAAGAGTAATTACTTTGTAATTTTAATTAGTAAGGTATTGTAAATAATAAGTGAAATTGTAATTAACCACTTCATTAATTAATAAACGAGTAATAGTAATTAATCAAGTGATTTAATTAAGAATTGAAAAATGATTAATGAAGCAATTAGCAATAAATAAACATGTGATTAAGTTCTATTTAGGCAGAAGAATAATGAGTAAGAAATAATTACTTAAGTAATTAAAGTTAGATAACTTGATTAAGTTAAATAATGTGAATAAAATAATTAAGTAATAAAGCAATTAAGACACATATATATACTAATTAAGAAATGATTTGTTGATTAAATAATTTGAAGGGAAATAAATGATTAAACAGAGTTAAGAGATTAACTCTAAAGTAATTAAGTAATTGATAATTAAGTTCTATAAGTTAATAATTAAAGTTATTAATTAATAATTAGAAGTAATTAACTAAATAATTAAGATATAATTATTAATTAAGAGTTAATTATTAATTAAATAATTTGAAATGGATTAAGTAATGAGTTATTAACTAATGGTTAATCTAGCAGGATTAAGAGGTTAATCCTCAAGTAATTAATTTAATGGACTTGATTAAATTGAGAATTCAAGATGTTTGCTTATGGATGTTATTTGTGTTGTATATTTGTTTGTGATGTTTATTGATGATATTCTGTGATGCTCTGTGATATGCTGTGATATATCTATGATATTTGGATATGATTCATCTGTGATAAATGTTATATTAATTCAATTATTGAATTTAAATTATTAAACTGTTTAAGTTAATTAGACAACTTGGCCTTTAAAATAGCGTTTGGATTTCGATGAGACCGGGATCGGGTATCCAATTGATATTCCGAAAACCACATCGATCCAAATTAAACGTTAGGTCGTGAATTCCCAAGTGAAGATCAAGATGGTGCTTTCAGAATGCAAGGATTATCGTCGTTGACTCTGAGGGTGATTCCAAAATGAGTGTGATGAGATAATGCCTTCGGTTTCGTTCGAACCCGGAACGAACTTGTATGGATTGAATGCTTTCATCAGGCGGACGATGAGCATTCTAAGTGATATGTTCTCTAAAGGTAATCGCAGCCTCAAGCCTCATCAACCGGGAATGGCTAAAACAGGGGAGGTGCAGCAAGGTTAGGTGGGTCATGCCCAAGCAGGACGAGATATACCCCTGTCTAGATGTCCCTTTATTTCGGCTGTGTGGGCGGTTGGAATTGCGCACCAACTGCGGGGTTATCTTGTTCGGGACTGTTCAGTAAGGAATGGTTCCGGCCTTGTGTTGCAGGGGAGTTAGGGTGGCTCCTCGGTACTGTGATCTAGACCACGTACTGTGACGGGCGGTACCCCAGTAGCCCTGCCATTGTATGGGATCCAATTTCCAATAAGCGCCGTACGTTTTGATTGTGCCCAACTATGTTGAAATGTGAGATGTAAGCATTTCAGCTATTTCTGTATTTTACTTGAAAACCCTAGACACTATTATAATATCACCAGATTTCCTATAAAATGTTTTGGTTAGCGTAAGGTAAAAACTTACCCGTATTTATTTGTGGGGAGTCTTACGTGATACCTTTGTTTTAAAAGATTTTCAAAGTTAAACAATTTAAACCGTTTACTCATACCAGACCCATGTCTGACCCGGAGTTTATTTTTGTTTTCATAAACTTTCGGGTACCCAAATTTTTACGGGTAGCCAAGGGATTCAGGTTGGCTTTGACGACTTCTGGAGGAGCAATGGAGCAGGAGGCTTCAGCGTTGTAGATATCTATCTAGTTCCGCTGTGTTAGTTGATGTATACTGTATCTCTGATGTTTATAGTGACATATATATGTATATCAGTCATGTATATGATATTGTATGACTCTGATATGTATAAAACTATGTAATAGTTATGTAATATATTATATTTTGTTCCATTCCGCTGTGAGATTCTGATGCTGTTGTTCTTTCTTTTCTATCTTTTTCTATTTCTATCCCTTTCTTTCTTAATGATGATGCGTCTTTCTGGTAGTTAGAAGGGCGGGTCATCACAAAGGTGGAAGGAATGATGGTGTCGAAGGCATGCTTTCAAAAGGGTTGATGCCATCTAATTAGCTTTTGAATTAATTAATTATCTTTATTTAATAAGAGGCTTTCAAACAAGTTGCCTCTTGCCTTTATTTTTAGAAAGGAGCTTTCGAAAGAGTTGTCACTTATTTTTGTTTTAAAAGAAGCTTTTGAAAGGACAGCCACTTTAACCACGCTGCCGCATTCATACATTTCAAATTACAATGTATTCGAAAGGGGTGCTTTTGCCTTTTAACTTTAAAGCCGCCTTCTCAATTCTTTCGAAAGGGTCGTAAAGCCACTTTCAAATGTTTTCAAAGGCAATGGTTTCGAAAGGATGGGTTTCGAAACTATCCTCTTTCTTTTACTTGGGAATAATGCTTTACATAGTAATTCTTTCGCCTCTGTTCTTTATGTCCCTTTAGTCATATCAAAGGTTAAACACAATGGTTTTGAAAGGAATAATTTTAATTAGTTTCAAAGCAATGTTTCCACAAACCCTTACTTGAACCCAATGCTTTCAAAAAGTATGTTATAAATGTTTCGAAGGAGAAGTCCACGATACTTTCGAAAGGTATATTTTAAGTGTTCCGAAAGGTTGCTTTTAAGTGTTTTGAAAGGAAGGTTTTCAGTGCTTTCGAAAGACAAGTTTAAATAGTTTCGAAAGGGGATGTCCAAGGTTTTATATATTGGCTTCAAAACGGACGCTTTCAATTATTTTGACAAACGATTGTTTAAAGTTATTAAGCAATGGTTTCGAAGGTATTGTTTTGGCCTTATAGCCTAAAGATTTCTAAGTTAAAAAGAGGCTTAAACTTATTTAAAGGGAAAGATAATCCCATTGATTAGATTTCATCAACATTGTTTTGCGTAAAGCATATACCATGGCATAAGTATTTTAAGTAATGCTGATGCGCACGTAAATGTGCATATTTTTACTTCCATATTTTATCGAATTAAATTGAATAAATGATCATATTGAATGTTTTAACATGTTTAAACCAAAATTCAAATTATTTTCAAAATGTCACATATTCATCTTCATATAGGGGTAAAATGGTCATTTTTATGCATATGTTAATTTGAGAAAATTTAATTGGAAATTTCTATATTATTTTGTAGAAATTTGGATTCATATGGAAAAGGGTTTCAGGAAGAAATATGCATGCACAAAAGAATACAAAGAAATGAAGACGAAAATAATTCAAACTCATAAACATGAATGACCCCACTTACCCACTTATCTTGATCTACCGTTAGGAGCTAATGCACATGCTAGAAGGCCACTAAAGTTACATGCATACTTAATGGATGATTATTTGATGCTAATGATAAATTGGTGGCAACTCTTCCTAGAGGGGTAGTTTGGGTAGTTTTCAAAAATAGGATTAGAGTTTTAAAACATGTATAAATACCACATGTGTTCATGTAACCTTCCTCTTCTTCTTAGCCACTTTAGTTTAGTTTAGGATAAAAAAAAAACAAAGCTCGCTTTACTTTCTTTCCATGGCTACTTAGCCATTTCATTTTATGTAATTTTTTATATGCAATTTTAGTTCATTCTCTTTTATTTACATGCTTCTTCCTTTCATGTTAGTAGTGTTGATCTTTACTTTATGCAAGTAGCTTAGCCTCAGGGCCGGCCCTGACAAGTTGGAGGCCCAAGGCTGAGAAGAAGTAACAAAGTGGGAAAAAAGGAGTTGAACCCAGGTACTCAAGAAGGAAATTGAACACTTTAAACACCGAGCTATATTACTTCATGAATATATTATGAACATCTTATTACGTATCATATATATAAATCAAAGATTGAGGCCCCCAGAAATCGAAGGCCTAGGCCACCGCCTTGGTGGCCTTGGGCCAGGGCCGTCCCTGCTTAGCCTTTATCTACTTTGCTCTATTTTTCCTTTTGTTTTTGTTTCATGTTGAGCTCTACATTTGTTAATATGATAACAAATATAAGAGGCTAAATCTCTTCGATTTAGTGGTAATGAAGCTCTTTAATTATGTAGATTCAACACAACTTGCTAATTATTGACCTCTTTTTGTCCTTAATGGAATTAGTGGATATGGTTAAATCTTGTTGTTTAGCTTTGAATTTGACGGTCTATGTTATTGACATCAAATAGGCCATGCTTAAACAAACAAAACACAAATTACCTCTTCATCTACATATGATTATGGTAATGAAGTGAATGTTGAAATCAAATTTTGATGGTCTATATTTTTAATCAATAGTTAATAGGTCATGCTTAAAATAGATTTTATTTTAATTTCATTATCATTTTCATGAGTGTTAAAAAGTGATTTAGTTGGTGTGTTATAGTTCGATGGCTTATGTTGAGCTAACTACTAGCACAAATATGTCATACTTATGATAAACACATCAATTAAACTCACTAATGACCAAAAAAGAGAGATCATAATTTCATATTGTGTTGATCTATGTGATTTAGAGAGTGGATTTATTTCTAAATTGCCTTCTACTCTCATATTTTTATCCATTCTAGCTTTTGTTAGTTTTTATATGTTTTCTAGCTTAACAACACTTTCAAAATCTTAGTTTAATTTGATTGAATAGAATTTTAAAATTCAACAATTCTCTACGGATCAACCCGTACTCGCCATGTACTAATATTTGTACGCCGTGCGCTTGCGATTATTTTTAATATAAATTCAACCGGCTATTTTCCAATCCGATGAACGTTTTGCCGGTCCGAATTAGTTTTGGCGCCGATGCCGTGGAAATGATTTGATTTTAACGTCTATTCTTCGAATTATTTTTGTTTTATTTTTGTGTGTTTCATTTTGTTTGTTTGTTTGCATTTAAAAAAAAATTGTGTGTGATTTGTTCTTGCATTTGTTTGTGTGTGTGTTCGCATTTGTATTTTTCTATTTAGCAATTGTTTGTTAATTTGCTTTTGCATTTTGTTGTTGCTTTTCTAGTTCTTCCAGTTAAAAAAAAGAGAAAAAAATATACACAATTTCACATGAAAAGTAATTTTATTTCATTTCATTTTCAATTACAATTACATTTACATTTTTACAACTGCCTTCTATATTCAAAATACTCTCATCACTGCTGCACATTTCATTATGCATTTCACTGTGCATACTTCTTCACTGTTCTCCACTGTAATCCCACCACATCATCTCCGAAAAGCATACAACCTTCAATACCACCTGAAGTTGCTGCCGCCTCGACCAACACCACTTCCCCTCAACATTCAACCACTGCTAAGATCATTTCTTAAAACTCACTACACTGCATATTCATCTACAGTCCTTCCATACAACACATATTTTCTCTATGCACATAAACTGTGCATCCCCAAACAAGACTTCAAACCACTGTTTCACTATCACTTATCCACCTCTGCAGTCAAGTCACTCAACTTCATCAAACTGCCACTTTCTCCATCACTGCACATCAGTATTACAGCAGACCACCTCCACCACTCCACATACTGCTGCCAAAAAATCTTCAGACCGCAACACCAAAATTATTCGAAAACTGTCAGAACATCTTCAATCCACCATACCTCTGAACCAAAAGTGTGCACATTTTTCTCAAACTGTCACGTATCCCCATTGCTACAACATCACCCATCTTTACCCACATATCAATTTGCAGCACACAACTATGCAACTGTGCACAGTGCACTTCATTTCTACAACTCAATTCATACAAACACATCCACACTCCACGTTACAAATCACCCTGCCACCAGACATCAACAAGTCACCCTGCCGATGCACAACACAATCAAGACCATCACCCCATCATCTCCATACTACTGCCACACCATTCATTCCCTCTTCAACATCACCACTCCACCATTCAGCATTCAAATACATATCTTATTACATCACTCAACGCCCCACTGACCATTCTCAACCACATAATACACTGCTACCTAACCACTTCTGCATATACAACTGCATAACACACCCTCTCCATTTCAACTCCAGTTCAACAACTACAAACATCCCACACTTCAGATCAGACCATAATCACTTCCTCGACAATATACCATCACCACTCAGCAACAATATCTCACTGTTCATATACTCTGTCATAAACATACTAGCAACTCGCCAACCAAACATACTGAACAATCCCCTACCTGCCATTGCACCATCTTCCTCCTGCCAATCATCCACTTCAATAATCCCACTGATCACAGCTGCATATACAACAATCATACAATTCCTCTCTTCACTTCTGCCTCCTTCATTTCATTTCCCACTGACCACTTCTCTGTCAACAAACTACTACTTGCTTCGTCATCCATCATTGCTACTGTACACATTTGCATCACCACAACCCAACCATCAAACAGCATAACCAAATTATAGCAATAATCGAACCACCAAAAATCATAGCATTGCACTGCAACTCCTCGACCACATCATTTCTGTCATAAACGCTACTTACCGCTTGCTTTCTGCCACTTCTTCATCTCCCTGCACACTGTTTGTTTGCCTCCACTCCATCAGCACACAGCAGTAACTATACCATACAGTCATACCATATCTGCCACAATCCAATCATCAACCACATTCAGCCTTCACCATAACACAAACAAACCCATACATTACTCTGTCACCGCCATATCAGTGCAAATACCATTTCTCCATCATATCTGGCCATACCCTTCCTGCCTTCACAACAAATTCTGCTCCCACCCCCAGTCAACACTCTACAGCAACCCAGTAACCACCGCAACCTCGGGAATCAATCGCCTCAAACCAACTCCATAAACTCATTACCAAACAGCCGCACAACTCGAAATCGCCTCGACCTCAGTAATCTCCAAGCATCGGCGAACCCCAACATCAATCGACCAACTCCTACAATTCGACACGCATCTCCAATCACCTCGCCAAAATCGAACATCTCACAAAATCAATCACCTCAACCAATCGAACTCGAACCCTCACTGCATACCACAAATCGCGATCCATCAAACTCTGCAAATTGCACCATCAACTGAAAATTTTGATTCACAAGAACTCGTCTGGGTTGGAATTATGTTGATTTATAAAAAGAAAATATTTTGATTTGTGGGATTTGAGGATTTGCAGTTTAATAAATGAGATGTTGAACGAGATTGGGTTGGCCGAAAGTAAAATAAATGATAATTGATTTACAAGAGTTGGGCCGAGCTGAATAATAGGGATTTGTTTTCAATTTTTTATTTTGACCTTTTTTTTCTTTCTTCGTTTGTTTAAATTTTAGGTTTTCTTTCATTTTTTATTTCTCATCTCTTCTTCTAAATAAAATAAACAAGTAAAAAAATTGTTTTCATTTGTATAGTCAAGTATTTTTGTTTTGTTTATTTCAAATCCTTTGTTTTCTTTTGTTTAAAAATCTTCTTGTTTTATTTTATTGTTAAAACATTCAAACCAAAAAAAAAAAAAAAAAAGAGTTAAACCCGTTTTGTTTTGAGTTCCATCCTTTTATATTTAAAAAAACAAAAAACTGTATATATATATCTTTGTTTTATTTTCAGGCCGCAGAAGTATAAGTGCTTGCAAAAAATAAACTGTTTGCTTGCTTAGAAAAATTGCTGCTTTAAAATAAATTGCTAATAATCTGCACGCTCTGATATCGTGCCATTTACCCCTGATTTTTTATTTATTTCCTTCGCATTATCAGTTGCTTGCATTAAAAAAATCAAAAAAAAAACAAAAAAAAAATCCATTTGTAGTTTTATCATTAATACACGTTTGATTTCTACTTTGCATTTTATCTTCGAATTTGTAGATAATAATGGTTAGACGTCGACAATACTTAATTATATATTGCAAGTTGTCCTCTTTCGACAATTTATTTTTTAGTGGTTAGGCTACGGTAGAGCAATAATCAGTTATAAATATTACGATGATTTGTAAATATAATACTGAATTGTTTCTTTGAAGGTACTTGAACATTCGACTGCATTGCTACGGTGACTCGTGATGCACCGATAAATCCTGCCCGTTACCTAGCCGAGAAATTTCTTGTTGGATTAAGACAATGTGATTATATAATTTTGCATTAGGAGCTACTTAGGATAGATAATTTGTAATTAAACCCTTACATTCATTTAGTTGCATTAGTTCATGCATATTTAAGAAAAAATTAAAACCCAAAACTGAAAAAAATAACTCGTAAATATTTCTTATGTTAGTTTTAAAACCTTTGAAAATTTTCTCAATCAAAATCAAAAATTAAATTAGTTTTTTAGAAAAACAAAAATCCAAAAAAAAATATAAACCTTTTAAAAAACCAAAAAAAAAATGAAAAACCAAAAACAAAACAAAAACCAAATTTCCCTTTAGAAAAATAAATTCCTTTTGGTCAATAGTTTTCCTTTAAAAAAATCCAAAAGAAAAATGAAAGAAAAACATCCTTGAAAACGTCTCATTTTCCTTACTCTCTTGAATTTTACGATTGTTGTGAAAGTCAATATAATCCATATAATTTCACAACAAATTTTTATGGAAATTTCAACAACAACTATTGTTTAAGCGATCCGAATTTTGAACAACAAATTTTCAAAATGACGATGAATCTTTAAATATTGAAAATAGCATTGAATGATTTCGTCTTTACTTGAACTCTTTACATAACAAAATCAAAGGATAAATGATTTGTGTAATTCATATTTGTGTATGATTCAAGTGAAAATTTTCAAAATAATCAGGATTTGAATTCACTTCAAAATTCAAATGAGTTCAATTATAACTTATGCCAAATTAATTTCGACCTCCAAGTCGAATTTTAGAATCAAAACGAAAATGTGATCCTCTTTTCAAATAATTTGGGCAATGAGAATAATCTCGACTATAGGTTAATGGACAATCTTTGTTCTTAACAATTTCAGATTGAAAATTCTCAAGTTAATAATTATAAACTGGATTTAGTCGATTAAATGGACGAGATTTACAATGATCACACGGATTTATTGTTTGAAACATATGTGAAACAACATGAGATACAAAATCAAATCCCAACATGTGATAAGTCAGATGATAATCCATCTTTTACCAAATTAAGGATTTTTAAATAAAAACTTTTAAAATTGAAATTGACAATCCTAACGAAGTTGTTGAAAAAACAGTAATTAAGTTAGATTTCAGTTCTTTTGAGGGTGAGAAACTCGATTTAAAATTCGATCTTCCTTTTTTCGATTTTGAAAATTTGAATACAACGACTTTGGATTTTGAACACGATATATGCAATGAAGTTGTGAATAAATCAACTAAGGAAGACGAATTTTTTTGGACTTTACGAAGATGAGTCGTTGAATTCCAAAAGGGGAGATTTAAATCACCATTTTGACTTTGAAATCAATAATTCTGAAGAAGTTTTCAACGAAAAGTTTGAACTTCAATTTGGTGAAAATAAATTTGAACTTCAACTAATTGTTCTATCAACCTCGAAAATCATCGAAAATAAAACAGCTCGTACGATTTTTGGTAACATGACATTCGTTTTTCCAAATCGACATTCAACTTTGAAATCTTTTATGGTTTGGTTTTCCGAGCTTAAGCTGTGTCTCACATACTTAACGAGCCAAATGAATTGGTCCTTAGAAGACCGATTCATTTACTTTTTGACGATGTACTTTTTGATGTTGTGTAAATAATTACCTTTTCATTTTCTTGTAAATATAGGTCATATTTTATTTTTATTTTATTTTTCTCCTTTCACTTGGATTGACTGTGGGGCACAGTCAAAATCAAGTGTAGGGAATGACTCATCTTCATTTCTAATTTTTCATGGTTTATTTTTTGCATTTTCTTCCAAAAACACAAAAAAGATAAAAAAAAACCCTATTTTTTTCTTTTTAGCATTTGGATTTATTTTTAAAGAAACACTTTAGGAAAAATAAAGGATTTTGGTTATTAAATAGAAATTTTTGAAAATTTATTTGTCTCAACAAAAACAAATATTAAATGAGATAATTATGGTTTAACTAGTATATAAGAAGGTTCATAGGTGATAATTATGAAGTATATCCTAATTGAAAATATTTGTTTTAAAAAGTGGTAAATTTAAAGTAAATGATACAACAATTTTTATCTTTTAAGTTAAATGGTGCTAAGATGATTTTACAAAACTATCTCTTAAAAAAAGAACAAAAAACAAAACAAAAATATTTCTTATATATATATATTATTAACGCTTAGAGTTATGTGTTCACTCTCCATGCTTTGTACCCTTCTCACGTAAGCCCGAAAGGCAGTGCACGATCGGCGTATCTGGCCTTAGTTTACCTGAGTTAGGTGTATGTATTTTTTTTTTTAATAACGCCTACAGTCGATAGGTGAACACACTTGTGTGTTCGCTCGCCACGCTTTGTATTGCCCTCACGTAAGCCTAAAAGGTAATGCATGCCTAATATATCTAGCCTCATTTTTGAGTTAGGTATATATAAATATTGTTAATATCAATAAAATTTTCAAATAAGAGAGTGTGAGCAATTGAAATCCAAGAAGTATTTTGATTTAACTCGTTATTCAAAAGAAATAGAAATACCGCTTTGATAAACATTGATGATCAACTAAGGATCTATTTCATAGTTGCACTATGTAATCAACCAAAACAACTAGCTAAACTATAGTCTATTTGTTATGATAACTTAATTTTTATTGGAAAATTTGATAAGTAAATGACTTAAATTTTCTTGATAATGACCAAAACTTATATTAACTTATTCATGTTAATTTAACAGCAAATTCTTCATTTGTAAAAAAATTCAAAATTTTGCATTCATCTCATTGTAAATAAATCTTGCATTTGAATTTTGTCGGTAGTATCCGCTAAAAGCCCTTATGAGACAACACTCGTCCTACTAGGGACACCTAGAGATTTAACGGCTTATTGCATACGCTCAATGCAATCGTGCTCCCTATGAAAACGGATTTATCTTAGTTTTCGTTTATTCGAGGATGAATACAAAGATAAGTGTGGAGGTATTTGATGTGCACGTAAATAT
Organism: Allium cepa; assembly: GCA_030765085.1. Lineage (NCBI taxonomy): Eukaryota > Viridiplantae > Streptophyta > Magnoliopsida > Asparagales > Amaryllidaceae > Allium > Allium cepa. The sequence continues at coordinate 663,050,228 of CM060940.1, read as the reverse complement.
GCATGTTTTTACTTTCATATTTTATTGAATTAAATTGAATAAATGATCATATTGGGTGTTTTAACATGTCTAAACCAAAATTCAAATTATTTTCAAATCGTCACATATTCATCTTCGTGTAGGGGGAAAATGGTCATTTTTATACATATGTTAATTTGAGAAAATTTACTTGGAAAGTTAATACTATTTTGTATGAATTTGGGTTCAAATGGAAGAAGGTTTCATGAAGAAATATGCATGCACAAGAGAATACAAATGATTGAAGGTTTCAAACTCATGAACATGGAGGATCCACTTACCCACTTATCTTGATCTACCATTAGGAGCTAATGCACATGCTAAAAGACTACTTAAGTTACATGCACACTTAATGGATGATTATTTGATGCAAATGATAACTTGGTGGCCACACTTCCTAGAGGGGTAATTTGGGTAGTTCCCAAAAATAACATTCGGGTTTTAAAACATGTATAAATACCCCATATGTTCATGTAACCTTCCTCTTCTTCTTAGCCTCTTTAGTTTAGTTTAGGATCAAAAATAAACAAAGTTCTGTTTTCTTTCTTTTCATGGATACTTAGCCATTTCCTTTCATGTAATTTTTTTATATGCAATTTTAGTTCATTGTCTTTTATTTACGTGCTTCTTCCTTTCATGTTAATAGTGTAGATATTTACTTCATGCAAGTAGCTTAGCTTTTACTTAGTTTGCTCTCTTTTTCCTTTTGTTTTTGTTTCATGTTGAGCTCTATATTTGTTGATATGATAACAAATATGAAAGGCTAAACCCATTCAATTTAAGGGTAATGAAGCTCTCTAATTATGTAGATTAAACATAACTTGCTAATTATTGATCTCTTTTTATGCTTAATGGAATTAGTGGATGTGGTTAAATCTTGTTATTTAGTTTTGAATTTGATAGCTTATGTTGTTGACATCAAATAGGCTATGCTTAAACAAATAAACAAAAATTACCTCTTCGTCTATATATGATTATTGTGATGAAGTGAATGTTGAAATCAAAATTTGATGGTCTATATTTCTAATCAATAGTTAATAGGTCATGCTTAAAATAGATTTTATTTTCAATTTCATTGTCATTTTTATGAGAGTTAAAAAGTGATTTAGTGGGTGTGTTATAGCTTGATTGCTTATGTTGAGCCAATTAGTTGCACAAATATGCCATATTTATGATAAAACATCAATTAAACTCACTATTGACGAAAAAAGAGAGATCATAATTTCATGTTGTGTTGACATATGTGATTTAGAGAGTGGATTTATCCCTAAATTACATTCTACTCTCATATTTATATCCGTTCTAGCTTTTGTTAGTTTTACATTTTTTCTAGCTAAACAACACTTTCAAAGTCTTGGTTTAATTGATTGAATAGAATTTTAAAATATATCAATTCTCAGTGGATCAACCCGTACTCGTCACATACTAAAATTTGTATGCAGTGTGCTTGCAGCTATTTTTAATATAAATTCGATCGACTATTTTCCAATCCGATGGACATTTAGTCTGTCCGAACAAATGCAAATTGCAAGTTTTCCTTATTTTATAAACATAAAATTTCAAGCGTAAATCATTTGTACATATTGTTGACAAGGAAATGAAATTTTGAATAGGGTAGTTAACCCTAAGTATATGACTCATATGTTAAATGCGACTGGTATGGGGTCGTGCACTATTCTATAGTTAATAGCCCATAGCTAATATAAGTCCAAAATTCTAGTATGTAGGGATTTGTCACAGATGGGACTAAAATAATGTAACACACACAAGGGAATATATAGAGTAAAGATAGGTTATTGGTGAGCTGCAAAATCATTAGGATCAGTACACCTTAGATGAAGATAGTTAAGGGTGGATAGCCCAGTATTGAGTATAACAGAAGTTAGAATGTTTATTATATTTGGTAGGATAGAGTCTGCCAGTGGTTAATAGTTAGCCAGATAAAACTATGGTGTGGACAGACAGTCCATTGATAACTAGATTTATATGCATATATGTTGTTGCTATTATTGTTGTAATTAGTTTGGTTGTAGGTTTCTGATTTGCAAAAGATATGATTTGACAAAAATATTAGTGAGGGAAAACCCGTTCTGCTAAGCGGCATGGTCAACCGAGATGTGTATTTACACTAGGTTTTATGTCTGACTCAAAGTTTATGTTTTCTTAAACTCTCGGGTGCTCAAAATTAAATTTGAGTAGACTGAGAGTTAAGGACTTTTCAGGTTTAGTAGGTTGGATGAATAAGCTTCCGAAGACGTGTAGGAGGCAAAGCTAGCTATGTAGGAACTATTTAGTATTATTTCTGCTGTGATGTATTTATGACTGATATGTCTATCCAGTACCCTGATCATCCAAGGAGGCATCTTCATATTTCTCTCTTAGCCTAATTTGTAATAATTATATTTGATTGAAACCTGGGAAACTTGTTTGGGATTATGTGCTTCTGATATTATGGATACCATTACCGTATTTTTTCATTGGAAGTAGTACTACAGATGACTGCAGCATGTGTATCGCATAGCTTCGGGCCTCAAAGTAGGGGATGTTACAACTTGGTATCAAAGCATTTGCATATGAATACTTAAAAGAAATATTAAACTTAAAATGATTTTTGAAACATATTCCTAAGGAATTGGAGAAAAGATTGGGGTATGGGATAATGCAATAGTAACGTACTTGTACTTGCTATATATAAGTATATACTGTATCTCTTTTTCTCCCATCTCTCATAGGCTATTCTTCTCTATCTTACAAAGGCTCGAATGTAGATTTTAAGGAAGTAAGATATGGATGCTATGAATGGAAGAGTCAATATTGGCGGAGGAAGCACCACAACCAATGGAAATGCCAGACCAAACACTAGAAGTAATCCGGGTCGGGCACAAACTACTAATATGGGTGTTGGAGCGCCACAAGTTGATATGGGAGCTATGTAATAGTTCTTCGTCAATGGCATGCAAGCTACAGACGCTACAAGATTAGTTGAAGGAAATGCTGGAGAAGGAAATCAATAAGCTCCGGTGGTCAATAATTTTACAGTACTAAGCAGAGATTATGCTAGGCTTGGAGGAAAGCCGTTTATCGAGACTGAGAACGCAATTAAAGTGGAGAATTGGTTGCTTCATTGCGAAAGGATATTTGTTGATTTGGGACTCGACGATGAGCAAAAAAGCAGAATGGCATCTAGATAGTTGCAAGGGGTAGAACTGTATCGGTGGAACAGTGTTACTGTAGGAGTATATGAAGTGCCCTTGACTTGCGCAAAGTTCAGAAAGAGATTTGAGGAAAGGTTTATGTCGGAGATTGCAAAGTTAACTTTGCTCAGGGAATTTGCTGAGTTGGTGTAGAGAGACATGACAGTGCTGGAGTATGCTACCAGATTTGATGAGCTATCGAGATACGTATATGCTACGGTTGATGCGGTTATCAAAAGGAATGAGAAGTTCATCTGTAGATTAAGACTCAAGCTTGCTAAAGTAACTTGACCACATATTAGGGATCCGTGTGATATGATTATTGTGATGACTTTGAGACATGAGAAGATGCTTGCTCTCTTTGATGATAACAAAGCAGTGAAAACTCAAGGTGGGTAGAGCCAAAAGAGAAAGTTTTCCCATAATAAAGGCGCTCAAAAAGGAGGAGCAACCAAAAAAGGGAAAGCCAATGTAGTCTGCTACAAGTGTGATAAGAAGGGACACTATGCTCATGAATGCCGGATAGGCAAAGAAATAAAGGCTGCTGACAAGTGTTAAAATGCTTCAACTGCGATTAGATTGGACATTATATGAACCAGTATAAGGTACCGGCCAAGGATGGAAAGGATAAGGTGTTTGTAGTGGAAGCAGCTACCTCAAGACCAACAGAAGAGGAGAAAGGAAAAGCTATTTTGGGAGGTACGGTTTTGATTTGTGGTGTATCAGTTAGAGTTCTATTTGATACTAGTGCATCGTACTCTTTTATATCTCATAATTTGGTAGAAAAGCTTAACCCAGAACCCTCATACTTAGTTACTTCTTAAGGTTTGCGAATCCGATAGGAGGGTATGTGACTCTTTGGATGTGATGACACCACCTAGAGTTTGAATTATTAGATTATGTATTTGCTTGCAGTTTGCATGTATTTGATTTCATACGGTTCAAAATTATTTTGGGTATGAATTGGTTAAGTAAGTATAGTGCTAGAATATTTTGCTATGATAGGAAAATATCACTTAAACGCCCTAGTCATAGTAATTGGATTATATACTCCATATAAAACCCTAGCTATGAGGTCAATTCTTTTTTGGGTGTTATGGAGATAGAAGAGGAGTTGAACCAAGTTTCCATTGTAAGAGAATTCACATATGTATTTGCCCCCGTGACGGACTACTACCAAAATGAGCCATTGAGTTTTGAATAGGTTTAGTACCAGGAGTAGAGCCTGTGAGTAGGCCGCCAAGTAAAATGACACCTACCGAGATAAAGGAGTTAAAGGTGCAATTGGTGGATCTAGAAGGTTAGAATTTTATCAGTCCAAGTAGTTCACCTTAGGACGCAACCGAAGTGTTTGCAAGGAAACCGAACGGATCGCTGTAGTTATTGATTATCGTAAGCTAAATGAGAAAGCGATAAAGAATCGATATATGTTACCTAGGATTGATGGTTGAGTGGAGCCAAATTATTTTCATAGTTGGATTTGGCAATAGGGTTCCATCAACTTAGAGAAGCGGAGGATAATATTCCTTTAACGATGTTTAGGACCAGATATGGATCGTATGAATAGTTAGTTATGCCATTCGGGTTAACTAATGTGCCAGCATTCTTCATGGGCTTAATGAAAAGAATCTTCCAAGAAGATTTGGATAGATTCCTGTTAGTATTCATAGATGACATTTTGATACACTCTAAGTATGAAATAGATCACGAAGTTCATCTTAGAGTGGTGATTGAGACGCTGAGGCAGCATCAACTGAAACAAAATTTTCAAAGTGTCACTTTTAGAAGAAGGAAGTGAAATTTATTGGTTATGTAGTATTAGAGAAACTGTTGTCAGTAGATCCAGCTAAGATCGAGGCAGTTAATAATTGGAAGAGGCCCGAGATAGTGACCGAGATAAAGAGTTTTCTTGGATATGCTGGTTATTATGGGAGATTCATTAAGGATTTTTCGCAGATAGCCGTATCGATGACCAAGCTAATTTGGAAATATGTGAAGTTTGTCTGGACTGATTAGTATGAGGAGGCATTCTGGAAACTGAAACATTTATTGACTAATGTACCTTTGTTAGTTGTTTCATAGGGGAATCATGACTTAATTGTGTACACAGACACATGTGGAACGGGTTTAGGAGCTATATTAATGCAGAGGGGTAAAGTGACTGCTTATGCTTCTCGACAGCTCATACCGCATAAGGTTAGATATCCAACTCATGATTTGGAATTAGCTGTGGTAATTTTTGCATTGAAGGTGTGGGACATCATCTGTTGGGAGAGTGATTCAAGTTGTTTACGGATCATAAGTCACTAAGATATTTATTCTCTTAAAAGGAGTTGAATATGAGATCGCAGAGGCAGTTGAATTTTTAACCGCTTATGATTTTGGTATTGAATATGCGTCGGGAAAAGGAATAAGGTGGTAGATGCACTCAGCGGAAAATACTAGAATGCAATATTAGCAATGATAGCGAAGTGGAATGGCTTAGAAGCATTGACAACTAGCGGAATACAATGAAGATCTAAGGCTAGTTCTTGTCGAGGAATCGCCATGTTATCATGTTTATAAGTACGACCGATGATGATCAAAAGGATTTCTTATAAACAAGAGGAGGATCTCTTATTAGCTGAACGGATCAGAAAGTTAAGGAATGGAACAGATAGCGATGACCTGAAAGATTTCAATCTGGACCAGAAGGGGTGGTTGAGGAACAAAGGACGACTATGTGTTCCGAACGTTGGAAACATTAGGATGGAAGTTCATAGGGAATGCCTTCCTTCGAAGTTTACTATTCATCTAGGAGGAACTAAAATGTATCAGGACATGAAAAAGAGTTTATTCTGGAAAGATATGAAGAGAGATGTAGGCTTATGGGCGAGGCAGTGTTTAAACTGTTAATAAGTGAAGGCCGAACATCAGAAGCCGAGCTGGTTGATTCAAACTTTGGAGATACTAGTTTGGAAATGGGATCCAATATCCATGTCTTTTATAAACGGGTTGCCAAGGTCGAATCAAGGAAATGAAAGAATATAGGTCCTAGTGGATAGGTCGACTAAGAGTGCCGTTTCATTCCAGTCAAGTAAACCAGGATGGCACATGTTTTAGCTAAATTGTTTACGAAGAACATAGTTAGACTACATGGAATTCCTAGTAGTATAGTAAGTGATAGAGATCCTTATTTACTAGCGATTTTTGGAAGAGTCTACAGGAGACATTAGACACAAAGCTCAAGATGAGTACCGCTTACCATCTGTAGACAGATGGGAAAACGAAGAGAGTTAACAAAGCCTTAGAGGATTTGTTAAAAGCTTATGCGCTAGATTTCGAAGGATCATGGAAAGACCATGTCGAGTTTTCGTATAACAATAGTTATCAAACTAGTATATGGATGTCATAGTTCGAAGCTTTATATGGAAGGCCGTGCAAATCTCCCGTTCATTGGTTAAAATCTGAGGATAGACTAATTCTTGGACCAGACTTGGTTAAAGAAGTTGCAGAAAAGATTAAGTTAATTCAAGCAAGGATGAAAGAAGCTCAGTCTAGGCAGAAAAATTATGCTGATAAAAAATGGAAAGAGTTAGAGTTCTCAGTACAAGATCATGCTTTCATCAAAGTGTCACCGATGAAAGGTGTGATCATATTTGGAAAATTAGGAAAATTGGCACTAAGGTTCGTTTGGCCATTTCATTTTATAGAAAGGACTAAAAACTCGCGTATAGAGTAGAGTTATCAAGTAGTTTGAAAGGAGTCCACAGTGTTTTCCATATTTTTCACCTAAAGAAGTGTATTCAAGATACAGAGACTATATTACACCAACCGTGTTAGATGATTTAATAATGGAATCAGATATGACCAAGTTAGAAAACCAATTCGTAAAGTTGCAACAGATAAGAAGAAACTAAAGAATAAGACAGTCAGATTAGTCAAAGTCCAATGGAGTGACGACGAGAGAGACTATGCTTGGAAAACTTAGAGTAGGATTAGAGATACTTATCCTGACTTATTTCATGGTATGTTTTACCTTCATGTTTAATTATAGTGAGTATCTTATCGTAATTTTGAGGACGAAATTCTTTAAGGAGGGGAGTCTATAATGACCTTAATTTTTGACTAACATTATTTAGAACGTTTGATTAGATAAATTAAATGAAATATTGTAAATAGTTAAGGGATTGAGATTTGTTAATTTAGAAGGAGCCATGCCTTGATGAATGTATAAGCAAAAGAAAATTTAAAATAAGTAAGTATGAGGAATATGGTAAGGATAAAATGGGAATATCCTTCATTTAATAACACAAACCCTTCTATTCTTTATTCCTAATTCATTTTAACATTCACAAGCAAAACTAAATAACCTATAAAGCTCGGCCGACCACCATTAAGGAGATCCAAGAAGAAGAGAAGCTAGGATTCAACTAGAAAGCTTAAGAAAATCAATCATTCGCAAATCTCAGCCTTCTTAACACCAAGCCAAGGTGAATTATTAACTTGCATCTCACTTTTGATTTCAATTTCGGTTTCCAGTGAGATCCGAATTAATGTTGCAAGTTACATGCCATGTTGTGTTTATTTAAATATATATACGCACACCCACACACACACACGCTTGTCGATGATTTATATTGTTTCATATAGATTTACGATAAGTTTGGATTGGAAAAACTATTAAATGACACCCATATGATTTGCGTTTTTGAGATACAATCAAAAACATTATTTTAGAAGTGGGGTTTCAAGTTTCATAATTTTCCACGTAATTGGTTTATTATGAATTTTCTACGAGAGAAAAATAGTTAATATTGAGTTTAAATTATTTAAGGCAATTATATGTGATTTTGGGTCTAAAATTTATATATGTAAGAAAACATACTAAAAGTGAATTATTGAGATTTCTAGGGAATTTCCTAATGTATCTTACTATGGTTATAAAATTATTTAAGTTTAGGGACTTAAATGTTTTACATGCTTTGTTAAAGAGGAGGGCTTATTTGTTAAAAAAGGTTAATTGTAAATTTTGAATTCTGAAAACATTTTAGACAAGAATTTTGATAAATAGCAAAAAACCAATCATATTTTGACAAATTGGGCAAGTTTGGTAAAAAGAAGTTACTTTGAAAGGCATAAAATCAGTTTGTTATGAATTACAACTTTGCCGCTTCCTTTGCTTGCTTCTGTCACCATGCCCAGATAGACCTTTCACGCCTATTAGAAACCAATGCACATGATCTCAAACAATTGGTATGTAGTGTATTGGAGTAAGGAGAAGGAATGATGATGTCGAAGGCATGCTTTCGAGGGGTTGAAGCCACTCTAATTGGCTTTTGAATTAACCATCTATCTTTGTTTAAAAGGAGGCTTTCGAACAAGTTGTCACTTGCCTTTGTTTTTAGAAAGGAGCTTTCGAAAGATTTGCCACTTACTTTTGTTTTAAAATAAGCTTTCGAAAGGATAGCTGCTTCAACCATATTGCCGCATTCATACCGTTCGAATTACAATGTAATTGAAAGTGGTTTTTTTTCCTTTTAACTTTGAAGACACCTTCTCAATTCTTTCGAAAGGGTCATATAGCCGCTTTCAAATGGTTTCGGAGGCAATGGTTTTGAAAGGTTGTGGGTTTCGAAACTATCCTCTTTCTTTTATTTGGGATTAGTGCTTTCGAAAGTAACGTTTTCATCTCTGTTCTTTATGACCCTTTAGTTATATCAAAGGTTAAACCCAATGGTTTTTAGGATTAATTTTAAGTGATTCCGAAGCAATGTTTCCACAAACCCTTACTTGAACCAAATTCTTTCAGAAGGTATGTCATATGTGTTTCGAAGGGGAAGTCCCTAATGCTTTCAAAAGATATATTTTATGTGTTCCGAAAGGTTTAATTTCAAGTGTTTTGAAAGGAAGGTTTCAAATGCTTTCGAAAGACAATTTAAAAGGTTTCAAAAGGGGATGTCTAAGGTTTTATACAATGGTTTCGAAAGGGACGCTTTCAATTATTTTGAAAAGAGAATGTTTAAAGGTTTTAAGCAAAGGTTTCGAAGGTATTGTTTTTTCCTTATAGCCTGAAGTTTTCTAAGTTTGAAAGAGGCTTAAACTTATTTGAAGGGATAGGTAATCCCATTGTTAGATTTCATCAACATTGTTTTGTGTAGAGCATATATCATGACATAAGTATTTTGAGTGAAGCAAAGAGTATGATTTCCTTGTTTTATAAAGATATGATTTCAAGGGTAAATCATTTGTAAAGATTGTTAACAAGGAAATGAAATTTGAATATGGTAGTCAAACCTAAGTATATGAATCAGATATTAGAAGCCTAGATGGGACAGGTATGGGGTCGCGCCTTATACTTTAGCTAATAGCCCCTAGCTAATATAAGTCCAGAATTCATGTGTAGTGCTTTGTCACAGATGAGACTAAAATAATGTAACACATAGAATGGAATATACAAAGTAAAGACAGGTTATTGGTAAGTCCGCAAAACGATTAAGATCAGTAGACCCTAGAAAAAAATAGTAAAGGCAGATAGCCCAGTATTGAGTCTAATAGAAGTTAGAATGTTTATTATGTCTGGTAAATCCAAGTTATCCAATGGTTAATAGTTAGCCAGATAAAACTTCGGTGTGGACAGATAGCCCATTGATTGCCTAATTTATATGCATATATGTTATTGCTATCATTATTATAATCAGTTTGATTGTAGGTTTTTGATTTGCAAAAGATATGATTTTTAAAGGATATTAGTGAGGGAAAACCTGTTTCTCTAAGCAATGTGGTCTCACTTAATATCAGAAAACTGAGAGGTAATAGAACTATTCACACTGAGCTTTATGTCTGACTCAAAGTTTATGTTTTTCCCTTAAACTTTCGGGTGCTCAAAATTAAATTTGAGTAGATTGAGAGTAAAGGACTTTTCAAGTTTATGTTTGACTCGAAGGTTGTGTTTTTAAGTTTTGTAAGTTGGACGAATAAGCTTCCGAAGAAGTGCAGGAGGCAAAGCCAGCTACGTTGGAGCTATTTAATATTATTTCTGCTATGATGTATTTATGACTGATATATCTATCTGGTACTCTGATCATCCAAGTGGCATCTTCAAATGTTGCTCTTGGTGTAGTTTGTAATAATTACATTTGATCAAAACTCGAGAATCGTTTTGGGATTATGTAATTGAATAAAAAATATTGAATTGAAATGTATCAGAAAAACTTTTTTTTGAAATCTATATTGATTTTATTTCATGTTCGTGTGCTTCTGATATTATGAATACCATTAACATTACCATATTTTCTCACCAGAAGTTAATACTATAGATGATAGCAGCATGTGTAGCGCTTGGCTTTGAGCCTCAAAGTAGAGGACATAAAGCATAATACCCTAGGTCAGATAACAGTCTGGTGTGAGCGGTAGAAATTTCAAATACTATAATGGTAATAAACTAGAGTAAATGGTATGGAAAATCATACCTGATTTTTCCTTGCTTCCACAGAGTTAGCACATATAAAAAATATTCATAATTCTATGATAGTCATCATAGGTTTGCTATATATCAAGGTACTAAGGGTGTCTAGGTATCTGCATCGGTAGTATCTACATCGTGTGACATCCCTAAGGTGATAAAACGATCGAGCATCCATCATCCATCCTCACATTTACTCACTTAGTACGTTGGATATATGATGCTCGTATGACCATATCGCAATATTCAAGGACTACTAAACGTCCTTGGTTTCTCGGAAATTGAATCCATGCTACTCAGTCGGCCAGGAACTAGACTATCATTACATCAGTCTGGGGTAAGTAGATCAAAACATCGTGTGATCTAGGGCAAAATCATCGCAAAAACAAGTGAGCGTTCTCGCATACTCCTGCTTTACGAGTGCACATCGAAACACTATGAATATCAATGACCCCTTTACATAAGTCATCCATACCAGAGCTCATCCTGGAATTTTTCTTACGACCCCCGTATGAAGTCATTGTGGTTGGGAACTATTCTAAACAGCCATCATCAATCATAGATCGTTATCGTGCATTTTGTAACCTTCCTTCAACGGTTCCTTCAATCCGACTACTTTTCATCCCCAAGCATCGCTATCCATCATCAAATGACCACAACTTAAGCATACGAATTCTAAATGACCTAAATCCCGGAAAGTAATCTTATGCGGTCTTCCTTGTTACCCCACATTGATCTCATCAAGTTTGGCACAAAACCCATGGATAAGTACCAATTCATGACAACCGAACCATCCTCACCAATCCATGGTCACCGAACCATCGCTAACGATCCCACACTTCGCACATGAGCTTCTACACACCTCCCCATGCTCCTCAAAGGACCGCACCATAATTGGGTCAATACCCAAGGGTCGGTACTGATCCATGGGAACCGACCCTACACTTCATATTTACCCTCCAGCATGCTTCCCCATAAATTGCAAGTCAAATGGGATAACCCCCGTGGATCGGTACCGATCCGTGGGGTTGAACCATACTTAGCCAAATTCATACGAACTTGGCTCTACTTCGTTCCCACGCGCTGATCCATACACAAGCCACTCTACCGATCCCTGCCTATGAATCTCACCAATCCATACATTGAAGCCTCAACCATCCATCTCTTCCAACAACTACTAATCCATCCACAGCCCAAGCATATTAAGTGGAAATGATAAAAAACTTAGAACATCGCATCATGGGGCCTTCCTTGCCACCTTATATCGATCATGCCTCCATTGGGTGAAATATCATAAATCAGTACTGATCCATGATGCAGAATCCAGAATTTACCAAAAATTATATTCTTATTCGATCATCATTTTCGACCATTCAAACATGACAAAAGCAAGTTATAAATACATATAACATTCAGTACTAAACACATAGCCAAACCTTCTCAAATCAAGACCTCAATCTAAAGTGAAGATTTGAGATCCAGAAGAACATGGTTAAGGATCCATAAGAACTCATTTTCTCAAATCAAATCCAAATCATCTAAAATTCACATATATGGTGTAATATTCTCTAAAAATATTTTTGGTATTTTAAAACATCATCCAGGGTGTAAAATGGCCTAATTAGTTAGCAAGAGATCTAATTACTTACTTTAATCCAAAGAAAAACCTAAACCACCAAATGAACAATAGAAGGCATGAAATCCAAAAATCCAAAGGCTCCTCCAACAGAAAATCTCTAATCCCAAGTGCTAATCACGCTAATATCCTCTTAATGATGTAATTTGATTAATTAAAGTAGGTTTAGGGGTTGCTTTTTGGTTAATGGAGGTTATTGGAGGTTTTTCACTATTTTTAAGAGTTGTAAAATGATAGGGATGGGGTCCCATTAGCCTTCATTTACCCCCACAACCAAAATGGGTTATTGGCCTCATAGCTAATAACCGTAATTATCCACTTAAGCTGCTCAAAATTAAAGAAAACTATAAACAACCATAACTCTCAAACAGTTAGTCTGTTTTCTTAATATAGGCACTATATAGAAAGGGAATCATCATCTAAATCCAATGGAAGTTATTTCAGACTCTAGCTCTGCTCCTACCAAAAGTTATAGACTATACAAGATTTACACGTTGAAAGTGGTCATATTGAAATCCACCAAAAAATCGTGGATGTGGGAATGTCCCTAAGAGTCATTTCCCAAAATATTAGAACCATACGACTTCGTATGAAAGTAATATGAATATTCTACGATCCTCCGATGCGTAGAATATGGGTCATTACATCTATTTTGGTTCAAGATGGCATATTATTATTCGCACTAGACTTTTTGTCTGAGTCGAAGTTTTTGTTTTTCCCCTAAACTCTCGGGTAGTCATTTTGAGTAGGTCGAAAGTAGGGATTTTTAGGTTAGGCAAATAGGATTTCGTAGACATATATAAGGCAAGCTAGCTAATATTAGAAATTTATTTCCGCTGTGTTGTTTTAAGTCTATACTACGTTTGAATGGACGTAATGATAGAATTTATAACGGTCAAGTAGTTAGACTCCACTCAGCAGTAGGGGCATCTTCATATATCACTCTTGGAATATATTTTTGACTATTATAATTTCCTTAAATGAGGAATCAATGGGATTATGTAATGAATATAAAAGTAATTAATGAATTTTTTTTTTGAAAATTTCTTTATTCATATGCACATGAGTTTATAAATATAATTAACTTATCTTATTTTTCACCGAAAAATACTACCGTTGATGACTACAGCTTCAGTAGCACTTATTTTCAAGCCTCAAAATAAGGGATGCTATATAATGATAGCATCGAAGTCAGCACTGTTAGTCCTATTCCAGGAATGAGCAATGATATACTGCTCGACCCACTAAATGGATTCACAAACGTAGGTCAAATTTCTCATGATCAGAATAAGCTTCAAGCTTGGATGGATGCTCAAGAAAATATAAATGCAGTCCAGGTAACCTATTTGTAGTGAATAGGACCCCATCCAGCCTATAGACCCTAGTATTTTTAACAATAAGCATTACACTTGTGAGAGGGTTGTGTTGGAAACCCCTTTTAAGACTGCTCTCATTCGCAAAAGGAGTGTGCATGCCATGCACACTTAGGAATTCGCCTAAGAAATCTACATGCACTAACCTATCTCACCAAGGAATTTATGATGCTCATCGCTTCCCTTTCCATGAAAGGTTCCTTTGAATAATTTCAAGTAGAAATTGAAGGACACGATTTACACTTTGGCTACCTTAGCGGTTAAGAGAAAGCAAGGAACAACAAGAATAGTGAACTATTTGTCCACTCTCGACCGACCCAGGAAATCCCAAGACGTTGCTCTCACAAGAGGCAGAGTGGCTACTTTAGATTTCCTTATAATCATCAAAATAGAAGGTTGCCTTCCCTATTTTCAACATTTGCTTGCTATATCCATACCAACATCATAGATCCCCTCTCTTGTAAGGCATTGGAGGAGGACCTCCCTTACAAGAGCATCACTTACCTAAAAGCGGTGGTGACCCTCAGAGTGGAAATGGCATCACTTATATAGAGGATGCTTTGAATCCAAAATAGAGATCAAAGTGGCAAAGGACTTTCCATCTATGAGAATGAAGAGTTGTTCTTAGAAGAAATACTAAGAACTTGCATACACAAGATGTATACCCCGCCTCCTATTAAGAAGTACAACTGAAGCACTTCCCTTTCGACCATATTGCGACCTTCAACTCCATTACCCGAGCTAGCCAACACTCCAACAATGCCAATGCCACTTGTTCCTCTCCAATCTGAGCGAACCAGAATCCCTTTGGTTCTTGCATCTACATGTAGAAAGTTTCCACTTCTAGGCCCGACTATGCACTGACTTTAAAACCCAATTTTTTTCTTGGAAAACATTTATACCTCGCAACATATGGAAAGTCCCGACTAATTCGCTTCGATCATATGTCAACTGCATCATTGAGGAGTCGACCTAGGGAAGGGAGTGGACGAGAATAGTCTGGTAGTGGCCCTAAGCAGCCTGCCTCATCCTTAATAGACTTCTTCCAAAACCAATGATATCATGCGGGTAGAAGAAGCCGACTTATTTGATAGCAACGAGTGTTGGATTTTGCTTATGTTGGATAGCGGAAGAAATAGGCAAATTCAGAAAAATCCTTATTTGGAATCGAATAAACTATGAAATATATTAACAAGCATTGGATCTAATCTATCTACTTAAGTAAATCATATTTTACATAAAATATTTTTATATGTAATGATTAAATTTAATCATTGGTTATTATGAATATATCATATATATTCATAACGTGATATGGCAGAGTAATGATGTATAAACATGTATACAACTATATGTATATACACATAGATATTGGAATTTATATCTATTGTATATACATATATATTATACTCAAATATGCATAAGATAATTTCGTATTCCTAAAAATAGATATATGTTTGAGTATACTATAATATGCGTATACAGTTTGTACACGGATATTTATAGTACCTTACACACACACACACACACACACACACACACATATATATATATATATATATATATATGGTTTTGACATATATAAATTGTGTATTGACTTCTATTTAGTTATGGATAGTTTGAAAATAAATCTATATATCAAATTAGATATCTTAAAGTTTATGTAAATATTTAGCAACTGGATAAAAAAGGAAATTGTCTACTACCTTTCTCATCTGTAGTCTTCTAATTAAACAAGATTTAATCTTTTAGGATGAAAAGGAAAATGATTTCTCAAATATTCATAAAAAACTAATTTAACACTAACCTCCTTAGATTGAAAACATTATACAAAATTTATAAACCAAATCACCTTTTAAAAAATGTTACAACTAAAATTATTCTAATATTGAAATTCCAACCTTTATCAAATATGAACTAAAAAAATGATTCTAAACAGAATAAGGAATTAAATTGAACATGAAATGATTTAGATTTAAACACACACATACATGTGCATGTGTGCGTGCATGCGTGTGTATTCGCATAACATAACAAAACATATTATATTAAACCTGTATAAATGTTTGTATGTATTATGTATAAGTATATAAATAATGTTGACAAAATAAAATTTCTTTACAACTAGATCTGAATAAATTTGAATCCAATCTTACAAAATTATGACCAAATCCAAGCAACATTAATACACATGTACGTACCATCTTCATTTGTAGTTACAATAATTTATAATTTAAAAAACTCAAAGGTTACAAACAAAATTCAAATTAAAAATCATACAAACAACCATTTACCTTGCTAGATCTAACCCTCTGTGAGACCTTGATTTGTAAATTGACTCCTAGATATTCCTTGAATCACCACTCGATCTTGCTACATACGAATGAATCACTTTTATTTCGATATATTTAATGTTGTTTAGAGTGAAAATATTGTACATGGGAGAAATAGAAGAAAAGGTGGCGACCATGAAAGAGGAAGAAAATAGAGGAAAGATTGAATGAAGGAATTAATGAGGAAGATTTGTTTTATAGAGAGAATGAAAACCTTTCCCATTCTCTCTTTTAAAACCTTCCTCTTTAATTCCTTAGTTAATTCAAAATTAATATTTAGACAATTATTTTCTTTCTTATAGTCAAGCTTGATCCAGTCCCACATGGACCAAAAATTCCCAAGGCCTATTTACGTACATAAATATATTTAAAGCTTATTTACTCATATTTATAACTTTTGTATACAAATCAAAATAATTACTACTATCTCCCAAAACAATTCTAGAAGCTACCTCACTTGCTAATAACACACCAAACATCAAACACATTAATAATTCTTAAATATTAATCAATTTAATTAATTTATAGCATTTTATAAACCAATTAAGTTATGTGGATTTTTGAAGAATTCATAAGTATAGTTGTGAGACTCAAAGTTATGTATTCAATCAATGATTAGTATTGAAAAACTTCAAATATTAACTTTCATACGTCACCTTTGTTAGTAGTGTGCTAGTTTGACTAATTTCATTGCTTATAGATCTTTTCAGTAAAAAATCATATTTTATATTATCTTAAACAATACCCAAAGTGCAATAATTTTCACACTTTCTCTTCACTAACACTATATCACATTACATTTATGGAGTTAGTTATTTTTCAAAAAACCAATATTATCCAACTTGATTGGTCCATAAACAAAGTACTTGATCCAATAATAACATTTATTTTTAACCATTCTACTCTAATCAGAGATTTTCACTTTGAGTTGAATATAGTTGTCCATGATACTAACCTTATACAAACGAGGACGTGAATTCTTTACTGAATAGTGCTTCACTTCTAATGCTTATAGTCACTCGATAGATCATCATGCCATTATTTAACTATAATTAATGTCGAGTATCCACACTGAAGTTCCACGGTATCTTTAAGTTGAGGGAACTATGTAAAATAGTCACACTGAGATTTCATGCTTGACATAGTTATTATCAACTAACAATAAACTCTCGGATGAGTCATTTCATAATTTATCATATAACCGTAAGTATGTAACACCTTGATTTCCCTATCATTCTTGAGTCATACACTGCCCAACGATTGGAGAGTGGTATATAATTTGGTCTCAATAAATGTATCGATATCTTTTCTCGAAACATATTGACTAGGAATATTTTAAAAACATTATCTTATTTTATGATTAAATACTCATAATTACAATTATTTGCAACTACTATCACATAACATTTTATTTAAGGATTTTCTTATTAACTACTTTTAAATTAATTAAGTAATTATATCATAATGTAACAAAGTATATAACAGAAAACAAACACCTTTGTTATGAATAAGATTGACTATATAGTCATATATATATATGTAATAAATTACATAATTACCTTTGTGGTAGACCATCAACTCTTCCAACGAGAAGGGCAGAAGAGGTAATAAGGTCGGCTCGCATGGTGAGACCAACTGTTGGCAAAATGGTCGTTAGGGCACAGTAAAAAAGGCTCAAGGGAAGGCTATCAATTAACTCAAAGTATGAAAACTACACCTTGTTAACTCGCGACAGTATATATTGCCACTAGGTATCTCACCTTGTTACAAAGGCCTCCTTTCTGCCCTGCTTAAGTGAAAGGAGAACTCCACTATAATGGGTAATATTGCAAATTCCATAAACTTAAAAATCACTCCACTAATGGATGTTGCCATCTAAAAGATGAGATAGAGTGATTGATCCGTGAAGCTTTACTTGTACAATTCATTAGGATGTAGGTTGAATAAAAGGTTGAGCGTCATCTACCCGCTCGGTTCAATGAGGATGGGAACAATGTACCCGTCATCAACACTAAAATCCTAGTGATATACGGTGACCTGCATGTAGAAAGAAGTAGTAGAGGGGCCCAAGCCTGGTGTAGAAGGGAGATCACCCTAAAAATTAAATATATTCATTAGAGTTCGGAGCCAAGAGAGTGCTAAGGATGGAAGAAGATGAAGCGAACGTCACCATCACAACCAAAGACAAAAGGGGTATCGACTACCCTTACCATGATACCATGTTCATCTCAATCAACATAACTAAAACCAATTGGGTCTTCATTGACGATGGTAGTTCATCTAATGTCATGTTCGTGAATGTCTTTGAGTAAATATGATTCCATCAACCCTTACTCCTATGTTATGGCCATCTACGGCTTCGGTATGGTAATGATTATTCCTCTAGTTTTTAACTTGCATGTTGTCACCTTCAGTAAGGAACCTCACCCTACCAAAATAGAAGTAAACGATATGGTAGTAGATTGTCCATCTACTTATAAATTTTTTACAAGCAAGCCAGTAGTGGTCGATCTAGATATAGTAATGGTATATCAATAACTGACTATGAAGTTCCCTGACAAAGAAGTAGGACGCACATGTAGCAATTAACAGATGCTAGAGACTAGTACAACTTTTCTCTAAAACAAGCCAAGAAAGGAGCACCCATGTCCAATGAGAAGCGACAACCATTTATAACGACTAACCAAAGAGGACATGAGAGCATCCAATTATACCTACCCATGCCAAGGACCAGTTCAGTACATCATTGCATCAAGTTGAAGCATTAAAGATAGTGCATGAAATACTCACGGTTCCTATTAATGTTAAATTATTATAGCATGAAAAATCTGAGAGGATGCAAGAGCCAATCAACGCTTCTATCTGTGTTAGAAACATCAATCGAAGGGTAACATTCGAGAGAGTGCTCAAAATCCTCAAAGTTTTTACTTACGCTAGAACTTCATTCAAGCCATAACAAGTACTTCTTCTCATTACAGTGAGCTGACCCCTAAGAGAATGTGAGAACCCACCACTTGCGTTCATGCTGGGACCTAAAATATTGGGAATAAGATCTCCCTAAATAGCCCAAATAGGACCTAAGAGCTCTTAATCGATTTGTATGAGCTACCCCCTCCCCGTTGGAAAGTGAGAACAAGTAACATAATAGCATCTTCCCTCTTAATGTCGAAGGACTTATATGTTAGAGTCACCAGTAATAAACACTCCTACACTCATTCACATATGTCTGCCCCGGTCGAGTACCTCATCGAACACATGGTTTATTCCCTAGAAAATTTTGAATTAGAGCTTAACATGGGAAGAGATAATGAAGAGCCCTGGATCATTGCATGGGGGACATAGACTAAGATGACAATCTGACTATAAAACCTGAAATGATCATCATAAACAAAAACTCCGTAAGGTCATCAAAATTGGTAAAATACTCGATCCAATGGTAAGAGAAAACTTGATAGAATTTCTTAAGAAAAGCACGGATTTGTTAGCTTGGGAGCATGTGTGTAACAGCCCTGGTTTAGATTACTTGAAATTAAATTAAAATATAGTGTAAATGATAATAATACTAAAAATAGGAGATTTAGGGATTGGACCAAATAAGAACGAGAACATATATAATTGATTTTTCAAATTGAAAATGAATGCTTGGAAAATTTAAGTGTAATAATATTTCTATTATGAAATGAAAATGAGAAACTAAATTAATGGGAAAATGATGTATGAAATCATTTCATTTTCAAGTGAACTTTTATGACTTATTTTATCACTTTTAGAACATGGTAATGAATTTTATAAAAACATGTTTTATTTAGAGTTGTTATGATTTAAAAATAGTATACTATGACATAATGAGCTATCGTATTCGATATAATTAGGAACAATAAATATACCTTCGTTATTAAAAGATGAACTATGAATTTATTTCATTTGTTGCAAATAAAAATGTAACGAATGAACTAACATTGGTTTTATAAATTGATGCTAATCTACGAAATCAAAGTATTGTTGAAAACATTGTTTGTGAAGAGCATTTCTTTGTATTTAAAATAAAATAAAAATTTAAATTCTTTAGCTGCGTTATATTCAATCCTAGGCCCAATAGTATTAATTTAGATAGGTAAAATTGACAAAAAAAAGAGAAACGCATACGTTAGTTCTCATTTTTCACTTCAGACAGAAACTAGTAGTGACTCATTTTCTTCCTCATCAGACCTTAGGCTAGAACCACACCAATCTACCAATTTGAGTCAATTTGTTAATTATTAAAGCTAATAATTTTAGTAATCATCCCTGACCTTTGATACATCTCATAGAAGTCCTAAAATTTCAACTTTCTCCATGATTTTGAACTTGGTAACTTGGGTTATTCTGAGTTTGTTTAGGAACTGCTGCTATAAGATAGTTATAAAGGGCTCAAGCACATAAGCAGCAAGCATTTTCAAGTAAAGGGTAAAGCTCTAGCTCTCTATTTTGTTGAAACAAAGTGGGTCAACAACACCTTCTCTGATTTCAAGCTAGAGGAAATACGTAGAAAAAAAATGCCAATGCCAGCCAGCCAGCTAATGTAGTAAGAAATATAGAGGATACAAGCTCTTGGTTTCCATTGGAAATCCATAGCGCGTCGTGTTTCAAACAAGGAGAAATCACCATGGAAATCAATGATGCACAATAAGATAGTTAGGCGACCCTGCCCCTGAAATTTTTTTTGAGTGTGGAACTACTCAATAAACAGAAGGAAATCGAGAAAATCTTTTGCCAGTCACTCAAATACATAATTATGAATGGTATACTCTATTGGAAGGGTTACTCTACCCCACTCTTGCTCTACGTCACAAAAAAAGAAGCATATTAAGTCCTCAAAGAACTACATAAGGGATTCTACAGAAACCCTATTAGGGGAAGGACTATCCAAGAAGGCAGTTCGGCAAGGATATTACTGGCCGATGATGATCAAAGACTCCATGAATAATGTAAAGAAACATTATTGGTATCATCGGTTTGGTGAGATCCCTAGAGTATGTTCCGCCCTATTGATTTCTATGACATCCCCATCATTGTTCGACACATGGAGGATTGAACTAATTAGGGAGTTCCTTAATTCGATGGTAGGATAAAACATTGCATTGTCACCATCGACTACTTTCGACTACTTCTACAACTGCATAAAAGCAAAACTCCTCACTAGGGTCACCATGCCCAAAACCCACAACTCCACCATCAAGAACATCATTGCTACTTCCACCTCTCAAAAAATCATCACCAATAATCGAACCCAATTTGAAAGTTGTTAATTATTTGAATCTCACTAAAGAAATGAATCAAGAAATGCTTCTCCTCCATCGGCACCCTCAAGAAAATGGGCAAGTGGATGTGATGAACAAAGCCTTGAAATCAACCTTGATGTGGCACCTTACCAAAGAAAAAAAAAACTTCGTCGAGGACTTGTTTCTTGTATTCTAGTCATACATGACCTCAAGACAAATCTCAACTGGAAATTTTCTATTCTCACTAGCCTAGTAGTACGAAGTTTATCATAGAAGTAGATGACCTCTCTCCCAGATGACTCACACATAACATTAAAAATAATAAAGAATCATTCTGGCTAAGTCTCGACATTGTAGATGAGCGAAGAGAGGAAGCAGAGCTTTAGATGGAAGCTTATAAAAGAAAGGTTGTGGGGCATTACAAAATTAGGCTCAAACAAATGAACTACACCATAGGCTACTATGTCTTAAGATGTGTTTTATCTAATACCAAGAACCCTACTGGCAGGGTTCTAGGAGCAAATCGTGAAGGGTTGTATGTAGTTAGCGCTAAAGAGTTAGTGATATGCCTAGAGAAATTTATCCAATTTGTTATATAAACTGACTCTATTATAACATAATTTTTACCAAGTTATATTCCACTTTTAATTATATGAGCTTTGCTATATATTAAAATTTCCATGAATATTAGTCATCAAAGTACATCTTGTATTTACTTTTGCATAGCACTTCCCAACACATCAAACCAAAGGGTAAGTCTATATGCCAAAATATAAACAAGCGCCTAGAGGAATAATGACTCGACATGCCAAAAGCCAAGGGATTAGAACCTTAAGAAGGCATCAATTGAAAGTAATGCTAAGGCAAGGCTTTAGTGATGAAGATTCACTATAAAATATTCACGATTAATGATATAGATGGCCTAAAGTTCATACAATTCACATGGATTGCCATTTAGAAAAAAGATTTATGATGTCAGATTATCATTCTGTGTCAATTTGTAAGTAGCCAAATGGCTACATATATCCAAATCTCACCCTTACAAGTGGGCTAAATCGGCATTCGAAAAGGAAAGTCTCCACCAATGATGGCGTACATGATGCCTATAAATTGGAGTTGATATTAATGCATCAAGGATCTTTTTTGCAGCTGAATATTTAAAAATTAAGAAAATTGTATTTTCCTATGTTAGAGCTCAAATTAATACTCATTAGTAGAGGACTTGGTAGGAATAGCCTCTCGACTATATAGTAGAACTCTAAAGATGGAAAGGGAAGTAGATATAGATATTTTACTCCAAACCACTATAATTCTAGGTATCATTACTTTCAGTACCTTTACTTTTGACTTCATTTATTACTCTTAGTCTTGGGTTACTCAATACTTATTCCTTTCACTCAATTTAAGTTCACCCTTTGATTTTTATAGTGTTGGCTTGTGATGAAAAATTCAACCAACATCTTGGCATAAGAAGGAGGCACTAGAAGAATGGCTCGAACCTCCATTCCATAATTTCCCCTTCTTAGAAATGGACCATCTCTTTAAACAGTCATGTCTAACTTTAGCATCAAAAGCATTAGCGATGTATTTTGCTTGGAATTTCTTGTAAACCTTTAGATTCCGTTCATTGAAGAAGGCAACAATGATTGTCTCATCACTATGAAGATAAAGGAGGGGAATATGACTCAAAAATGGTCAAAACCATGAATGACAAAATTGGAGACCTGAGTGTTAAATTGATGACATATAAAGATCTTACTCAGTCTACTAAGAGGCCATTTCCTACAACTCTAACCAACAAACCCAGAGAGAAATTCAAGAAGGACAGCATCCTCACTCTGTTTAATGAAAGCTTGTCTAAGATCTCGTGAAGACTTATAAAAGATTTTCCTACTCAAATTACCCACCATCTAAAAGATAAAGTATGAAGGGTGAAAAATATTTCATCTATCATCTCACAAATGACATAAGACTGACAAATGCCGAGAATTATTCAATGCCAACCAGAAAAGCCATCTGGCGATTGAGGAGCTTTCTATAGGGACATAATAACCAAATTTCAAAATATTAGGGTGAACCATCAGTAATTATGGAGCTCAAAGCAAGGCATCTTCGATTGAGAATTATCCCTTGATCCCGCAGGTGTTGTGAGGGCACTGGAGTTTACATCCTATAAGCGTCATAGAAAAACAAACTTGACGTGAAGTTGATCTAGAGCCTATGTGTTCTTCTAGGTAGTGAGGCTCAATCGATTGAGGATACTTAGCCGCTCAACGAAGGAGGAGCTCTGACTTCAGCAAGAAAGAAAAACCCTTTAATGTGAGTTTAGAGGTGATGAAAGAAGCTTTGGACTGGTCAGTTGGTGCGAGATTATCGCTCTAGTATCTGATAAAGTTGAATACACGTGAAGCCATTAAAGGAAGTGACTGTGGCCTAGTTGGCTATGGCAAATGAGAGTGAAGTTGCGGCCTGGTCGATAACAACAGTTGGCCCATTTTCAATAATGCCAAGCCTTACACAGGGAATGCCCTAAGCATCAAGTCTATCGCCCTAAAATCATAGGGAGTACAGGCGCGTATAGGGACTGATTAAAAAGGGAGAACTTTTTAAATTCATTAAGATATAGTTTTATACATTGTTCTGATATAGTGTTTAGTTTCGCCATGCTTTTCTTTCTAGGAAAGGTCTTATGTAAAACTCAAATCTTTCGATGAATGAATAGAATATATCTTCTATATTATGGTCAACGAGAGATTTATTTTGACAATTTGAACTAAAAAAAAGACAAAGCATTAGGGGTCTTCAAAAAAGATTTAGCCTTTGTAAGACAATTACTCGTTTTAGATGTTTGCAACTTCTAGCGGATTCCATAGTAGTTATTTTAAGAGACCTTTGGTATTCTCTTCATTAATAAGTGCCTTCGGAATTTTCCCTTTCTATTAAGTTTATACTTACGGGGAATTTATTTGATTTCTTATATTGGCCTTCGGTATTCTTGTACTTCTAAATATGGCCTTCGACAACTGCTCTTTCTAGTAACTTTATGGATGGAATTTATTGGATTTCTAATATTGGCATTTGAAATTTCTAAATATTACCTTTTGCAATCGACCTTTTTGCTAACTTTATACTTGAAGGGAACGACTAGAGCATCTTTATTAACTTTCGGTTTCTTGAAGTTTCGACCTTACAGTTTTAGACTACATGGGCACTGTCCCATCTTCATACCCCCATTATTTTCTTCCTGTGGTTAGTTATGGGAATTTTTTCATGCATCTACTTTATAAAAATTCTTGTAAAATGAAAGCTTTTATCTTGATTACAAGTTGTATGTTAAAATGAACTCAACCTAAAAGGTTTTAAGAAAATAAAAATATTATATACGTACCATGCATGAGCACTCCTTGTGTAACCTTTCAAAGAAAGGGAAAAATTAAGATAGGACTTCTCCGTTGAAGGAATAATTCTTCAAAAAAAAAAAGAATCGTTTCGATGTAGCATGGTAGCAAAAGTGCGTTAATCCACTAAAACCCACTATTTAGTAAATAAAAATTATTTAAAAGGTTAATCCATAACACAACTGAATATTTTTCATTATCATAATATCTTTGTAAGTATTTCCATGGCCCTGTTCCATTTTACTTGGTCATCAAACCGATTGGGTGGCCTCAGTGAAGAGAGGGGCGTACTCCGGAGGGATATTTTCCCTATATACACCCTGCTGTGATACACCCTTCGAAAAAAACTTACCATCACCTATAAGAGAAGGATATATCACCTGGTGGATATACAACAATCGACAATGCAAGCAAGAGAGAGCGATGGTCTAGTAGTACCATGCATTAATAGACTTCCATGGTCAAGTAGTACCATGCGTTAAGACAGATCTCTGGTCAAGTAGTACTATCCATTAAAAAATTACCATGGTTAAGTAGTACCATGTGTTAAGAGAGAGCTCTGGTTAAGTAGTACCATACAGTAGAAGAAATCTTAGGGAGTAGTCCCAAGTGCTAGTGGGTAGGGTCCCAACCAAAGAGAAAATACATATAGTTCGTATGATGACCGCCCTCCGTCAGCACCCAATATAACTATCTAATGCTTTCTTAACTTGCTCGGCCGATGTAGGACAATCACCAAGGGTTGTAAATGAAAAAAACATGACATAAAATCTGTCATATATACCATAGCACATAGAATAAAATATAATTTACATCATAGATATCAAATAGGTAAGATATTAATAACTAAGTGATCCAAATATCATAGTGCAGATTCATATAGTTGCATAATGAGTAATAGAGTTTATAAAAAAAATAAACTTGATTAACCACCCCATAATAATAGTAATAAGCAAACACTGTCAAGGCTTTATAGTATTTCATACCAAAATAAGCATAGAAATCCATATATAATACGAGATAACTCCGTCCAGCTTGTCCTCTATGCAGCTACCGAGTCGCACCTGAACCTGCTATCTAGTCTACTCAATTAAGAGTACCCAAGATAATAGATGCAATGAACAAAACCACAAATCAGACAACAGTCTAGTGTGAGCGGTAAATGAATCTCAAGTACTGTATAAGTCGATTTGGCAAATTTAATATGATGTCAAGTATCCAGGTATCCCTATCCCCAAAACTATCTCAAGTGACGTCCCTAGACTAATAGACTATGGAAGAAAAACAATCAAAGAAACCATAGAATCCATCAAACAATCCTCACTATGACTCAATATGCTCTAGATATATGATAACTCGTATGACCTTTCCCATGCCAAGGACTAATGGAAATCCCAATTTTCAATGTACTCATCTTTAACCTAGAGCCAAATACAGACCCTTTCCTCTGGTATATGGTATACAGATCCTTTGAAATGATCCGAGGTAGCCTTTCCAAGTACCCATGAGTGCCTCATAATACCCATGCTTTAAAGTACTTTAGAAAACACTCCGATTATCATTGATCTCTTAGCACGTATATACATGCCCTTTCTTTGCTCCATGTAGTTTCCATTATCCTCAAGGAACCATTCCATATTCCTTCTTATCATGATAGAAACATTCCATATTCTATCCATGTGTCACCCTTCCTAAAACCCGCCCTTTGTGGCTAACCATTCTCCCAACTCCATTCAACATCAAGTCACCATAATCGGAAACTAACTCTATTCACCATTGAGTTGCTATTATTGAAGTCCCAAAGCTATTAGCATGCTACTACATCGCCATCAAACACTAAGCGAACGAACATACACCTTCTGCGTGACCTATAGAGTTTGCATTCCCACTCTTCTAAGTACTTGGAACCCGACCACTCCTCTTAAAAGCTCCAGGCATCAACTCCAAAAACACTTGTTGCTAACTCCGAAAGCTCTTGTTTCCATTTCCACCAAAGCTCTCAGCACTAAGTCCAGTGCTTAGCCATTGCACTTTTCTTATACTCATCACCCTAAGCCCCAACATGAAGTGTAAACCTTCCACCGAGCGATATCCATAACCAAAAAGCTTTCAGTACTGAGAAAACGCTCTTAGTACCGAGTCTTACTTTGCTCCAAACTTGATGTGAATTGAAACATGGGCTCCTCTCATCCTATAGAGCCTCCCCTCCAAGTTTCATCAAATTCCGACCATCATTTCCTTCAATTTGCAAGCTCGACCACTCATTTCCTAACTACTAAAAAGCTCTAGCAAAGCATATCAAAGCACAACATACAAACATGGAATATCATACATAAACATCCATTCATACATGCAATACATATGAACATGATAATCAAATAGATTACAGTACAAATCTAACTTTTACATTGGCATATGGATACGAACAAAAGGGGCTGCAAAACAATTTAAAAACAACTTTAAAGCCAATTGCCACAAACATATGTTAAAATACTAAAACATGTTAAAAATCCCTTTTAATTATATAAACATGCATAATAGAGTGAGAGGTCAAGAATCACTCGCAAAGTACCTAAAATACCAATCCTCCCTTCAATCTGAAGTGAACAGCAAGGAAGAGGAATGAAAATCAGCAAAATAATAAATCTCAAGATCATACATCCTAATCACCCCTCTAATTGATGATTTGGCTAAGATTAGCAAGGAAAAGTAGGCTTTTAATGAAATTAGGTTTAATGGAGGTTTTGGACTATTTTGGGATAAATGGAAATAACTTAGATCATTTCCCACATCCTTCCCTAAGCATAATTTTCGAGGTGGATTAGTGGGCCTAAGCACGCGCTTAGATAATTTTTGCAATAATGTGGGCCATTAGCAGCCAAAACATAAAATAGCTATAACTTTCAAATAGTAATCCTATTCTTCTATTATAACCACTCTACGGAATGGGAAATCTTAATCCTGAAGCAATATAAGTGATCTAAGATCCTAACTTGGCTCTTATAAAAAATTATAGTCCATATAAAGTTTCCAAGGTCAAAATAGTCACATAAGATTCAGCAAAAATCATAAAAGTTGAAAATGTGCCTAAGAGTCATCTTCCAAGGTTTTGGAGTTATATGACCTCATATGAATAAAATAAATATATTTTACAATCCTTTGATATGTAAAACACAGAT
Organism: Allium cepa; assembly: GCA_030765085.1. Classification (NCBI taxonomy): domain Eukaryota; kingdom Viridiplantae; phylum Streptophyta; class Magnoliopsida; order Asparagales; family Amaryllidaceae; genus Allium; species Allium cepa. The sequence goes on along the minus strand of CM060940.1, from coordinate 663,022,392 downwards.
CATTACAATTCAGATCCATAAATTTAGTGGGTAGATACCCCATCAAAATAAAAGAGTCTTAGGTAGTAGTTCTTGTCCTATAGAGGCACTGGGTAGACTCCTATTTTAGGCTATAGAATTAGCAACAAAAAAGATTTAAAAAAATAAATAGTGAGACCCATGACCTTATTAGAATACGGCTAGGATACTAAATAATGAATGCCATAAACCTAACTTAATTGGTAATGAAAACCCAAAATCTTATCAGGTTATACTACTGTAGTATTGGTAAGATGCCAAATAATAAGTGCCATAAGACCTATTCGAATGGATACGATAATACCCGAAACCTGACAAGTTACTTTAACGAAAAAGGAGCTAATTACTAGAGGGCATAGAGCGCCCTAAAATATTATAGTGGTCTCATTTAGACCCAAAAGTATTGGCTATAATGCCTTTGAACTAAGTTATTATAAGGAATGAATGATCCAAGACATACAGATTCTTGATACAAATAACCCGGGGAGACTTACAATAAAGTTCCCCAAACAACCATAATCAAACCAAAAGTAAAAATGTCAGAATCAATATAATATCGAAAAGACAACAGTTCATTAGTACTATATGACATACACATTGATATATATATATATATATATATATATACACACAAACACACACATATATTATATATGTACATGTATGTATGCATGCATGAATGTATGTATGTATTGTTTGCACCAGAATATGGTACAAAAACCCAAGAGATTGGAGTAGAGACTAAAATGAAGAATATTAAATGAAAATGAAGTAAAGAGGGAACATACAAAACTTACAGTGGTTTGGTCAACTAATGCCTACATTCACTTAGCTTTTGTATTGATTATATTACTGTTTACAACTTCTGTTCTTATGGATCGATGTGGATCCTCGGGATTACAAAGAATTATAGAGAATTTAGTAACAACCGAAAAGGATCCATTCAAATGACCTCTTCCCCCTTTATTTATAGCTATATATCATCAAGAATTTCTCCTCCATGATTTCCACCATGTTACCCAAGTCCAACGGTAGTTAAGCTCGAGATAACATGGCCATGTCAGTAAATATAAGGATCAACATGGATCTGTACCGATCCATAAGATTGCCTATGGACTTCTTCCATTGACTTGTTCAGGCGAAATTTTTTGTTAGCTTCATGTTTCCCGTCTTGAGTTAGAGGGTTGTTTTTGGATCAACAAGTTGGATCAGTGGAGGAACGGGGTTTCTAATTTCAGATGCTCAAAATGTTCGAAGGAAAACAACTTGCGAATGATCTTATCAAGTTTGAAATACATTGCTGTCATCATAGCATGGGAGTAGAAGAGGTACGAGGTGATTTTGGTGAATTTTTATAGATCGGTATTGATCCATAGGGATGGATCATACCAATCCATCATTTTGACGGATTTGGTTCATTCTTCTTCAGTGGTAGCTTTTCTTTCACCTTATGGTCTTGGTCATACTTGGTTTCTGGGCTTGTTGACTATTCTTTGGGGTTCCTGCCTCGATAACTTTCAAGTCATATTCATCAAGTTTGTCTAAATACTGTCTGGCCAAAAGGCTGGATAATACTTGCCTCCGAAAGTACATTTTAGTTCTAACACGATGTGCTTTGAATTGAGATAAGTTTGGATTGTCACAATGATTTCCAATCCATGTTTTGAATGGTTGTCATCCTTTCTTTGGGATATTTTTAGTAAAGTACAGCTTCTTTGGTTCAGTATTAATAAAAGTTGTGTCTTTCTTAAAGTTCTAATTTATGCGAATAATAAAGGCTTTTTGTTCCGTTCAATTCTCATGTAAATTTGCTTAAATCCTGAGAAATGCACTGGTCATCACGTTTATGCATTTGTTGCAACCAAATTGGCCACAAATACCCAAGAATAGGTTTGTCTAGAGAAGCAAATAAAGAAAACTAAATTAAAATAGAGGAATATAGCAAAATAATAAGCAAATCAAAACTGAAATCGATAACACTAGGATTTATAGTGGTTCGGTGTCGATTGCCTACGTCCACTTTGAATATTCTCTTTATTGATTCACCATGGTCTTGATTATAGTAGCAAACAGGAAGAAATAAAGGAGTATTGAAGAAAGTTGATTACAATAAAAAAGCTATGTAACCAGCAGCGTAAAGATCCTCAGAATGACCCTACAGTCAATATTTATAGGTGAAGGCAACCATCGGTCTGTCTGAAACTTCAAGGACAGGACCATCTTACCTATATGATCCTACTATAGGGGTTACTAGGCCCAAATCCCAATGGAGAAGGATCAGTACCGATCCCTCCATTGGTTATTTTTAGGGCAGCAATCCCTATGGTGGATTCTCCAAGCTTAGGTATGATGGATCGCCAAATATCATGTTGTTGGATATGTGGATCTCGTATTTTTGCCCAGTTTTGGTTAAGATTCATTTTAGAGCTGTCCTTGCCGATCCCTTCATATCAGATCATGCTGATCCCTTTTTCATGCCATTCATTCGTATTCTCTGAACCATTATATAATGCCGATCAATGTGATAACCTATTATGCCGATCCCTCTTATGACTCAACATGTCGATCCCTTTTATCACTTACACTATGACGACCCCTCTTGCTCCAGAATGTTATGTCGAACCCTCCTCATCATGAATGCTATGCCGATCCCTCGAGTACTAACAAGTCATGTTGAACCAGGCATCATCACCTATGCCGATCCCTCTAGTACTTCATCCACATTGACTATCCATCTAGACGACTATGCCAATCCCTAGAGTACAACCCAGCTATGTCGATCCTTGTCTATCTAAGCTAGTTTCCTTATTTCTAACATACTACGTCGTCTATCTATCAATTCCATTCAATCCGAGCTTCGTATAACCATTTGAACTCTACTTCGGGTCCAATAGCCGTCGCTTCACAGTCATCCTTCTTGAGGACAGTTGAATTACCCTTGCATGATCAGTCCAATATATCCAGGTCTGGATACCGAGTAACACTTTCCCCTAAAGTACATCTTGTGAGTAACATGGCGTGCTTTGAATAAAAAAGTCTGAATTGACCGGAAGAAGCCAATTCAGCTTATTGTTTTGTTGTTATCCCTTTGTCGAATCATTTGTGAAGGCATTGAATCCTCTGTTGATTGCTATGACGCTTGGTCGACTTTCAATATTGTAAGACCAAAGCTGTATTCCATCAGCATATAAAAATCCGGTAATGCGGGATTTATAAGTCTTGTATTACCAGATCCAGTCTTTAACTTAAGAGTTTCAAGTTTGATTGCAATTCCTGTTGATTTCAAAAAGCTAAACTTTCAAACCAATTCTGTGCATATTAATATACACGTTTCTGTTACTGACTCCTGGACGTGTTCAAACGTTCACAGGTCATTGCCAATTTTTATAATATTCTATATGTTCGTGTTTGCAATCAAACCTTTATGACAACGATCGACATTGACTTTAACTTGTCCATGATTTCTCTGTTTTCATTTTTTTCTTTTTGGAGGGATCGACACTTGTCGTGCCGATCCCTTACTGTGGCTATGCAAATAGGGATCGGTAGATCTCAATGTCGATCCCTCCTCCTGCAACCTCCTGTGATTGGTTCTTCCTCTATATACACGTATATAAATAAACTTTCCTTGATTCCTTCAACCACTTTTTATTACCTTCTCATTTTTATTTCTCTTGCTTCACACAAGCCTCTCTATCAAACCCAAGGTACCATGAAACCTCTTTGACGAACGAAAACTCTTCAACCCTTATCATTAAATCCAAACACGAGAAACACGAGTTAAATCAGTCCACCAAAGTTGCTCTCCCTTCATCTCCAATCCAACAAGCCTCGAACGCTCGCCTTTAGTCTAACTCAATATACATAGGCACAAAATCTCTTTTAATTATACAATCAAGTTGTGAATTTCAAGCTTCTAACGGGAGCATAAGGTGGTGGCGACGAGCGCTTGGACATGAGAGAGAGAGAGAGAGAGAGAGAGAGAGAGAGAGAGAAGGAGGAGGATGGGTTCGAGTGGAAGGTCTTAATGGAGAAGGAGATAGGAATGGAGAAAAGTTGGGTTCAGTGCACAATAAAAGGGAAATGGTAGGGATCAGTATAGGATAGGGACTGGTAGAAGTGATGTTCTTTAGTCGACGGGGCAAAGGAAAGTTAGAAGTTTAGGATTGGAAAGGAGAAAAAGGGATCGATATGGGATAGGGATCGACATTAGGCCATGATGTTATTGGATAGCGGTCGGTGTGGCTTACTCTGGTATAAGGATCGGTAGAAAGTAGTGTAGATGAGGGATCAGTGCTGTTTGCTTTTGGTGTAGAGATCGGTAGGAAGTAGCTTAGAAGAGGGATCGGTAGGAAATGGTTTGGGAAAGGGATTGGCAATAAAAAGAAGATATCAGTATTCACACCAAAGACCAATTCAATCTAACTCATTTAAACATTTAACATCAGTTTTCCTTGTCGAACTCGAATATAAGGTGACAATGAACAATATGACATGCATACTTGGACCGCCGAACTTAAGATTAAACGGCCAAACTTCCGGACTTCTCAATATGGACTAAGTAACAAACTTGCTAATGAACTTATAACAGTCCTCACAATTCAATATGCCGATAGTCGATCCCAAAGCTTTCATTGTCAATCAACTTTCTTCCCAGTTGGGACGGTCAGCAATGATTGACTCTCCGGACAAAACTAAGGTCTCATCGTTTTATTCTTGCTTTTCTGATTTCAAACTATGTATTTCTATTTCACACTACACTGCACTGCACTAGTTCATACTTAACACGGTGGGAATGGGTTATTATTTCTAATCTCGATTATCTACTGAGCATAGCTAATATAGATTCCAAGCGCACGAAGCAATCAATTATCATGTCCTCTGATTCAATGATGAGATAAATCGTCCTCAAGCGGGGTCAATTCTGCAACTATATCTAGAAAGGCTTCTCCAAGCCATAATGCAAAACCTGTGCAGTTAATGCCCCACTATTACCTTGCTAAAACCTTGCTCTATCCCATAGTGGATTTCTACCGCTTGGATTTTTATATATAGCCCTAGATATAGCATTTTCGCTTTAAGCCCCGCTATTTCCACTATATCCCGTTATTCCCGCTATATTCCGCTATTTCCGCTATATCTTTTTAAAGTAGTGAATTGAAAAATGACATTTATACATTACAAAATCTTGAATTTAATTTATTTAATTGAAATTTTAATATATTTTTATAAATGAAAATACTCTAATGTTCTACTAAATTCAATTATGTAATATAATAGTTTTACATTTATTTACGATCTATTCGCACATGTTTTTATTTAAAATTATTTATGTATTAATTATAATTCAATTGAATGTTAAATTTTCATTTAATTACCATTTATACATTTGTAAAAACATTAAGTAAGAGTTTTATACGCTATTTTAGCGTCATCTGCTATATCTCGCTATATCCCCGCTGTATCCTCGCTATGACTTTTTGCACCTCCGCCGCATTAAATCTATCGAGCGCTTTAACTTCATAGCGTAGAACAACCAAAAGCTTGCAACCCACAAATAGATCTCTTTCCAACATTCAAGTTCTTTCAACAGAATTCATCAGCCATGCTCCTGATGCTGTAGTGGGCTCCATTCTTCTTGATAATCTAGTGGATTCACAAGCTTCTCAAATCGACGAAGTCGTTCTTCATCGTTTATGCTCAATCCACGAAATTCCATTGAAGGATGTATTAGTTCCTACGAGGCAAGATAGACCTTACTTTCCTCCTGTCGGGTATACGGCATGCAACAAGTTCATGTGTCGGGCTAGACGTGTCCCATCATTCAATTCCTTTGTTCAGGAGATGCTGAGATATCTTGGGATCGCTCCTACACAACTGCATCTCAACAGTTACGCTTTCATCCACAGGACTTTGTTGCTATTCGTGAATGTTCTATTCCATCCGCCCACTCCCGAAGACAACAAATTTATTTATAATTTAAAAGACGGTCGGGAAGCCCTTCTTACGTTTTTCTTGAATCTTCATGGAATTGTCAAGTCTTGAAGGGCGCCTAAAACCAGCTTTCACTATTCAAACACGCATGGTTCTACGTGCGATGCCCTCCGAGATTTGCAAGACGATGGTTAGAAGGATGTAAGTGATACTTCCACTTCTCTCTCAAGTTTACTGACTCAAGCTATAACTTTTCCTATGAATTTGCTAACATCCGAAGTTCTTTCAGGTGTCACGTCTTGAAGGCGCTGAGTTCTCTAGAGTCATTATGTCCTACTACACTACTCCCGTTAAGGACCGAGACATCAAACTCCTTGTAACTAATGAACTACTATCTTTATTCGGGTTGTTGGAAGACGGCTGCAGAATCAGACTTCCCGAAACCAAGGCAGTTCCAAAGATTGTTTCAGATTAAAGAGAAGAAACAATCAATCCCGTCTTGCCCCTGCTGAGGGCACTCAGATGACACCGAGGAAGGCCAAATTAAAGATTCTTAAGTTGATAAATCGGGAGATGACGATGCAGGCCTTGGAAGCGCCGAAGGTTGAACCATCGCAAGTCAGGCAATCGAAAACACCTCCAAAGAGAAAAATGAGGTTGGCGTACAGACTGCACAGAAGAAAGACTACATCATACCCAGAGTTTATTAGTGCTCCTCTCGAAGAGGAATCATCTTCTCAGCGTTTGGAAAGCTCATTAAAAGGATTCCTCAATCTTCAAATTTCATACGACATTATGTACCACGACTTTCCAAATATAAACATCAAAGGACTTAACTCTTCTACGAGAAGTGGCCAAGGCATCCAACCTTCTAATAAAGGGGAGGACACTCCGATGAGCAAAGCTACCATTATTAGTCCATTGGGGGGAACACCGGGATACTCACAATCACTTGCACTCCACTATACACTTGTTATTGATCTCTTGTACAAAAACTTCTAACACGCTTTCATTTGGTCTTTACAGGTATAATGTCTCAACCGTGAGCGTTCGATCGTCTTTGAAGCTCTTCTACCTATCACCACCCAATCCGAGACTTTGAGTCCACTCGACGTAGAGAAAAGGATGAATGACGAGACAAGGATTATCATTCGAGGGGGTCCTCTTCCTCTTCTAAGCGAAAGTCTCAGCCTCACACGTCTCGTTAGGATGAGCATTCTAATCTTCTAGTTCAGAGTGGAGAAAAATCTTCTTATCACGGCCCTCACGTTGCTGCATCTCACAAGCAACACTTTGGCACTTTGAGTTCAAGACAGTCTTGTGAGCATCGATCTGGCAAGCACCCACTCGCCACTTCTGATCCACCCCTATCGGATACTGCTCCTGACTCTTTTATAGTAGAAAAGTTGGCTAAACTTAAAGTCACTTTCCAAAATATTTGCTTCGATGGTACCAAATTCCTCCCTTCTATCCATTTTATCCATGGGATGCTAAGGAAAGCCCTTTAACATGTGTGAACGACGTACTCGTTCAACACGAATCATTCATTCATTTGGCAGAAAAAGTTTTTGAAGTTTCCATCGAGCGTCAGCATGAAATAGCTCGTCTTAAGTTAGAGGCAATTTATGGAAAAGATATAATGAAGCATCATGATGCTGAATTGTTTGAATTCAAGACCCAACTTGCCGAGGCTGAAAGGAATGCCAAGGAGACGACAGAGGTGGTGAGCCATCTAGAAACTTCATACAAAAGTGATCTCATGCGTCACTTCAACATAGCGGTACACTTGCTTTAGAAAAGGATTCCTTGCAAAAGGAGAAAGATGCTTTAACTCGTTATATTGAAGAGCTCGAAGAATTGATGAAAAAGGAAAGGGAGGAAAAGATTGAAGCTCAGGAGGAGCCGTAGAAATACTACGAAGAAGTCGTAGAGGCGAGGCACTTGAAAACGAAACTTGACGAACAATTTGCAAAAAGTTGAAGCTCTGAAAGAAGAAGCCCAAGAAGAAGGCAGAAAAGAGATGTTGAACAGGCCAACTCCAAGGTAGAAGCCGTCATGGAGTCCGGTAGGATGGAAATTAAGGACTTATTCAATCCGCTAATTATCGAATATAATTCGAAGCTCCTACTCCACCGTGACTTAAGCTTTCTTGGCGAGGGTTACTTCGAATCGCTTGCCGAAGCCTGGGACCGTATCATTAAGATAAAGAAAAAGAGCCGGGAGAAGCCAAATTCAACAAAGAAGAATTAGTGAGAGAAGTTCTTTGAGGAAACAAGCCTTTGGATCTAACCTCCACTAAACTTTATTTTTTCAAGGCTCTCGCACCCACTAAAGATGGAGAGGATATTGTCAAGTCTTTCGGAACTGCTCCTAAGGGCCCCTCTCCAACCCAAGTAGCAGACCATCAACTTCTCATTACATGGAGCAGAATCTCCGCTATGATCCGGACAAGCCTGGCTTTGGACCACAAATGTTATCTTCCATCCTTGAAGGAGCACTCCGGCCACTACGGAAAGTCAACCGGATGCTGGTATCATACTAAAATTCTCCATATTTGAAAATTTCTTATTTTTCATGCATAATGGCTTTTAACTAACTTTCGTGTTTTTGATAAACTTTGCAGGTTTTTCGGGCCTCGATTTGACTCCCAAAAGTGGTGCCGTTGTAAATAGTATGAGAAAGCGGCCGAGGAACCGAAAGCCAATGAAGTTCCAAGGACCGATGCCCAAGTCATCGGTGCTCTTAATGAAGACAAAACTAAAGATCCGCTCCCGATCAATGACCCTAATATTGTAATAATTACTGGCGCTTCGGAGCATACCGCTCAAACTAGCATGAAGGAGAGGATTGAGGAGGAGAAAAAACTGAAGCGAAAAGTTAAAGGAGAGCCCATCGAGGTAGAAGTCGATGATCTTGATCTTGTACCATTGCAAATTATTCCACTAGGCGGGTCGATTCCTCATGAAATCCCTCCTCCCACAAGCACTCCGACTAAGGGCGGAAAAGGGTCTCAAAAGAGAAATTTGAGCAGCTCCACCCTCGAAAAATCCAAAAGGAAAGAAAGTCGAAGAAGTAGTTGTTACTTCATATCATTGTATATAATTTGCATAATTATTTCTTTCTGTAGTTGTAGGTGTACGGGTATGAATCTTGGTTTTTTGAAATAACTTGTACTGGAATTTTAACACTTGTGAATAATTTTTTTATTTTCGATTAAACATTGTGTGAATTGTTATTTTGGTAGTTGAATGATTACTTTCCTTCCTATATACCTGTAATTTGTTGATTTTAAACTCTGTAAAAAATTCACTATTTTCATCTCAAGCCCTCTTTGCGGTCGTTGCCGTAAGTCATATAAAACATTAAAATGGAGCTACAGTTTGCTGTCGTATTCAGCTCTTAGTAGTTTGAATTCCTCTTGTTGATTTCAAGTTGGAGTTTTTGGAATAGAGAACGGTCGAAATCCACTCACCTACTCAGATTTCGCAGAATAGAGAACGGTCGTAATCCACTCATCTATTCATTTGTGTTTATATTCCAGACCGCACTCTAGGGACTTAGGTTTATTTTACAAGCAGTCAGTTCACGCTCGACTTATGTTCATGCTCCAATCCATACTCTAGGGACTTAGATTTATTTCGCTAGCGATCAGTTCACACTCGATTTATGCTTGTACTCCAATCCACGCTCTGGGGACTTAGAGTTATCTCGTGGGCGGTCGGTTCACACCCTAATTATAATTTTACTCTAGTTCATGCCTTGAGGACTATAGTAATATGTGGGCGGTCAGTTCACACCCGATTTATGTTTATACTCCAATTCGCATTCCAAGGACTTAGAGTTATTTAGCGAGAGGTTGGTTCACGCTCGATTTATGTTTATACTCTAGTCCACGCTCCGAGGACTTAGAGTTATTTCGTGGACGGTCGTTTCATACACAAATTATATTTATACTCCAGTCTATGCTCCGGGGACTTAGAGTTATCTCGCAGGCGGTCGGTTCACACTCGACTTATGTTTATACTCAAGTCTACACTCCAAGGACTTAGAGTTATTTGGTGAATGGTAGGTTCACACTTGATTTATGTTTATACTCCAGTCCACACTTTAGGGACTTAGAGTTATTTCGTAGGTGATCGATTCACATCTGCTTCATGTTTATACTCCTTTTGGTCGTCTCAATTTTGTTTCAGTCCCATGGTCTGCGCAGGAATTTTTCAATCTCTAGATTATCAACCATATTCATTCCTTGTTACTTGTCCCATCCTATGCATCATTTACGAGAATTATTAATCGAGCAAATTAAGGGAGTTCATCTTGTTTGATCCCATCGAGATTAGTATGATTGGTTGATTTCAAACTTCAGGAGCCTGTTCACACATATCGATATCAATCAGTTTTGTTATGTACTTAGCATACAATGTGGTAACAATCAAATGAACAAAGGGAGCTTGAAACTTTATTCATTCAACGAAAGGGAACAAACTAATCTGTCTTATTACATATTCAAAAAATCAAATGCTAAAGCTAAATTCTAAAACTAAATAGAACTGAATGTAAAGGAAATAATCTAAGTGAAATAGCATCGTAAATGCTCGCTATTCTATGCTCTTTGAAGTGTAATGCCATCGGTAGTCGCTAGCTTGAAAGTTCCTTCTCCAAGCGTTTGTTCAATGACATACTAACCTTCCCAAGTCAGATCCATATGTGACGGGGGAGGAAAAACCCATTTTAGGACGAGATCGAGCAACTTGATGTCCATGTATAGCTGCCCTCAAATCGGCTTCCTCGCACTTCTCATATATAAAGTCTAAAGATTCGAAGAGAAGATCTTTGTTCGTTTTGGGATCGTAGTAAGTCACTCGATAAGAAGAGACTTCGAGTTCTATCGAAATAAAAACTTTGGATCCATAAGAAAGAGCGAATGGAGTATGACCAGTTATGGACTTGTGGGTGGTCCTATAGGCCCAAAATGCCATAGGAAGTTTATCCAATAACTTGCTTCTAGCCTTCTCCGGACGCTTTTTCAGAATATACTTGATAGTTTTACTTATAGCTTCAACCTATCCATTCGCCTGAGGGTGAGTGACCAATGCAAACCTCTTTTCAATATGATATCTTCGACAAAAGTATTTAAATTCAGCACTATCGAATTGAGTCCCATTATCTGTTACAATAGTTCACAGAAGACCGAAGCGACATATGATGTTCTGAACAACAAAGTTGATTACTTTCATGGTTGTGATCGTTGCTAACGATTCCGCCTCGGCCATTTGGTGAAGTAATCTACCACAACAATGGCATATTTCACACAACCTTTAGAGTTTAGTAAAGGGTCGATGATATCAATACCCACATAGTGAATGGCGATGGACTGACCATTTGCGTGATTTCGGTTGGCGAAGCTCTTGGGACTTTTACGAATACCTAGCATTTGTTACATCGTCTTACATAGTCGATAGCGTGCCGATTTACAATTGCCCGGTAATATCCATAACGGGTTACCTCCTTTGCTAGAATTTACCCTTCAGTGTGGTCGCCGCATGAACTTCTTTTAGAATACGCTTTATCTTGTCATGAGCGATACACCGGAGTAAGGGAAATGAGAAACCTTTTCTATACATATTTCTTCTTGAATAATATTCCGTGAAGCTTGCGAAGAATTTGTTGCTTTTCATTTCTTCTTTCACGCAAAATTCCACGCAGTAAAATAATTAAATGGTGTCATCCATGATTCCCTTTCGAATTCCGCTTCCAGTACTTGATCGACTTCCATCATATTCATTCTAAGGGTATCTAATACCTAGACCGAAACCAAGCCCACCTGTTGCACATCGCTGGTACTAGCAAACTTAGCCAATGAATCAGCGTCTCCGTTTTGGTCACGTAGGATATATCAAATGTCATAATACTCAAATTTTACCAACAACTCCTGGACTCATTTTAGATACGGGGTAAGTCGTTTCCTTTAGCTTGAAAGTCTCCTCTAACTTGATACACCAACAACCGCGAGTCGTAAAAGATTTCAAGAGATTTAACTCTAAGTTCTCTAGCATTTTTAAGTCTAGTAATCAACGCTTCATACTCAAGCTCGTTATCTAGAGCGGGAAATCAAGCTTCAAAGTATAAAAAATTAATCTGTTTCAGGGATTACAAACACAATCCCAGCTCCAGAACAATGGTCATTAGATGCCCCATCAATATATAATTTCCATCTTACAGTTGGGATTTTGCTACCTTATGGAAGATCGTCTTGCATGGTAAATTCAGCTATAAAGTCCGCCAATGCTTGACCCTGGATATCTCTTCGAAGAAGATATGTAATGTTGAACTGGCTGAGTTCATTGTTCCATTTAAGAAACTTTCCAGACATCTCATCCCGCTATAGGACCCGTCGTAACGGTTGGTCGGTGTAAACATTAATTTTATGCACCTGGAAGTACGGACAAAGCTTCAGTGATGCAATAAGCAAGCGGTACGCCAATTTCTCTATATTCAGATAGTTCCTCTCTACTCCTGTTAATTTTCCACTGACGTTATACATGGCCTCTGAATTCAGTTCTCTTCGTGAACCAATGCAACACTTATAGCATGTGCTGATACAACCAAATAAATTTATAACTCCTCATGGTCCACCGGTTTTGACAAGAGATAGGGTCTCTCCAAATGATTCACCAAAGCCCAAAACACATCTTCACAATCCCATTTCCATTCAAAATTTCACTTTCCTAATCAAATCAAAGAAAGCGATGCATTTGTTAGTTGCTCTGGAGATAAATTGACTTAAGGCAGCAACCTTTCCATTGAGACTTTGGACTTGCTTAATGGTTCTTGGCACTTAAATATATCGAATAGCCTAAATCTTCATGGGATTGGCTTTTATTCTAGGAGTGTTGCCAATAAAGCCCAAGAATTTTCCTGATGCAACACCAAATGAACATTTCAACGGATTGATTTTTATGTTGTAGTATCAGAGAATGTCGAACATCAAGTCTCGAATGTGGTCGTTTGATCATCGCAACTTCATGAGCATGTCATCCACATAGACTTCCATTTTCCTCCCAATCTGTCTTTGAACATCCGGTTAGCTAAGCATTGATAGGTTGCTCCAGCGTTCTTTAATTCACACGGCACTACCACGTAACAATATAATCCAAACCATAACAAAGCTGGTATGTTCTTGATTGGGTAGATGAATTGGGAGTTGATTATACCCCGCATACATATCCATAAAAGATAACAATTCATGCCCCGTAGTCGAATCTACTAGCTGATCAATCCTTAGAGGGGGAAAACTATCCTTAGGACATGCTTGTTCAGTCTAAATAGTTGATGCACGTTCTCTATTTCCCATTTGCCTTCTTCACTAGTGCAGGATTAGATATCCATTCAGGATAGAAGGCATCATGAATAAACCCATTGACTTTTAGTTCATCCACTTCCTCTTTAAGAGCGATGGATTTCTCCAGATCGATGCCTCATCTCTTTGTTTCATCGAAACATATTTCGAGTCAATATTTAATGCAAGGCTCGCAATAGCCGGCAAGGTCCAACACATGTCAGAAGAGTCCAAGAGAATACGTCAGATTTGCTCGGAGAAAACTAGCAAGTTCTTTCATCATTGGGAGGCTAAGCTGTGATCTGACCTTCAAGACCCATGATGGGCCGTCGTGGCTGACCAAGATATTAATTGTCAACTCAACCACTACAACCTTGGTCTCCTTGGGCTCCTCTTCATCATCCCTTGGATCTATATCTATATAGAACCTACTATGGCACCCAAGCCAAGGCTCAGGTACTAATTGTCAATCTTTAGTAACTTGGATGCAGACAGATTGGTCCACACCCTTTCCCTTCTCCTTAAGCAGAGCTTCCCTCAACTCAGCCTCATAGCAGGCACGCGCAGTCACCTGATCACTATAAACCACTCCTATATCATATTCTATCAGAAACTTTAAAGTTAAACACTATCGGGCAAGAGCTGTCGAAATTCAGCCAGGGCAAGTCGGCCTAGAAAACATTGTATGGTGAATCAACATCCAAAACAATCAATGGTAGGATCCACACTTTGCTACCTTCACCTTCCCCCAATTTAATAGGCAACTTCACATAACCGACATCCTTAATCACCATACCATTGAAACCATGTATGCAAGATTTGGATGGTTTCAAATCTTCAGCCTCCATTCTCATTTGATCATAAGGTTTCTTGAAAATAATATTCACCGAGCTTCCACAATCAGTTAAAATCCTTCTCAACAAAGAAGGACCAATCATGGAAGAAATGTCCGACGGGTCAATTGTAGGAGCCTCTACTTTATCTTCATCTCTACTTCTGAACACTATATCATCAGTCATTGTTCATTGCTGCTTAGCCGGAGCTCCATCCTCCATATTTGAACAATATTCAAAGTCTACATGCCTTATCGCGCTAGCATAACGCTTCAATTCTTGCCAACTTCTAATCCGTAGGGTGCGACCCTTCAACTATTGTGTTTATCACTAATCTTCCACCGGTCCAATCAGGCTCCTCATCCCTATGTGGAACTTGTCCTCAGTCAGGGTTAGATGTCCCACGTCCGCCATCCTACGGAGTTCTCACAAACTTCTAAATTTCTTTTCTCAAATCATTTTTTCTATAGCATCCCAGAGATGCCTGCACTCATTCGTATTTTGCCAAGAGCACTCATGAAACCGACAATACTTTCCAATCTGGTTTGGTGTCTTTGTCGACTCCTTCGGACGTGGCTTACTTTATTGAACAGTATTACAAGTGGATAGATAAGTATTCCCCAGGAACGCTTTTAGAGGTGTGTAGTTGTCATACATAGGAATCCTAGGCCTTAGTCTTCCAGACTCCCTCTTCCGGTCTCAATTCCCGTCTCCATTTCTCTTCAATTGATTCGCCTTGTTCCAAACATTAACCTGAACTTTCACAGAACTCTTATTAGACTTCTCTACTACAATGTTGCTTTGTACTGCTTCTCTTCTTGGTCCAACGACATTGTTTTTTCTAAAGGACCTGGCTTCCTCCTTCCTCAAAAAGAGCTGCCTTTGAATAAAGCGCTCCAATGTTGTTGGCATTTTTCCAACTAGCCAATCACCAAACTCAAATTTCAGACCAATCCTTCTCGTCACAGCTATAAGTATAGAATGAACATTTGGGTTACTTTCTATAGTGGCGATATGAAATCTTTCTAAATAGTTCTTCAACGATTCCCTTAGAGCCAAGATTATGCTAGAAAGTGACATCACGTCTTCAGGACACATAGCGTGGGTCCGAAATCGCTCCAAAAACTTAATTGGAAGTTCATCAAACCTTGAAACCGATCGCGGGATAGTCTTGTAAACCATATCATCGCTATTCCAAAGAGGTTTAGAAAAGCATCCAAATTTTGTTGCATTATCAGCTCTTGTTGAATCTATCAACCATTCGTATCTCATAATGTGCCGCCTGGGGTCGGTTTTCCTTCATAGGCAGGTATCGAAGGCATGTTGAACCTTCTTGGATATTCCGCATTTTAAACATTGTCAGTAAACGAGGTATGACTTCTCGAAATTACCTAGTCATCATTCTTGAAACCCTAGTTCTCTCTCATCAACTATTTGATCATTGCTGACAAGTCCGGTGTCTAGATGGGTGGTGCAAAGTAGTGGTCGCGCTCCACCTTACGTGAATGGTCTGATCGATGTCTACAGGACGATTCACGCCTTCTTGGTCCACCAACCTCTTAATATGCACCTTGAGCATTCATCTCGTTGTCATTCATGTATGGTGCTTGGTTAGCATTTAGTCGCACACTAGCATCCAAGCTTTCGAAAACAGCTCCTGCTCGATTCCCCAAGTGTAGCGGGGGGATCCCTCCTCTAGAGGAGGGATTGGTACCGATCCCTAGGAAGGGATCGACAACTATCTGTCTTGGCAGACCATATTGGTCTGCCAGATGCTTCGATGTTTTAGCTTGATTTCATTCGACTCTGCTATGCCTAAGCCTGTGGTATTCATTTAACGAGGTTGAACTCTTCGACGTCAAGTAAGAAGTGGAATCCCTTCAGGTGTTCTCGCACTATTGTTGAGAAATCTGGTTCATTAGGCTTGCATTAGTCTAAATTTGCTCATTTAGCTATCTACGGCTTTCCATCAACTCCCTCATCAAGTTATTAAATTCAGCTCTAGTTATAGAATCAGCAGGGATCTGGACTTCAATAGGCACCACATTCATATTTGCAGTTTGGTTGCATGGGGCTCCTTGTTAAATGCTGGCAGTTTCATTGCCATCCACATTTTGAGAAGTTTATCCGGTACGTCTCACCACTATCGATTTCCTCGCTTAGATTCTAGAAAATCTAAGTAGTATCTGCAAGTTTTTGAAGATGACTATGGATCTCCTTTGGGGATATGCTCAATCTAGTAGCGACAAAGGGGATCCTAAAGCATTGAGAATCTAGTTTCCAGTGAAAGCACTAAAATATTTGCAACCAAATTGGCCACAAGCACTCAAAAATAGTTTGCATAGAGAATTAAATGAAGAAAACTAAATTAAAATAGAGGAATATAATAAAATAATAAGCAAATCAAAACAAAAATCAATAACACCAGGGTTTATAGTTGTTCGACATTGATTGCCTACGCCCACTTTGAATATTCTCTTTATTGATTTTATATAGTCTTGATTATAGTAGCAAACAACAAGAAATAATGGAGTATTGAAGAAAGTTGATTACAATAAAAGAGCTATGTAACTAGTAGCGTAAAGATCCTCAGAATGACCCCCATACGGTATTTTTAGGTGAAGGCGACCATCAATCTCTTTAAAAATTCGGCTACAGGACCTTCTTACCCATGTAGGCCCACCATAGGGGTCGCTAGGCCTAAATCCCAATGGAGAGGGATCGGTACCGATCCCTCCATATGTTGATTTATTGAGAAGTGATCCCTATGGTGGCTTCTTCAAGCTTGGGTATGATGGCTCTCTAAATATCATGTTGATTGGATATGTGAAGCTCGTGTTTTTTCTCAGTCTTTGGTGCATATTCATTTTAAAGCTGTCGCGGCTGATCCTTTTATATTAGATCATGTAAATCCCTTTTTCATGCCATTCATTCGTATTCTCTGAACCCATTGTATAACGCCGATCCATGTGATAACCTATCATGCTAATCCCTCTTATGACTCAACTACCGATTCCTCTTATCGCTTGGCACTATGTTAATGCCTCTTGCTCATCCCTCGAGTACTAAGAAGTCATGTTGAACCAGGCATCATTACCTATGCCGATCCCTTTAATACTTCATCCACGTTGACTATGCATTCAAACGACTATGCCGATCCCTAGAGTATAACCCAGTTATGCCGATCCCTCGTCTATCCAAGCTAATTTCCAAATTTATTTCGGCGTCTGTCTATCAACTTCGTTCAACCCAGGCTCTGTAATAACCATCTGAACTCTACTTCGGGTCCTATATCCATTGCTTCACAGTCATCCTTCTTGAGGATAGTCGAATCTGTCTTGCATGATCAGTCCAATATAGCCGGGTCTGGATACCGGGTAAAATAACCATTTCTCATTATCATTATTGAACGAATTTATTAGTCTATCTTGTCATTTACCGGCCTAGTTTTGCCTGATTAGAGATGATAATCGACATTATTGTCGTTTTGGAGAGTGAAGGGCGATCATTAGGATGTTCATCTTCGAGTGCTCATGCATGGCCATGTCCAATTTTGGAAATTGGTCGAATTGCGTTCCATAACATCCCCTATTTTGAGATCCAAAAGTAAGCACTAAGATGCTGTAGTTATATATAGTATTAATTTCTGATGACAAATTGAGGTTATGGTAATTGTATCAATAACATCAGAAGCACAAGAATATGAAATTTTCTTAAACATAATTTCTAAACAAATTTCACATTCCATTTCAAAAATAATATTTTATGTCATTACATATTCCCAAATGTTGCCTAAGTTCAGCTAAAATATAATTATTACAAACTACTCCAAGAGCGGCATATGAAGATGCCCCATTGGTTGATCAAAGTTGACTACTAGACAGTTTTAACATCTATCATTACATACATTCCAACAGAATAAAACTTCAACACAACAGATAATATATAGATATATATAGAGATAAACACCTAGATAGCTAGCATTGCCTCCTGCGTGTCTTCGGAAGCTTTATTCGCCAAACCTACTTAACCTGAAAACCTTACTCTCGAATAACTCAAATAAGCACCCGGGAGTTAAAGAGGGAAACAAAAAATTTAGGTCAGACAAAAGTTTGGTGTGAATAATAATGTACCATCTCAGTTAATAGACATCTAATGAGACTTTGCCATTGAGCGGAATGGATTTTCCCCCTACTAGCATCTCCTAAGTATGTCTTTTATAAATCATGCACTTGCAACCACAAGGATTAAACGAAACAATATAAACTATCATATGCATGCATGCAACAAGAGTAATCATAAAAAATATACCTAAATTTAGTGGATTATTTGTCCCAACATCATAGTTTTCTCAGGGTGACTACCAACCTATATTGCTGACTTAGGCCTACCTAATATCGAATGTTCCAACTTCCTACTAGAAGGAGCTGGACGGTCTGTCTGAAACTTGCTATTCCTAGGGTCACTCTGATCCTAATGGCATTACAGACCAACCAATAACCTACCTCATCTTTGTGTATTCCCTTCTATTCATAAACCTACTTCTAGTCCTGCCCATGATAAAGCCCCATGCACTAGCATTTTTGGACTTATTCAGCTAGAGGCTAACAGCTGAAGTATAAGGCACGACTCTATACCAGTCTCATCTGGTTTTCTAATCTTTGAGTTAATTCATCATATCATGATTTATCTAAATATGATAAGAACAATAATTCTATTAAATTTTAGGCTGATACCCTTTTTATTTCCTTGAAAAACGACAAATCTTTGTAAACGATTTAACGCTTAAAATCATACTTAAAATAAGGAAGATTATATCTCTTACTGTACTAAAAACATTTATCCCAAGATTTATGCTTTTATAAAATAATATGATGAAAGTCAATATCACTTATAGATTTTCATACTCAAAACTACAGGCTACAAAACCAAATTTAATAAACCATTTATTGATGAAACTCGACGTCAATATCGCTGTCAAGGGTTATCACATTCCTCATGTTAAATCCTTTGATTTAAAAATATAAGGCCATAGGTCCAAAACAATAAATGTATGTATATTGATAAAACATCGCATGGATATAGCGAGCATGGGTCATCACCCCTCTTTAATATTAAAATATTTTAAAGTCTTTGATTATAAAACACAAGCTATGTAGTCTCTAATAACTACGTCGCATCACATAGAATTAACTTTTATAAGTAAACATAGTATAAAGTTGGTAAACTGGTATAGGGGAACGATGACTGTTATCCAGCCTTTTGACCAAGCCATATTCGAAAAAAATGAACTAGTCGAACGTGGAGATAAGAGGAAGGAAACTTAGAGAGATAACCAAGAAGTTTGAAAACAAGCACATACAGAATCACAAAGCCAAAGCCATAAGCATTCATCAATGGGATCACCTAAAATAGGAGTCGATACCTACCTCACCCTATGAGTTGGTACATCGGGTCAGTATTGAGTCTTGTTTCCACCTCAGGTGAGCTTCAATTTTTGCCTATATGCCTTTCTCTATTCCAAGAGCCTACTTCAAATGTCGTTTTATTGATTGAATGCAATTCTCCATCAATCTCTACGAACACCTGAAGCTGCAGCTCTATT
The DNA here is from genome assembly GCA_030765085.1 of Allium cepa. Lineage (NCBI taxonomy): Eukaryota > Viridiplantae > Streptophyta > Magnoliopsida > Asparagales > Amaryllidaceae > Allium > Allium cepa. The sequence continues at coordinate 663,002,663 of CM060940.1, read as the reverse complement.
CTTCAACAACTCCATTATTTGGACTTGGAAATAAGCTAATACTAGTGCAAACAGCTATGGAATCATAAAGCTAACCACTAGATGAGCCGAAGAGAAGAGTTCAAGATGGACACTTTGGCGATTTTAGGGATCGGTATAAACCCTTAACCTTGGAGTTGCACCAACCCCTAACAACCTGATGATGTATAACCTACTTTCTTGGGAGAATTGGTCTAAATCGTGTACAATGGCTTAGATATATTTTATGTGAGATATTAGGTTCTCTACCTCTATGAATAGGAAGGCAGGGCTCATTTTTAGGTTCTTTTTGGCTTTAGTTATTCGCTATGCTATATTCTTGTAATTCTGAAAATCTAAGTGTCGAAATTATACCGATCCCTAAGAAATTCTGCCTCTAAGTCAGCTATAAGCAATAAAATCTTAAAGTGGACATAGGACTTGTTTCCTGAGCCACTATAAATGATTGTGTCTCTTTTGTTTCTCATTTCATTTACATTTCTTCATATTTTATTTTCTTTATAAACTTCTAGATGTTTGTGCCATTTTTGTTTAAACATTTTTGTACTTCCACTGAGAATATCAAATTGTCATGCTACTTTGGTTCATCAACTACCATTGGATTTCCTATATCGAAGAGATAGATCCAATTTCTCAAACCATTAACTCTTCAATTCATATTTTCAAAGATGTACCTACTAGAAGCTTTCTACCATGGCCCCATTAAGAAGTGATCGTTTTACCAATTCCTGTGCTACTACTAAAGCTGAGAATCAGAATCCTCACCAAAGAGATAGAGTTGTCCAACCTACTCAAATGGAGATCCAGACTCCAACTAACGTCTTCACCAGAATGGAAATGGATAGGATGATGAAGTATATGGAAGATATGTTCCAGGCTAGTCAAAATGAGATGAATCAGATGATGTACTAGAGTTTGAGACTATCAAATGAGCTAACTTAAAACAGCCATAGAAGGAGTAGAAGGGACTATATTTCTTCATGTGAAAGTTCCTCACCATCCAAGAAAAGATGGAGGGACATGAAGCAAAAGAGTACTCAAAATGCTGCTAAAACATCATACCAAGGAAGAGGATGAGCCCCAGGCTCGAGCTTGAAGATCGATGCCGACCCAAGGTTAGGACTCGGTAGCGACCCTCCAATGGTGTACCCAAAGCCCACTTCTGGAAGGTGGTGTGGACTTGGCTATAGGACGTGTTGTAGGTAGGCAGAGTCTGGAGAATCATGCTGTTACTGATGATATTGCTCATGCGAACCAAATAAGGGGACTGTTGGACGGTTGGATCTCCCGAGGTTGGAGAACCTAGGTATCGAGAGTTAAATCGAGAGCATTTGTCGGGCTAAACACTCGGAGCGGAATTCGATTACCGCTGTTCATTCAAACCTGTTGACCTGGACTACCTATGGGATATGGTTAGGATACTTGTTTGTGAAATTTTTTTTAGGAGTAACGATGAAAGGGGTACCTCTCCCAGTAAAAATCCGTTTATAGAGGACATTCTATATGGGAGATACCTCTTGAGATTTGCAATGCCAACTATGCCATTGTATGGAGAAATGATGGACCCTATGCAGCACTTGAAGAGATATGAATGGCGCATGGATTCAGCCAGAGCTTTCGATGCCGTGAAATGCCATTGTATCCGAATTTTCTTAAAAGGAGTAGCTACGATGTGATTCACTCTACTTCTGCCGAGGTCCATATCGTATTTCGTTGAGTTATCAAAGAAGTTTATAGAACAATACCGATTACATTCTATACGTCCAAAGCATGTGATGTCTTTGTACATCTAGGGGAGAGCATCCAAAATTGTACTACCCCAAGGTCTCGAATAATCATTGTCTGGCACATCCTTTAGGGACCTGGCATAACCAAGGAGTAAGGACAGAAGCAATATGCTGACTTGGGTCACTAGTATTCTCACGATACAATAAAGCTACCATTTATTTGAAATGAAAGAACATCCAAGGGAAAACCACAAGCTACTAATGACATAAACACATATCATAATAACCCTTGAGCTTAAGGCAGTGTTCTAACATCTCGTTTGTCTGGTTTTTGACATCGGGGATAGCCTTATTTGAAAGTTGTTTAATTTTTTTCTAAGAGACCATATTCCTTATGAAATCATTCTTTCCTACATTATTAAAAGGAATCACACTTCCATCTCTATGAGGAATAATAACTTTCCCTAGTTTAATTTAGAAGATAAGGATGAACCCCCTTTAATCTGTCTCAACTCTGGAACATGATTACAACCTTATGTAAAAACCATAGTTTTATAGGAATGAGGAGTTTGAGTGAACTCCTACTCAGCCTCTTCCCTTTCCTTGGGAAGAGGGAATAGTTACTATAACGGCACAAAACTTCTCTTCATTTTCAATCTCCTTAAGTTTAATCATTGAGAGTTCTTCATTAGCTTTATCTAACTATTATTTGAGGTTGGACACTTAATCGAACATATCTGGTACCAATTTATCTGAAGCCTAATCTGTAAGAGGAAACACTTGTGGAATAAAGTCAGGGTACTTTCCTAGTTTTTCTACCATCACCTTAAGTGCTCGTTTTCCTTAGTAATCTCCCAAGCGGTGTCATCCAAAGCTAAATTATATTGAATGAAATGCACATGGCCCCTCAACTGCAGTAAGTTCCATGTTAAGCACTTGCACTTCAGCAACTTTATCATCATAATCCTTCTGGATAGAATCATGAGTTTGCTTATTGGTTAAACAATTTAGGCTCAACATTTTATGAAATAATTAGATAAAATATAAATTCAAAACGATTAGAAAATAAAATAAAATTCTATTTTTTCGCAAAAGGTTACATGTTAAAGAAAACAAAACATATAAAAGCGTAAATTCATAAAGACCAAATTTATTCTTTGTACTCAAATTAACCTTAAGACCCCTAGACCTAGCTTCAACCAGAGTTTTCAAAGGTCTGGCCATACTACAAAAGGAAATGTTCTTCCTTAACCCAAAATTCGACATTGAAAGTTTTGAAGGAGAATCCTAAGCTCCCAAATAGGTGTAACACCCCATAAAAATTAATGATAATTACTAAGGCTTCGAAACTGAAATTTGAGAAAACACTGGAATTTGGCCACAAAACATGAACCATTTTATTTTTGGCAATTTTTTAGGCAAATATCATATTTAGAGTTTCACAATTGGAGTTCAAACAAAGAACTTATTAGTGTTTGAAGTTTCCAAAATGAAAATAATCAAAAAGTGGATAAATGAAACAAATATTATTAAATGCAGGACCCCATGGTCGATCCCCGCACTTTGTGTTAACCTAAAAAATGGATCAACACCCTGGTTTGAGTATGAAAGCACCAGCCCCATTCTTACAGAGCGATAATATGGATTATGGATATTGAAGAAAGCCATAAGAGAAAGAAGACAAAAAGATTTTTATAGTGGTTCGGCTTTTAATAAAGCCCACGTCTACATTATAGTTTTTATTATAGACTGATTGCTGTTGCAAGATGTATTTTATTACAACGCTCTTGATTATCCTTAGGTAGATTGAATCTCCAAAGGTAGAATCCACTGGAGTATCACAATGAAGTCCTTTGAAGATTGTTGCAAGGGAGGTGAAGAGTGAAGAAAGCATCTAGCAGAGTTTCAGCCACCAGCCCGGGGAAGCCCCAGTTTATGTTGTAGGCAGGATTGTATTTATAGAGGTTGGAGAGCTACCGGGCCAAGTCCGTTTGCCAAAATATTTGCACACTACTACATGAAGGTGCACTACAAATTATGTTAGGAACCGATCTAACTCTATGGATCGCTAGTAATCCATAGATTAGGCTCGGAAGCAATGCAATGCCTTCATGCATTTCCCTTGCTTTGTCGTAGCAGCGAACTAATAAAAATGTATGGATCGCTACTTAGCCAATTTTTCATTCTTTATCTTCTGGATCATGATGCAGGAAGATAGATGAGCTCACAAGCAATACTACGGATCGCTAGGGCTGGCGATCCAGGTCCTTAACGTTTTTCTGCTTTCTTCTGGCTTCCACTTAGCTTGATGTTCTAGTCCTTTTGGTTGATTCTTGATTTGTTCTGAGTCGATGTAGATGTTCTGACTTCCTTTGGATTCTACCGAGTTAAAAGCCCGGATAACACTTCGGTCGATCAACTGCTAGCGGTCGACAGCTTATAAGGGGCGATCGATCAGTTGGGGGTGGCGACTAGGGTTTTAATCTTGCCCAAACGACCCGAATTTAATTATTTTAATCTAAAAAATTAATTCGAGCGCTTATAAATACAGGCCGGACTCCTTACTTCTATTACCATATTTCCTGATCTAAGCAACGAAACTCTACCATTTTCTCTTTTCCCCTATTTCTATTAAATATAAAATATTATATATATATATATATATACATATTTGTATATAATAGGAGAAGGATGGAAAAAAGAGAAGAAGTGAATCAATCTTGCAAAAAAGGTAGATTTTATTATTATAAATCTATATTCCCTTAACCCAAAATCTCTTCTTAGATTTGTATTTCTAATAGTATGTATATACCTTACTATATATATTCTTTTGGATTAGAATGGAAAAGGTATCAACTAAAGGAGTGGATTCAAATTTGAAAGATTTGGAAAGCTTGAAAGGTGAGTGAGAAATTATATAATTTATTATAACATTGAAATTTATACCATTGAGCTTTATTTATATTTTATACCTATGAAAGATCTATGGAGTTGTGGGCTTAGTAAGATGAAATATTGCCTACATATTCTATAAAACAGGTAACTGGAACAGGAATTTTATTTGCACCCTAACATTAAAAATTGGAAATCAATCCTTAAATTTGTTAAAGTTGAATATTGATAAAGTTGTAAGATTTATTCCAAATTTATAGTTCTATTGTAAACTATTAATATAAATTTAGATTGCTTTAATTTGACTTGGAATGTGAATTTCTATGTTTTAATATAGTGGGAGCGGGATGTAATTTAATAATATATATTTCCGTACAAATTCCATAAATTATCCAATTCCAAAAATATGTATAAAAGTGCATCGTTTGAATTAACAAGGAATATATCAAAAAGGAAAGATGTGTGTAAAGTATGGATATTCATCTTGGTAGTTTGCACTGTTTATTTCAATAACAGAAAAGATATAATTTCTTGTAATTTTAAATGGAAAAAAGTCTCATTGTTGGGTAATATATGGAAAGTTATAATGGTAATCCTTTCTTAAAAGGATAGCTCTAATAAAGTAAAATATGGAAATTAATGTTCTAAGCATAGGAGTTAATGTGTTAGGAAAAGGAATGGATATGTGTTTATATATATATATATATATATATATATATATATATATACACACGTATAACCACGCTTATCGATTTAAAATAAAAATATATTTGTAGCATAATACATGTCAATATTCGCATTAGTTATAATTAGGACGTTTATTTATAAATAACATGGTAAATTATAGGATTTGGAGGTGTGGATGGAAAAGTGATAGTAACTCCAATATTAGTAGGACAATAAATATGCAGTTAATAGGGAGTTGCAGGAATTGAATGGGGATATAAATGTGTTAATGGGATAAGTTAAAGATTTTATTATGACATTTATAGAGGAATGAATACGCAAAATTTGGTTAAATTAGAACAAAAAAGTAAATGTTACTAGAGATTTCTAATTAGAATAATAATCACCATTTATTATGGACAATTGACGTTTATCAAAAATAGGAAATAAGCGAGTAAGACAATAATTAAATACTAGGAGGTAGTATACTTTTCATAGTGGGAAGTTATAAAGCCTTAATTATATGTTTTGGAAAAGTGTGAATTCATGAGCTTAGTCCAATATTTAGGCCTAGGATAATTGTTTGGGTTTAGTGGGTTGGAATATGAGGTTAATAGAATTATACAACAGAAGTATACCCCTTACCTAAGGGTTATTAGCAGTTGTGTATACTCACTGCTGATGCGAGACATCTCCAACCATACGACTGGCTTGGAAGGGATATGCATTGCGAATATGGAGAGGAAAATATACCAAGGGTTCGCCTCAGATTTAAAGTACTAAATGGCCCGGACTTTTAAGGAAATGGGGTCTGCTTCATTTCTAATAAGAGGTGTTAAGTAACTAAAAGGGGCATTTCCTTGAATTACATTTAGTTAGTCTAAACGGCATGTCAGCAGTTGAAGGTCGACGGGCTATGTCGGTATTTTTGTTGGACTAACATTTAGTAGTGGGCTGGCATATAGGTTATGATCACCAGTACTCCTGAGTGGTCAGTTGGAAAGGCTCAGGTTATGCCCTAACAAATTTTGCTTCCTATTAGTGTAGAATCCATATGAGATACGTACAAACCCCAAAGTTTAGTTGGTAAGTTTATTGTTTGTCGGAGGTGGGCTAGTTAACCCTTTGATGAGTCTTTGAGATGCATTAATAGTACAACATCCAAATTATAAATTATAAAGCCACATATAGGGTCATCGATCTCTTTAGGTAGAACTGATTGACTAACGTTTATATTAAGAAGGCCTGCTTCTGGGATTGAGGTATTACATGTCTGTTTGGTCTACCTCATCCCCATTTAAAAAGTATTAAGCATGTATATGTTTATAAGCATATATGGTTATACCTCAGAGGAGGCTAGGCATATCATATGCACATGTAGGATTAAGCAGAATAGTCGTGAATAATAGAAAAAACACTTAAATAAAAATCAACGGGCATGGATTAGTGTTATAGGTAAAGTGTGTAAATTTCTAGTCATCGAAACATGTTCGAACCCTCTCCCCATTACAACCCACATGATAGATTTAGAGGGACATGCTACTGGTGGAAGACAGGAATGGTATATGGTGAAGTCTTCTTATTCATGCTCGGCGTTGACAAAGCAATTAGATGTCCAAGTAATATTATTGATTTCAAGGTAGCAGCCTTAGTCAGTATTTGTGTTCTTTTATACTTTTCTATTCCATGTGAGTTTATATTGATTGCACTCTAAGATACTTGTGTTTATTATAGGTTACCAAAATCAACGATTCATGCCCTAATGGACTTGAGATTCAATTTAGTCGAAAATAGGCACATTAAGGTGCATGTTGTTACATTTGGTATTAGAGTCTAGGTTAGTTAATCACAGGAAGTAGGATATGCTGGGAGAATGTATTTGTATTTTTACCTATAATTATATATATTCTATTCCCCTGTATGATTTTTGATTATAGAAGTATTTGCAACTACACTGCGAAAGGATATTCAAGGAAACTATAAGTTGGGACAATAAATAGAGTTAAATTTATACCCCTACCCAAGTTTCCCCATAGAGTATAGGCTATACCATAAGGAATTGACCAAGAAGATCATGAGTACGGCATATAGAAGGATCTCGAATGTTGGACTGCACTTGACTCCTTGTTGGGCCTAGGCTGCCTTATGATTATGGATTTCGATAGTTTGTCGATTAAAGACGTACATTTCATCCAGATAGATAGAAGTTAATAACCTATAAGTTGCAAGCAGTCGGAAGTAAGGTATAATAGGAGTGGAGCAAGTTTCCACAAGGTGTATATTAACCACCACAGGATGATAAACTGGATTTTTGATGAAGATGGGTTGGGAATGAGTAGGGAAGAAGGAAAGTCCAAAATAAAGGACCAATGAAGTCCATTTCTAAGACCAATCCCATATGAAAAAATTTGACAAAAATATTTATGAATTGGTCTTTCAAAAGATTTATTGGGAAGTTGTTTTGAAAAAGCAAGGAAATTTGAAAACTTTTAATATAAAAAAAATTGGTTGGATCAAAAAGTTTTGATTTAAAGGTTTTTGATAAAGGATTTTTTATTTTTGAAATGAATAGGTTTGACTCGATGATTTTTCCTATTTTGGCAAATTTGGTAGTTTCTTTTTATAATTGTTTCTAAGGAGTGGATGAATGGAAATGGTACTTTATTCAAAAAGGGTAAAGAGAATAGAAGGGTATGAATGCCCGATAATGAAGGTGGGAGGAATATTCCCATACAAGGAAAATACGAAGAAAAACAGATGAAATAGATTTTTATATATATCTTCATGTTATTGAAGAAAACCAGTAATTAATGCAGTAGGAGAACGCACTTCAATGCGTCAATATTGGGAAATTAACATAAAAATAGCATTAAGAACCTATATAAAAATAGGATTAGTAATCTAGTTAGAAATAATATAGGAAAAGGCCAATAGGAATATGATATGGAGAATGGATAAATTCCATAGATATGCAGCAATTACACATATATTTTAGATAGGCACTTAGATAGATGTTGCAATTGCATGTATTTTTTAGAAGTCCCATGCTATTAAAACTTTGCTAAGGGTGAAAGATGAAATAATATGAGTAGTAGGAAAATAATATTATGAAATCACACTTGTCTACTCCACTTTCATTATTTGAAGTGATAAAAGGTGGTTTTAAAACGGAATGGATTGGTATGATAATTGGGTTTAAATATGATAAACGTTTTGTGTTTAAAAATCCAACTTTTAAAAGAAGTAAATTTCCATTGTAGAAAGTCTTTAAAAAGAGAAGAATAGGAATTCATGACTCTTTTTAGATCAATTTTTGAAAATGGCTTCTAAGTTTATATTTTCAGATAAAAGTTTTAACTTAAGTACTTTATGACTACAAAGTTTTATGTTATTTTTAGAAGTTGAGAAAAAACCAAACCATTTTTTGAGATGGAGTATGTAGGGATAACTGCCTATGTGGGGCATGGTAAAGGTCAATGCTATGGATAATATAGTTACAAATGCTCATAGGGTAGCAACAAGAAATCCCCATTAAATAGAAGAAACATTAGTATGAACCTAGGAATATTTTATTAGAGATATGTAGAAGCCATAAGAAGAATCCTCAAATGAACAGGGAATGGTATCAAAGTACACTTTGTAAGTCCTAGGTTATACTCGCTTGAAATATTAAGGAAAGAAAGAAAATTCCAAACCTAAAGAATACTATCAAGATATTTTGATTGAAAAAAGATAATTCTATAATTGAAGAAGAGAGTAATAAGATGGAAAACACACATAAAGGATGTTGGTTGACTCAAGGTTAAAGAAGACAAGATAGGTGGTAGGAAAGTTATTCCACCAAACCCATTTTTCGATAAGTTATTCTAAATGTGTATAGCATATATTTCCTACCCACTAAGGTATGGAAATGCATAATTTATTCCATAATCAAATCTAATGATAGAAGTAGAGGATGGACCTTATTTATTAGGAATCAAGGAGATAAATTTTGGTAGGTGGATGATAGTAGAATAACATACTAGAAATGTCCAACTTAACTGAGTAAGAAGTGATAGGGCCACAACATCATTAACACCAGTTAATGATGAAGGGTGGCTTCCATCGATAGTTTCCTTTAGGTTTTTGGGTTGTAATATTTAGTTGTCTGTCTTTGGATATTAGAAAAGCGTACGATATGGTATGACATATGTTCCATTTTATTACCGTATTGATGGTTTGAATAAGCTTTGATCGCTGTACATATTGGGAAATAGTGTAAATAAGGCAATATGATAAGGACACCTAACTAGTGATAAATTTTTGGTAAGAATAGAAATTTACAAAGTAAATTATTAAATTAGTTTAGCAAAACTTTAGAATTCGAAGACCAAAAAAATTAATAAATAGAAAACAAGGAAAGGTTGTTGCAAAATCATGGTAACTATCTATGTGACTTAAAAGCTAAAATTTATAAATAGGCTTGTGTGTCGTTGTTTAGGAGTAAAAGAAAAGGTTTCCCAAATGTAAACTAACTACACAATACCAGGGTTAATCATATGCATTAACTCATTGACTAAATCCCGATTCATTTAAGATGTGCAAGATTTTCTCTAAGGATGAAGAGATAAATGTTTTAGAAAATTGTGTTTAAATGATTTTGGGAAGTTGGGTTAAAAAAATTTTGGAAAATTTTGTTAAGCTGCTTTTGAAATAGAAGATGGCGTTTGAATCGATTTTTCAAACAAATTGGCAAGTTTGTTTAAAGTGGGGAAACAGCTATCTTTTGAAATGGAATATTTCTAATTTTCAAATGTCACATGCTTAACATAGGGAGCGTCGATGTGTTAGAAAATATAGGTTTTACTATCTGAAAGGGTGTCAGTATACAAAGCACAGATAATAACAAGGAAAAAGACTGTTTTAGCTTTAGAATTTCTATTTCCATACCTTGTTGATAGTGAAATGAAACTTGAATTTAGGATGCTTTTACTTTAACATCCAAGAACAAACCTCCTTATGCAAATTTTAGTTGGAAAAGTTGGAAAAGTTTTAAGGGAAAATGAGAAGGTTCCAAAGTACAATGGAATAGGTATTCAAAAGAAGGGTGGAAATATGAAATTATCCACCTAAATCCCTTCTTCGACATAGGAGTACAGATTTAGAAATCTAACTTTTCAAAATTTTGGATGCTAGAAATCGTGTGTAGATTTTGGATGGCAGGGATTGGATGCAAAATTGGTTGAACCGTATTCCTACTTAGAGGAGTGTAGAAATTGTTATGTGAAAAAGGATTTTTGATTTTTTAAAAACTTGCATACATATAAAATTGCTAGTATATCTAGGTTGTTTGCATCATATTTTAAAAATGATTTTAAAAGAATGCGTTTATATAGAATGCGCCGATTTGGAACCATTCTTCTTACATGTATTATATATTTTGATACACCAAGCACTTGTATATGTTTGGCAGCAAAATTGGTTGTACTAACTGGTTGGAAGGATTGGGTTGGTTATGCGCCATGTTTTATAATTCAACCCTTGGGGAATTTCGAGGCTGAAATTCTTTTAAGGGGGGAAGAGTATAACACCCTGTAAAAATTTACGATACTTAATAAATAAATAATAAGGCATCAAAATGGAATATGAGAAAATTTCAAAGTTGGACCATGAAACTTGCACTACTGTGTTCTTGGCGATTTTCTGACCAAATTCCGGATCTGAAATTTCACAATCGGAGCTCAAACGAAGAAGTTATTTGCGTTTGAAGTTTCTAGAACAAAAATAATTAAAAAGTGAACAAAGAAAATAAATATTATTAAACGTGGAACCCCACAGTCAACCCTCTTATTTAGGCCACTTGACCACCAGCGGTCGACTGCTTATAAGGGCGGTCGATCTGTTGGGGTGACGGCTAGGGTCTGAACCTTAGCCAAACGGGCGGGATTTAATTATTTCAATCTAATGGTTATAATTGATTCGAGTGCATATAAATGTTGGCCTAACACGTCACTTCTCTTCTCTTATATTCTGATCCAAGTGGCGAAGCTCTAGCATTTTCCCTTCTTCACTGTTTCTATTAAATATAAAATATTATATATATAATCAAAGAAGGGCAGAGTATAAAAGAGAAGAAGGGAAAATGCGAATCAATATTGTAGAAAAAGGTAATACTTATTATTATAAATCTACATTCCCTTTAACCCCAAATCTCTTCTTAGATCTGTAAACCAATACCGGCGAAGCTCTAGCATACACCTTGTTATACATATTCTTTTGGATTAGAATAGAAAAGGAGTCAAGTAAATTAATGGATTCATATTTGGGAGATTTGAAAAGCTTAAAAGGTGAGCGGGAAATTATATAATTTATTATAATATTGAAATTTATACCATTGAGTTTAATTTAAATATTAAACATATGCAAGATCTACGGAGTTGTAGGCTTAGTAACTTGAAATTTTGCCTACGTAATCTATAAAATAGGTAAGTAGAATAGGAATGTTATTTACGCCCTAATCTGGAAATTTGAAAATCAGTTCATAAAATTTTTAAAGTTAAATGTTGATAAAGTTGTTAAGTTTATTCTAGATTTATAGTTGGGTTGTAAATTGTCAATATAAACTAAGATTGCCTAAATTCGACTTGGAATGTGATTTTTTATGTTTTAATTTGATGAGAGCAGGATCTATTTTCGTATAGTTTGCATCAATTATCCAATTCAAAAATGTGACGACCTGCAAATCCGTCACGTTCGAGCTGATAATAAACCACATATGTCAAACCCCAAACGAACAAAAATACAGATAATTATGAGAAAGAAATAAGAGAGAAGAAGAGAAGAGCAAAGAAAGAAACTAAAACGATCACAGAATTTCACAGTATAACGACCCGACTTCCAAACACCAGAAAGTCGAATCGCTAATAAGAAAGAAAGGGATAGAAAAGAGAAAGAAAGAGAAGAAAGAAAAAACAAACAACACATCAGAATCTAAACAACGGAAATTATAAATTATATTAATAACATAAAATATTACATAATTTACAACCACTATCAGAGTACATAGATAATACAACACATGCTAGATAGTTATAAACACCTGTCTAGTATTTACAATATAATACAATTCAGAGACAACAAAGAACACACAGCGGAATACTATATATCTAACGTAGAAGCCTCCTGCTTCATTGCTCCTCCAATATTCGTCAAAGCTCATTTGAATCCCTTGGCTACTCGTAAAAATTTGAGTACCCAAGAGTTTATGAAAAACAAAAATAAACTTCGGGTCAGACATGGGTCTGGTGTGAGTAAAAGGTTAAAATTTCTTAACTTTCAAAAACCTTTTGAAAGGAAAGGTATCACGTAATACTTCCCACACATAAACATGGAAAAAAAATTACCTTACGCTAACCAAAACATTTGATAGGAAATTCTGTGATATTATAATAGGTCTAGGGTTTTCAAGTAAATATGAAATAGCCGAAATTGTTACATCTATTAAATTCCAACTACTAGCCACAAAAGTGGGTAATACAATCAAAACAGTTGGCACTTATTGGATTTTGGATTCCATACAATGGCAGGGCTACTGGGGTACCGCCTGTCACAGTACGTGGCCTAGATCAACGTACCGAGGAGTACGCCCGCTCCCTTGAAACACAAGGCCGGACCCATTCCTTATTGAACTGTTCCGAACAAGACAACCCCGCAGTTGGTGCGCAATTCCAACCGCCCACACAGCCGAATAAAAAGAGACTTCTTGACAGGGGAAAATCTTGCTCTCTAGTGGGAGCTACCCACGAAGCCTTGCAGCACCTCCCCTGTTTTAGCCATTCCCGGTTGATGAGGCTTGAGGCTACGATTACCTTTAGAGAACACATCTCTTAGAATGCTCATCGCCCACCTGACGATGTGCTGAAAGCATTCAATCCATACAAGTCGTTCCAGGTTCGAACGAAACCGAAGGCATTATCTCGTTACACTCATTTTGGAATCACCCTCAGAGTTAATGACGATAACCCTTGCACTCTAAATCTCCATCTCGAATCTGTAAGAACTAATTTCGTCAGACTCATCACGGAATCACCCCCAGAGTTATACTGACTAATAGTCCTTACACCTCAAGTCTTCACTCTTCACATAAGATTCACGACCTATCGTTAATTTGGATCGATGTGGTTTTCGGATATCCAAATATGGAAACCCGATCCCGGTCTCATCGAAATCCAAAGCGTGTCTTTTAGGTCCAAGTTGTTTTAGAGTTTAAAACAATTCAATAACATTATCTATATACACACAGATAGATAATTCATAGATTCACAACAGATAATTATCATTATCATAACCACAGATAATCCACACTATCATTATCAAAAGATAATCCATATCATAATGCAACCAATGCATCCATATCAATCAATATTACTAATCTCATAGCTGAGATTCCAAATCATTCAAAGCAACCAATAACAACCATTCATAAGCAATGATCTAAAATCATACTATCTATAATTAATTTAAATTGAATTAAATTAATTACATCATCTTTAGTTAATTTAAAATAAAATAAATTAATTATTCACAAAATATAAGTCTTGCTTGCATCATCATTAATTAATTACAAATTAATTAATTAACCAACCTCTAATTTATCATCTTAATTAATCAATCCTGATTAATTATACTTTAATTAATTTCACAAAATTAATTACTCTAAATTAAATACAGTAATTAACCTTAATTACTTCATTAATTAATTAACTATAATTAATTACATTTAACCTTAATTAATTGCAATAATTAATTACCCGTAATTACTTATTAATGATTAATTAACCTTAATTAAGCAATCTTAATTACATCATTAATTATATTAATTAATGATTCTTAATTATATTTAATTAATTACTCAATTAAATTAATTACTTTCAGTAATTAATCTCACTTAAACCATATTTATTAATCACCTTTGATAAATCTCAATCTGTAATTAACTACCTTAATTACTTCATTCAATTAATTTTCCTTAATTAATTTCTGGATTAATCCCTTGATTAATTATACAAAATAATTTAATCCAAATTACTTCACAATTCCATCATTATCCACTAATTACATCCAGTAATTATCTCTAATTACTTCACTGAGTAATTCTTCTTCATTAATTACATCAGGTAATTATTATTAAATCCAATGTTTAAAATTAATTAAACTTAATTAATTAATCTAAACCAATCTCAATAAACTTCATTAATTATATTAAGTAATTAATGTCTTAATTACTTTTATTTAAGCAATTAAACTTAAATAAATTTTACAATTTATTATCATTAATTAATTAATCTAATTAATTATTAAAAATTAATCATATTAATAAATTATTAAATAAACCTTGGTAAATGGCCATCATTAACTATTATTAATTCTTTAATTACTTTTCTTTAATCACTTCTTAATTAATCTCTAATTAAATTAATCCAAATTATTAATTATAAATTAAATAAATAAGTCACTCCTTAATTATCTTATTTATTTAATTATTTTAATATCTTGATCATTTCTAAGATAACCCATTCCTTATTAATAATTTTATTAATACTAAAGTGTACATAGAATATTGCACTTAAAAAAAATTTAAATTCAAATTCCATTTTAAATCTAAATTTCAAAATGAAATTTATTTAAGCATTAACCAATTTAAATTCCATTTATATTTCTTTAAAATAAATGTAAATAACATTTATTACACATAATTAAAACTTATATAAGATAAGCCTTAACCAATTTGCTTAATTTCATTTAAAATTAAGTTTAAATTACATTACCCTTTAAATTTCAAATTCAAGTTAAAAATCGCTTAACTTTCTTTTATAAACCTTTTATAACGACTTCATTAAAAAAAGAAATCAATTTTAAAATATTTGTTTGAAAACAAATTTACTTCTAATAAACAATTTAAATTTAAACTTGTTTGAAAACATTCAAATTTTAAAACTTATTCAAATATCCAGAGTTTTAAATTCAATACATTTGAACCATTCCTTATTTAAATTATTTGAATTTAATCTTGAATTGAACTCTTGCTTTACACCTTGATTTTAAAACTCCTTATTTAAAATACAAATTCATTTTTAAAAACCTGAAGATTTAAAGATCTTTAAGAAAACTGGACTTAAATTTGAAATTCAAACTGCTATTTAAAATTTTGTTTCAGATTCAAAATGAAACTCCATTTTCAGAAGAAAAAAACTGTCAAGTTTCTTATATATATTTTTTTAAACTGAAACCACTTTCAAATTTGAAAACTTATAAGATTTCAAAATCATTTGAAACTAAAATACAAACTAGATTTAAAACTAGATTTAAATCTCATTTAAAAACTTTACTTTCCTTTCTAAATGCAGGTTTTAAATTTTATTTTTAAAAAAAAATTAAGCAGAGTAACAGGTTTCTGTTTAAACCTATTACCATACTAAACCCCACCCTGCCCAAAATCTGCTTTGGGTCATCAACTCACTTCTTCGAGAAAGACACAAAAATACTCGTGTTATACTTCGAGTTCAAAAACACCACTATACCCAGTTCACCAGAAACCCACAAATTTGCACGGTGCACGTGCACCGTGCCTCCAGCGATCTTCAACGACCTCCGGTGGTCTCCCCACGACGGCGACAAACCCCGGAACCCAGCACGACCATCAATCTTCCCTCCTCAACTCGAAATCAAACTCAAGCTAAATCCCAAACCTGGAACCAGGAAGCTAAAACCAAACCCAAACCTGTCAATCCTTTTCCCACGGTGCTCCGACCACCAAAGGCCTTCCACCTCCGGCAACAGCTTCGTCTATGACCAAACTATCTATACCAAAAACCTCGTTCAACTCGATCATCTCTTCAGGTAGCACTAATCAAAAACAAATGGCCTAGCAGAAACTAGGGTTCTGGACAAAATTTCATCACCGCAGCTACCACGATGAACTGCAACGCCACCCAATATTTTTTCCGGCATCAGTGACTACTCCTCCACCTACGAGATGAACCCCGACACCTCAATTTGCCTAGATCACCCAAAAACCCAAATTCTCCCTTTTAAGTTCAATCTAGGTCTGCATGTTAAACCAAGCTTTAAAAATTGTGAATTTAGTTTTAAAAATCATAATTTTGAATAATGTTTTTTGATCTGATTCCTGAAACAATGAATCAATATGTTTGGTATTTCATATATATATAATTTGAACCTGTTATCCTGAGTTTTCATGGACAAATCAAATATTTTTGATTTTTTAACTTGAACAAAAATTTTAAACTTTGATTCTTGATTCAATAAACATATTTAAACACTAACAAAAACTATATTATGTGATGATGGTGTTTGAACAGATTCTTGCATCTGGAAATAAAATACAGAGGACATCATGATCAAGTTATCCATACATGTCTACAGAAAAAACAACTGATATAAATGCATTTATCATTCACACTGAAACATTTAAATCAACAAGCAACATTCTAAAATACTTAAATTTCATTAAATAGGATGTTACTCACCTTAATCTTGATGGCAGAGCAGTGAAATTTGAAAAAGACTTGTGCTTTATAAAACTGGAAAACTTCACTTTCTTAAATCCTGAATTGCTTCCTTAATTTTCGATTAAAACTTAAGTGCTTGTTACATAACTCTTACATGCATGCTATATGAAATTCCTGATAGAAGATGATGCAGATGCCTTATACTTGAAAAAAAATATGCAGGCTGCTTTTAAACTTGAAGATGTGGAGGCTGTTTTGATGCAGGCTTCAAATTTTAAAAAAATGCAAGCATGCTTTGTTTTGATTTGTAAAAAGGATTTGCATGCAGACTTGTTTCAGGTTTGTGAAGTGGATTTTGGGGATGATTTTCAAAATTTTGTTGAAGATGTTTCAGATTTATGTTTTTGAATGGAAGTGTTTATATTTTTTTATTTTTTTTTCTTCATAGCTTTAGATTTGAAAAGAAACAAAATGGAAGAGAATATGCTTATAAAAACTTAAAAAAAATAAAATAAAAGAAAAACCTAAATTCAATTTTTGACACTTGTAAAGAAGTTAACATTTGTCACTTTGTCAAGTTTATGGATTAACACTCGTTCTTTTAATTAGTATAATGTTTACATTTGTTTTATAAAAGTAATTTGTATTTGATTAAAAGTTAACTAGTAAAAATGTTTACATTTGTTTTTAAATGTTAATTGTTTATAATTAAGTTAACTTGTATTTTAAATTAGATGTTTAATATAAGATATATGAAAATCTATGTTTAAATAAATTAGTTAACATGTATTTATTTACATGTATATAAAATTTTAAAATGAATAAATCAAATTTAACTTATAAAATGAAACTAATACAAATAATTCAAAATCAAAACAAATTAAAAACATTTACACTTTAGATTTCAAACTTTGAATTCAAGTTCAAATTAAATTTTGAAATCAAGTTTATTTACTAATATAACTACACAATTTAAATTTTGAAAAACAACTATTTTTATTAAAAATTTATTTGTTAAAACAATGTATTATTATATTTAGAAATAACCACATTTAATAACTATAAATAACTTAATAAAAGAAATAGTCTTCTTATTAATAAATTATTTATGTTATTCAATTATATCAAAATAACTCTTATTGTTATTTATTTAAATTTTGAACTTGAGTTAAACATATTTTAAATCAGTTCAATATTTATCTTATGTATTTAAAACCATATTTATTTATTAAATAATCTTTAAAAAGTTTAACTTTTTAAATAAAATCATAATTCCCAATTTACTAAAGATACATATTTTATAGAAAACAGGATTCATTTATTAATTGAATTTTAAAACAATACCTACTTACAATATATACAATATTCTATATATATTATAAACAGGTAAATAGGCAAAAGGCAGAAGTTACAAAAAAATTAAGTCTCAGGGACAACAAGTTTATTTTTTAGTCTGAAGGATACTTTTTAGTGTAAACTGAAAATGATAGCTACAACTATCATTCTATGATTTACACTAAAAAGTGTCCTTCAGCCTAAAAAGCAAATTTCTTGTCCCTGAAACTAAATTTTTCCCAAACTTTTTCCTTGAGCCTAAAAAGCTCTATTATAAATATAAAACAATTATTAAATTTAAAAAGATAAAATCTATCAATTAACTATTTATTTTATTGAATTATTAAATTAATTCAAATCTTATTACAAAGATTATCAAATCAATTTAATTTTTATTTCAGATTATTAAATTGATATTGCTTTCAAATTCCGGGTCATCACATTCCTCCCCCCTTAAAAGAATTTCATCCCCGAAATTTAAAACAAAGGTAATTAATAATCTATTCAAATAATAAATTTTAAAACACAAGCATATACCAATGATATGCTAACAACCACAGCAATTAATTCACCCAATCAAACAAATGTAATTATCCAGAAAAATTCTAGATAGAACTTTCACGAGTTTCCCCGGTATAAATATCGGGATACTCGCTGTATAGATTCCAAACAATCAATACTACTAAGCTACAGAGCTCCTATTCATCAATTTCTACAGAACTAGACAGCATATCAGACTACAGACGAGTCTGATTCAACCGCCAAACCTCTTGAACAGCCGGTTCCAAAACCAAAGATAGACCATACACGTACTCCCTCAGAGATACGTGAAACTCATCGAATTCCGGTTATCCAAACTGACTATATGATCCAGAAAACCAAACGCTGATCCAACCCAAAACAAAGAGAAAAGATCTAAACATCACTGGCTAACTTTCCAGTCTTACTCAAAACTTATAACTCCTGAATCAGAGAAAACTTCAACAACAATGAAGTCTCCGACTTTGAATTCCAAATTCCTCCGTCCCTTATCCACAAAAGTCTTCGGACGATCCTGGGCTGCCAACATTCAAACTGATCAGCTTAACCCTTGCTGATCCCTCTAGAATAAACAGAACCATAAACAACCCAACACAATGATCTCCTCAAGATCAATCCAAAACCAAAACACAATTCTACTCCATAAACAGCAGAAAACAACAAACTTCTCCTAATCCAGAAAAGATAATCAGAAACACCTCCAAACTGCTTCCGCTGCACCACTCTGATCCGAAATAGATAAGAAAATGCTGGTGAAAAACACAAGCACCAACTGGACATCACCTTCTAGAAATATGGTTCTACAGATCCATAAAGAAAACTCAGAAATTCTTTCAAAACTAAGTTGCTTCATCAAACTCTATATCTAGGAATCATTCTCCAACTAAACTGAACCTCCAGTTCCACTCCTGGAATACTAGTCGATCAGAAAACTCAATCTCCAGATGCGACAAACCTCTGTCTTCCCTGATGACATCTAGAAAAATCTCTGATAACACAAGAGAACACTCAAACAATCACATGTCACTTTTGCGATCAACCCAGATCAATTTCCAAAGAAAACTGTTCTCTCTTTACTAAACAGAACAGCTTATACTGGTCTAGCCAATTCATTGAAGAAACGGATCCACTCTGCTGCTTCTGAACTCCACCTTCAGAAAAACTACTCAGCTAAGACCTCCTTGTCGGCTCACAGAACACTTCGAGCTGTACTGCTGACACCAATTCCAAACTTCCTGATCCAAAACTCTTCGAGAAACTCGGACTTCAAAGCAGACAGAAACATCACAACATCCTGCAGAATCCATCCATAACACCGAAGCATTCACACTTTCCAAAACTTGTTCCAAAGGAAACATCTTCGGAAACAATCCATAGTCACTGCATTTCATCACGCAGTTACAACTTCCTGAGGTATCAAAATACCATCACTTGTTCCAGCTTAACCGACGGATCCCAATCCTACTCACCAAACTCTGCACTTCAAAGATGTCTCCGAACCTTAACAGGTTTCCTTCAGAGATAGATGAAATACAACAAAGCTTACTCGAGATGGTATTAGGTCTACAGTTTTGACAGATATACTTTCCAACCTCAAACATCAGACTCCAACCAATGGTAGTAACCGTGTAACACACACCACTACCTTATCTACCTTTATAACCTATATTGGAAAACCTGAACAGGTACCCAACAGATAGATAGAAATAGATATATATATATAAAATTACAAATACGCTCTCTCAAGATAGACATCACTGCAGAGCTAGGTATTCACTCAACCTAATGCTTTGATACCACTGTAACGACCCAACTTCCAAACATCAGAAAGTCGCATCGCTAATAAGAAAGAAAGGGATAGAAAAGAGAAAGAAAGAGAAGAAACAACACATCAGAATCTAAACAGCGGAATGAATAAATTATATTAATAACATAAAATATTACATAATTTACAACCACTATCAGAGTACACAGATAATACAACACATACTAGACAGTTATAAACACTTGTCTAGTATTTACAACATAATACAATTCAGAGACAACACAGAACACACAGCGGAATACTATACGTCTAACGCAGAAGCCTCTTGCTCCATTGCTCCTCTAATATTCGTCAAAGCTCATCTGAATCCCTTGGCTACTCGTAAAAATTTGAGTACCCAAGAGTTTATGAAAAACAAAAATAAACTCCGAGTCAGACATGGGTCTGGTGTTAGTAACAGGTTAAAATTACTTAACTTTCAAAAACCTTTTGAAAGGAAAGGTATCATGTAAGACTTCCCACACATAAACATGGAAAAGTTTTTACCTTACGCTAACCAAAACATTTGATAGGAAATCCGGTGATATTATAATAGGTCTAGGGTTTTCAAGTAAATATGAAATAGCCGAAATTGTTACATCTATTAAATTCCAGCTACTAGCCACAAAAGCGGGTAATACAATCAAAACTGTTGGCACTTATTGGATTTCGGATTCCATACAATGGCAGGGCTACTGGGGTACCATCCGTCACAGTACGTGGCCTGGATCAATGTACCGAGGAGTATGCCCGCTCCCCTGCAACACAAGGCCGGACCCATTCCTTACTGAACAGTTCTGAACAAGACAACCCCGCAGTTGGTGCGCAATTCCAACCGCCCACACAGCCAAATAAAACGGGACTTCTAGACAGAGGAAAATCTTGCTCTCCGGTGGGAGCTACCCACGAAGCCTTGCCGCACCTCCCCTGTTTTAGCCATACGATTACCTTTAGAGAACACATCTCTTAGAATGCTCATCGTCCACCTGACGATGTGCTGAAAGCATTCAATCCATACAAGTTCGTTCCGGTTCGAACGAAACCGAAGGCATTATCTCGTTACACTCATTTTGGAATCACCCTCAGAGTTAACGACGATAACCCTTGCACTCTAAATCTCCATCTCGAATCTATAAGAACTAATTCCGTCAAACTCATCACGGAATCACCCCTGGAGTTATACTGACTAATAGTCCTTACACCTCGAGTCTTCACTCTTCACATAAGATTCACGACCTATCATTAATTTGGATCGATGTGTTTTTCGGATATCCAAATATGGAAACCTGATCCCGGTCTCATCAAAATCCAAAGCGTGTCTTTTAGGTCCAAGTTATTTTAGAGTTTAAAACAATTCAGTAACATTATCTATATACACACAGATAGATAATTCATAGATTCACAATAGATAATTATCATTACCATAACCACAGATAATCCACACCATCATTATCAAAAGATAATCCATATCATAATGCAACCAATGCATCCATATCAATCAATATTACTAATCTCATAGCTGAGATTCCAAATCATTCAAAGCAACCAATAACAACCATTCATAAGCAATGATCTAAAATCATACTATCTATAATTAATTCAAATTGAATTAAATTCATTACATCATCTGTACTTAATTTAAAATGAATTAAATTAATTATTTACACAATATAAATCTTGCTTGCATCATCATTAATTAATTACAAATTAATTAGTTAACTAACCTCTAATTTATCATCTTAATTAATCAATCCTGATTAATTATACTTTAATTAATTTCACAAATTAATTACTCTAAACTAAATACAGTAATTAACCTTAATTACTTCATTAATTAATTAACTATAATTAATTACATTTAACCTTAATTAATTACAATTAATTAATTACCCTTAATTACTTATTAATGATTAATTAACCTTAATTAGTCAATCTTAATTACATCATTAATTATATTAATTAATGATTCTTAATTATATTTAATTAATTACTCAATTAAATTAATTACTTTCAGTAATTAATCTCTCTTAAACCATATTTATTGATCACCTTTGGTAAATCTCAATCTCTAATTAACTACCCTAATTACTTCATTCAATTAATTTTCCTTAATTAATTTCTGGATTATCCCTTGATTAATTATACAAAATAATTTAATCCAAATTACCTCACAATTCCATCATTATCCACTAATTACATCCAGTAATTATCTCTAATTACTTCACTGAGTAATTCTTCTTCATTAATTACATCAGGTAATTATTATTAAATCCAATGTTTAAAATTAATTAAACTTAATTAATTAATCTAAACCAATCTCAATAAACTTCATTAATTATATTAAGTAATTAATATCTTAATCACTTTTATTTAAGCAATTAAACTTAAATAAATTTTATAATTTATTATCATTAATTAATTAATCTAACTAATTATTAAAAATTAATCATATTAATAAATTATTAAATAAACCTTAGTAAATGACCATCATTAACTATTATTAATTCTTTAATTACTTTTCTTTAATCACTTCTTAATTAGTCTCTAATTAAATTAATCCAAATTATTAATTATAAATTGAATAAATAAGTCACTCCTTAATTATCTTATTTATTTAATTATTTTAATATCTTGATCATTTCTAAGATAACCCATTCCTTATTAATAATTTTATTAATATTAAAGTGTACATAGAATATTGCATTTAAAAAAAAAAAATCAAATTCCATTTTAAATCTAAATTTCAAAATGAAATTTATTTAAGCATTAACCAATTTAAATTCCATATATTTCTTTAAAATAAATGTAAATAACATTTATTACACATAATTAAAACTTATATAAGATAAGCCTTAACCAATTTGCTTAATTTCATTTAATATTAAGTTTAAATTACATTACCCTTTAAATTTCGAATTCAAGTTAAAAATCACTTAACTTTCTTTTATAAACCTTTTATAATGACTTCATTAAAAAAAAGAAATCAAGTTTAAAATATTTGTTTAAAAACAAATTTACTTCTAATAAACAATTTAAATTTAAACTTATTTGAAAACATTCAAATTTTAAAACTTATTCAAAATATCCAGATTTTTAAATTCAATACATTTGAACCATTCCTTATTTAAATTATTTGAATTTAATCTTGAATTGAACTCTTGCTTTACACCTTGATTTTAAAACTCCATATTTAAAATACAAATTCATTTTTAAAAACCTGAAGATTTAAAGATCTTTAAGAAAACTGGACTTAAATTTGAAATTTAAACTGCTATTTAAAATTTTGTTTCAGATTCAAAATGAAACTCCATTTTTAGAAAAAAAACTGTCAGGTTTCTTATAATATTTTTTTAAACTGAAACCACTTTCAAATTTGAAAACTTATAAGATTTCAAAATCATTTGAAACTAAAATACAAACTAGATTTAAAGCTAGATTTAAATTTCATTTAAAAACTTTACTTTCCTTTTTAAATGCAGGTTTTAAATTTTATTTAAAAAAATTAAACAGAGTAACAAGTTTTTGTTTAAACCTGTTACCATACTAAACCCCACCCTGCCCAATATCTGCTTCAAGTCATCAGACTCACTTCTTCGAGCAAGACACAGAAATACTCAAGTTATACTTCGAGTTCAAAAACACCACTATACCCAGTTCACCAGAAACCCACAAATTTGCACGGCCTCCAGCGATCTTCAACCACCTTCGGTGGTCTCCCCACGATGGCGACAAACCCCGGAACCCAACACGACCATCAATCTTCCCTCCTCAACTCGAAATCAAACTCAAGCTAAATCCCAAACCTGGAACCAGAAAGCTAAAACCAAACCCAAACCTGTCAATCCTTTTCCCACGGTGCTCTGACCACCAGAGACCTTCCACCTCCGGCAACAGCTTCGTCTATGACCAAACTATCAATACCAAAAACCCCGTTCAACTCGATCATCTCTTCAGGTAGCACTAATAAAAAACAAATGACCTAGTAGAAATTAGGGTTCTGGACAAAATTTCATCACCGCAGCTACCACGATGAACTGCAACGCCACCCAATATTTTTCCCGGCATCAGTGACTACTCCTCCACCTACCAGATGAACCCCGATACCTCAATTTGCCTAGATCACCCAAAACCCAAATTCCCCCTTTTAAGTTCAATCTAGGTCTACATGTTAAACCTAGCTTTAAAAATTGTGAATTTAGTTTTAAAAATCATAATTTTGAATAATGGTTTTTGATCTGATTCCTGAAACAATGAATCAATATGTTTGGTATTTCATATATATATAATTTGGTCCTGTTATCCTGAGTTTTCAGAGACAATTCAAATATTTTTGATTTTTTAACTTGAACAAAAATTTTAAACTTTGATTCTTGATTCAATAAACATATTTAAACACTAACAAAAATTATATTATGTGATGATGGTGTTTGAACAGATTCTTGCATCTGGAAATAAAATACAGAGGACGGCATGATCAAGTTATCCATACATGTCTACAGAAAAACAACTAATATAAATGCATATATCATTCACACTGAAACATTTAAATCAACAAGCAACATTCTAAAATACTTAAATTTCATTAAATAGGATGTTACTCATCTTAATCTTGATGGCAGAGCAGTGAAATTTGAAAAAGACTTGTGCTTTATAAAACTGGAAAACTTCACTTTCTTAAATCCTAAATTGCTTACTTAATTTTTGATCAAAACTTGAGCGCTTGTTACAGAACTCTTGCATGCATGCTATATGAAATTCCAGATAGAAGATGATGTAGATGCCTTATACTTGAGAAAAAAAATGCAGGCTGCTTTTAAACTTGAAGATGTGGAGGCTGTTTTGATGCAGGCTTCAGATTTTAAAAAAATGCAAGCATTCTTTGTTTTGATTTGTAAAAAGGATTTGCATGCAGACTTGTTTCAGGTTTGCGAAGTGGATTTTGGGGATGATTTTCAAAATTTTGTTGAAGATGTTTCAGATTTATGTTTTTGAATGGAAGTGTTTATATTTTTTTATTTGTTTGTCTTCATAGCTTTAGATTTGAAAAGAAACAAAATGGAAGAGAATATGCTTATAAAAACTGAAAAAAATAAAAATAAAAGAAAAACCTAAATTCAATTTTTGACACTTGTAAAGAAGTTAACATTTGTCACTTTGTCAAGTTTATGGATTAACACTCGTTCTTTTAATTAGTATAATGTTTACATTTGTTTTATAAAAGTAATTTGTATTTGATTAAAAGTTAACTAGTAAAATGTTTACATTTGTTTTTAAATGTTAATTGTTTATAATTAAGTTAACTTGTATTTTAAATTAGATGTTTAATATAAGATATATGAAAATCTATGTTTAAATAAATTAGTTAACATGTATTTATTTACATGTATATAAATTTTTAAAATGAATAAATCAAATTTAACTTATAAAATGAAACTTATACAAATAATTCAAAATCAAAGCAAATTAAAAACATTTACTCTTTAGATTTCAAACTATGAATTCAAGTTCAAATTAAATTTTGAAATCAAGTTTATTTACTAATATAACTACACAATTTAAATTTTTGAAAAACAATTATTTTTATTAAAAATTTATTTGTTAAAACAATGTATTATTATATTTAAAATTAACCACATTTAATAACTACAAATAACTTATTAAAAGAAATAGTCTTCTTGTTAATAAATTATTTATTTTATTCAATATATCAAAATAACTCTTATTGTTATTTATTTAAATTTTAAACTTGAGTTAAACATATTTTAAATCAGTTCAATATTTATCTTATGTATTTAAAACCATATTTATTTATTAAATAACCTTTAAAAGTTTAAATTTTTAAATAAAATCATAATTCCCAATTTACTAAAGATACATATTTTATAGAAAACATGATTCATTTATTAATTGAATTTTAAAACAATACCTATTTACAATATATACAATATTCTATATATATTATAAGTATAAAACAATTATTAGATTTAAAAAGATAAAATCGATCAATTAACTATTTATTTTATTGAATTATTATATTAATTCAAATCTTATTACAAAGATTATCAAATCAATTTAATTTTTATTTCAGATTATTAAATTGATATTGCTTTCAAATTCCGGGTCATCACACACAGTCATAGCCGAACAACATATAATAGAATATCAATGATCTTTACAAAAAAAGAAACCGAAATATACATACGTCCATCAGAGTACAACAACCAAATCATCAATCATCAGCCTGGATAATTGTAATAACATGTCCTTACAGTGGCAGACAATTTAACAACAATGGAGTGGAAAAATAAACATATACGGGCATACGACTAGAAGACCTCTAGCTCGTTTACTGAAGCTTCAAAGCATCCAAATCTGAATTTGTAAACATACTCAGTCTGACCCAAGCATTAAAATGGAAGAACGCACAGATCAGTCTTGTAAACCAACGTGAGAAAACACATCTCAACTGAATTTTAAAGTTACAAAAACTTCCCAAAATCAAAACAAAGGTATCTATTAAGACCACGCCTACACATAAAAAAGGATGTGTTTTTACCTTATGCTAACAAAATCTTTCATATCAAATCCTGTTATATTACACTAGTCTCTGGTATACAAATAATATTAATCATAGTCGAAATTGTTACATTTATTAAATTTTATCATATTAGCCACAAACGTGGGTTATACAAACAAAATGGCAGGCATATAGTGAAGAATGGATTTCCATACAAATGACCAGGTGAAGGGACTACCTTCCAATAGTACATCTCTAGAGGAATGTACCGAGGCTACAGAACATCTACCCTTCACCAACATAAGACCGACCTACCTTTCTCACTAGATAGTTCCAAATATGTCATCACCCTAGTCGTTACCAACCTATCCGAGGGCCCCGACAGCATACATCCATAATAATTTAAAACCCAAACATCATAACTGGAATAAATATATCTAGAATAGGATGATCATATCCTAATGGCTGTGAACAACATAACCTTGCTGCATCAACCCTGTTTCGACCATTTTTGGGTGTGAGGCCTGAGGTAACGATTACCTTTAACAAAGCACATCATCTTTGAAAGCCACATTGCAATTCCATCATCACACGATTGATTCCTACAAATGTATAGCTCACGAGCTCATATGTCTCAAGAAAGGGTGTTAAGCTAAGAGGAGTTGCCTTCTGCGCCACCGAGAAGATAATATGTTTACAAAGATAAGTCAATGTAATTATAAATTGCAAAGTTAGACATTCGTCCACACAAGTTGCCAAGAAACATGACAAACTGAAGGCACTCTTCTACCGCATCCCATCGGGAATTTCCCCTAGGATTAGTAGCGATTAGTCCTCGCATTGGATATTTCATAACGTAGAGACTACTGCTACCATATGTATATTGGAAGTTTATCCCCAAATGATCAACGGGCAATCCTTCGTTACAAAAATCCTAAATATCAGCATTTTCCAACACCTGCACATTTGAACGCATATACGTTAGTCCAAAGTGTTTCTCGAATAATTCCAAACCCGATCTCCCCAGGTTAACAACGATAAAGAGGTCAATATTTGATAGTTGGTTATTTAACCATCAAAGCAAACAAACAATATCTAGTACATAAGTAGTCACTAGACTCATTTAATAAATCTTTTATTAATTAAATCACTTTCCAAATATTTACATCAAATTATCTTTGAAAAGATATATTTACAAAACTACTTCTAAATATCGATGGTGGAAAAAATTCCATGTACTTATATTAACGATATAAGCATATTCACAAACCATTTCATTTCAATAGTTGGAAAATATCTCCATACACTTAATAGAAATAAGTATATATGTAATCGTAAGGAAAGTACTCTTCAAAACTCACTTTACTTGGGTCAGAACGAATGTTGCACAAAACATCGTTACTACAATCTAAAACAATGGTATAAGGATTTGACATAAAACATTTTCTTTCGGAAATCATATACTATAACAATAGTGTTATAACCCATGTCTTCCTTACTTCTCCGTAAACGTCTATTACAACAATATATGTTGAAATCTAAGTTTTTGTTACTCATCACATTTTAAATCATTTACAAAATCATTAAATTCCACTTGGTATTATTATTTCCCAAAACCTTTACTTTAAAAGGATAAATTACTTTAAAACCGTTAACTCCATCAAAATATTTCTTTTAGATATTCCTTTTAAATAAAAATCCATATTTAACCCTCAACATAAATCATTTCTATATTTATAAACTATATTTATAAATCTCCTTTCGATTTTATAAAACTTATATTTATAAAATTCCTTTATTTATAACATTTTATTTATAAATCCATTCTTTTGTAAAAACTAATTTTACTATCAAAATCCATTTATAAATCCATTTCTTTATAGATCAAATTTATATATAAAATCTATTTACTAAACAACTTTAAATCCATTTACTAAACGTTTAGAAATCTAAGTTATAATTCTATTTCTTTATTTATAAAATATCGCCTTTATAAATCTTCTATATAAACTTATTCCAAATCTCAATTCAAAGTATTTCTCAAAACAATACTTCCATAATACCAAAAATCATAACTTTTTTTATTAAAATAAAATCATTTGTTTTAATAATTTAAAATTATTTAAACATATATATTTCCAAAATTTATTTGAAATTTTTTCAAATCAAAACCATTATGTTTAGTATTTCAAAATACCTGATATTAGGCCCAGTGCAACCATAGCACTAAACAAGTCACATCATATCAAAATCAGTAACATGGAATCCAACACATCATATATCAGCATATATATAAAATGTAAAATCAACAGTGGTGAGGAATCATATTGGATCCCTCCAACATGTTCCCCTGCATCACAGACATCATTTAATCATAATATATGAAATTCAACCGCTTCGAGGTGGGATCCGTATGCAAAGGGTCATCCGCTCTTACACAGGATCGTAATAGCGTCTCATCCGCACCAATACGCAGGAATATATATATCCAAACCAACTAATATATATATATATATATATATATATATATATAGTATATCATCCAAATAAGCAATAAGTAGCATAAATAAAATTATTCTCACCTATATAAAAATATAAGCAGGCCAGAGAGGCAATTTAACTCACAAAAAAGGCCAGAAATGGCCTAAGCATTCCGGTTTGAATCAAAATTGAACGGTAGTTCAATTTAACACAAAATTCCAACTAGCTATGAATTCATCCAATCCTACTCCATAGCATAGTGCTTGCTGATATGAATACAACGCAACTTGTCACGTTCGAAACGGACCTCGTATGAGAATATTACGAATTAATTAACAGTTGAATAATTAATTTTAATTACTAAATTAAATTAAACATTTAAAACTATATCCTTCTTCTCGTTTCCCTTTGTTCACGCCCAGGCACTCGCACACGCATGCTTTTTTTCTTCATTCGAACGCGCCACTACGAACGGCCACTGCACCCACTCCAATGCCTCATGCACGCCTAGCGCAAATCGAGATGAAGCTACTCGCGAATGTGAATAATTTGCCGTCGTCGTCATCATCCATTCGACGATCCAATCGGTAGTTTGCTTCGTATGTTGGTTAATTTCGCCCTTAGAGGCTCCGGTCAATGATGACCATTCGATGGTGGAGTTTTAATGGCAGCTGAAAACATTTTAGGGTATGGTTTGCAAATGGAAGAAAGTTGAGGGCTATTTATAGAAAATTCTCCAAAGTACTATTCATCCTTTAAAATTTTGGACTCCAAACGAAGCGCATTGTTTGGTGTTCTATATGTTATACCACTATTCCGAACACAATGGAACTAGTCTCGGAACCCAATTCCATCAGATACTAGCTTTTCAAATCAAGTTATTTTAATTTAATTACTTTAATTAAATTCTACATGTTTTAACTCGCACGACCAATCGGTACGTCCAATCACCATGAAATTCGACAGCATATAATAATTCACTATTATGGATCCAATGAAACTAGTTCCATTGAAATTCGAAATAGTGCCCTTAAAAGAGTATTTTTACACGTTAATTAAAACGAGTAAACTCCAAATCAGTTTAAATCACTTTTAGTTCAGAATAAAAGTTCACTATCTTTCCTCTTATTCAAATAGATTTTAAATCAACTTTAGAAATTGTTTGCACTCGTATTAAATTCAAGATTCAATTATTTAAACAATTTCAAATATTAAATTTAACAATTTAATTATGAAATAAAGTGTTCTATTTGAAATATAAGTTATTTAACTTATAAAATTAACTTTTCAATATTTAAAATTAAATATTTCAGATTCGAATGTCTGAAATTCTAGATCGTTACATTCTCCCCTCCTTTTCATCCTCGAAATTACCAAGTAAGAAAAATGTCACCAACCACTAACTTTTCAACAACAATTACTTAAAAATAGATTACCAAATCCTTTTAAATCTTTTAACTTTTCAAAATCAATTAGTGAAAACTTCTTATAATTTTTTTTCTAAGTCTTCAAATTCATTCATAGTTATTAACTAATATTATTCTAAAAATCAACTAATACCATTCAAAGTTATAACTTCAAAATCCAAATTTAGTTATCACATTTTTTCTAAAATTCTCAAAAAATTTCTAACATCTTAAATTTACGGAAAATTTCGCCAACGTCTCCTTTGCGCGGCACGTTCGTAGAAAATCACAATATATATAAGCACAAATATACATCTCATCTTCGAGGATAAGGCATCGAGTAAGGGAAAAAATATAAAATGTACGATATGTAATCCGAGATATGTACCTTTTATTATATTAGCAAGCATATACAATTGATATAATGTGAAAGCG
Source organism: Allium cepa (assembly GCA_030765085.1). Lineage (NCBI taxonomy): Eukaryota > Viridiplantae > Streptophyta > Magnoliopsida > Asparagales > Amaryllidaceae > Allium > Allium cepa. The sequence goes on along the minus strand of CM060940.1, from coordinate 662,971,332 downwards.
AGCTACAAATGTGAAGCATACGCCACCCATATCTACTAATCACTCAATAACCTAAGAGAATAAGTAAGTGGAAAGTAATATCAACGCATAACATGTACTAATTCAATAACTATATGCAAATTGTAACGACCCACTATTTCAAACCATTCGCATCCGCATATGTCAGACTTGAATTACTCAAAATATCAGTTTGTTAATTTATATTTAGCAAAACTCAGCATATACAGTAAATAAATCAATCATAGAATCATAGACACAGAGTATTACAATAATAAGCAGTGGAATAGATAAATAGTAGTTCATGAAGCTACTATAAAGCATCAGAGTCTGAAATAAAATATAATAGAATCTCAAATACAAATGAATCTCTAACATATAAGCAACCGACAAGTCTAAACATAAATGACTGGAATAAACTAAAATAACTGAAAGCTGGATAGATATAGACGGATCTTCAAGCGAAGCTCCAAACTCCAAAGGTGAGTTTTAAATGTCATGACTCTTAGTCTGACCCGAGCATAGAGCAAAACACAAAACAATCGAGTCAGGATTAACATTCTCATACCAGTAAATTCAACTCAAGTGAAATGTCAACTAAAATACAAATAACTTAAAGGATGTTTGGGGTTCCCATCCATGAAGGATCCGTTAAACTATCTACATACCTAGCACAATATGCTACGTAGATAATGTCTATAGTAAAGCAAACTATTAAAATAGCATTAAGGCGTTACCCATACTCCCCTTAACACATTTTATATATTCCCATAGTTTATACTATACCGTAAGCTCCTCCGTGTGGTTTACTCAGAGGGCACTCCATAGGTATGGTACAAAAGAAAGTCATAGAAGGCACGATAGGGCATGTGAACATGCACTCGAGGCAATGCCAGGGTAGGATTCAACCAATTGCGGATCCGGACTGGTGGTAATGCATAGCAGCTACTACCGCCCAACTCAGAACACACTCCCATAATCAAAATCAAGGGGTGGCCGCAAAATCATCACAAAGTCATAATATGGTATCGAAGAAGCATGTCCGATAGGAGGAATGAACTCACTTGGCCCGGCGTGGCTCCTATTTTAGTCACATCTAAGCTGACTCACAGGAGTCAGGGCTATGTAAATACCTTAAACGGAATCGTCTGCCAAACCATCCTACTTCTTTCTGGAATCTTAGCCACATATAAAGTTGTTAAAGTGGTTTCCAGTATTGGCAAAGAATATGACAATATCCGATCCCGGTCTCTTTAACAACCATACGCTTATGTAACACCATGGTCATTTTATAAAATCACTTTTATAATCATTTCAAATAGTTCATACTTCATATCAAAATATCATATTCTTTTCAAATCATATCACTTTCGAAATCATATTCACTTCCGAAATCACATCACTTTCGAAATCACATTCACAAAAATAGTTTAAACCGTCATATCAAAATATTAGTATTTTAAATCCGTTAAATCTAAATCATAACAATTCTAACTTAAATATTTAAAATATGGAAAATAGTATATATATATATATATTGAAATAGTTATAAATAGTTTATATATTAAAAATAGGTTATAAAATAAAATAGTTTATATATCAAAAAGAGTTATAAATTAAAATAGTTTATAATTAAAAAAAGTTTATATATTAAAAATGGTTTATATATTAAAATACTTTATATCGAAAATAGTTTCAAATTAGCAATGTTTTTTCCAATTTCAAAAATCAAATTCAAATCAATCTCAGTTCAATAATTCCAATTAAAAAAATTCCATTCAAAATCTCATTAAAATCAACTTTAATTTATATTGATTTCAATTCTAGGTTTGAACTACAAATTGAAACCACTTTCGATTCAATAAGTTTCGAAGTTAAATATTCAAACAATCTATAATAACTCAATTTGATAATTTCATTTATATTTCAAAATTCAACTCTTAATTTCCACTTAATTTGAAAAATATTCACTTAATCATTCTAATAACATTTAAATAAATCTAAAATTACAAATTTAAACAAAATCAAAATCAAATATCTAACTTCAATTATTTTTAATTTTAAGATATTCACCTAATCACTTTTTATAAGCATTTAAATAAAATCTCCAATTACACATTTAAATAAAAACTAAATATTCAATTTCAGTTTATCTAAATTTGAAAAATATTTATTCAATCACCTTTAATAAAAATCAATTTATAAAATCATATCTTTAAAATCTAAAATTCATTAAGTTTCAAATCAATTTTATTTAAATATAATTCTAAAACAATTACAATTTCAAATCAATTTCAGTTTATCATCCCAACCTAAATTTATTAAAGTTATTACAAAATCTAGTTTTAATATATAATTTTAAATAAATACTTAAATATAATATACATATATATTAATTAAATTAAATTTTACTAAATTAAATCTTATTATAAATTTATCCTATATTAAACCTTATTTTATATATTTAAAAACAATAAAATTATAAGTAAAATCTCAAAATTTATATTTTTAAAATTAACTTATAAATTCAAAATTTCCATATATATAATTTTAAAAAAAATCTAAACTTTTCTCATATATAAAAAAATCTTCGTATTATATTTTATAATTAGTATTTATTAAAACCCATATATTTCTTTTAAAACCTTGGAAATCATTTTTCAAATAGATCAATGGTGTCCATGTATAATTTTCTATCCTATGGTATAGTGATATGATATTTATCATTTCAATTCCCAATTTAATTTTATATGGGTATATATCATTTCAACCCACAATCCCAAAATTTAAAATTAATAAAATCGCTTGTGTTTATCATTTTAACTCATAACAATTCTCCCTAACCTATAAGATCATTCGGGTATGTATCATTTCAACCCATAGGGATTCCTAAAACTAGGGAACTTGTAGACTGAGAACAATAAATAATAATGTAAAATAGCATAACATATCAACCACAGGCATATATCATATGTAATAATTTAAATATAATATATATTCAGCAGGTTATGGTGTCATATATCAAACATAGGTGAACAGTTCAATTAATAACATATCATATTCAACAATTTAATTACTAACAAATTAAATTTTAACAACACATTTCAATCGTCATTTCATGTGAAACAATTTTCTAAATATAAGAATGTTAATCGTGAGTGATCGCTCATCTTTCATGGCTAGAGAACGATGGAATTGAAAAGCAACTGACACGGATACAGACATGGACATGACACGAAACTTCAAATAGCTGCGAAAAGAAAAATAGATTTAGCACTAAATTCTATGAAATATATATATATATATATATATATATATATATATATATATGAAATACATATATACATTTGTTCTATAAATATTAGAAGGAACAAATATGAATAACATAGAAATTCATTGACAAATACAAAATCGACAAAACGACATTTGTGGACAGGGTCAAAATGCTTTGGGTTAGGCTTCGAGTCAGGGGAAGGTTTACTTCGGGTTTTACTTGGGGTCAAGGAAGGGCGCTTAGGGTTTTGGAAAAATCTTGGGTTTTTGGGTTTTCTTCGAGTCGCGGGGGCTAAAACCTCGGGAACGACTTTGGGTTTCAGGAGCGTTGCTTCGAGTTTTAGGAATCTAGGGTCCCAGCAAGGTTTTTGGGTTTCGATGTTGGCTGCTTCAGGTCATGCTTCGGGTTTTGGAGGCTAGTGCTTCAGGATGGGCTTCGGGTCAAAGGAGAGGCGAAATGGGGATGGCGATTTTGGTTTTCTTTGAGTCAGAGGAGGGTTTTCTCGAGGAGGACTTCGAGTCAGGAGGCAAGTGCACGAAAATTGATTGCAGGAGCAAGAAAGAAGAAGAGGAACATAAATTTCACCTTTTTCTAGAAAGTAAGCAGACAGAAAAAGGAAAGAGAACAGCCAGAAAATGAAATAGAAGAGGCAGTATTCACAATCATAAATTTGAGAAGGTGGGAAATGGAAAAGTTTCCTGTTGAAATCCAAATTATAAATACAAATGGCTTTTGGAATCCTACGGTGGCAATTGAAAAGACAAAGGAGATAAAACACAAATATGGAACCGTTACGGCGATCGTTTTGCAGATTTGGCCGCGTACCGGACACCGAAATGCACAAAAGAATATACTATGGAGATCAACACAATGAGATGAACAGAATGGTTTATAGATATTAGCGGTACGACCAAGTTATAAAAGCTCGATTTTCCGCTGCCGAAAATGCTGCTAAAACACCGAGATTAAGATAACCGGAGCTAGAGCAATCCAAATTTGGCGAGACGAAATATGACGCCTCACTCGGAAAATTACTTTAAATTTTTATTATATAAAATATTCAGATTTCGAAAATATTTATTTCATTCGAATTTTTAACTTATTTTTAATTGAAATAAGAAATTATACAATAGAACTAACTTTTATATCTACCAATGCAAATTCGTCATTTGCTATGTTTAATTAGACGCATTCCAAATATCAAATTTTCATTGCTAAATTTTATTATTTAATTTCAAGAAAATTTAGTCAATTACGTTATTTAAATCGTTTAAAATTTCTGGATCGTTGCACTCTCCCCTACTCAAAACTTTTCGTCCCCGAAAAGGAATGAGATAGGAGAATAGAATCGACCAGAAAGAAAGATAGATTCAAACTTCATAATACCAGATACAACAACTAATTCAAAACCATATAAATTTCATTAGTTTTTAAATTGATTTATATTCAACTAACTTAGTTTCAATCCATTTTACTCCTTCAATAAATAGTCATTATATTCATATTTGACTGATTTCGATTCAATGTATTTTCATTAAATTGATTTGCTTTCAATATATTAAAATTTGTTACAAAATCTTTTCTTTCAAAAAGAAATTTATTTTATTCAACTCATTTAGATTATCCGTTTTATCTTCAGTTAAGTTGATTCCACTTGTAATTCAATTTCAACTATTCTAATATCATATTTATTTATCTAAATAGCATTTCTATTTATTATTCAACTTTTTCCTACTTAACATATTTGAAGCATAGATTAAGTGTATAAATATTTATTATAACAACTTAATTTTTACTTCAGAATTCCCTTAACCAAAATTTCATTTTGGACATCTAATTGCTTACATTTATATTATGTATTATTCAATTACTTGTTCTCATTGCATTCAAAATTTTCCCATTGATGTTTCCAAATGTGCTTAAACACTATACAATGTTCCTTTTTAATTACAACATTTATATTAAGAAAAATTTAGTTTGAACATTTATTACTTAAATTTTTTCTTGTATAACCTTCAATTACATACTCACGTTACAATTAATTTTTTTTGAATATTTTAGGTAAGACATATATGTTTGAGAATGTAATTGAGTATCATACACCTATTTCAAGTTATTTCAATTCCATTTCTCATTTTAACTACTCTAATTATTCAAAATTTTGCTTTATTTCAATAATTGAAAACCATTACTTAACTTTAAAACTTAAGAGTTAAATTTTTGGTTATTCTTCAAACCATTTTGGGGTAAATATATACATCAAATCATACTCAAGTAATCCAAATCAAGTCCATTTTCCAAAACAAAAGTGTAGCAAAGCTACTAAGTGGCCTCTCAACTTTGAGACTCAAAAATGAACGTCGATGATGCCGCAGTCATCACCGAAATTATTTTCTAGCGACAAAAGAAGAGAATACGAACTTACTTCTTTTAAAATTCTTTGAAAACAATTTCCAATCGAAAATACTTTCGAATGATATATTCTCAAAACTTTGGAAACAAAATTTAGAAAAATACGTAAAATTTAATTCTCAAATCCTTAATTTAAATTTATTTCATTTGCAAATTAAATTTACAAACTATGTTTATAAAATTTTCAACTTCTTATACAGCAATAGTTAATGATTTATGAATATTAACAAACAATAAATGATAATCTAGTACTATCATTTCTAACAACCAATTCATTTAGCTATCTGATTTCAGAAAAATATACTTATATACATATAATATAAACATATATAACATTATTTTATTTACCAATTTTGAAAACAATATTGCGTTTGTTTGCTCTGTTCAAGTGTTTTGGAATTCCTGTCGATAGCGTTGTCCATACGAATCGATCGAAACCCAAAATTTAAGCTTAACAACTCAAACAACACAATATAAAACATTTTTGTATTAATTACAAATACACTCCCTCACGGGATGATTCAAGAATGGATTTTAAAATAAGGATAGAGACTCAAATTTAGAGGGACACTAATCAAAGAGAATTCTAACCAAGAAGATAGGCTCGAAAGGAAGATTAGATAAATGAATTAAAAAAGAGGAAAGATGGATGGACTTATATTACTCATGGGTTATATTAACCGGGTCAACCGAGACTTAGATAAGACAAGAATACCGTCAACGAGAACCAGGATGAACTCGTGAGAACATCATGGAAAATGCAATTCATTGCGATTGAAGAAGAAGGGAGGAGCATCGATAAATCCAAAAGGTATGATTAACCATTCATGGAAAACGTTCATTCGGTAGAAAGGACAATAGGTCGAGCTCTAGGCGTAGGATTGATGCAGAATTCAAATTTCCCGCTTGAGGGGAGGAGAAGTGACTTTACCAAAAATATCTGGATAATCCTTGACTATCAAGGTGGAGACGAGATCACCAGGGTGAGAATCAAATGGGAAGATGAGACTTCCTGCAAAATTCTGAGGCATCTACATTTGATCAGAAGAGAACTACCCGGGTTGTCTAAACTAGAGAAATGGTTCGGGCTTTTCAAGAATAACAGCATCAATACCAGGAACGTAGAAATCCTCGGTGAATCAATGCTTGTTGCAAAGGAATTTTACCCCTTCACAAATCATACTAAGATTGGCGGGGCCACCAATGGGATTAGTCACATTAAAGGTTGAAGTTGCCAATTGATGTGGTAAGATGTGCTCGAATTGATTACAGAGATCAACCGAAGTGGAGCTATGGGTTGCTCCAGTATCCAATGGACACGAACAGGAAAAGGTAAGAATGGACTTCCAGAACAAAAGGAAAATTCCGAAATTCAAGAGAACTAATCGAAGAGGATCTTTACGAAGAATTCTAAAGAAGATGATTCTATAATTTATTTTTACTCCATATGTTAAGTTTTGATTAAACCAGACCTCTGATACCACTTGTAACGACCAACTATTTCGAATCATTCGCATTCGCACATGTCAGACTTGAATTGCTCAAAATATCAGATTGTTAATTTATGTTTGGCAAAACTTAGCATATACAGTAAATAAATCAATCATAGAATCGCAGACACGGATTATTACAACAATAAGCAGTGGAATAGATAAATAGTAGTTTATGAAGCTACTATAAAACATCAGAGTCTGAAATAAAATATAATAGAATCTCAAATACAAATGAATATCTAATACATAAGTAACTGACAAGTATGAACATAAACGACTGAAATAAACTGAAATAACTGAAAGCTAGATATATATAGATGGATCTCCAAGCGAAGCTCTAATCTTCAAAGGTGAGTCTCAAATGATGTGACACTTAGTCTGACCAGAACTTAAAGCAAAATACAAAATACTCGAGTCAGGATTAACATTCTTTACCAGTAAATTCAGCTCAAGTGAAATGTCAACTAAAATAAAATATAACTTAAAGGATGTTTGGGATTCCCATCCTTTAAGGATCTATTAAACTATCTACATACATAGTACAATACACTTCATAGATAATGTCCATGGTAAAGTAAACTATAAAAATAGCATTAAGGTGTTACCCATATTCCCCTTAACACATTTTATATATTCACATGATCTATACAGTATCTCAAGCTCCTCCATGAGGTTCACTCAGAGGGCACTCCATAGGTATAGTACAAAACAAATTCGTAGAAGGCGTGATAGGGAATGCAAACATGGCACTTGAGGCAATGCCATGGTAGGATTCTACCAATTGCGGATACGTACCGGTGGTAATGCATAGCAGCTACTACCACCCACCTGGGAACACACTCACATAATCAAAATCAAGGAGTGGCCACTAAATCATCACAATGTCATAATATGGTATCGAAGAAGCATGTCTGATAGGAGGATTGACCTCACTTGGCTCAGTGTGGCTTCTGTTTTAGTCACATCTAAGCCGACTTACGGGAGTCAGGGCTACGTAAGTACCTCATATAGAGTCGTACACCAAATCATCCTACTTCGTTATGGAATCTTCACTACGTACACAGTTGTTAAAGTGGTTTTCAGTATTGACAGAGAATATGACAATATCCGATCTCGGTCTCTTTAACAGCCAAACGCTTATTTCACACCATGGTTATTTTATAAAATCACTTTTATAATCATTTCAAATAGTTCATACTTTATATCAAAATATCATAGTTTTTCAAATCATATCACTTTCGAAATCATATTCACTTTTGAAATCATATTCACAAAAATAGTTTAAACTATCATGTCAAAATATTAGTATTTTAAATCCATTAAATCTAAATCATAACAATTCTAACTTAAGCAGATAACATATTGAAAATAGTGTGTATATATTGAAATAGTTATAAATTAAAAATAGTATATATATTTAAAAATAGGTTATAAAATAAAATAGTTTATATATTAAAAAGGGTTATAAATTAAAATAGTTTACATATTAAAAATATTTATGTATTAAAAAGATCTATATATTAAAAACGATATATATTAAAATAGTTTATATCGAAAATAGTTTCAAATTAACGTTGTTCCTTCCAATTTCACAAACCAAATTCAAATCAATCTCAGTTCAACAATTCCAATTAAAAAGATTCCATTCAAACTTATTAAAATCATCTTTAATTTATATTAATTTCAAATCCAGGTTTGAATTACAAATTTAAACCCCTTTCAATTCAATAGGTTTTGAAGTTAAATATTCAAACAATTTACAATATCTCAATTTGATAAATTTCATTTATATTTCAAAATTCAACTCTTAATTTTTATTCAATTTGGAAAATATTCACTTAATCATTCTAATAACATTTAAATAAAATCTCAAATTACAAATTTAAATAAAATCAAAATTACATATCTAACTTCAATTTTATTTTATTTTAATATATTCACCTAATCACTTTTTATAAGCATTTAAATGAAATCTCCAATTACACACTTAAACCAAAACTAAATATTCAATTTCAATTTATTTAAATTTGGAAATATTCATTTAATCACCTATAATCAAAATCAAGTTATAAAATCATATCTTTAAAATCTCAAATTCAATATGTTTCAAATCAATTTTATTTAAATATAATTCTTAAACAAATAAAATTTCAAATCAATTTTAATTTATCTTCCCAAACTTAATTAACTAAAGTTATTACAAAATCTAATTTAAAAATATAATTTTAAATAAATACTTAAATATTATATATAAATATATTAATTCTTATTATTAAACTTATATTATATTAAATCTTATTTTATATGTTTAAAAATGATACTATTATAGGTTAAATGTTAAAATTTATATTTTCAAAACCAACTGACAAATTTAAAATTTCCAAATATATAATTTTAATAAATCAAATTTTTTGCTCATATATAAAAAATCCTTTATATTTTATTTTAAAATCATAATTTATTAAAATCCATGTATTTCTTTTAAAACCTTGAAAATCATTTTTCAAATAGACCAACGGTGTTCGTATATAATTTTCTATCCTATGGTCAAGTGGTATAGATATTTATCATTTCAATCCGCAATTTAAATTTTTACGGGTATATATCATTTCAACCCGCAATCCCAAAATTTAAAATTAATAAAACCTCTTGGGTTTATCATTTCAACCCATAATGATTTTCCTTAACATATTAGATCGTTCAGGTATGTATCATTTCAACCCATATGGATTCCTAAAAATAGGAATCTTGTAGAGTGGGAACAATAAATGATAACATAAAATAGCATAACATATTAACCACATGCATATATCATAAGTAACAATTTAAATATAATATATATTCAGCAGGTTATGGTGTCTAGTTGAACAATTCAAGTAATAACATATCATATTCAACAATTTAATTACTAATAAATTGAATTTTAATGACACATTTCAATTGACATTTCATCTGAAATAAATTTACTAAATATAAGAATGTTAATCGTGAGTGATCGCTCATCATTCATGGCTAGAGAATGATGGAATTGAAAAGCAACTGACATGGATACGTATACTGACATGGCATGACACTTCAAATAGCTGCGACAAGCAAAATGGATTTAGCACTAAATTCGATAAAAACCAAATATATATACAAATGCAATACATATATAAATTTATTTTATAGATATTAGAAATATAAAATATAAACATAGAAATTCATTGACAAATACAAAATCGACAAAACGACATTTTTCGAGAGGGGTAAAATTGGTTCGCATCAGGCTTCGAGTCAGGGGAAGGTTTACTTTGGGTTTGACTTCGGGTCAGGGAAGCGTGCTTCGGGTTTTGGAAAAATCGTGGGTTTTGGGTTTGCTTCGGGTTATCGGGGCTAAAACTTCGAAAACAGCTTCGGGTTTCAGCAGGGTCGCTTCGAGTTTTAGGAATCTGGGGCCCTAGCAAGGTTTCTGGGTTTTGATGGTGGCTGCTTCGGGTTGTGCTTTGGGTTTTGAAGGCTAGTGCTTCGGGTTGGGCTTCGGGTCAAAGGAGAGGCTAAAAGGGGATGGTGATTTTGGTTTGCTTCGAGTCAAAGGAGGGTTTTTGCAACGACCCAAAATTTCTGCCATTTGAAATTCGTATATTTGATTGATTTTAAATATTAACAAGTAAAATTTGTATGTCGAATAAATTTTATATCGAATATCTAGATTTAATTGGATAATTAAATCGATAATTTAATTTTTGAAATTACAGAAATAATTGGAAATTGGGTTTAATGTGATTGAAAATGATTTATAAAGTTGCATTAAATTATATTGGAGTTATAATGATGTTATAGAACTTTTAAAATTGAATTAAAAGTTAAATTGCAGAAATTGAATATTTTAATATTTAATTGACGAGTTAAAATAGCCATTTTTCAAACAGTCTCGGATTTCGACGAAACTAGTTTCATCGGATCCGTAATGTTATATTATTGTATGGTTTCAAATTTCATGTCAATCGAACTTACGGTTTGTCCAGGGCAAGCTAAAACGTGTAGAAATCGATTCGAGTGAATTTTGAATTTAAATAATCGATTCAAAAACTTATCTTCCAAATTTGATCGAATTGGCTCCCGATATATATTCCATTGTGTCCGGAATCGGGGTAAAATATTGTAAACGCCAGGCGGTACGCTTCGTTTGGAGTTCGAAAAAATTTCGGGTGAATAGTGTCGCGTAATTTTCTATAAAAGACCACAAGATTTTCTTATTTTCACAAACCCTAACCTAAAATGTAACAACCCACATATTTTACGATCGAGTATTTAAATATTTTATTTAAATGTTTCATCGTTAGTCGGATATTAGTCTGAAAAGCTACTTTTTGCAAACAGTCAAATTAGGACTCGAGACCACCCCCATTGAGTTCAAAATGACGTTTGCGATCTTTTTGAGTATAAAATTTGATATGTTTGGAGTTAGTAGAATTTTGCTAATTTTTCACTTAGGGCTTTGTTTTTGTTTCAGCCTATTAGACCCAAGCTTCACCCCTCTTCTCTTCATTACTTCATTTCTATTTCCTAATACTCAAGCATTAGCAACAATGGAGAGAGGAATGGGAAATTAAAAATCCAAGCCCTAGTTTTCATTTGCAAATTAAGTTCTAGCTCCAAATCCAAAGAGAAGCTATCGGTAAGTATCATCTCCTTCTTCTCCAACTCATTCTCTCTTTGATTTCAGAAAATTCCTAAACCTAATTTGGGAAATGTTTCTTTTTTAAGCTTAGATTCAAGCTTCTTTTGTTGAGATTGAAGTGTGGTTGATTCTTCCATTGCTTTCAAGCTTCTCCTTCCTTATTTTGGTGAAAAAGTGATATTTTTATCTCACATCTAAGCCTATGATTATCTTTGATTGTTGGGTATGAATTCCTAACACTTATTCATGTGCATTTGATTTTGCCTTGGATTGATTTGGTATATATTCCAACTTTTGGTGTTTTGAAAGCAAAATCTATGAAAATCCTTTTATGGATGTTTGAACATGTTTTTGGTGGTGAATCAGAGAGTCAATGGTGTTGGGTTATCGATTGGCCAAAGCCCCTTAAGTCCATTGCTCGACCGGTTGCAAATGGGGTGAGTTTGCTCCTCCATTTGATAGGCTGGAAAACCATTCCAGCTACAGTCAGTCGACTGTCCCCCTGCAGTCAGTCGACTGACTGCAGAGTTGGAAAACTCTCGGGTTATGGTTCAGTCAACTGACTGCAGAGGACCAGTCGACTGACCTGCTCCTAATTGCCTATTATGCCTATTTTTCCCTATTTTGTTTATGATTCCAATTTTTATCGATTCGTTTTGATTCCTCGATGATGCTATCAATTATTCGACTTTGATGACTTCTAATATGGGATTTTTGAAAATATCCATTTTGATGGATTTGATATCGATTTCTTTGGAATTAATTCATGTCTTCGTATGTGAATTTTAGTGATTGATTGTTTCTACAATCATTTCTGTGATTTGTCACTTTTAAAAATATAAAGGTTTCAATACTAGTAGTAAATATCAAAACTCTTCCATTTAAAACGATTTCAACACTATTTTATTACAAAGCTCGTTTCTTATACCATTTTCCAATCTACTAGCATATACAAACCTTTATCTCACTCGTATGAGAAATCTAATTAAATGACTTAGTAAAACAAGTGGTATGAAACGCTTGTGTTTAGTTCGTTGGTTAATTCTTGGACTTGTTCGATTGAATCTCTTGTGACAATTTTCTAGTGGAGATCTACAATTTGTTCGTAAATATTTAAGTTAAGCTAGGGGTTATGGGACATGAAGCTAAGCTCATATATTTACTAGCTTAGTGTAATTAACACTTCTTGACGATCGATGATGATCATTTTTTGTGATTTAGACTAGAAATGTGCGATGTCTCTTTGTCTGCGAGGGAGACTAAACCCCGTTTCTGTGGAGCTTCGGCTTAAATTGGTGGGGTAGCGGCCGATGGTCTTCGGGCCGTTTTGTGGAGCTTCGGCTCAAAAATTAATGGTTAGCTACCTGGAATAGCGTTCCATTTTGTGATACACGTGTTGGTGATTTTTCATGCTCCCGTTTTATGATAGGCCTCCCCCTTTTAGTGATTTCTGGATTTCCATTGATGATTACTAGAATTTGTGTTTCACCAATTTCGTGATTTCCATTGATATGTGTTATCAATATTTGTGCATTGGTGAATTTGTGTGTCATTTACTTTTGTGATTGGCATTGATATTATTGTCAATATTCATGGTTTTGGTGAATGAAAATATAGAGTATGACATTCCTTTTGATCTTTGAGAAGATTCTTGTGATATTGATTAATCTCTAGTTGATTTTCAATTACATACTTATCACAGTATGGCATTATGGTATTATACGTTTTTGTCATATCTCTTATTCTATATCATTTCATCTGATATTTATAGTTAGAATGGTCCGTTTATTATTTTCTTATTAAATAATACTAGGGTCAGACCGAGATGTTACAGGTGCTTCTGCTTGACTTCTCATCAGGGATTATTATCCTGACTTTTGGCTAACTACTTAGATTAGTAGTTTTTGGTTGTATACATTTGAGATATAGACACATTGATGTATTCTTATTCATTTGTCTAGCACTTGTAACTATTCTTTTGTGATATTGTGGATCTTGTTTGGCCACTACTCTGATGTACACTTCTATGTGTAATATTCATATCTTTTTCCGCCTTTGTGATATGAATTATCTGTGACTAATTTGTGTTATGTTTATTTCTATGTTTGTTTCCAAAGAATATATATAGCCACTGTGTAGTAGTTTTGAGTTTATATCGGTATGTCGGATTATGCATGTTATACTATCTGACATATCGGTGCTCGCTCTAAGCAATTACACGGATGGTCGCTTCTCAACAGCCTTATTCTCTGTGCTAGTTGATGACATTACCCCGTAGTGTCCTTGGCTAGCGTGGGTATAGAGGTGGGGCGTCACATAAAAGCTTCAGCCGCCAGTTATAATATTAATGGCCGAAATTTCATCACTTTCCTCCCTCGTTTTCTTCAAATCCATCAACAATTACGAAAAACATTCAACTACAAAGTTGTAGAGAGCATCAAGATCTCTCTATTCAACGGTTATGATCGAAAATGGAGGCTCAATGTGGAGGCTAGGTGCTCGCGTTCATCAGAGAGTCATGTACGTTTTTTTAGGTAATGGGGAGTCCGACCTTCACTTGCTCGCGGTCGTGGGTAGGTCATGTGAGGGGCTTCGAAGTGGTGCTGTTTGATCGTAGCGTAGTTCGTCCAAGTGGCCGCGATATCTAACCCTAAGTGGTGGCTATGAGTTGTCTTCAACCTGTAGAGGGACGCGCGCATGAGATGGAAGAAAGGGGGCCATGGCCTGGATCTAAGCAAAAGAACGAACGGTCCATATTGAGTAGGGTTTTAAAATATAAAAAAGAAATTGAAATTTATTATATATTAATTCGTTCAAATCTTTAAAACATCGTAACTTGTTCATACGAGGTCGAAAATTCACAAAACGAATTGCGTTGGTTTCGTATTGGCGAGCACAACGCGATGGAGCTGAATTGGGGTTGATTGGAGCTAGTGAAAATTTTGGGTAAAATTAAACGCGCGTTTAATTTTATTCGAAATAAAACACTGAAACTGTTATTGGAAACAAGGTGAGAACTTCTCACTCAATCGAATTTTGTTTCGATTTAAATTTTAAATAGTTAGATTTAAAATTGCTTGATTGTGTGATTGAATGATAAATTATTATCTGTTATATTGAAATAGACCCTATACGCCGTATATTAAGCGGATGTTATTTATTCAACACATATACCGCGATATTTCACCTTGAAGTGGAATTGGTATTATATATGTACTTAGAGTTGATTTTCCCACATTATATAGCGGATCAGACCCTATTGCGCGCATAATAGCGGATAATATTATATAAACCTATGTACCGCGATATCCCATATTGAAACAGGATTGGTATTGTGCTAACATCTGTGGATGCAGGGAAACAGGTTGGAGGGATCCAAATAGATTCCTCACCCGTATTGATTTATTTACAGATATTGTGATATATTCTGTTATCATATGCTATATGATGTTTTGGATGCCATGATTGTTATATTTAGTGCTGTTGCAGCATTTGGCCTATTTTGAAAATTTAAAAGTGTTAAAGTAACGATTTTGAATTTAAAAGGATTTTCAAGTGATTTTTGGAAGTATACATTTTATTGAATTTTGGAATTGATTTATTTTAAATAAATAAACGTTATAATTTTTATGTTATAAAAATTATGATTTTTGTGAAATATAACCGAAATGTGATCTTTGAAATAAGTAGTTGATTTATTTGTAAAATGGTTTAAATTGGGATTTTTGAATTATTATAAACGGTTTATATAAAAGGTTTATAAAATTGATATTTATAAATTAAAATATTGGAATTATAAAACGAGTTTTTATAAGTGTTAGAATGAAGTATAAATGGATTTCATAAGTGAATGAAATTTATAGATTTATAAATTGTTAAGTTATAAAACGAATAGATTTTGTAAAATAAAAGATTTATAAGAAATTAACTTATAAATTGGATTTTGGCATTTAAATGAGATATAAATAGAATTTGTTAATTAAGGGATTTTATAAGTTGAAGTTTTTATAAAATGTATAAACGTGAATTTATAAACGTTGTTTTATAAATTCGAAATCGACTAATTTTGATAATTTAATTATTATAGCTTATTAAAGGAAGCATATCCACGATTTTGGATAGCGGATAATCCTTTAATTAAATATGTAGAAGTGTTGATTTTAGTATCGAAGTAAAATAACAATGTAATGTAATGTGATGTAATATAATAACTGATATAGTTCTTTGTTTTAAAAGATATTCATTTATCTATTATATGTTGTTCCGCTGCGATTGTGAGATTTTGATATTGTTCTGTTGCTTTTCTTTCTTTCTTCTTCTATCTTCTACCTCTTCTTTAACCCTAACGGTTCGATTTTTCGGCCTTCGATTGCTTTGCAGTTGATATAGTGGACGTATTGATGTCGACTTTCGTGAGTCGAAAATATCCCGTACATTACATTTGGTATCAGAGCATTTGGTTAAGTGATAACCTTGGCTCTGTTGGGAATTACTCATTAGAGATAGAGTCAGTAGTACTCTAGAATGAGTTTGAGTGAAATAATAGCTATGAGAGCGTATTTGTTAGTGAATATGAAATTGTTTTATATTGTGTTGACTTATCGGTTGGTCGTTTATAGATTCTGGTCGGTGCAGTCTGGCCAACTGTTTCGATAGGGGTTTCTAAACTCTTAAACAAGATAAACTGACACAGTATTGTTTTGAAATAGGGTAAATGAAATAATTTTACCCAAAACTATTTTGTATATAAAAGAAATAAATTTTCTGTAAATGTTTATAATATATGGTTGTTTGGTTGTTGAAAATGTAATAATATATATAAGTTAATTAAAAGAAAATTTGTATAAGAAAATGAATTATTAATATGGAATTATAATTAATGTGATTTACAATTATGAAATAATCTTATATAAGAAGTGAAACTATATGAATATATTTATAATTATGAGTTGTAAATAAAAATGAATTTGAACTATGAATTGAAATTGTTGAATATAAGTGAAACAAGTTTTGAACTTATAATAGGAGATAATAAAGATTTTACTTTGGTAAAGTTAAATAGAATTTACTTTGGAATTGGAATCTGAATTGGATTTATAAAATGAAATTTAAGTTAAGTTAAACAAATGATGTTTGAAATGGAATATAACTTAAGTAATGTTGAATGAAGTTGATTTTGGTATCAAAATTAAAAATGAATTAAATGGATGTGAACTTGAGTTATATAAATGAAATTCAACCTTATTTGTTGAATGAATTAGCAATTGACTTAATGAATGAATTGAATGTAAATCAATTGAGTGTAAATAAATTGATATGAAATAATGGATGTAAGTGTTAATTCATTAAAGCTAATTAAAAGTGATGAACCAAATTTAATGAATGCAAGCAAAGTAAAGAAATTTGGTAATGTTGGATATACATTGTTTGTTAGATGATGGTTAGTTGATTGTATAGAAATCCAAATGAAAGTGAATCAATGAAATTGAAAGCTAAAGTAATTGAAATCAAATTGGAAGTTAAGTGAATCTTAAATAGAATTGAATTTGATTTGGAAGTGAACCAACTTGAATATGAATTAGTGAATGTAAACTAATTGAAAATGAATAAATGAATGTTAGTAAAAACATCCAATGTTAATGAATCAAATGTGATTTAAATTGGAAAACCAATTCATTGAATATTAATGAGAAATGAATGTGTATTGATTTGGTTATGGATGTTAGTTGAATGCTAGTTGGTTGATGGTTGGATTTGTTTCTTTTGTTGCATTTGCTATATTGGCATATGTAGTTGTTGTAGTGATATATGTTGTATATTGATATTACTTTCATATATGCATGCTTCTCATTGTTGTTGAGTGTTTAATAGGTGCAGATGGCGCTTGCTTCGCATTTGGAGCTCGCTTTCGCGCTATATTAGCTGTATATGCTCGCTAATAATATATAAGGTACATATCTCGGATTACATATCGTACTTTTACACATTTTTCCCTGCGGGATGCCTCATTACTTGATGAGATGTATATTTGTGATATATATATTTCCATTTTTTTTGGATCGAACCGCGCAAAGGAGACTATGACGAATTTTTTTGAAAATTTAAGGCGTTAGAATATTTTTGAGGAAAATTGAATTTTTTTTGAAAACTATAACTTCGATTTTGTAGTGAAAAGTTAAACGATATAGTTGGTTTTGAAAAGATAACTAAGTATGATTTGAAAACTTAGTAAAGTTATTGTAAGAAGTTTAACTATGGATTTTGGAAAAGTTAAACACTCAAATGAATTTGAAATTTAATTTGAACAAATGGTTTTGAAAAGTTAATAGATTTCATGACTTTTTCTTACTTGGTAATTTCGAGGGGGAAATTCATTTAAGGGGGGAAGTTTGTAACGACCTAGAATTTTTGTCATTTGAAATTCGTATTTTGATTGATTTAAATATTAACAAGTAAAATTTGTAAGTCGAATAAATTTTATTTCGAATATCTAGATTTAATTGGATAATTAAATCGATAATTTAATATTTGAAATTACAGAAATAATTGGAAATTGTGTTTAATGTGATTGAAAATGATTTATAAAGTTGTATTAAATCATATTGGAGTTAGAATGATGTTATAGAACTTTTAAAATTGAATTAAAAGTTAAATTGCAGAAATTGAATATTTTAATATTTAATTGACGAGTTAAAATAGCCATTTTTCAAACAGTCTCGGATTTCGACGAAACCTGTTTCATCGGATCCGTAATTTTATATTATTGTATGGTTTTAAATTTCGTGTCAATCGAACTTACGGTTTGTCCGAGGCAAGCTAAAACGCGTAGAAATCGATTCGAGTGAATTTTGAATATAAATAGTCGATTCAAAAATTTATCTTCCAAATTTGATCGAATTGGCTCCCGATATATCCATTGCATTCGGAATGGGGGTAAAACAATATAAATGCCAGGCGGCACGCTTCGTTTGGAGTTCGGAAAAATTTCGAGTGAATAGTATCGTGTAATTTTCTATAAAAGGCCACAAGATTTTCTTATTTTCACAAACCCTAACCTAAAACTTCAACCGCCAGTTATAATATTAATGGCCGAAATTTCATCTCTTTCCTCCCTTATTTTCTTCAAATTCATCAACAATTACGAAAAACATTCAACTACAAAGTTGTAGAGAGCATCAAGATCTCTCTATTCAACGGTTATGATCGAAAATGGAGGCTCGACGTGGAGGCTAGGGGCTCGCATTCATCAGAGAGTCGTGCATGTTTTTTAGGTAATGGGGAGTCCGAGCTTCACTTGCTCGCGGCCGTGGGTAGCTCATGTGAGGGGCTTCGATGTTGCACTGTTTGATCGTAGCGTAATTCGTCCAAGTGGCCACGATATCTAACCCTAAGTGGTGGTTATGGGTTGTGTTCAACCTGTAGAGAGACGCGCGTGTGAGATGGAAGAAAGGGGGCCACGGCCTAGATTTGAGAAAAAGAACGAACGGTCTAGATTGAGTAGGGTTTTAAAATAGAAAAGAAATTGAAATTTATTATGTATTAATTCGTTCAAATCTTTAAAACATCATAGCTTGTTCATACGAGGTTGAAAATTCACGAAACGAATTGCATTGGCTTCGTATAGACGAGTGCTACGCGATGGAGCTTGATTGGGGTTGATTGGAGCTAGTGAAAATTTTGGGTAAAATTAAACGCGCGTTTAATTTTATTCGGAATAAAACACTGAAACTGTTATTGAAAACAAGGTGAGAACTTCTCACTCAATCGAATTTTGTTTCGATTCAAATTTTAAATAGTTAGATTTAAAATTACTTGATTGTGTGATTGAATGATAAATTATTATTTTTCGTATTGAAATAGACCTTATACGCCGTATATTAAGCGGATGTTAATTATTAAACACATATACCGCGATATTTCACCTTGAAGTGGAATTGGTATTATATATGTACTTGGAGTTGATTTTCCTGCATTATATGGCGGATGAGACCCTATTGCGTCGCATAATAGCGGATAATATTATATAAACATATGTACCGCGATATCCCATATTGAAACGGATTGGTATTGTGCTAACATCTGTGGATGCAGGGAAACAGGTTGGAGGGATCCAACTGGATTCCTCACCCGTATTGATTTATTTACAGATATTGTGATATATTCTGTTATCATATGATATATGATGTTTTGGATGCCGTGATTGTTATATTTAGTGCTGTTGCAGCATTTGGCCTATTTTGGAAATTTAAAAGTGTTAAAGTAACGATTGTGAATTTAAAAGGATTTTCAAGTGATTTTTGAAAGTATACATTTTATTGAATTTTGGAATTGATTTATTTTAAATAAATAAACGTTATAATTTTTATGTTATAAAAATTACGATTTTTGTGAAATATAACCGAAATGTGATCTTTGAAATAAGTAGTTGATTTATTTGTAAAATGGTTTAAATTGGGATTTTTGAATTATTATAAACGGTTTATAGAAAAGGTTTATAAAATTGATATTTATAAATTAAAATATTGGAATTATAAAACGAGTTTTTATAAGTGTTAGAATGAAGTATAAATGGATTTCATAAGTGAATGAAATTTATATATTTATAAATTGTGAAGTTATAAAACGAGTAGATTCGTAAAATAAAAGATATATAAGAAATTAACTTATAAATCGGATTTTGGCATCTAAATGAGATATAAATAGAATTTGTTAATTAAGGGATTTTATAAGTTGAAGTTTTTATAAAATATATAAATGTGAATTTATAAACGTTGTTTTATAAATTCGAAATCGACTTATTTTGATAAGTTAATTATTATAGCTTATTAAAGGAAGCATATCCACGATTTTGGACAGTGGATAATCCTTTAATTAAATATGTAGAAGTGTTGATTTTGGTATCGAAGTAAAATAATAATGTAATGTGGTGTGATGTAATGTAATAACTGACATAGTTCTTTGTTTTAAAATATATTCATTTATCTATTATATGTTATTCCGCTGCGATTGTGAGATTTTGGTATTGTTCTGTTTCTTTTCTTTCTTTCTTCTTCTATCTTCTACCTCTTCTTTAACCTAACGATTCGGTTTTTTGGCATTCGATTGCTCGGCAGTTGATACAGTGGACGTATTGATGTCGACTTTCGTGAGTCGAAAATATCCCGTACATTACAGTTTTCTCGTGGACGACTTCGAGTCAGGAGGCAAGTCCTTGAAAATTGATGGTAGAAGCAAGGAAGATAAATTTCACCTTTTGTTATAAAGTTACCAGACAGAAAAAGAAAAGAGAACAGCCAGAAAATGAAATAGAAGATGCAGTATTCATATATATAAATTTGAAATGGTGGGAAAAGGAAAAGTCACCTGTTGAAATCCAAATTATAAATGTAAATAGCTTTTGGAATCCTATGGTAGCAATTGAAAAGACAAAGGAGACAAAACACAAATATGGAATTGTTACGGCGATCGTTTTGTAGATTTCGCCACGTAGCGGACACTGAAATGCACAAATGGACATAATGTGGAGATCAGCATGACGAGATGAATAGAATGGTACATAGATATCAGCGATACGACCAAGTTACAAAAACATGGTTTTTCCATTGTCGAAAATGCTGTTAAAACATTGAAAATAAGATAACCGGGGCTAGAGCAGTCCAAATTTGGCGAGATGAATTATGACGTCTCTCTTAGAAAATGATTTTACATTTTTATTTATATAAAATATTCATATTTCAAAAATATTTATTCATTCAAATTTTTAACTGATTTTAAATTAAAATCAAAAATTACACAACAGAACTAACTTTCATATTTACCAATGAAAATCTGCCATTTGCTATGTTTAAATAGACGAATTCCAAATATCAAATTTTCATTGCTAAATTTTATAATTTAATTTCAAGAAAAATTTAGTTGATTAAGTTATTTAAATCGTTTAAAATTTCTAGGTCGTTACACAAATGTACAAGAGAAGCCATCAAACAATTAATATTCATCCAATTAATTCATAACTATCCCAATTTACATTTTCTAATGTCAAAACTCAATTTATTAAATCCTGTACGTTGTACATATATCATCTGTACGCAAAACCATACCTGATCGCTTGCTCGATCATCCAATTTCACTTCTGAACTAGTATCGTTCACACGACCACTCAAGTGCGGACTTAGATCCGGTTCCTTGATTAGAAAACCATCATTCTCCTTGCATAGCCATATACTATGATAGAGAATATCAAAATCAATCAAAAATCCGTATGCAGTGTACAACCCGCATATTTTACGATTGTGTATTTAAATATTTTATTTAAATATAGCATCGTTAGTCGGTTTATAGACCGAAATGCTACTTTTTGCAAACAGTCAAATTGGGACTCGAGACCACTTCCATTGAGTTCAAAATGAATTTTGTGATCTTTTTGAGTATAAACATTGATATGTTTGGAGTTAGCTAGAATTTCGACCTTTTCACTTAGGGCTTTGGGTTTGGGTTTCAGCCCATTAGCCTAAACTATTAACTCTAGCTCAACCCCCATTCCTCTTCATTCATTTCATTTCTATTACCTAACACTTCAAGCTTAAACAAAAACGGGGGAAGTGGAAAGATATTAGGAAATTCCTAAGCCCTAATTCCATTGCAAATTCAAGTTCTAGCTCCAAATTCAAAGAGAAGCTATTGGTAAGCATTCCTATCTTCTTCTCCAACTCATTCTTTCTCCAATTTCAGAAATTCCTAAACCCTAACTTAGGAAATGTTTTTCTTTTAAGCTTAGATTCAAGCTTCTTGGGTTAGAATTGAAGAGTGATTGTTCTTGCCTTGCTCTATGGCTTCTTCTTCATTGTTTTGAGTAAAAGGTGAGATTTTTATCTCACATCTATGTCTATGACCTTCATTTGTTGTTAGGTGTGAATTCCTAACTTCTATTCCATGTCCATTTGCCTTGGATTGAATTGGTTTTATGAGTATTCCAATTTTTGGTGTTTGAAGTCAAATCTTTAAAAATCATAGATTTGATGTTTGATCATGCTTTTAGTGGTGTATCGAAGAGCCTATATGGTCGGGTCGTCGATTGGCATAAACCCCAAGCGCCCATTGCTCGTCCGGTTGCAATTTTGGAGGACTTGCTCTTCATTTGATAGGCTGAAAAATAGCCCCAGTGCCAGTCAGTTGACTGGATGTAGAAAATGAATGTTCTCGGGCTGTCAGTAGAGGCTGGAAGTCTCTATTTCATGAAATCAGTCGATTGGCCTTTGTAATCAGTCGATTGACCTGCTTGTTTTTGCCTATTTAGCCTGTTTTGCTTGAAATTCTAATTTTCATCGATTCGTGGTTTTTCAGTTTGTTGTTATCATTTATTATCAACCTTGACGACTTCTATTTTGGAATTTTTGGGTATATCCATTTTGATGGGTTTGGAATCGATTTCTTTGGATTTAATTCACGTCTTTGAATGTGAAATTTTGGTGATTGATTGTTCTTACAATCATCTTTATGGTTTGTCACTTTAAAACGCAAAGATTTCTATACTAGTAGTAAATATTCAAACTCTTTCTCAAAGATGATTTCAGCTCTATTTTTAATACAAAGTCTTTTATAAAACCATTTTCCAATCTATTAGTATATATACAAACCTTTACCTCATTCGTTCGAGAAATCCAATTAAACGACTTTGTAAAGCAAGTGGTATGAAATGCTTGCGTTTACTTTGTCGGTTAATTCTTGGACTCGTTCGATTGAAAATCTTGTGACAACTTTCGAGTGGAGATTTACAATTTGTTCGTAAATACTTAAGTTAAGAAAGTGGTTATGGGACATGAAGCTAAACTCATCTATTTACTAGCTTAGTGTAATTGACACTTCTTGATGGTCATTTTTTATGATTTAGACTAGCGATATGCTATGTCTCTTTGTCCACGTAGGGGACAGTACCTCATTTTATTGAGTTTCGTCTCATTTCTTTTGTGGGATAGCGACCCATGTTCTTTTATGGAGTTTGGTCCATCGGACGTACCTTTATACTACGTTGTTATACCAGCTTGTCAGGATCATCGGGCGTACCGTTGTACTATTCGTTGTTTTGAATTATTTAAGTTTTAGGTTCCTCGGGCATACCGATATTGTACTACACCATTGCACCGGCTATATGGTTAGCGACCATGGGATAGCGTCCGTTTGTGATACACGTGTTGGTGAGTTTACATGCTTCCGTTTATGATAGGCCTCCCCCCTTTGTGATTTCTGGATGTCTAATTGATGATTTCTAGAATTTTTGTTTCACCAATTTTTATGATTGGCATCGATGAAGTCAATATTTGTGGTTTTGGTGAATAGAGTAAAGAATATGACATTCTTTTTTATGTTATGAGATTTCTTGAGATATTGTATGATTTTGTTGTTGTCAAATGTATAGTTTTCATAGTATGGCATTACTGTTATCATATGTTTTGTTATATCTCTTATTCCATCTTATTTTATCTGATATTTATAGCTAGACTGAACCGTTTATTATTTTCTTATTAAATAATACTCGGGTCAGACCGAGATGTTACAAGTGCTTCTACTTGACTCCTCATCTGGAAGTATTACCTGACTTTTGGCTAACTACACTATATTGGTAGTTTTTATTGTTATACATTCGAGGTAGAGACTCCTTGATGTATAAATATTCTTTTGTCCAGCACTTGTATCTGTTCTTTTGCTATACTGTAGGTCTTGTTTAACCACTACTCTGATAAACACTTCTAAGCGTTATATTCATATCTGTGACTGATTTATGTTATGATTATTTCTATATTTGTTTCCAAAGATCATATATGGCCACTGTGTCGATGTTTTGAGTTTGTATCAGTGTGTCAGATTTCCTCTTGTTATACTATCTGACATACCGCTGTCGCACAAGGCAATTACATGGATGTTCGCTCCTCAACAGCCTTATTATTCGTGCTAGTTAATGGCATTACTCCGTAGTGTCCTTGGCTAGCGTGAGTATGGAGGTGGGGCGTCACAGCTTGGTATCAGAGCCAAACTTTGGAACAATGTAGAATAATCTAGGAAGGATCATCGTCCTAAGTCCTTCTTAGGAGTCGTGCTTTAGGATTTTATTCGAGTCATTGGACCCGTTCTATCCTATTTTCTTTGTGGTGCCTTGTTTTATCAATCATTATTGTTTGATATTCATTTTGAGAATAACATTTTTCTTCTTCTTTTCTTTCTTTCTTAAAGAAGAGAAATGGTTAGTTCTGGTAGTCCTACCGCTGGTCAATCCAGTAGTCCTTCTCTGGATGGCGTATTTATGTCTGCCCAAAAACTTTTGGATCTTGTAAAGAATCAAAGGTTTATCTGTGCTTTAAGTAAGAACCCCGAAAAGGTTTTACCTTTGAAACTTGAAGTTCCCTTCAATCATCTTGTGGATATCACTCTTCGACATGAAGAGGTTGGTAAAGGAAGTGATAGTGATATTGGGATTTCCATGAAGAGGCATATTAAGTTCAAGAGCCCTAATCCCAATAAGAAAGTGAAGCAAACTACTTTGATAGCAAAGACTCCAATCCCTATTCATGGAGGTTCAACACTATGCAAATTAGTGTCCGAAACCCCTTACTTATCGCTATTGAAAAAATCCAGGTCATCTTTTATCTACATGTGCCAAACTTCTGAGCAAGGGGATGAGAAAGCTAAATATTTTTCAAACTCCGAGTAACTCTTCTCTTGGTCAAGGTATTTTTCATTCAATCCTTGACGACATTTGTTTTGTGATTATCCTATTCGAGTTCTTGTTGATATGGGTTCATCTCATTATTTTTATATCAAAAGAACTTGTTGATTTCTTTTCTTTAAACATTTCAAGCTTGATGCCTTCGCTGAGAATTGCTATCCGGATAGTGGATCCGCAACGCTCAGTTTGCTTTGAAAAGATGCGAAGATTATTTTATGTGATTATTCTTTCCGATTCGATTTGCATGTTATGCGTTACTTAGACTTTGGAACTAATTTTTGGAAAAAAAGATTGGCTTAATCATTATGAAGCCATATCCTATGTCTCGAGTGGACTATTCATTTTTGACATTCTCAATCTGTTAAGCAGATTTCTATTTTTTTCTTTATGATTTTGATTCCAATTTGATAGCATCATTTTATTCTTTAAAACCACTTGATGAGGAAAATGTTATTTCTCTCATTCAAATAGTTTGAGAATTTTCCGGTATTTTTGACTTGTCTTAGGATTATCACCTAAGCAAATCTATTGAGTGGTGCTAAGGTCTTTTCAGTTCGACTTTGCCACCAGTTTTCATTAGCTATGAGTTACGGACGATAACTTCCACTAACCGCATTCCGCACTCATTGTGATTCTTATGAATTAATTATTATGTCATTCAGTTTGTCCAGTTTATTTCATCCATTTTATGAGTTGAGTATTCTACGAATATTTCGATGACTCCATTCTTGTATTTATTAATTTTGGATAAAAACAACAATTTAAAGTTTTGCAAATCTTTTTCATAAGATTTATTTATAAGTATGATTGGATTTTTGTTCTTGAAACGAACAAAGAATATTCATAAAGTTTTTTTAAGAGACATATTTATTGTATAGAAGATGATTTTGTGATTGTATGGCCCATTGAGTGCTTTAAGAATTCTGATCGATGCGCTTGATCAACGTTATCGATAGGAACGTCCTAAACGCTTTGATGAGATAGTCAGACATAATAAATTGACTTGTAAAAAGTAAAATTTTCTAGAAGGATTATTACATAAAGATAATTGTAATTTTGAAAGTTTTAGCTTTTCGAGAAAGTAGATTATTTAAAAGAACTCTCTCTTTCGATACTCCTATTCTTGTGATTCCTGAAGGAAACCAAGATTTCACTGTTTGTACCGATATGAGTCGTATTGGTTTGGGTGCCGTTCTCTTGCAAAAGGGAACATGCTATCACTTATGATTTTAACAATTAAACCATATCGAGACTAGGTATGCCACTCATGGTCTAATGCTTGTGGCTATTATTTCCGCTTTTAGAATTTGGCATCATTATCTTTTGGGGGAGAAATTTTTTCTCCACCTCGATCATAAATCTTTGAAGTATTTATTCTCTCAAAAAGGAACTTAATTTGCGTCAACAACATTGGCTCGAGTTCCTTACATCTTATGATCTTGATATTCTTCGTATACTCCCGGAAAGGGAAATCGTGTTGCCAATGCCCTTAGTCGTAAGCAACAAGTGGTTGTTTCTTTGATGATGTCCGAATGGAATGATCTTTTTACCAAGTTCATCAGTTGTTTCGATGTACCTCATTTTATTGAGCTTCATCTTATTTCTTTTATGGACTAGCGTCCGATGTTCTTTTATGATTTTCGGTTCATTTGACGTACCGTTTGTACTGTGTCGATGTTTTGAATGTATGATTTTCGGTTCATCGAATGTACTGTTATTGTACTACATCGATGTCCCGGCTTTTTGGTTCATTGGACGTACCGCTGTGCTGCGTCGGCGTTCCGAATTATTCGAGCTTTGGTTCATCTGACGTACCGTTATTGTACTATGTTATTGCTCCAAATTATTCGAGTTTCTAGTTTCTCGGGCGTGCCGTTATTGTACTATGTCGGTGCGCCGGCTCAATTTTTCTGCTATTCATGACGTTTTCCATGTCTCTCAACTACGGAAATGCCTTAGGGATTTCGATTTTTATTTTTGAGCCTGGTGTTATTGAAGAAATTGAAATTTCGCCTAATTTGACTTATGAGCAACACCTTATTCGCATCATTGCTTCGAAGGTTGAACGCTGTCGAAATGAAGATTTCCCTTTTGTGAAAGTTCAGTGATTCTCAAATTCTAAGGATCGCTCTTGGGAATCCAGAGAATTCATCAAGCAAACACGTTCGGACTTACTCTTTCGTGCTCTTTATGGTGAACTTCTTATTTCAAATTTTCTTTTGTGTTAATATGCTTTTATGGTTGTTACTCTTTATTTTTCTTCTTAAATATTGCGAGGACACAATTCCTTAAAGGAGTGGAGTCTGTAACAACCCGCATATTTTACGATTGTGTATTTAAATATTTTATTTAAATATAGCATCGTTACTCGGTTTATAGATCGAAATTCTACTTTTTGCAAACAGTCAAATTGGGACTCAAGACCACTTCCATTAAGTTCAAAATGATTTTGGCGATCTTTTTGAGTATAAACATTGATATGTTTGGAGTTAGCTAGAATTTCGACCTTTTCACTTAAGACTTTTGGTTTGGGTTTCAGCCCATTAGCCTAAACTATTAACTCTAGATCAACCCCCACTCCACTTCATTCATTTCATTTCTATTTCCTAACACTTCAAGCTTAAACAAAAATGGGGAAGAGAAAAGAGCTTAGGAAATTCCTAAGCCCTAGTTCCATTGCAAATCCAAGTTCTAGCACCAAATTCAAAGAGAAGCTATTGGTAAGCATTCCCTTCTTCTTCTCCAACTCATTCTTTCTCCAATTTCAGAAATTCCTAAACCCTAACTTAGGGAAAGTTTTTCTTTTAAGCTTAGATTCATGCTTCTTGGGTTAGAATTGAAGAGTGATTGTTCTTGCCTTGCTCTATAGCTTCTTCTTCATTGTTTTGAGTAAAAGGTGAGATTTTTATCTTACATCTATGTCTATAACCCTCATTTATTGTTAGGTATGAATTCCTAACTTCTATTCCATGTCCATTTGCCTTGGATTGAATTGGTTTTATGAGTATTCCAATTTTTGGTGTTTGAAGTCAAATCTTTAAAAAATCATAGCTTTGACGTTAGATCATGCTTTTAGTGGTGTATCCAAGAGCCTATAGGGCCGGGTCGTCGATTGGCATAAACCCCTAGCGCGCATTACTCGTCCGGTTGCAATTTTGGAGGAGTTGCTCTTCATTTGATAGGCTGAAAAATAGCACCAGTGCTAGTTAGTCGACTGACATTTGCAGTCAGTCGACTGGCTGTAGCAAATGAATGTTCCTAAGCTATCCGCAGAGGCTGGAAGTCTCTGTTTCCTGCAATCAGTCGACTGGCCTCTGTAATCAGTCGACTGACCTACTTGTTTTTGCCTATTTAGCCTATTTTGCTTGAAATTCCAATTTTTATCGATTCGTGGTTTTTCGATTTGTTGTTATCATTTATTATCGACCTTGACGACTTCTATTTTGAAATTTTTGGGTATATCCATTTTGATGAGTTTGGAATCGATTTCTTTGGATTTAATTCACATCTTTGAACGTGAAATTTTGGTGATTGATTGTTCGTACAATCATCTTTATGGTTTGTCACTTTAAAACGCAAAGGTTTCTATACTAGTAGTAAATATTCAAACTCTTTCTCAATGATGATTTCAACTCTATTTTTAATACAAAGTCCTTTATAAAACCATTTTCCAATCTATTAGTATATATAAAAACCTTTACCTCATTCGTTCGAGAAATCCAATTAAACGACTTTGCAAAACAAGTGGCACGAAACGCTTGCCTTTACTTTGTCGGTTAATTCTTAGACTCATTCGATTGAAACTCTTGTGACAACTTTCGAGTGGAGATTTACAATTTATTCGTAAATACTTAAGTTAAGCAAGTGATTATGGGACATGAAACTAAACTCGTCTATTTACTAGCTTAGTGTAATTGACACTTCTTGATGATCATTGATGATCAATTTTTGTGATTTAAACTAGCGATATGCTATGTATCTTTGTCCACGTAGGGGACGGTACCTTGTTTTTTTGAGTTTCGTCTCATTTCTTTTGTGGGCTAGCGACCCATGTTCTTTTATGGAGTTTGGTCCATCGGACGTAACTTTGTACTATGTTGTTGTACCAGCTTATCAGGATCAATGGGCGTACCGTTGTACTACGTCGTTGCTCCGAATTATTCGAGTTTCAGGTTCCTCAAGCGTACCGATATTGTACTACGTTGTTGCATCGTCTCTGTGGTTAGTGACCATAGGATAGCGTCCCGTACGTGATACACGTGTTGGCGAGTTTACATGCTCCCGTTTATGATAGGCCTCCCCCTTTGTGATTTTTCGATTTCTAATTGATGATTTCTAGAATTTGTGTTTCACCAATTTTTATGATTAGCATCGATATGATGTCAATATTTGTGGTTTGGTGAATAGAGTAAAGAATATGACATTCTTTTTTATGTTATGAGATTTTTGAGATATTGTATGATTTTGTTTGTTGTCAAATGTATACTTTCCATAGTATGACATTATTGTTATCATACGTTTTGTTAGATCTCTTATTCCATCTCATTTTATCTTATATTTATAGCTAGATTGATCCATTTATTATTTTCTTATTAAATAATACTCGGGTCCGACTGAGATGTTACAGGTGCTTCTACTTGACTCCTCATCTGGGAGTATTACCTGACTTTTGGCTAACTACACTATATTGGTAGTTTTTGTTGTTATACATTCGAGATAGAGACTCCTTGATGTATACATATTCTTTTGTCTAGCACTTGTATCTATTCTTTTGTTATACTGTAGATCTTGTTTGACCGCTACTCTGATAAACACTTCTAAGTGTTACATTCATATCTGTTTCCGCCTTTGTGATACTGTGACTGATTTATTTTATGATTATTTCTATATTTGTTTTTGAAGATCATATATTGCCACTGTGTAGATGTTTTGAGTTTGTATCGGTGTGTCGGATTTCCTCTTGTTATACTATCTGACATACCATTGCTCGCACAAGGCAATTACATGGATGGTCGCTCCTCAACAGCCTTATTCTTTGCGCTAGTTGATGGCATTACTCCGTAGTGTCCATGGATAGCGTGAGTATAGAGGTAGGGCGTCACATCAGGGTTCGCCATCAAAAAATCGAGTGAAAAATCCTAACTCGGCTCGGTGTAAATCACCACGAAATCGTATATTCGAGTCGGGATCAATAGTTATGCGAATAAAATAATATATATACAAGTTGCATATATATTTCAATTGAGTTCTTACTATATCCCATTCTTGTTCCCGATTCTTCTATTTACATTCAATTCCTTTTACATCCATTTGATCGCATTCAATTTAAATCAAATTCAATTATTTATCTTAATTTTCTTACATTAAATTCATTAATATTCACTTAATAATCTTCACTTAAATATAATTTATGTTCAAGAACATTTCGTTCCATATTCAAATAACTTAGGATATTTTCTTTAATACTAACAACACTTAATAACCATTCCATAAAATTATTTACTTAAATTTATAAACATGTTATACAACACTTCTTATTTTTATTATTACTTCAAAACTTAAGTTCATTTTCATTTCAAAATGTCAAATTCTATTTCGTTTAACCTATTTTCTTATCCCACTTTAATCTTTAGTTAAATTTCATTTGAAAATTCAATTCACTTTCGTTTAACTTTTCTTAACTTAATTATTTTATTTCATATCCCAAATTCAAATTTCCTTTGGTTTGCTTAACCAAAATGTTCAAAAAATTTGGTTTTACTATCCTGTTCAAATTCATAAGTTGTAAACTTATTTCTTATCCATACTCTTTTCAAACTACAAGTTCAAAACTTATTTCATATATTCATCAAAGCATACTTGGAATTTTAACAATCAAAACTTGTTTTTATCAAAACACAACTTCAATAGTAAATTAGTAATATAGCAATTCATCATTTAGAAACTCGAAAATGAATACTGATGATGCTGCAGTCATCACCTGAATTATTTTCCAACGACTAAAGTGAGTTTAGTGCTTTTTATTTCTTTTAAATTCCCTATTTTTATAAATCATATTTACAAATTTGTACTTATATATAATTTCACTTATTTCACTTTGGTTATGTAAAACCATTTTTTATTTGTTTATTTTGTTTATATTATATTAACAACAACTGTCATTAGAACACAAACAACAAATGATAATAATCAAATAATACCATTCACTAACGACCAAGCACACTATATATAACTTATAATAATTTCTGAAAACTTATTCCTTTATATATAAAATATAATTTAGGTAAAATTATTTTATTTACCCACTTTGAAACAATACTGTGTTGGTTTGCTTGCTCAAGTGTTTTGGAATCCTAATTGATAACATTAGCTAGACACATCGACCAGAACCAAAAATTCAAACTTAAAAAATCAAACCTAATATAAAATATTTTTATATCACTAACGAATATGCTCTCATATATATAATACACTCAATCTCAATCTAGGGTGCTACTGACCCTATCTATAATGAATACCCAACCAAAGCCTAAGTGTTCGCTAAATCCTAAGCTCTGATACCAATGTGACGACCCACAAATCCATACCATTCGAGCTGACAATAAATCATACATGTCTAACCCAAACCAAATAGAAAGATGGACAATAATGAGAAAGAAAGAAGAGAGAAGAAGAGAAGAGAAGAAGAAGAGAGAAATTGAAACAATCATAGAATCTCACAATCGCAGCGGAACAACATATATTATAATATCAATGATATTTATAAAACAGAAACTGTAATATACAAACATCCATCAGAGTACAACAATCCATCAATCATCAGCCTGGAAAGTTATATTAACATGTCCTTACAATCGTTGATAATTTAACAACAATGTAGTGAAAAAATAAACACATTAGGAAATACGGCCAGAAGACCCCCAGCTCGTCTATTAAAGCTCCATAGTATCCAAATCTAAATCAATAAATATACTCGGTCTAACCCGAGCATTGAAAGGGAAGAACGACCAGAATATTCTGGTAAACCAGCGTAATGTGCACGTAACTGTGCATATATTTACATCCATATTTTATCTCTTTTTATTTAAATAAATATCATATTTGTGCATTTTAACATGTTTAAAACTAAAATTCAATTATTTTCAAATCATCATATATTCATCTTCACTCAGGAACAAAATGGTCATTTTTGTGCATATGTCAATTTGAGAATTTTATTTAGACACTTTTTATGATTTTTATAGGAAGTTTTGATGCATATAGAAGAGGGATTCATAATGATATATGCATGAACAAAGAAATACAAAGGAATGAAGAGGAAATAATTCAAGTTCAAGATCATGGAGGACTCCATCCACATACCTAAATCTACAATTAGAAGTTAATGGACAACTAAGTGGAGGTTAAAGCTTCGTGTACATTAAATGATGGATTAATTAGTGGCTAATGGTTACTTGGTGGCCACACTTCATGAAGGGCTATTTAGGAAGCATCCTAAAATTGAATTAGAGTTTTATGCATGTATAAATAGCCCTCTTATGTACATGTAAATATCTTCTACTTTTTCACGTTAGTTAGGAAATTAAGAAAGCAAAGTGTAATGGCAATATTTCATGAAATAAAATGGCTTCCAAGCCTCTTTCTCTTTTCTTTCTACATGTTTTTCTTTGCTTTTATGTTAATGTTTATTTTTATGCTCTCTTTCTTTTAATATTCATAGCTTAGATTTACATTAATGTAAGTAGTGTAGCTTTAATTTTTATACTTAGTAGTTAATCTCCCTTTCTTCCTTTGCTTAGTTTTCATTTCTTTGCTTTTTAATGTTGAAATTTACAAGTGTTGATTTGATAACATAAATGAGTAGCTAAACCCCTTCAATTTAGGGGTAATGAAGCTCTCCAACTTTATATAATTTCAACATTTTTATGATTTATGATCTCTTTTGGTTTGTGCTTCATAAGTGTGAATTTTGATGCAAGTTTATACAAGTGGGTTTGATAGCTTATATTGCTTTTGCAAATGAGCTATTGTTATTCAACATAAACACAATTTGCATCATTATTTGCTAATCAATTTTAAATTTTGAAAAGAAAGTAAAAACAAAATTTGATGATCTATCTTACTAATTACAATAGTAAATAGATCATACTTAAAATAACTTTTGCTTTGGGTTCATTTTCATGAGAATTTACAGGTGGTATAATTATCGTATTATAGTTTAATGGTTTAAGTTATGTTAATTAATAACTTAAATAAACCATACTTATGATAAATGCAACAATTATTTCACTTAATTTCATAACTAGAGACCATAAATAATTTGTTTGTTGATTTACAAAAATATGAGAGTGGATTTGCCTTTAAATTGTTTTCTAGTCTAATAGTTTTTAAATCACATTTCAATTTTACATCTAGCTTCTTTTTTGTAGCTAACAATTTCCTCTCACTTTGGTCTAATTTGATTGAACTGAAAATTTCAAAATCTTAAAAATTCCTCGCGGATCGCCACGTACTAAAATTGTACTCTGTGTGCTTGCGGTTAAAATATAATTTGAAATTTTTCGACGGTTTTCTAATTCGATAGAAATTCCTCCGTCAATCAAGTTTTTGGCGCCATTGCCGGGGTATAGTTTTGATTTTGATTTTCTATTCATCGAATTATTGTTGTTTGTTTTTTTGTATGATTTTATTTTGTGTGTTTGTTTGAAATTAAAAAAATATTATGTGTTTGTGTTGACATTTTGTTTGTGTGTTTATTGTTGATTTCTAGTTATTTTGTTCATTTGCATTTCATATATTTTAAAAATATACACAACTTCAATTGAAAAAGTAATTTTTGTATTGCATTCCATTTCAATTACATTTACAATTTTTAAGCTTCAATTTACATTTTTACAACGTTAAAAAAAACTGACTGTGCACATTTCTGTGCACTGTCTGCTACAGTAACGGTCACATCATAGTTCATACTAAATCTCCATCCTTGCTGCTTCGAGCATCTCGACCACCTCATAGTGTAGGCATCATCCATTCCTCTTGCTACTGTCAAACATCCCATTTCACAAGTTCAATAACTTCTACATTGCTACTTGCCTCTTCCCAAACTTGCAGCCTTCAACAACAATACAAAACCATCAAAACTCCTGCCTACGTAAATAGCATTTTCAAACTTCATTCCCCCACAGGCTACAACATCAACTACCAAGCAACTGCATTTGTACATATACCATTTGCATCATATATCATCACTTCATCCTCCACTGCCAACACATCACCACCCCATTGCCTAACCAGATTCACTGCTGCAATACTTCGTCCCCTTCCAAACTGTTAAGACTCCACCATCCTTTGTAACAGTCCCTTGCCTACTTCTTTTAGACCACAATCACCACAACTTACATACAAACATACAACCCACTGCCATTGCATCGCAACAAACCACAACTTACATTGCTACAATAACCCAGCTTGACAGCATCAGCACACAAACATCACACCATATGACAAACTGTGCATTGATACAACAGACTCACAGCTGATGCCATTCAACCACCATTCAATTCTCCATAAACTTACTGCCAAAGTTCACACTTCAATTCACAACTTCATCAAACAATTCCCTAAAACTTCACCTTCCCAATCACCCATGCTTCTCTTTGCTCAAACCCACCACCGCCTACAATCCAATTCGCGACCACTTTGAAACCCTTTGCCACAAACCGCTTACAGCTTTCTACTAACTACACTTCCCCTTCCAACAGCACCACCAATCTTCATACCATTCTTTGTTATGCTCTTGTCTTTTCACCATGGATCTAGTTATCATGAATGTTATCAGTGACCGAAAGGAACTTGTAGATACAGGGGAGAGTTGGGGAGTTAGTGTAAAGAAGAAGGGTTGTTAGATAATAGAACAAGAAGAATAGAGATTGTAGGAGATGCAGCAGTTAACGAAGAAGGAAATGGGAGAAGATAGCATAACAGAAAAATAAAAGAAGAACTGTTTTTTATTAATTCTCAAATCCTATCCGTTAGAAAATGACTTGGCATGCTATTTATACATATTAAAATAACTAATTTGTTACTGCATAACCCAAAGATACTGGTCCAAAAAATACAAGGCCTCTTCATTTATTCAGTACTTGTGCAGGTGTACAGCCTGTGCACGTGCACACATATCTAACCAACACTGAAGCTGTCTGCTGGTTCTGGAATGCGTGTCACTCGTAGCTCTTCCAATTCATGGTGATTACTTACCGTCTGGTGCTCCGTGCTGTTGGTGGTGAGGTCAGATCCTATAGGAACAGAAATGTTTGTTGTAATGCCTCCTCTTTCTTTCTTTTTCTCTGATATATGCAGATCTAGTTTTTGGGCTCTAACACTCCTCTCTCCTTCAAATTTTGACCTTGTCTCAAGGTCAAAAGCTGGAAATCTCTTAATTAATTCCCAATAATCCTCCAATGTAGATTCTTGCTCGCTTCGCTGCTTCCATTTAACAAGCACTTGAGTCACAGCTCTATTGTTTTTTGGAAAAATTCTTCTATCAAGAATGGCCTCTGGTTCTTCGATTATTTCTTCCACATAAGTCGCGGGATTATGCTGTATAACTATTCCTCTTCCATGCTTTCTTTTAAGTTGAGATACATGAAATACATGATGTATTTTGGCTTCAGGTGGCAGTTCCAATTTATAAGCTACTTCACCTATTCGTTGAATAACTTGATATGGTCCATAAAATCTGGGTGAGAGTTTTGTTGTCTTCGAGTTACTAACAGTGATTTGCCTATACGGTTGCAATTTGAGGTACACCCAATCTCCTACTTCGAATTGCCTCTCTGTCCTTTTATTGTCTGCAAATTTTTTCATTCTTTCCTGAGTTAAGGCCAAACTATCCCTTAATAATTGCAACACTATGTATCTGGAAAACAATTCTTGTTCCACTTGTGGCATTTTAGCAGTATGAGGTACATAAGACAGCAGGGTAGGGGATGGTATTCCATATACTGCAGAGAATGGTGTGGCGGTGGTTGAACTGTGCCAACTGGTATTATACCAGTACTTTGCTGTTGGCAACTAGTGTGACCACTCTTGTGGCTTATGGCCAACAAAACATCGTAGATAGCCCTCTAATATTTTATTAATTGCTTCGGTTTGCCCATCTGACTGAGGGTGGTATGATGAACTGAGTTTCAGTGTGCTTCCCTGTAGCTTGAATAGCTCCTGCCAAAAAGCGCTAGTGAAAATTGCATCACTATCACTAATTATACTTCGTGGCATACCATGGAGCTTGAACACCCCATCATAAAATATTTTGGCTATGTCCTTTGCTGTGTAAGGGTGTCTTAAAGGAAAGAAATGTGAATATTTAGCGAGTCTGTCAACTACTACATATATAGTAGTATATTTATTGCTTTTTGGAAGACCAATGATGAAATCCATTGAAATCTCACTCCATATCTTATCAGGGATGAGCAGAGGCTGCAGAAGTCTAGGCACTGGTATGTTTTCATGCTTGCTTCTTTGACATGTATCACACTCCTTCACGAACTGCTCTACATCAGATTTCATTCCTTTCCAATAAAATACTTGTTTAAGTCTGTGTTTAGTCTTCTTTATGCCTGCATGGCCACCCAGTGGAGTGGAATGATATTCATGAAGTATAGTAGTAATAATTCCTTTGCTATTGCAGTCTAAATAAATTCTTCCCTTGTAAAAAAGGAGTCCATCCACCAACTTATATTTGTCTTGGTTGATCTTGCCATCACTGAGCCTCTGTAGCATGTTTTGATAGTCTCCAGATTGTTGCATACTATTCTTTAACTCTTACATCCAACTACTTTCAACCGATGAAATAGCACAGCAGTGCATAGTTGTCATAGAAGAATTTTGCTCATCTGGTAATCTTGACAGTGCATCTGCTACAGTGTTCTCTTTTCCCTTTTTATAATCGACTTTATAATCAAAACCGTGTAGCTTGGCCAACCATTTCCCTTGAATTGCAGTTGACAGCCTCTGTGACAAAAGATGTCTTAAACTTTGGTAATCGGTCTTTATGATGAATTTTCGACCAACTAAGTATTGTGACCCTTTTTTGTTGCCAATATCAGTGCAAGCAGTTCCTTTTCATAAGTAGATAGCAGTTGGTTCTTTCCTTTAAGTGCTTGGCTGAGGTAGGCTATGGGTTTCCCATCTTGTGTCAAAACTACACCTATACCCACTCCACTAGCATCACATTCAATCGCGAAGTCCTTGTTAAAATTTGGCATGCTGAGAATAGGTGGTTCCATCAAACATTGCTTCAGTTTTTTAAATGCTATGGTAGCCTTCTCATTCCATGCAAATGCA
Source organism: Allium cepa (assembly GCA_030765085.1). Lineage (NCBI taxonomy): Eukaryota > Viridiplantae > Streptophyta > Magnoliopsida > Asparagales > Amaryllidaceae > Allium > Allium cepa. The sequence continues at coordinate 662,933,428 of CM060940.1, read as the reverse complement.
TTCTTTTTAAGGAGCTCAGTCATGGGTTTGGCAATGCTTCCATAATTTCTTATAAATCTCCAATAATAACCAGTGAGACCCAAAAAACCTCTCAAGCCTTTTATGTCTCTTGGTTGAGGCCACTGTTTGATAGCATGGACCTTATCAGGGTCCACTGCAATACCATTCCCGGATATAATATGTCCCAAGTAAGCTACTTGAGTCACCGCAAAGGAACATTTTAAAAGCTTTATAACCAGCTGATTATTCTCCAATTCCTGTAATGCAAGTCTAATGTGCGACAAGTGCTCAGACCAAGTCTGGCTGTAAATAAGTATATCATCAAAAAATACAAGTATAAATTTTCTTTGATATGATTTAAAGACATTATTCATTAAAGCTTGAAATGTTGATGGGGCATTTGAGAGCCCAAAGGGCATCACAATAAATTCGTAATGCCCCTCATGAGTTTTAAATGCAGTTTTATATATATCAGAGGGGTGCATTTGAACTTGATGATACCCTGACTTCAAATCAAGTTTTGAAAAATAAGCAAAACCATATAACTCGTCCAACAAGTCATCAACTAATGGGATAGGAAACTTATCCTTTACAGTCTGACTTTTGAGTGACCTATAATCGATGCACATCCTCCAAGTTCCATCTTTTTTCCTGACCATGACTACTGGCGATGAATACTCGCTTGTACTGGGGCGTACCAGTCCAGACTCTAACATTTCTTTAATAAGTTTTTCTAATTCATTTTTGAAATGAAAAGAATGTCTATATGGCCTAAGGCATACAGGTTTAGCATTTGGCAGTAGAGGTATTTTATGGTCACAACTTCTTGTGGGTGGTAGAGGTGGAGTAGAATTTGTTACAGAGGGGTACTGTTGCAATATGGCTTGAACGTCAAGATGTATTGTTTGATGGAGATAACTGTTAGCAGGAACTTGTAATTCTTTAGAGTATAATAGCAAGGTGAGTTGTCCCTTTGTACTTTCCTTTGTTATGTCTTTATCTTTCATCAGTTTATGGTTGTCTTTGATTCCCTGCCAAATATACATCTGACCCTGAAATTGAAATTTAATTTGCAATTTTGAAAAGTTAAAGGATACATCCCCTAATTCCTTCATCCATTGTGCACCTAGAACAACTTGACATCCTTCCAGAGGTATCACTAGCAGATCAATGGGCATAACACATCCTTGACATTTGAATATGACTCCTTGGCAAATTCCCTTGCCATGAATTCTTTCTCCATTAGCTATCTGTACTGAGTAATCCAGAGACTCTTATACATCCAACTGCAATCTTTTGGATAAGTCAGTGTTTATGAAACTATGAGTGGACCCCGAATCTATGAGGACAGTGATGGGCTTCCCATTAATTATGCCTTGTACTCTGATGGTATAAAGTGTAGGGATACTGCACATAGCATTGAGGGTGATAGAATAAGTTTCTTCCTTTATTTCTACAGGAGAGGTGGGTATTTTATTGAATCCTTGCTCATCTTCCATGGAGTCATCGTTTGGAGCTACTGCGTTTTCTTCATGAAGTGGCATGATGCCCTCAGCAATGTATACTTGTTTGTTCTTGCATACGTGACCAGGGTGCCACTTTTCATTACACCCATAACATAGGTTCTTTCTTCTCCTTTCTATGATTTCTTGAGGAGTTAATCCCTTTACCTTAGCATGGTCTTCCTTATTACTTCTTTCTGTAAATTTTTCTTTGTTTTGGAATCTGTTTCTTGTAGGATTGCTAAGTTTATTCTTCTTTTTGCTTGCATTTTTCCATTCAAATACTTTAGCTAAACTTACTGCCTCCTTGAAATCAACTGGGTGCAATGCCATGACATCAAACCTAATATCTTCCTTGAGACCATCAATGAATTTCTCAAGTAGAAATTGGTCAGTAAAAGCTTGACACACCCCTTGCAGCTCCTCAAATTTAGTGGGATAAGATCTTACAGAAGTGGTCTGTTTGATGTTGGAAATTGCCCCATAGGGCCTTTGTAATTCTTTTGAAGCAAATCGAACAATCAGTTCTTCCTTAAAAATTGCCCAGTGTTCATAATTCCTTACCTTCTTTGTGATCCACCTATACCACAAGTGTGCCTCTCCTTTTAGATGGAAAGAACAGGTGGGTACCCATTCTATTTTTGACGTGTTGTGATACTGAAAGAGCTGCTCTACTTGGCTAATCCATTCCATCAAATTGCTGTCCCCATTATAAGTAGGAAACTCTAATTTGATGTTGGTGTTTTGTAGCAGTTTAGGATTCTGGTTATGATTTGGGGGGCTTGCTAATATTCCTGCTGTATTCCTAGGGGGAGGAAAAGAAGTAAATGGTAACTCCTGTTGGAGAAGTCCTTGTTGGGTTCTTGGTTGTATTCTCTGTGAAGGAGGTATATAGGGTGGAACAGTTCTTGGGTGTGAATTGAATGAATGATTACTGGCTTCCCCATTCTTGCTATCTCATTGATTCTTGATTTCTCTTAACTCTTTAGCCATGTTATTGAGAATCTCACTAATACTGTCCATCTTGACATTAAGTTCTTGGTTACCTTTTTGTAGTTCTTGAGTTGTATCTTGTAAGGTCGGGTTGGATTTTTAGAGCTCCCTAATGGCTACAGCAGTTTTCAGGTTGATTTGATCTTGTCTTGCCTCCCCAGGTGAATGATCTGGGGTAATTTCGGTGTGATCAATGTTTTCCTCATCAGAAAGGTTGAGTTGGCCTCGGGTGTCGGACTGCTCTGATACCATCTTGTTATGCTCTTGTCTTTTCACCATGGATCTAGTTATCAAGAATGTTATCCATGACTGAAAGGAACTTGTAGATACAAGGGAGAGTTCGGGAGTTAGTGTAAAGAAAAAGGGTTGTTAGATAGTAGAACAAGAAGAACAGAGATTGTAGGAGATGCAGCAGTTAATGAAGATGGAAATGGGAGAAGATAGCATAACAGAAAAATAAACGAAGAACTGTTTTTTTATTAATTCTCAAATCCTATCCGTTACAAAATGACTTTGCTTGCTATTTATACATATTAACATAACTAATTTGTTACCGCATAACCCAATGATACTGGCCCAAAAAATACAAGGCCTCTTCATTTATTCAGTACTTGTGCACATGTACAACAAGTGCACGTGCACACATATCTAACCAACACTGAAGTTGTCTGCTGGTTCTGGAATGCGTCCACTCGTAGCTCTTCCAATTCATGGTGATTACTGACCGTCTAGTGCTTCGTGCTGTTGGTGGTTAGGTCAGATCCTACAGGAACAAAAGTGTTTGTTGTAATGCCTCCTCTTTCTTCCCTTTTTTCTGATATATGCAGATCCAGTTTTTGGGCTCTAACATTCTTCCAACAACACATCAAACCCCACAGCCTCGATCGCGACTTCCACTTCCTCTATTAAATCATCACTTTACTGTTCCAACCCACTGCCTATCATCAAATTTCAAATCCAATCGTGATCAAATCAGCAACCAACCAAAATCGCCTGTAATTCACGAATCCACCACGACCCACGATTATCACTCAATCGAACAACCCAAATTGCATCCTTCCTTCATCGAAACCCGCAATCTCAAACCCGTAGTCCTCAACCCAATGACCATGATACAAGTTGAACCTAAAATCGCCACTACCACCACCTTGCTCCGAGAATCACAAAGCCACAACTTCACCCGAAATCACCACGAATGCATGCGACACTCGAACACATCCCTCATCACCACCTTTGCCAGTAGCCCACTATAACCGCCTTCAAATTGAACAAGTTTAAATCACTTGGCTTTTAGTTTTGATTTCGGAGTTTAAAAGTGTTTTTAATCAATTGAAAGAGGACGATTTGGTTTACAATTTTTTTAATAAAAGAAAAAAAACATGTTTACTTAGTAGGCTGGGTTTGGATTGTGGGCCTAGTTTTTTTATTCTCTTTTGTTTTGTTTTAATTTTATTTTGTTAAAATTGTTTTGGTCTTCTAAAAAAAAGAGTGTTTGCTCAATTTTTTTTCTAAAGTTGTTTTGTTTTATTTTGTTTTCAATAGTTTAAAGTTCCATTCTAATCTTTACGAAAAAAAACCTATATACATATATAGTTTTACTTGCAGATTGCCAAAGCAGAAATTTGCAAAAGAAAGAAGTGCTTACCAAAATAATTGCTTGCTTGCTTGCTTAGACCAAAAATCGCCGCTTAAAAATAAATTGTCAATAATCTGCACGCTCTGGTATCGTCCATTTTCCTTGTTTTTATTTTGAATTGCATTGTTGGTTGCTTACATATATATATATATATATATATATATAATTCAAATAAAAAAACAAAAACAAGCTTCATTTTATTTGCATTGTTAAACACGTTTAATTTCTTGTTTTGCATTCATCTCATCTTGTTTTACTTTCTAAAGGCAATACCCCAATTCACATAAGGTGAGGGATTTCATCACCCTTTCCTTAGCCCACAAAAGCATTTCGTCGTACAATTTGACTACTAATAAAGGTTAGACATTCGACTTAAGTGTGTCGCGAGCTTATGTAGGGCTTAATTGTATCTTCACAATTGTTTTCTTTGAACAATTTAGTTCTTGATGTTTAGGTTACGGCAGAGTAATAACCAGTTATAAAAATTTCGGTGATTCATAAATGTTATACTGGTTGTTCCTCTAAAGGTACCTAAAACTTTGTCTGCATTGCTACAGTGATTCGTGGTGCACCGATCACCGCTGCCCATTACTTGGCTGAGAAATATTTTTGTTGATTTATGACAAGGTGTGATTATACAATTTTGGTTAGAGCTACTAAGGACAGAAAATTATAATTAAGCCCTTTGCATTCATTTAGTTGCACTAGTTCATGCATATTTAAAAAATAAAAACAAAATAAATCCAAAATTCAAAAAAAAACTTATAAATTTTAATTAACTTAGTTTTTAATCCAAAAAAATCCTTTTTTTCCTTTCCTTTGAAAATTTTCAATCAAAAACGAAAAATCCAAAATAAAAATACATAAAATCTTTTCAAAAAGAAAAAAAAATTTAAAATTCAAAAACAAAAACAAAAATCAAATTTCCATTTTCTAAAAAGACAAAAAAAAGAATCGTTTTGGTAAATATTTGAAAATTTAAAAATTCAAAAACCAAAAAAATTACAAAAACATATAAAAATTTGAAAAGCCAAAAATAAAACAAAAATCAAACTTCTCTTATGAAAATAAATTTCACTTGGTAAATATTTTTCTTCATTAAAAAGATAAAATTTTCACTTCGTTTTCCAAATCTTGTTTCATTTTCTTAACTCATTTCTAACTTCTTTCTCTTCTCGACTTTCACTTGTGCATGAGTACTTGGACCCGTGACACTAAAACAAATCATTGGACTCGCGACTCAACAACTAACCATATAACTCGAATAGACGATCCTTCCGAAATGGAGAACGAGAACGCCCCTTGAACTCTTATGGGTAGAATCTTTTCCGATAGAGTTTCTATTCCATCTTGCATCATGTTACCCACACCTACGAGTAACCATTTCGAAATTCACTCGAACCACATTTCCACACTTTCAAAATTTGGCAATTTCGAGCACGATGACCCATACATTTTCTTGACTAAATTCGAACAAGTTTGTGCAACCATTAAACTCAACAACTTTCCGATGGAGGAATCAAACTTCGATTAATCTCATTTGCTCTTACGGATTACGCTGAAAAATGGTTGTACAACTTACTATCGAACTCGATTAAAACTTAGGAAGAATTCGTAAAGGCTTTCTTAAAAAAGTTTTACCCTTTGGAAAAAACAAGTAGAATACGAAACGAAATTGTAAATTTTCATAAATTTAAGGGAGAACCATTCGGAAAATATTTTGAAAGATTCAAAGAGCTTTTGATAAAATGTCCACATCATAATTTCAAAAAATGGACGATTTACCAAATCTTATACGACGGACTCGAAAACTGCTCACGAACCATGCTCGAATCAATGTGCCAAGGCAATTTTCTTGCCCAACATCACGACAATGCTTGGAAATTACTTGAAAACCTCACCGAAAAATCATCCCAATGGGAACGTTCGAATGAAAAATCAATTTACTTATGATCGAATGCACTCCCGATAGGATCATATTTTGCTTTGGAAGTTAAGATCGACGCAATGATTAAAAAATTTGATAATGTTTTCTCATTGAATAAAATGAACCAAGTTTCCCAACCGATGTGTTATAAATGCAACGATCCTAATCATATAGCCGGTTAGTGTTCCAATTCTTTCGAACAAATCGATGCTTTTAATAAAGCCAAAATGACTCGTTTTCTCCAACATACAACCGTGGTTGAAGAAATCATCCAAATTTTGCGTGGAACCAAAACAATCCCAACACGAATGTGATTCGTCCCAATTTTCAAGCATTCCTGAATAATGCTTTGAATCCTCCCTTTCAGCCCAATAATTTTCAACCAAACTTTGTGGATCTATCTCATAATCAACTGCAACAATCAAATTTTCAACCAAATTCTGCACATCCTCCCCAAGACGATAAACGTTTAAGTTCGCTTAAGAAACTCTTGAAATGTTGGCTCAAGCAACTACTCAAAGTCTTCAATCAGACAGCAATTTGCAAAATTTATCGACTTTATATATGTAAAACACAAACCAATCAATTTCAAAACTCAAAATGCAAATGAGTCACTTAGCCACGTTTGTAAGTGAATGCGAACGTGCAACATTCCCAAGCCAGCCCATTCCAAATCACAGAAATCAAAATGCAAATTCAAATCAAGCCCATGTTGTTCAAGATAGCAACGTCACCCAATTGAATGCTATGACAACTTTACATTCTGGTAAACAAATCGATAATCAAGTCGTTAACCCAAATGATTTACCGAAAACCTCTCTCGACACTTCTGAAACAATGAACGAATCTGAACAGAATGTGGAGCCAAATGTTGAATCGAATGCCAATCAAAATTCTTCTTCTACTACTCGAGTAGACCTGCCTACCGAGTATCATGTTCCATTTTCACATCATCTTCGACCCAAGAAACACTCGGACCAAATGGAAAAGATGTTATTTTTTTTTAAACAAGTGAAAGTGAACAAACTGCTTCTTAATGTCGTTCAACAAGTCCCCACTTACGCGAAATTTCTTAAGGATTGTGTACCCAAAAGTGGCACACTCAAGCGCCCAAAAAAGTCTTCTTATCCGCCAATTTGAGTGAAGTCTTGTCCCAATCCGTGCCCGTAAAATACAAAGATCCTAGCTGCTCTACGATTTCGTGTACAATTGGAGACAAGACGATTGACAAATGTTTGATAGACTTAGGCGCGAGTGTCAACTTGGTTCCATATTTCGTGTACGAAAAATTAGGCTTAGGTGAGCTCAAACCCACAAAAATCACACTTCAATTCGTCGATCTTTCCGTTAAGAAGCCCGTGGGAGAAATCGAAAATGTGCTCATTCGAGTTGGGTGATTCATATTCCCTTTTGGTTTTATCATTCTCGAAACACAACCCGTGACAAATCCTGCGAATCAAATTCCATTGATTTTAGGCCGATCGTTTTTAGCCACCTCAAATGCCTTAATCTATTGTCATAATGGTTCGATGAAAATCTCATTTGAAAACATGACTTTGGATCTCAACATTTTCAATCTTGATAGCCAACCGAACGAACCTCGTGACCAAAAGCTGGAAGTTAGTGTCATTCACCAAAACTTCAAAAACAAGACACTTGACCTTAATGATGAACGCGAAGCTGAGTATGAAAAATTGTTTCATGAAATTCCCAACGAAATTGAATACACTCTTCCCATTGAATCACTTCCAGTTGAGTCCGAATCTTAACCCAATTCTTTGATCGAGAAACTCCCAAAGTTGGACCTCAAACCACTTCCTGATCACCTTAAATACACATACTTAGGTGAAAACGAATCTTATCCTATCATCATTTCTAACAATCTTTCTCGTGAATAAGAAGCTTCTCTTCTCTCTTTTGTTTCGAAATATAAAGAAACGATGGGACAGTCGATCTTGATATAAAAGGAATTAGTCCTGCTCTTGTTCAAACGCATTCATTTAATCGACTATGCCAAGTCTGTTCGTGACGCGCAATGAAGGCTTAACCCAAAAATGAAAGATGCGGTACATGATGAAATTCTTAAACTTCTCGACAACGGAATCATTTACCCAATCTCTGATAGTTCATGGGTTAGCCCAATTCACGTCGTACTGGAAAAATCCGGGCTAACCGTTGTCAATAACGATTCAAACGAACTTATTCAACCTAGTACACAAACGGGTTGGCGTATTTGCATTGACTATCAAAAACTAAATGTCGCAACATGTAAGGATCACTTTCCTCTTCCTTTCATTGACCAAATGCTCGAACGTTTAGCCGGTTACGAATTCTACTGTTTCCTTGATGGTTATTCTAGCTATAACCAAATTTCAATCGCTCCCGAAGATCAAGTGAAAATGATTTTCACATGTCCATTAGGTACCTTTGCATATCGATGTATGCCATTCGGACTTTGTAACGCTCCCGCGATGTTCCAATAATGCATGGTTGGCATCTTTTTCGATATGATTGAATGCTTTCTAGAAGTTTTAATGGACGATTTCTCTATCTTTGGCGATTCTTTTTCTCAATTTTTACATCATCTCGAGTTGGTTCTAAATCGATGTAAAGAAAAATATTTGACTTTGAATGGGGAAAAATGCCACTTGATGGTCAAACAAACCATAATCCTTGGACATATCATCTCAAATAATGGCATTGAGGTAGATAAAGCGAAAATCGATGCAATTGCAAACCAACCCATTCCCAAATCTGTTACGGACATTCGATCATTTCTAGGACACACCGGCTTTTACCGACATTTATGAAAGACTTTAGCAAAATCTCTTGTCCTTTGACGACTCGTCTTGGAAAAGATGTTCCATTTGATTTCAACTCTGAGTGTATCTCTTCTTTTGAACGTCTCAAAAACGAACTCATTTCTGCTCCAATCATTTGCGCACCCAATTGGGATCTCCTATTCGAAACAATGTGTGATGCTTCGAACTTTGCAGTTGGTGCTGTCTTAAGATAACGCATTAACAAGATCCTTCACGTTATTTACTACGCGAGTATGACTTTAAACGATGCTCAACTCAACTACACAACAACCGAAAAGGAGCTTCTAGCTGTCGTTTTTGCACTCGAAAAATTTCGACCTTACTTGATAGGTTTACACATTACTATGTACACGGACCACTCTGTGCATCGATATCTCTTCGCTAAAAAGGATGCTAAATCTCGTTAATTCGTTGGATCCTTCTATTTCAAGAATTTGACCTTACAATCAAAGACAAAAAAGGATCCAATAATGCCATATCCGATTACTTAGCTCGTCTTCCGAATCCACCATCTTCTTTGCCGACCAATGAAAACTTCCCCTATGAACAACTTCTTTCAATTTCTATCGATCCATGATACGTTGATGTAACGACCCGCCCTTCTACTACCAGAAAGACGTATCATCATTAAGAAAGAAAGGGATAGAAATAGAAGAGAAAGAGAAAGAAAGGACATCAACATCAGAAATCTCACAGCGGAACGGAACAAAATATAATATATCACATAAATATTACATAGTTTTACATATATCAGAGTTATACAATATCAATACACATGACAGTCATATACATACATCTATCACTATATACATCAGAGATACATCATACATCAACTAACACGGCAGCACTAGATAAATAGCTACATACGTCTGGAAACTCCTGCTCCAAGCTTCTCCAGACATCAAAGTCCATAACCTATCACTTAGCTACTCATAAAAATTTGAGTACCCAAGAGTTTATGAAAAACAAAATATAAACTACGGGTCAGACATGGGTCTGGTATGAGTAAATGGTTTAAAGTTGTTTAACTTTGCAAACAATTGAAAATAAAGGTATCACGTAAGACTCCCCACGAATAAATACGGGTAAGTTTTTACCTTACGCTAACCAAAACCTTTCATAGGAAATCCAGTGATATTATAATAGTGTCTAGGGTTTTCAAGTAAATAGAAAATAGCTGAAATTGTTACATCTATTAAATTCCAGCTACTAGCCACAAAAGTGGGTAATACAAATCAAAACCGTAGGGTCTCGTAGGGAAAATGGATTTCCAACAATGGCAGGGCTACTGGGGTACCGTCCGTCATAGTACGGGGCCTAGATCACCGTACCGAGGATCACTACCGACCCCCTACAACACAAGGCCAGAACCATTCCTTACTGAACAGTCCCGAACAAGATAAACCCCGCGGTTGTAGCTAGCAACCGCCCACACAGCCGAAATAAAAAGGGACATCTAGACAGGGGAAATATCTTGTCCTGCTTGGGCATGACCTACCTAACCTTGCTGCATCTCCCCTGTTTTAGCCATTCCCGGTTGATGAGGCTTGAGGCTGCGATTACCTTTATAGAACATTATTCTTAGAATGCTCATCGTCCGCCTGACGATGTGCTGAAAGCATTCAATCCATACAAGTTCATTCCGGGTTCGAACAAAACCGAAGGCATTATCTCGTTACACTCGTTTTGGAATCACCCTCAGAGTTAACGACGATAACCCTTGCATTCTGTAAACTCCATCTCGATCTTCATTTGATAAGTTACAACCTATCGTTTAATTTGGATCGATGTGGTTTTCGGAATATCAAATCGATTATTCCGATCCCGGTCTCATCAGATCCAAACGTGTTTTAAAGGCCAAGTTGTCTATTTAAACTTAACAATTTAATTTATATAACATTGATCATAAATAAATCACATATAATCAGAACAGGTATATCACAGAATAATATCATCATATAGTAATCACCATCCAGAAGTCAAAAGTAAATCAATCAAGAACCATCCATGTGTGGTTTAATCTGTTTAATGTACTTATATTGTCTTAAATTGTTTTCTTAAAAATTTAATCAACCCTTGATACATTCATCATTAATTTATTAATTAATTCCAAACATCTTGATAACCATTCTTTAATAATCTTTGTAATTCAATTTAACCATCTTTACTTATTATCACTTAATACTTCCATTTTTAATAAATATTTCATTATCCATTTATTTATTTACTAATGACTTGATTCATTAACGAGACAAATAATTATTAATTTTTAATTATATGTAAACTAATTATTCAAAATTTTGAGTTGTCTTTAATTAGTTAATTTACTTTAATTTTCTAACTTATTAACATTTAATTATCCATAGCATTTCTAAATTTAAATTTTCATTTAGTTTTAAATTTCAATTTTAAATTACTTAACATCCTTAATCATTTTGCCGTTACTTAAATTATCCCCCTTAAATCTTACATTTGGATAAATACTGACTACAAAATCCTTAACAACTTGACTCGAGCTAAACTTCAGATCACTCGGGTTAAACCCGAGCTCCAACATATTCTTCCCGAGTCCCCTGTTTGTTCCCTCCTCCATCTCTCTATTTATTTTATTTAAGTTATAAATTGTTAAATTTAAAAGTCATAGGCACGAGATGCCTAAGCTATAACTCGAGACCAAGGCTTCCATCCCCGAGTTTCATCTCGATTCATTTCCCTCTCGCTTGCTTTCGAAACCACTGACACTTCTCTTCTTGCCGTGCACGTGCACATCAGCTCGCCGGCGATCTGGCAAACCTCGCCACCCCTAACGAGTCGCCAAACCACACTGTAATCGATAACATAGCTCAAATCGACACGATCAAACCCCTGGTGAAATCGAGCTCCCAGATCGATAACTCAAACTCCCCTCTTCATCTAAATCGTTTCGTCCAAGCGCAACCGACCACCAGAAAATTCACAACTCCGGCCACTCCTAGTCCATCCCCTACGCTGCCCCTCCCCTAAATTTCGTACAGCTTGATGCACTGGAGGAGGCGCCGTGAGCACGAGTTCGAACGCTAGTAAATTAGGTTAAAAAAAAGAAAACGACACTGCCGTCACCTCCGACATCATGGCCGCCTCCGACCATTTTCCAGTCCCCCCAGCAAGCTCCTCTACCTCCTCGCACAACCCGACCACCACCAGTTCCATCGATCACCTGAATTCGATCAAATTACCTCAAATGAACATCTCCAAACTGCTCACAAATCTCACCACTAAAAATCACCAAACTCGTCTTAAAAATCACCATTTTGTATAAGGATTCAAACTAGGTACTTGAATCAGTGTTTATTTAAATTCAAAAATTTCAAAATTTTAAGTATCCTCTGTAAAAAAATTCATCTTTCCTCCTGTACACATTTTTACTTCATGAAACTATTTTTAGATCAAATTCCTTACCTAAATACACCTTTTTACTTTAAACATCAAAGCTTGAAAGTAAATAGAAATAGAGGGATCAATTTTTTTTTTTACATGATGGTTTCATCCCAAACCCTGAATAGAGAAGGATCCTGTCTCTATATTTGTCAAACAAATTATATTTATAGAGATAAAGAAGTAATCCAAACCATATTGAAAAAATAATCTACTGATCATATTTTAACATAAATTTAATATTAAGTTTACTCACCAAAATCACTTGAACAGAGAACAAACTACTGAAACGGAAATCAAAGTTTGATGAAGCTACTGCAGATTTGAATTCTTGAAAACTTTTCTTGTTTTGCTGTTGAACTTGATTGAGTTTACAAGGACAAGATGTTGTTATTTTCTTTTCCTTTACTCGGGTTTACTTCTTAAGTTTGTAAACGAACCAATTAGGATGTTGTATATATAGAAATGGTGTGAACAGCTGTAGGTTGTATCTAGACAGCTTATATTTTGACCAGATTGATTTTGTAATTAACTTCCTGCAATATAACATGATTTTGCAATTTCGGCTAGACATGTTTTATGTCTGAGATGTTCAGGTTTGTAAACATATGAATTGACAAAATAATGTACTGAGAAGATGGAAATTAAATGCTTAGGTTGCTAATTATGTTTACACAATTATAAGTATAGCGTACTATGTATAAAGATATTTATTTGTAGACATATATATTGCAGGTCAATGGCTTGAGTGAGAAGCTTTATATAAAGATCTTTGTTTTGTTATTATGTTACTTGTTTTTATTAACTTCAAGTTTGAACTATAATATACATATTTGCAGGCCATTACTTGACTTGCAAATGAGGCCTTATTTTGTCTTGTTATTTTAGTTTGAACTCTATACACATATGTTTTGTTATTAAAAATCTTGTCTTGTATCTTAAGTAGTTGCATACTTATTCATTTGCCTTTATTTTCATTTTTATTTTGTATTTTAGCTATCAACATTTAAGTTATATTTCATAAATTACTTACTTATATTTACTTGTACTTGTACTTCAGCTAATAATATTTCAATTGATATTCATGTGCTCATTTATTTATATTATATTTTATATTTTGATTATCAATATTTACATTATATTCTTAAGTTTTACTTATATTTAATACTTATTTTTATATTTATTTCCAATTATAATTTATTCAAATTATATGCATAAGTTTAACTCATGTTTTACATTTATATTTTATATTACTAGAATTTGATTTTAAATTTTAAACATTATCAACTATAGATATTTCTATCAAATGTTAACAAAAGAAAGTATTTTAATTTGATGGTATAAGATAAATATTATAAAGAGATTTATTTAAATTTCAAACATTATTATTCATATGTATATTTATCAGAGGTAAACAAAGTAAAGTGTTTTAATTCAAATATATAAAATAAATTTTATTATAATATTATCAAAAGATTTTATTTTGAATTCGCAAAGTCCAATTCCCTTTTAAAAATACAATTTAAATAAGTAAATTGGCAGTATTCCCAAATCATAAGCATTTTAATATGATCAATTTACATTTTATTTAAATTAGATTAAATATTTATTAAAATACACGGGGCCAAAAATCCAAGGTCGTTACAGTTGATATAGTGAACTACTTAGTCACTAAAGAAACTCCCTCATCTTAGTCCAAACAGGACAAATGCAAATTCATGTCCCAAGTGAAATATTTCTATTGGGACAATCCATAATTTTTCAAATGTTACCCCGACCAAATCATCCAACATTGCATTCCGGATAATGAGATAAGGAGTATTCTTTCGTTTGCCATGATCAAGCGTGCGGTGGACATTTCGGTCCTTGAAAAACTGTGGAAAAAGTGCTTCAGTGTGGTTTTTATTGGCCTTCTCATTTCAAAGACTCGTTTGAATTTTATAAAACTTGCGATCGATGTTCAATGCTTGGACGAATTTCTCGATGAAATAAGATGCCTCTAAATCCCATTCTTACGATCGAAATCTTTAATGTTTGGGGTATCGACTTTATGGGACCTTTTCTCAATTCTTTTGAAACTTGTATATCCTTCTTGCTATCAATTACGTCTCAAAATGGGTCAAAGTCATTCTTTGCAAAACCAACGACCTTAGAATTGTTGTGAAATTTCTCAAAGGAAACATCTTTTCAAGGTTCGGCACACCTCGCACAATAGTCAGTGATAACAGGACCCCTTTTTGCAACCGTTCTTTTGAAACTTTAATGAAAAATTACTCGATAATCCATGACTTACCCACTGCATATCATCCTCAAACTTGTGGCCAAGTTGAAGTTTCAAATCGATAAATAAAACAAATCTTGGAAAGAACTGTTAACAAAAATCGAAAAGATTGGCCTCAGAAAATTGACTAAAGCGCTTTGGGCTTACTGTACTGCTTTTAAAACTAACCTTGGGATGTCCCCATTTCATTTAGTTTATGGTAAAACTTTCCATTTACCCATTGAAATCAAACACAAAGTGTTATAGGCAATAAAGAACTTAAACTTTGATCTTGAGAAAGCTGGCGAAAACCAAAAACTACAACTCAACGAACTAGAAGAACTTAGGAATGATGCGTATGAAAACGAGAAAATTTACAAAGAAAGAACATAAGTTTTTCATGACAAGTAAATCCTAAGGAAAATGTTTTCGCCTAACCAAAAAGTTCTTTTATATGACTCAAGGCTTCATTTATTTCCTAGGAAACTTAAATTGAGATGAACTGGATCATTTGTGGTACGAAATGCTTTTCCACATGGTGCTGTAGAAATAGAAAATCCTAGGGATGGATCGATTTTTAAAGTCAACAGTCATCGTTTGAAACCTTTCATGGAATTTCCAAGTAACCAAAAGGAGGAGCTCATGTCCTTCATGAGCCAAGCTACGTCTAGTAAGAATGTTAATCCTCTTTTGTAAATATGTACATATTTTTTCCTATTACACTCATTATATTGTGCATTGACTATGGGGACACAGTCAAAATTAAGTGTGGGGAGTCCCATTTTCATTTATTTTAGTATTCATGGCATTTTTGAATTTTCATTTTCCTTTATCTAAAAAAAATCAAAATTTCTAAATCCTAAAAACATTTTCTCTTTAGCATTTTGATTTATTTTTGAAGAAACAATTTAGGATAAGTATAAGTTTTAGTCAATAAATTGAAATTTTTGAAAATTTATTTGTCTTAACAAAAATAAAAATGAAGTTTGATTACAAATAAGAATGGTTTGACTAGTATATAGGAAGGTTCATATGGGTTAATTATGAAGTATGTTCTAATTGAAAATCTTTGTTTAATAAGTGGTAAATTTAAAGTAAAAGATATAACATTTTTATCTTCTAAGTTAAATGGTGCTAAGATGATTTTGCAAAACTCTCTCTTTTAAAAAAAACATTTTTATATATGTATATATTTTTAACGCCTAGAGTCATGTCTTCACATGCACGTGTTCACTCGCCATGCTCTGTACCCTTCTTACATAAGCCCAAAAGGTAGTGTATGATCAGTATATTTGGCCTCGGTTTTTCTAAGTTAGGTGTATGTATATAAAAACTCTGTTTAATAATGCCTATAGTCGATAAGCGTTCACACTTATGTATTCACTCGTCACGCTCTGTATTTCCCTCACATCAGTCCATAAGGCAGTGCATGGGTAATATATTTGGCCTCAGTTTACGTGAGTTAGGCATATGTAAATATTGTTAATATCAATAAAATTTTCAAATACAAGAGAGCAAGCAATTGAAATCCAAGCATCATTTTAACTTGTTTGATTTGACTTGTTGTTGGAAAGAAATGAAAGTACCACTTTGATAAACTTTGATAATCAACTAAGGATCTATTTCATAGTTACATTATATTATCAACCGAAACAACGAGTTAAACTATTGTCTATTTGTTACGATAACTTGATATTTGTTGGAAATTTTGATGAGTAAATGACTTAAATTTTCAAGATAATGACCAAAACTTATATTTAACTTATTTGAGTATATTTAAAAGTAAATCTTTCATTTGTAAATATTTTTAAAAACTCGCATTCATCCTATTGTAAATAAATCTTGTATTTTGTAAATATTTTCATCCTGCATTTGGATTTTGTGGGCAGTATCCGCTGAAAATCCTCATGAGATAACACTTGTCCTATTGGAGACATCTAGAGGTTTAATGGCTTGTTGCATATGCTCAATGCAATCGTGCTTCCTACGAAAATGGATTTATCTTAGTTTTTCTTTATTCGATGATGAATAAAAAGATAAGTGTGGAGGCTAATTTGATGTGCATGTAAATGTGCATATATTTACATCCATATTTTATCTCTTTTTATTTAAATAAATACCATATTTGAGCATTTTAACATGTTTAAAACCAAAATTCAATTATTTTCAAATCATCATATATTCATCTTCACTAAAGGGCAAAATGGTCATTTGTGCATATGTCAATTTGAGAATTTTTACTGGACATTTTTGTTATTTTTATAGAAAGTTTTGATGCATATGGAAGAGGGATTCATGATGATATATGCATGTATAAGGAAATACAAAGGAATGAAGAGGAAATAATTCAAGTTCAAGATGATAGAAGACCTTACCCACTTACCTAAATCTACAAGCTAATGGACAACTATGTGGAGGTTAAAGCTTCATTTACATTAAATGATGGATTAATTAGTGGCTAATGGTTACTTGGTGGCCACACTTCCTCTAGGGCATTTTAGGAAGCACTCTAAATTGAATTAGGGTTTTATATATGTATAAATAGCATTCTTATGTACATGTAAATATCTTATAATCTTTTATATTAGTTAAGAAATTAAGAAAGCAAAGTGTAATGACAATATTTCATGAAATAAAAATGGCTTCCAAGTCTCTTCCTTTTTTTCTTTTCTACATGATTTTCTTTGTTTTTATGTTAATGATTATTTTTAAGCTCTCTTTATTTTAATGTTCATAATCAGATTTGCATTAATGCAAGTAGTGTTGCTTTAATTTTTATAATTAGTAGTTAATATCTCTTTCTTCCTTTGCTTTTCAATGTTGAAATTTACAAATGTTGATTTGATAACACAAATGAGTAGCTAAACCCCTTCAATTTGGGGGTAATGAAGCTCTCCGATTTTATATAGTTTCAACATTTTTATGATTTATGATCTCTTTTGGTTTGTGCTTTATGAGAGTGAATTTTGATGCAAGTTTATACAAGTGGGTTTGATAGCTTATGTTGCTTTTGCAAATGAGCTATTCTTATTCAACATAAACACAATTTGCATCATCATTTGCTAATCGATTTTTGATTTTGAAAAGAAAGTAAAAACAAAATTTGATGATCTATCTTACTAATTACAATATAGGTCATACTTAAAATAGCTTTTGCTTTGGTTTCATTTTCATGGGAATTTACAAGTGGTATAATTGTTGTATTTGGTTTAAGTTTTGTTAATTAATAACATATACTTATGATAAATGCAACAATTATTTCACTTAATTTCATAACTAGAGATCATAAATTATATGTTTATTGATTTACAAAAATATAAGAGTAGATTTGCGTCCAAATTGTTCTCTAGTTTAATAGTTTTTAATAACATTTCAATTCTATCTTTAGCTTTTTTTTGTAGTTAACAATTTCCTCCTACTTTAGTCTTATTTCAATGAATTGAAAATTTTAAAATCTTAAAAATTCCCTGCGGATCAACCCGTACTCGCCACGTACTAAAATTGAACGTCGTACGCTTGTCGTTAAAATTTAATTTGAAAATTTTCAACGGTTTTCTAGTTTGATAGAAATTCCACCGTTAAACACAGCGTGATAAAACACATCTCAACCTAATTTTAAAGTTACAAAAACTTTCCTTTATCAAAACAAAGGTATCTCGTAAGACCACACCCACACATAAACATAGACGGGTTTTTTCCTTACGATTAAGAAAACCTTTCATATCAATTCTGTTATATTATAAGACTGTCTAGAATACAAATAATATTAATCATAGCTGAAATTGTAACATTGATTAAATTCTAGCATACTAGCCACAAATGTGAGTTCTACAAACAAAATGGCAGGCACGTAGTGGAGAATGAATTTTCAAACAAATGACACAGTGAAGAGACTTCATTTCAGCAGTACATCTTTAGAGGAATGTATCGAGGCTACAGAACATCTGCCCTCTACCAACAAAAGACCGGCCTACCTTTCTCACTAGATGGTACCAAATATGTCATCACCCCGGTCATTACCGACCTATTTGAGGGCCCTTATAGCATACATCCATAATAATTTAAAACCTAAACATCATAGCGGGAACAAATATATCTAAGAGGGGATGATCATATCCTAATGGTTGCAAATCATATAGCCTTGCTGCATGTACCCTATTTCGGTCACTTTCAAGTGTGAGGCTTGAAGTAACGATTGTCTTTCACAAAACACATTATCTTTGAATGCCACATTGCCATTCCATCATCACATAATTCATTCCTACAAACATATAACTCCTGAGTGTAACGACCCGTAAATTTTCGATAATTAAAATAGCTAATTTGATAAGATTTCGTGATTTAGGGTTAGAAAAAAATTGTAAGTCGTTTGGAATAATGATAACTAGAATGAAATGCAACAAATTTTATGTAAGTTAATTATTTATGAATTGAATAAAATCCCAAATCAATCGAAATGATATGTAGTCAAAGGTAATTGAATGAATTTGTATTGTATACGTAATTGTGACGCTTGTTTGTAAATAATAAACTTATAAGTAATTAACAGTTAACGATGATAATTATTTAAGTTACCTATTCATTTAGTTAGTCGAATTGAATTTGTGAACCAATTGAAATTGAAATGAAAGTTCATATATTAGTTGAGTGCATTATCTCTAACTGTTGATTAATAATAATGTAGAGTTCATTTGATGTAATATAGTAAATCGACTGATAATGAAATTTTATTTTAAAAAAAAAATCAATATTGAAATCCGTCAAATTTGAATAATTAAATTGTTTAAATTTAATATTTGGAATTTATGGAATAATTTAATAATGGGAACTGAATAACCGTATAATGGAAATGGTTGTTCTATAATCTTAATTCGTTTCAAAAGTTAAATTTTAAGTTCGTTTTGAATATTTCAAAAGATAGTGATTTAAGAATAATCAATTTGTTTAAATTTAGTATTACAAATGTTTGAATAATTAAATTCCGAATTTGATACGATTAATTTGATATTGAAATTTAATATATGAAAATAGAGTGAATGATTGAAATTTGATTTAATATGATTCAAATTGGTTTTCAAAGTGAATGTAAGTATATTGGGATTATAATAGGGTTAATAAGATTTTAAAATTGGAATTATTGGATAATTGAATAACGGGTTTAATATAATTAAGAAATGATTTGTAAAATTTTATTTTGTCATATTAAAGTTAGAATGATGTTGTAGAACTTTTAAAATCGAATTAAAAGTAAATTTGTGAAAATTGAATATTTTAATATTTAATTATCGGCTGGAAAATAGCCAAATTTTGAACAGTCTCAGAATTGGAGGAAACTAGTTCCATTGGATCTGTAATAGTTAGTTATTATCGGATTTCAATTTTCGTAGCAATCGGAGTTGTCGTTTGACCGTGGCAGCTCGAAATACATCGAAATCGTTTTAATATTAATTTGGCGAGTTAAAATAGCCATTTTTCAAACAGTCTCGGATTTCGACGAAACCAGTTTCATCGGATCCATAATGTCATATTATTGTAAGGTTTCAAATTTCGTGTCAATCGGATTTACCGTTTGTCCAGGGCAAGCCAAAAGGCATAGAAATTCGTTTAATCGGTTTAATTTAAATCGATCGTTTATTGCCGTAGCTCACACATACGATCGAATTAGCCTCCGAAACCTATTCCATTGTGTCCAGAACATGGGGTAAACCATAGAAACGCCTGCCGGCACGCTTCGTTTGGAGTTCGAAAAATTTTCGGTGAATAGTGTTTTTGCAATTTTCTATAAAAGGACCCATCCTCTTCCATTTGCTCCAAACCCTAACTCTTTTTAACCAGCCGCCACTTTCATTTTAATGGCCAGAAAATTTTGAAACTTCTTCCTCATTTTCCTCTCAATCCATCAACAATTAGCAAAAACTCTCAACTACAAAGTTGTAGAGGGCATCAAGATCTAGCTATCCAACGGTGGAGATCGGAAACGGAGCCACGGATTGACGGAAAAACGCGATGGAATAGCTGCGTTTTTCACGCATTTCGAGGGACTAGGGGAGGCCGAGCTGCACTTGGTTCTGGCCGAGCATGGAGTAGGAGATGCTCTTCGAAGTGGTATATGTTGATCGTCCTGGAAGTCGATGGATTGGGGGCGGCCAATTAGGGTTTTGGGGCGTGTATGGGTTGCGTGTTTTATTATCTGGAAAGGAACGCATGAAGAAGAAGGGGAAAGGAGAAGGTGCGGCTCAGATCTAGGGGGCATGAATCAACGGCTATGATGTTGTAGGGTAAAATTAAAAATTAAAGTTTATATTAATTTATATAAAAATTTGTGTAAACTTATAAATGTCATAACTTGTTCGTACGAGGTCGGAATTCGACGAAACTTTTTGCGTTGGAATCGTTTTGTCGAGCACTACGCAATGGAACTGGATTGGAATCATTTAGATCTAGAGAAAATTTTGAGTTAAATCGAACGTCGTTCGATTTGATTTAAAATCGTAAAATCAAGGTGAGTGTTTTATAATGCTCACAACGTACTAAATATCTTTATGCTAGCTAAATTTGATATTATGAAGTGATATGAATTTTATTTGTCGTTGTTTGATAGAATTTAATTGTCATTTGAATTAACCATCGAAAATTAAATTGACAGTTAAATTTGAAATTAAAATTAAAATTAAAATTTAATTGCGATTAAATTACCTGACATTGATAACTATGAAATTGCCATGAATTGTATTGCCTATTGGATGATTTATTTCGATGGATGCTATTGGTTGATATTTGAATGTTTGGATGTTTATTTGCTTATATATATCTTGTTATGCATACATATGATACCGTGATTTAATTTAAGTGATATATATTCATCCCTGATATTTAATTGAAATAAATAATTACTTGGCCATATGATAGAAAATTATATACGGACACCGAATTGGCTAAATTAATAATTTTGGAATCAACGATTTGAAATTATTTAAATGTTTTGATTTAAAAGTTATAAATAGAAATCGATTTATAGAAATTGAATTCATCGAAAAAATTGAGTTTGGAATGTTGAAGTAAATTTTGGTTAAAGGAATTTTGTTAAATAATTAAGTTGAGACTTTGAAATTTGAAATTGGATATGATTGAATGTCGAAAATTGATTTGTTGAAAGATTTAACCTTAATACGAGCTTTGAATATTACTAAGTAAAAGTGATAAAAAAAATGATATTTTGAAATCGAGTTTGGAATTGAATCATATTTGGAATTTGGATTTAAACTTGAATATTGTTGGAAATTTTGTTAAGTGTTATAAACTGATATTTTGAGAAATCAAGCTCCAAATTGATATAAATTGAAATTGAATAAATTAAAGGTGAATGAAAGATTGAATTAATTCGAAGTAAAAATTGACGTTGATTGAATTGAAATAGAAATTGAATCGGTAGAATGGAAATTGGAATTGATTTGAATTGGGAAGTTATAATTGAAATGGATTGATTTTGAAGCTGTTTTAATTTGTTTTCCAAAGTACTCTGTTATATAAACCATTTTGAAAACTTAAACTATTTTAATCTATTTTAAATCTACTTAACCCAATTTAAATTATTTTAAACTAATTTATCTATTTTAAATCCATTTTTAAAGATTTTAAGTATTTTTAACTATTTTAATTATTTAAACTACTTTTAAACTACTTAAAACTATTTTCTAAAAAAAATTCAAGATGGTTAATAAGGTGAAATGTTTATATTTAAATCTTGAATTTAAATACGAATTGAGTTAAATGAAGTTGCAACCTAAATTTGAAATTCGAAATGATTTTGAAATCGAAACGAGATATTGATGCGAAAAATGATTTTTGAAAGAGAACCTTACATTTGAAGGGATACGATGATATTTGAAATGGATTTGATTTTTGAAGCGAATATGATATTTTGATATCAATTATGAATCGATTTGAAATGTAAAAGAGCCAACGGTGTAATAATACGTAGTTATTAAAGAGACCGGGATCGGATATGGACATACTCTCTGTCGATACCGAACACCACTTTAATAACTATTATACGCGGAGTGTTGATCCAGAATGAAGTGGATGGTTTGGTGAACGCGTTGACTGAAGTAAGAGAACGATATTGGATGACCCCTGATATGACTAAAATAGGAGCCGCGTCGGGCCATTGAGGTTCGCCACCTCTAGCGGACACACTTCTTCGATACCATTTCTATTACATTTGTGATGCGATTTGTGTGCACCCCTTGATTTGGGAGTGTTGTTTCGCGGTGTTGGGGTAGCTGCTGGCTATGCTCAACATTAGTCCGGATCACGCAACTACTAGTATCCTAGTTGGTATCGCCTCATGTACCTTGTCATACTGATTATCCTATTCGCGATCACTACGTTATGTTTTGTGTTATACCTATGGGGTACCCTCTGATAACCACCAGTTTACGGTGGGGCTTACGGTGCTATATAGACTATGGCATTATAAAATTGTGTTAAGAGGGATTATGGTAACGCCTTAACGCTATTTTGATACTTTATATTACTGATAGGCATTATCTACTTAGCGCATATTACTACATAGTAGATAGTTTCACGGATCCTTGGAAGATGAAAAATCCCGTAACATCTCTTGAGTTATTGCACGCACGTTGACACTGGATATGAGATGTCAAACCCCGTAAACATCTCTGACGCCGTTACACTCATATTTATTTACGATTGTTTTAACTTTCATAAGGATATTTTAGTCCTGACTCGAGTGTTTTGTTTTTTCATTACGCTAGGGCCAGTCCTGAGTTTTTCAGATTTTTGAAGATCTATTCTGGAGGATGAAGACGAAGATTTGGTATACTATTACTATTATTACCCTTGCACCATGCTATCTGCTGCATTATTTTAATTGTTCTGTTGTATATGTATAACTCTGATAAATGTTGTATAAATAATTGTCAAAGTATAGTAAACAGCTTCATGAACTGTTTATTTGACTATTATATTTTATCGTTCCGCTGCGAGATTCTGTGTTGTTTCATTTCCTTTATTTCTCTTTCTTTTTCTTTTCTTATTTATCCCAATAACCATCTGCCCTTTTGAATGGTTTGGAATCGACATGTGTATTTGATCGTCGGTTTAAACTGTCCAAAAAAGGCGGGTCGTCACAGTTGATATCAGAGCTTTGGTTTAGCGATAAACTTGGCTCTAGTGGGGAATAACTCATTGAAATAGAGGTAAACTATATGAATGAGTTGAGTGTATATGAGGGAGCGTACTTGTTATTTGATATAAAATGATTTTATATTGTGTTAACTTTGTACCGTTGAGTATTTATGAATTCTGGTCGATACTTGGGACGCCAAGGCGTCGATAGGAATTTCTAAACACTCGAATAGGACAAACCAACACAATATCGTTTTGGAATATATTTTATATAAAAGAATTATTCGAATATTCATTCATTTTGATTGAATTGATTGTTAGGAGATGATAATATTAGATTATTATCGTTATTGTTTGATCAGTCAATATTTACAACAATTGATTAAATAACAATGGATTTAGGAAAATGAAATCTTGTAAACACAATTGATAATGAATATAAATGGATTTTAACTTGGATTTGGGAATTTAAATTCCGGTGTTTGAAATTGACTTACAAGAATTTGAAAAATATAATATGAGTATTATATTATAACATAATTGAGTTGAAATTGTTTTCGAAGGATTTTTTATGATAAGTGTTATATCCCCTTCTCTTGACGCTAGAAAATGATTTCGCCGATGAGTGCACGCATCATCGGCGTTTATTTTCGAGAGTCCGAGTGGGGGAGACCACTTAATAGCTTGTCTAAACCTTGTTTTGATTCAAATTTATTTTATTTTGTATTCTCTATAGTATGATTTGATATATAAATTATATAAGTATATATTATTTCAAAACTTGATTTGAAATGAAACCGAGATTGGAATTCTTAAGTCCTTTAATAATTAATGATTTTTTTAATGATTGAAATGAATTTAGACTTGAATCATTAAGGAACTTCTGAATTGTGAAATGAGAAATGAACCTTAGAGCTAAGTGAAAATATCAATTGAAGTAGAAACCCTTAGAATTAGGAAATTATGAACTTAAAAAAAATTGAAACTGGAAAACTCGCCTAGTATTAAATTTCATTCTATAGCATAGATATAACTTACCAAAATATTTAAGAAGTTCAAAAATGTTATATGGATTGTTAATTGGATAATATACAAGTATAGGTTTGAATAATGAAATATGCATTTAATTAATGGTTTGCAAATATAAATAAAATTATTAGTAAATAATTGGAATTTAAATTAACATTTAAAGGTGATTCACAATTATGTTAATATAAAATGAAAATACTATATGTGAATGTAAATGTGAAATTAAATTATAGTGTAATTTAAGTAATGACTTAAGAATTAATTAAATGAAAAGAAGTTGTATGTTGTTTAACTACATTCTATTTGCATAACTATAACTTACCAAATACTTAAAAGGTTTAAAATGCTAATAAGGATAAGTAGAGAAATAATATACCAGTGTGAGAATGAATAATAAAATGTGAAGATCTATTGATAGTTGTAAATATAAAAGAAATTTAAGCTGTAAAATGAATGATATATATAAGTGAATGAATAAAATTTAAAACTAATGAAAAATAAAATTGGTAAATGGAAACTAATTAAATTTGAATATAACTAAATGTCAATAAAGTTGGAAGTGTATGAAATTAAAATTGACTTGGAAATGTATAATTGATTTAGTGTAGATTTTGGATGGATGTTAATGTTTGATATGCATTGGTTGTTAGATAGATGATAATTGATTAAGTAGAATACATTAGTGTTAATGGAATTGAATAAACGGAATAAAATTTTAAAAAATTAAATTCAAATTTGAAGCAAAGTGAAATTAAATATAATTGAATTCAATTTAAATTGAAGCAAATTGACTTGAATTTAAAATGTGAATGAAACAAACTTGAATAAATCGGAAACAAATTGAATGTAAACCTATTGCATGGATGAATAAGAAAATAAATGACTTTGTGTTTATGATTGTTCTTTAGAAAAATTTGAAGTTTTGATGGTTGCACTTTGAAATAATAAAAGCAAATTTGTGGGAAAAATCCAAAATTGTCCAATATATGCTGAAACGAAAACAACCATAACTTTTAAACGGTTGAACGAAATTCGATGATCTTGGACTTTTTGAAAAGCTTAGAAACTATATCACAACTTTTGTTTAGATAACTTGAGAAAATTCCTTCGTCTACTAGGTTAAAAACTTGAATGTTACTCGCTGTCCTGTGTAAAAATAAGTAAAATCAATAGTATACACCCTTAGTATTTTCGCCATATCTTTTGACTAGTTTATCGGATTTTGATGATCTTGCACTTTCTGGAAAGCTAAGAACTTAAGCTAAAACTTTTGTTTTAAGTGTTTTGTGTTTTGATGTCGGTTAGAAGGTCGAAAACATGGGTGAACGTCGCTGACCTGCGCAATTCATTGCCCAGGCTGAGGCGTATCCTCTAAGTAAAACGGCCGTAATTTTTGAACGTATGGTCCGAATTCGCTGATTTTGGACATTCCGGAAAGCCTGAAATGAATGAAACAACTTTTGTTTAGATTCTGTTGCCGAATTTTATCGTTTAGGTGACCTTAAACTAGGATTTGTTTGCTGTCCTGAAATTGGAATCTCAGTTTTGAAGCAAAATATGTTATATATATTTTGTGTAGGCTAAGTATATCGATCTATCTTTATATGCATGGTTCTAACTTAGTTATTGAGTGTTTAGTAGGTGCGGATTGCGCTTGCTTCGCATTTGGAGCTCGCTTTCGCGCTATATTAGCCGTATATGCTCGCTAACAATATATAAGGTACATATCTCGGATTACATACCGTACTTTTACACTTTTTCCCTGCGGGATGCCTCATCACTTGATGAGATGTATATTTGTGATATATATACTGTTATTTTTTTTTCCGATCGAGCCGCGCAAAGGAGACTCTACCGAAATTTTCCGTAAAATCCGGGTGTTAGAAAAAATTTCAAGTTTTAAAATTTTTATAACTTGTTTTGATAACTAACTTCTAGAGTTAGGAAGCCGTTGGGAGTAACTTAGTCGAAGCGTAGTTATGACTTTATAAATGGAATTTCATTGTTTATAAGTGGATAATTTTTAATAAAATATATC
The DNA here is from genome assembly GCA_030765085.1 of Allium cepa. Lineage (NCBI taxonomy): Eukaryota > Viridiplantae > Streptophyta > Magnoliopsida > Asparagales > Amaryllidaceae > Allium > Allium cepa. Next base: position 662,906,657 of record CM060940.1, on the reverse strand, counting down.
AAATGTTGAATTCTTTACTTAGTTCTTTTTCCCTTCTTTTTCCTTTTCGGGGACGAAAAGTTTTGAGTGGGGGAGAGTGTAACGACCCGTAAATTTTCGATAATTAAAATAGCTAATTTGATAAGATTTCGTGATTTAGGGTTAGAAAAAAATTGTAAGTCATTTGGAATAATGATAACTAGAATGAAATGCAACAAATTTTATCTAAGTTAATTATTTATGAATTGAATAAAATGCCAAATCAATCGAAATGATATGTAGTCAAAGGTAATTGAATGAATTTGTATTGTATACGTAATTGTGACGTTTGTTTGTAAATAATAAACTTATAAGTAATTAAAAGTTAACGATGATAATTATTTAAGTTACCTATTCATTTAGTTAGTCGAATTGAATTTGTGAACCAATTGAAATTGAAATGAAAGTTCATATATTAGTTGAGTGCATTATCTCTAACTGTTGATTAATAATAATGTAGAGTTCATTTGATGTAATATAGTAAATCGACTGATAATGAAATTTTATTTTAAAAAAAAATCCAATATTGAAATCCGTCAAATATTGAATAATTAAATTGTTTAAATTTAATATTTGGAATTTATGGAATAATTTAATAATGGGAATTGAATAACCGTATAATGGAAATGGTTGTTCTATAATCTTAATTCGTTTCAAAAGTTAAATTTTAAGTTTGTTTTGAATATTTCAAAAGATAGTGATTTAAGAATAATCAATTTGTTTAAATTTAGTATTACAAATGTTTGAATAATTAAATTCCGAATTTGATACGATTAATTTGATATTGAAATTTAATACATGAAAATAGAGTGAATGATTGAAATTTGATTTAATATGATTCAAATTGGTTTTCAAAGCGAATGTAAGTATATTGGGATTATAATAGGGTTAATAAGATTTTAAAATTGGAATTATTGGATAATTGAATAACGGGTTTAATATGATTAAGAAATGATTTGTAAAATTTTATTTTGTCATATTGAAGTTAGAATGATGTTGTAGAACTTTTAAAATCGAATTAAAAGTAAATTTTTGAAAATTGAATATTTTAATATTTAATTATCGACTGGAAAATAGCCAAATTTTGAACAGTCTCAGAATTGGACGAAACTAGTTCCATTGGATCCGTAATAGTTAGTTATTATCGGATTTCAATTTTCGTAGCAATCGGAGTTGTTGTTTGACCGTGGCAGCTCGAAACGCATCGAAATCGTTTTAATATTAATTTGGCGAGTTAAAATAGCCATTTTTCAAACAGTCTCGGATTTCGACGAAACTAGTTTCATCCGATCCGTAATGTCATATTATTGTAAGGTTTCAAATTTCTTGTCAATCGGATTTACCGTTTGTCCGGGGCAAGCCAAAACGCATAGAAATTCGTTTAATCGGTTTAATTTAAATCGATCATTTATTGCCATAACTCATACATACGATCGAATTAGCCTCCGAAACCTATTCTATTGTGTCCGGAACGTGGGGTAAACCTTAGAAACGCCTGTCGACATGCTTCGTTTGGAGTTCGAAAATTTTTCGGTGAATAGTGTTTTTACAATTTTCTATAAAAGGACCCATCCTCTTCCATTTGCTCCAAACCCTAACTCTTTTTGACCAGCCGCCACTTTCATTTTAATGGCCAGAAAATTTCGAAACTTCTTCCTCATTTTTCTCTCAATCCATCAACAATTAGCAAAAACTCTCAACTACAAAGTTGTAGAGGGCATCAAGATCTAGCTATCCAACGGTGGAGATCGGAAACGGAGCCACGGATTGACGGAAAAACGCGATGGAAGTAGCTGCGTTTTTCACGCATTTCGAGGGTCTAGGGGAGGCCGAGCTGCACTTGGTTCTGGCCGAGCATGGAGTAGGAGATGCTCTTCGAAGTGGTATATGTTGATCGTCCTGGAAGTCGATGGATTGGGGGCGGCCAATTAGGGTTTTGGGGCGTGTATGGGTTGCGTGTTTTATTATCTGGAAAGGAACGCATGAAGAAGAAGGGGAAAGGAGAAGGTGCGGCTCAGATCTAGGGGGCATGAATCAACGGCTATGATGTTGTAGGGTAAAATTAAAAATTAAAGTTTATATTAATTTATATAAAAATTTGTGTAAACTTATAAATGTCATAACTTGTTCGTACGAGGTCGGAATTCGACGAAACTTTTTGCGTTGGAATCGTTTTGTCGAGCACTATGCAATGGAACTGGATTGGAATCATTTGGAGCTAGAGAAAATTTTGAGTTAAATCGAACGTCGTTCGATTTGATTTAAAATCGTAAAATCAAGGTGAGTGTTTTATAACGCTCACAACGTACTGAATATCTTTATGCTAGTTAAATTTGATATTATGAAGTGATATGATTTTATTTGTCGTTGTTTGATAGAATTTAATTGTCATTTGAATTAACCGTCGAAAATTAAATTGACAGTTAAATTTGAAATTAAAATTAAAATTTAATTGCGATTAAATTACCTGACATTGATGACTATGAAATTGCCATGAATTGTATTGCCTATTGGATGATTTATTTCGATGGATGCTATTGGTTGATATTTGAATGTTTGGATGTTTATTTGCTTATATATATATCCTGTTATGCATACATATGATACCGTGATTTAATTTAAGTGATATATATTCATCCCTGACATTTAATTGAAATAAATAATTACTTGGCCATAGGATAGAAAATTATATACGGACACCGAATTGGCTAAATTAATAATTTTGGAATCGTCGATTTGAAATTATTTAAATGTTTTGATTTAAAAGTTATAAATAGAAATCGATTTATAGAAATTGAATTCATCGAAAAAATTGAGTTTGGAATGTTGAAATAAATTTTGGTTAAATAATTAAGTTGAGACTTTGAAATTTGAAATTGGATATGATTGAATGTCGAAAATTGATTTGTTGAAAGATTTAACCTTAATACGAGCTTTGAATATTACTAAGTAAAAGTGATAAAAAAATGATATTTTGAAATCGAGTTTGGAATTGAATCATATTTGGAATTTGGATTTAAACTTGAATATTGTTGGAAATTTTGTTAAGTGTTATAAATTGATATTTTGAGAAATCAAGCTCCAAATTGATATAAATTGAAATTGAATAAATTAAAGGTGAATGAAAAATTGAATTAATTCGAAGTAAAAATTGATGTTGATTGAATTGAAATCGAAATTGAATCGGTAGAATGGAAATTGGAATTGATTTGAATTGGGAAGTTATAATTGAAATGGATTGATTTTGAAGCTGTTTTAATTTGTTTTCCAAATTACTCTGTTATATAAACCATATTGAATACTTAAACTATTTTAATCTATTTTAAATCTACATAACCTAATTTAAATTATTTTAAACTAATTTATCTATTTTAAATCCATTTTTAAAGATTTTAAGTATTTTTAAGTATTTTAATTATTTAAACTACTTTTAAACTACTTAAAACTATTTTCTAAAAAAAAATTTCAAGATGGTTAATAAGGTGAAATGTTTATATTTAAATCTTGAATTTAAATATGAATTGAGTTAAATGAAGTTGCAACCTAAATTTGAAATTCGAAATGATTTTGAAATCGAAACGAGATATTGATGCGAAAAATGATTTTTGAAAGGAAACCTTACATTTGAAGGGATACGATGATATTTGAAATGGATTTGATTTTTGAAGCGAATATGATATTTTGATATCAATTATGAATCGATTTGAAATGTAAAAGAGCCAACGGTGTAATAATACGTAGTTATTAAAGAGACCGGGATCGGATATGGACATACTCTCTGTCGATACCGAACACCACTTTAATAACTATTATACGCGGAGTGTTGATCCAGAATGAAGTGGATGATTTGGTGAACGCGTTGACTAAAGAAAGATAACGATATTGGATGACCCCTGACATGACTAAAACAGGAGCCGCGCCGGGCCATTGAGGTTCGCCACCTCTAGCGGACACACTTCTTCGATACCATTTCTATTACATTTGTGATGCGATTTGGGTGCACCCCTTGATTTGGGAGTGTTGTTTCGCGGTGTTGGGGTAGCTGCTGGCTATGCTCAACATCAGTCCGGATCACGCAACTACTAGTATCCTAGTTGGTATCGCGTCATGTACCTTGTCATACTGATTATCCTATTCGCGACCACTACGTTATGTTTTGTGTTATACCTATGGGGTACCCTCTGATAACCACCAGTTTACGGTGGGGCTTACGGTGCTGTATAGACTATGGCATTATAAAAATGTGTTAAGGGGGATTATGGTAACGCCTTAACGCTATTTTGATACTTTATGTTACTGATAGGCATTATCTACTTAGCGCATATTACTACATAGTATATAGTTTCACGGATCCTTGGGAGATGGAAAATCCCGTAACATCTCTTGAGTTATTGCACGCACGTTGACACTGGATATGAGATGTCAAACCCCGTAAACATCTCTGACGCCGTTACGCTCATATTTATTTACGATTGTTTTAACTTTCATAAGGATATTTTAGTCCTGACTCGAGTGTTTTGTCTTTTCATTACGCTCGGGTCAGCCCTGATTTTTTCAGATTTTTGAAGATCTATTCTGGAGGATGAAGACGAAGATTTGGTATACTATTACTATTATTACCCTTGCACCATGCTATCTGCTGCATTATTTTAATTGTTCTGTTGTATATGTATAACTCTGATAAATGTTATATAAATAATTGTCAAAGTATAGTAAACAGCTTCATGAACTGTTTATTTGACTATTATATTTTATCGTTCCGTTGTGAGATTCTGTGTTGTTTCATTTCCTTTATTTCTCTTTCTTTTTCTTTTCTTATTTATCCCAATAACCATCTGCCCTTTTGAATGGTTTGGAATCGACATGTGTATTTGATCGTCGGTTTAAACTGTCCAAAAAAGGCGGGTCGTTACAGAGCTCATGCATCTCAAGAAAGGGTGTTAAGCTAAGAGAATTTTCTTTCTCTACCACTAAGCAGATAATACATTTACAGGGATCGATAAATGTAATTATATAATGCAACATCAAACATTCATCCATACAAGTTGTCCAGGAATAGGACAAAAAAAAGGCACTCTCCTACCACATCCTATCGGGAACTACCCCTAGGATTATTAGTGATTAGTCCTTGCATTGGATATTTCATAACGAAGAGACTACCTCTACTATATGCTTATTAGGAGTTTATACCCAAATGATCAACAAGTAACCCTTCATTACAAAAATCCTAAATATCAATTTCTTTTAACACTTGCACATTTGAATGCATATACGTTGGTCCGAAGTGGTTCTCGGATAATTCTAACCCTGATCTCTCCGGATCAACAACGATAAAGATGCCAATATTTGATAATTGGTTATTTAACTATCAAAGTAAACAAACAATATCTAGTACATAAGCAGTCACTAGGCCCATTTAATAAATCTTTTATTAATTAAATCACTTTTCAAATATATACTTCAAATTATCGTTGAGAAGATATCTTCGCAAAACCATTTCAAAATATCAATAGTTGAAAACATTTCTCTATACTTATGTTAGCGACATATGCATATTCACAAATCATTTCATTTTCAACACCTGGAAAATATCTCCATATACTTAAACAGAAATAAGTATATATACAATCTTAAAGAAAGTACTCTTCAAAACTCAATTTATTTGGTTCAAAATGAATGTTGCGTTAAACATAGTTACGATAACCCAAAATATTAGTATAGGGATTTGATTAATTATATATATGTATAATCCCATACACTACATAAAACATTTCCTTTCGGAAATCATATACTATAACAACAGTGTTATATCCCATGCCTACCTTACTTCGTCGGAAACGTCCATTACAAAAATAAATGTTGAAATATATGTTTCCTTTACTATCAAATTTTAAATCATTTTCAAAACCATTAAATTCCATTTGGAATTATTATTTTTCGAAACCTTTACTTTAAAAAGATAAATTACTTTTAAAACCATTAACTCGATTAAAATATTTCTTTCAAACATTCCTTTAAATAAAAATTCATATAATCCTCAACATAAATCATTTCTATATTTATAACTACTATTACAAATCTTCTTTCGATTTTATAAAACTTCTATTTATAAAATTCCTTTATTTATAAAATTCTATTTGTAGATCCATTCTTTTATAAAAACTAATTTTACTATCAAATTCCTTACAAATCAATTTCCTTATAAATCAAATTTATAATTTACTAAACAACTTCAAATCCATTTACTAAATATTTATAAATTCCGATTATAAATCTATTTCTTTATTTATAAAATATCGATTTTATAAATCTTTTATATATACTTATTTCAAAATCTTAATTCATAATATTTCTCAAATCAATACTTCCATAATATCAAAAAACATAACTTTTAATTTATTAATAATAAAATCATTCATTTTAATAATTTAAAATTATTTAAAACATATGTTTTTTCAAAATTACTTTGAAATCATGTTCAAATCAAAATCATCATTTTTAGTATTTCAAAATGCCAAAAATAAGGCCTAGTGCTACTATACCACTAAATTAGTCACATCATATCAAAATCAATAACATGGCATCCAACACATCACATATCAGCATATTTATGAAAAGTAAAAATCAACAGTGGTGAGGAATCCTGTTAGATCCCTCCAACCCGTCCCTCTACATCACAGACATCATTTAATCATAGTATATAAAAATCAACCACTTTGAGGCAGGATTCGTATACAAAGGGTCATCCGCTCTTACACGGGAACGTAATCGGGTCTCATCCGCTCCAATAGGCGGGAATATATACATCTAAACCAACTAATATATATAGTATATCATCTGAAAAAGCAACAAATAGCATAAATAAAATTATTCCCACTAATATTAAAATATAAGTAGGCCAGAGAGGTGAGTTAACTCACAAAAAAGGCCAGAAATCACCGAAGCGCTTCGCTTAGAATTAAAATTAAACGATCGTTCAGTTTAACTCAAAATTCTAGCTGGCTTCGAATTCATCCAATAAACTCCATAGCGTAGTGCTCACTGATACAATAGCAACCCAACTTGTCGCATTCAAAACGTATCTCGTACGAGAAAGTTACGAATTAATTAACATTCGCATAATTAATTATAATTACTAAATTAAATTAAACATTTAAAACTATAACCTTCTTCTCATTTCCCTTTGCTCAAGCCCAGGCGCTCACGCGTGCACACATTTTTTTTTTAATTTTTTCTTCGTTCGAATGTGCCACCATGAGCCGCCAATGTACGTGCAAATCGAGATGGAGCTGGTCGCGAACACGAGCGATTTACCACTTCCTTCGTCATCCATTCAATGATCCAACCGACAGTTTCTTCGTATTGATGCTCTCTACATTTTCCTATTGAAGTCGTCGGCTAATTTCACCCCAAGAGGCTCCGATCAATGATGGCCATTGATTGGTGGAGTTTTAATGGTGGTTGAAAACATTTTTAGAGTTCGGTTTGCAAATGGAAGAAAGTTGAAGGTTATTTTTAGAAAATTTTCCAAAGTATTATTCATCCTTTAAAATTTCGAACTCCAAATGAAGCATGCTGCCTGACATTCTATATGTTATACCCCTATTTCGAACATAATGGAACTAGTCTCGGAACCCAACTCCATTATATATAGAAGACAACTTTCCAAATTGGGTTATTTTAATTTAAATTCTTTTAATTAAATTCTACACGTTTTGAACTCACACGACCAAATGGTACGTCCAATCGCTACGAAATTCGACAGCATCTAATAATTTACTATTACGGATCCAATGAAACTAATTTCGTTGAATTCCCAAATAGCAACCCTAAAAGATGATTTTTACACATTAATTAAAATGAGCAAGTTCCAAAATCAGTTTAAATCACTTTTAACTAAAATTTAAAATTTCACTATATTTCTTCTTATTCAAATAAATTTTAAATCAACTTTAGAAATCATTTCCACTCATATTAAATTCAATGTTCAATTATTTAAATAATTTCAGATATTAAATTTACCAATTTAATTATCAAATAAATCGCTATATTTGAAATATAAGTTATTTAACTTATAAAATTAACTTTCTAGTAATCAAAATAAATTAAATATTCAAAATTCAAATGATTGAAATTCTAGGTCATTATAAAGATACGTATAAAAGTGCATCGTTTGAATTAAGTAGGAATGTACCAAAAAGGAAAGAGGTGTGTAAAGTATGAATATTTTTCTTGAAAATTTGCACTGTCTATTTCAATAACAAAAAAGAGATAATTCCTTGTAATTTCAAAGGGGGCAAAAGTCTTATTTTTGGGTAATTTATGGAAAGTTATTATGGAAATCCTTTCTTAAAGGATAGCTCTAAAAAATTAAAATATGGAAATTAATGTTTAATGCATAGGAGTTTAGCGACTTTTTCAATAAATGGTTGAATTGGTAGGATAGAATACTAGACCAAACTTCTTGTGGTAGTAAAGAGTGAGCACCACCTTGTATTTTTTTACCTAAGTATGGCTTGAATGTATAGTCTTTGTGTGAGGATATTTGTAAAGTATGATTTGAGTAAAACGTATTCCTGAATTAGGAAAGAGTAAATCAAGATGGTTATTGTTAAGGGATGCTATATATGTTAGTAGTTTATTCAGTTTGAGGTGTAAAAAGGGCCAAATAGTGTCTACTTCAATTCTTATATATTATGTTAAGTGACAAAAGGGTGGTCCAAGTATTGGTTGGCACCACATTGATAATAATAGGATACTTGTAGGCTACGGGAAATCTAGGTATTATGTTGTTTCTCTAGAGGCTATAGGCAGACTAGGTTGACATGAGTGGGAAGTCGTATTAGGAGAGCAGTCCCCATAATAGTATTTTGTAGTGGTATTGGTGGAAATTGGTTTCCATGGTACCTTACGGACAATGTTACTTTATTGGGTTCTATTAGTTTAATTGTGTTCCAAGTATGCCTACGTAAAGATTGGAATAGTATGGATAGAAATTTTCACATATTTGAATCGGGAAAATGTTGGGTAGTAATCCCTAGACTTTTAGATCTTGTGATAGTTCCAAATTTATTTATTTGAATGACTTGTGCAAGTAAAGTGTAAAGTTAGTTATCTCAGTAAATTGTTGGGATTTAGATGATCTTAGATTTTGTTGGCTAATTGATATATATTAGTAGACATAACTAAAAGTAGTAATAAATGGGAAATGAGATTTAAGTAAGTATTTTAATTCATTGGAATATAAAGGGTTGTAATGTAAATTCCTATAGATTATCAAGTTTAGATCTATAAATGCAAGTGTATCATTTGAAATGATAAGGAGTATGCCTAAAAACAAAGAGATGTATAAAATATGGATATTTACAATATTTTATACTGTCTATTTCAATATTTATGGAAAAGAAAATTTTCATGTAATTCCAAACGTGACACTAATTCTCCTTTTGAATAAGCCACAGAAATTTTCACTATCAATCTTTCCTATAGGATAACTGTAGTTCGAATGCATTAAAATACAGGAAACCCTAGGTATAAAACAAATTATTGGTTATCATGGTTATTGGATTAAAATGGTGAAGCATTATTCCATATTGAGTTATCCTAAACGTGAAATAATTGGAATAAAAGTGATAAGATGTTATATTTGGTAAAAATGTCTCATTTATAGGAGGACATTAAGGGATGGTAAAGTTTCAAATTTCAAACCGCGATAAGCATCCTAGAGGTAATTATATTAAGATTTTGCAATGTATAGTCAATCTAAAGATTTGGGTCTCAGTCAAGAGAAAGGATATTGTATTTTGCATGCATCGAGAATGCAAAGGCGATTTTTGTAGAAAATAAGATAGGGAAATTCTTGGTAAGATTTGGAGGAAGGGATAAGAAGATTCACACCAGTTATCCCTCGGATTGAAAGAATACTATTTGCTTGTGGAAATTCATGGAAGACTAATTTAGAATACACAGTTATGTGCATATACGTCGCATGAGACATAGTACCACTTAAGTGATTACTACCAATGCTAGAGTGATTCTAAGTTATGACTTCAAGTAATTTTGGGACTTTTATTGTTAAGTTGAATGCGAAGATAGACCTAACTTTTATTTGTAAATTTTAGGATAGATCCCTATAGACTATAAACGTGATACCTAAGTACCATAATTTTTGAAAAAAAATTGCTCAAAAGCAAAGAGAGATGACTTAAGTTGAGTTGAATTGGAAAATAATTTATGATATTTTCAACCATTTAAGAAGCAACCAAGTTTGGATATCTTTGGGAAAAGTGGAGAAATATCAAAGAGCTAAATATGAAGTACCATTGAAAAGGACACCATCTGTGACGACCCACCTTTTTGGACATTATCTCGGATTTCGATGAAATAAGTTTAATCAGATCTGTAATTGTGAATTATTATTAAATTCCATGTTTCATAGCGATCAGACTTATCATTTGGTCGTGCGAGCTCGAAATGCATAGAAATCAATTAATGGAATTTAAATGAATATAATTCGATTTTAAAAGCTAGCTAACTCCTATATACATTAGAATTAGGGTCTGAAACTAGTTTCATTAAATTTCAAAATATCGAAAACCTATATTTTGATATATTGGATGACCTAATTTCGTTTCGGGAACAAAATGAGCTTTTCAGGTCCTTGTTGTCGCTTTGACCCATTCGATCTGTTCCATCCGTTCTTATAAATCTCTGCTTATATATGGACCATCATCAACCCTAGCAGCATTTTATTTTCATTTCCGTACGTACAATTCCTCTCTCATCTGCTCCTTCTCAATGACAACATCTCAAACCCTAAACTCCCAATTCCAAATCAAACTCTAAAATTCAAACTTCTCAAAACCTATTATATAATATATCATTGTGAAGCTCTCGATGAAAATAATCTGTATCTATAATTCTTTTTTCGATTGGAGGCTTCATTTGTCCAGAAATTAGTGATCTTTCTCAACCATCCATTGTTAGGGTTTCGCGATCAATGGTGGATCGTCGACCATTCGACGATCAAGGAGTTGCGTCTGGTAGAGGAGGCGATGTAGTCTTCATCCATGGGTTTCGTTCTGGATGGAGTTGACGGGGTTCACCAGAAATCGATGATAAACGACCGGATTTCATTCTCGGCCTGGAGGCTGGCGGCAGCGTTGTAGGAGATCAGTCGTAGAGTAATGGGGCGGCCTAGTGTGGGCATTACGACGGTAGTGTAAGATGGTGGCAGCAGCAAGTGTAGGTGGCGGGGTAGGTTGATCTCGGTGGCGGCTAACGTGATGAACGAGGGTTAGGTTTTGGGTAAAGATGAGCTAGCTACATTTTTGCCCTCAATTTAATTTAATTTAATTTAAATTTCAAATGTTCTAATATCGATAGCTTTTCATACGAGCTCCGATTGATGCGTGGTTTCTTCTATTGTGATCGTATCGAAATTCCAGACAAAATGAATCTGGTTTGGTTGAATTTGGACTATGATTAATGATAGTTTAATAATTCAAAATTATAATAGCCTTAATTTATGAAGCACAATGCCACTTGAGTTAGATTAACGATAACCCATACTTACATTCACATTAGGCTTAAAATGTTAGGTGCCAATAGCTTTAAAACAAGAATTATGACGGCCTCAAATTATAATGATGATTATTATAAATCGAGACCTATGATAACTTCACCTCAAAGACTTTCTTCTGGTTATAAAATGAGATATTCAATGGTTATGCTTATGGTAGCTTTAAAGATATGATAGCTTCTGATGTGCGAAAGCTTCAAGTGCACAATAGCCTTAGATGCATGATAGCTCTTGATGCATGATAGCTGTAAGGGCATGATAGCTCTAAGGAAACGGTAGACTTAAAGGCTTGATAGCTATTTATGCAATAGTTATGGGATGAGGATACTGTAGCTAAAAAAAGATAGACATACGATAGCGATTAATACATAAATGCGATGGATAGTGGTGATAAATAACTTAAATAAATAAGTGAATATTTTTAATGGCACTTTGGAATTTTGGAAGATAGTTTCTAAGATAATGGCTTTGAATTTCATAGGGATGAAATTACGAAGAGAATATTATGTTAAAATGTGATAACTTATTTAAGAATGAGAAATGAAGCTTAGAGAAGCAAAGAAATGATAAAAAGTATTGTTTAAGATGTCAAAAATGTGTAATGTAAGGCCTTAGTGGCAATTCAATGTCTAATATGACATTGATTTTGGATATGTGGTGTAAAGCATAAGTGGCAACCTAAGTCTAAATATAACATTGTAATCAGAACATGGCATAAGGCCTAATGGCAACCCAAGGTCTAAGTGTGACATTGATTTGAAAACATGTGTAAGGCCTGAACGGAAACCCAATGTCTAAACATGACATTATATTCGTAAATGGGGTGTAAGGCTGATGTGGGAACCCAATGTCTAAATACGACATTGCATCCGAAAATGCTAATAAAAGGCCTTAGTGGAAAAGTAAAAGTCTGTTCATGACATAATATAGGAGCGATATTATAAAGCTCTGGTGGCAACCTAAAATTTCAAAACTTGACATTAACTTGAAGTGATAATGCATGAGAAGCAACAGTAAGAAAATGACTATAAAACCTAGTCACGATGTAGTAGTAAATGTAAGATGCACTTTGTATATGAAAGAATGACTTGTATTTATGATCCATGTATAATGATCAATCCATTTGATATTGCAAGAATAGGGAGGGGAAAGCCTATTCTAACAGGCTGTGTGGCATCACTTTGTTTTGTATTAAGGTAATGTATTACTTATACCAGACTTCATGTTCGACCCAATTTTTATTATTTCTCATAAACTCATAGGAGCTCGTTCGAGTAAGCCGAGTTTATGGTTTAGATTGGTTCAATAGAAGACAAATAAATACTCCAAATATGAAGCGGGAGTCTGATCAGCTAATAAAAGTTTCTTTTATGATTTTGCTACTGTAAAACTAGACTTTATAACTGGTTAAGTATTAGTCTCAACATCATCATATGTCCGGCATGACACTATTATATATATTATTATATTTAAACCCTGCATGGGCATATTTTGGAATAAATGTAAAGATCATTTTATGTAATGAATAGCTGCTATGTTTACTTAATGTTTTTTGAAAAAAAACCTATACAGCTTCCTCACTTAAAAATAATTCCAATGATGACTACAACATCATCGACGTTCATTTCTAGATCTCGAAGTGGGGGATTTGGGTGTTTTTGAATAATTTAAAATAAAACTTTCCCTTAAAAATATGCAGGCGATAAGTTTGGTCATAATGTCACAATATCAGCTATTGTAACAAGTAACTTTAATATTTGAAATGTTCGATATTATTTACACTTGTGAGTTGCACAACCGAAACCTTTAAATCTCCAAAGTAAAACCCAATTTACATAATTTATTACTGTTATGAATTTATTAAAATTAATTAATATAAATGTTATAATAATTATAGTAAGTGCGAATATGCTGGACTTTATAGATTTTGGTAGCCATTAGAAAATTTTGATGGCCTTTAGAATTTACTAAATATGTGTATAATGGTTATATATATATATAAATATATATATATATAATTTATATGACATATACATTAGTATATATTAAATGATTTAATATTAATAAATTAACGAAATATTGATTTAAACAGAAGGGTCGAAAATTTTAGATAGGTATATAGGGTGTCTTCTATGCGATGGTACAAGGAGATAAGATATTTATGGAGAAAAAGTAAAAGGTGGAGAGATTCTTTTATGAATTGATCCTTCACCTCTTATTCTAGTAATGGAGAAAAAATACAGCTCTCTACTAAAACCCTAACCTTATTTTATAAGCCTCCATCTAAGTGAATCAACTAGAGCTTCGCAAATCTTGGTTGCCGGACTTAGTAAAGAAAAGACTACTTAATCGAGGTGTGATAAGCAGCCAAATTTAAAGGTAATAATTTTTGTTCAGTTCTAATAAAATTATCTAACTTGTTATCATGTTTATTTAAGCCATTAATATTCCTATTATATAACAACATGAATGTATATTATAGATTTGATAATTATTTATTTGTATATGCATTTAAATGCTCGAATCTACATTAAAAACACATTTTGCTCTCGGCCTTGTACTATCAATATTTATTATAAAATCTATTTAATATAATATAATATAAACGTTATATATATATATATATATAATTTATTTAAAGAAAACCAATATTTACCAATGTATTATATATACAGTATTCATATAATTTTCAAAGGATGTAAACAAGGAAAGTCAATTTCGAGGCTTAAGGATTAAATCGCAGTTCGAAGCTCCAACTCTTAGGATGGCATTAAGGAATCAATGTCGACTTTAAGGTCTCCGTCGATGTCGAAGATGTGAACATCGCACTAGTAGATGACAATACAAAAGGAAGCAATACAGAAGAAATGACACTAGGCCAACGTCGAAGACCACAAGATCATACTGCACTTCGATTACGTCGATCATCAACGTCGAAGGCATCTATGTCGAACTTGGTCGATGCTACATCAATTCTACGCAAAACTTCCCTTCATCTGCACTGTGTTCCATCACATCATGGTTCATCGGCATCGCTTTTTATCAGTGAGGGCATTATCACCAATATTATCTTCGTAGGCATATGGTATAAGATAGATGAATAACATCATCTTCCATGAATCAAAATGACTATCGAGTGACACTATAATTAACATCGAGTATCATGGTTTTGAGGGAAATGTTGAATAAAGCCATCTTCTATCAATAATGATGCCATCAATATCATCCATGCTTAGTAATGCGTGCGATCGAGATATTAAACATTTTCTAGTATGTTTATTAAGACTTCGTCGTTCATTGATGTCATTTTGAAAGAGAAGCTAGATGCTACTGAATATCCACATCAAGAATCATCAAGGTCATCGTTATTTAATGCCCTCAATGATGTCACAAAAGAAGGTCACAAGATACGGAGTCATCATTGTCGATATTCATTAGCCATATTGAGAACCATCAATACATCAAGAAGGGTTATTGAAGCTATTTTTACTAATATCGCCTTTCATCAATATGTGGTTGTAATGAAAGCCGACTAACAAAGAAGGGATTATCAGTGCCGAGTTTAGAGATACCGAGTACTGACCCTATTGAACCAATGTCGAAGTTAGTTATATGGATAGAAGAATGTTGGCCTTGATATTTGATGATGCAATTAATGCTAAAGCCTGTCACTTGTCGAACCCTATAAATATGGGCCTATGGGCTTTGTAGATGAGGATGAATTTTCATTTCTCACTCTCTTTTCTTACATCAAAAATTTGTAACCCTAAATCTAATTAGGGACAAACCATATTTGGCTATAATCATATTCGAAGTATATAAATAAGGACTTGATTATGCATATTGACTTAGACTATGATCTTCTTTGGTTATTATCGTTATGGACTTGCATATTTATGGACATATCATAATTTAACTCAACATGAACATAATTGGCGAGCCTTGAACTATGACAAACTCTAATATGCATAATTATATGAACCATGGATTTCAAACATAAGGATTGAATCATGTCTAACTATATGTGCATTATCATGCATAATGGACACTAGCCAGGACACATTGCTTATCTTATATACTCTATCGAACATATAATATGACATTGGCCTTTTTGGATTATCTTATTTTCACAGCGTGTATATACATATAATAACTTTAAGGACTTCAAGCATATTAACTCTTATGGGCTTAAAGGAAATTGAGCATAATGATTTTAACAAGTTCTAAGGATTTCAAGCAAAATGATTTTGGGATAACAAATAGACTTTCGTATAACTTCCTTCAAGGGCCAAATGTCATCCATTCAATAATGATTCTACCATAAGATTAGTCACAAATGTTGAGTTGATTCTTAATGCACTATTAGAGCAACATTGACCGATTTGTACTTGATCATGTCCCTATAAATATTCAAATCAAGAGTTAATCATCATGATTGGAATCTAGAGTGTTATGTCATCTTTTGGTCTAACATTTTTGATACTAGGAGGGCCTAAACTTCCGACTTGTTTAACCCTCTCTCTAAACTAATTTAGTAAGTTTTTTTAGGAAGATGAAATCAAAACGACTTAATGCTCTAACTTAAGAGGTCATCCAAACAACAACCATAGAAGAGAATGTAGTTCGTAACTTCAACTTGGGAAGTGTAGAACCGGGACAACCATCGACGCCAGCACAACCAACTAGCGGTGGTGTAACGACCCATTATTTTCCACCATTCTAATCGACAATAATCCACACATGCCGGACTTGAATAGTACAAATAAAAGATTGTAATAAACTTCGGAGCAATAAAAATCAAATCACAGAATCATCGACACAGAACATTAGATGATCTCGCAGTAGAAAATAAAATACCATAGTAGTTCGTGAAGCTACTATCACAAAGTCTAAAAACCAAATACCTAGTATCAGTCTGAAAATAGATACAACATAAAATCCCAAATACAAAGAAGTCCACTAATACAAAGCTGACGACAGAACAACAGAACTGAAATAGAACAATAGAACTGAAATAGATAAAACTAGATAAGCTGATAATCTCCAGCGATTTCAGACTTCCAGAGAGTGGAAATCCAAATCTATGAATAACTCAGGCTGACCCAAGCGTAAATAAAACACAAATATTCGAGTCAGGACATACATACTTATCCAATGTAAACCAACTCAAGTGAACTATAGTAAAGGTACAAGTAACTTAGAAGATGCTTAGGACCGCCTGTTAGTCCGTGAGATGATGGTTTTGATGACAACAACCTTAGAAATAGATTCTAAATTATAAATACTAACATTATAAGTTTAGATATATATGTATATGCAGGATTTAACCATGCAGGTACTAAGAATAAAGACTGTACAGTATAGAGATTCAAGATATCAAGATAAAATATCAAGATAGAAGACTCACGAGTATCGAGACTATCAAGAGTACAAGATTTCAAGGATAAGTATTTTTTATTATTATTAAGAATTTTTGTTAAAACTCGTAGAAAAGCACTGGCATCTTAAAATCCAATCTATTCGTGGAATGGAATCCACTTCGAGCCCGTTAAAGGGATGGAATCCTAAGTAGGATGGAACCTACGAAAAATCTAGTAGAACATTATTTTGTATCCGCTAACTTTTATTCAAAATGATTTTTCAAAATTATATCCTGTTTTCAAAATGTTTTCAAAACTTTCCTTTTAAAAGATTCAAAACCCTCGATCCTGATTTTAAATAATTTTAGCCTCAAAAAAATCTTTATTTTCAAAGTCAGATTACTCCTGATTTTAAACTATCTTTTTAATAATATATTTAACTTTTAAATATTTATACTTAGATTTAAATATAAAATTATGGTTAAATTCTATATATATTATTCTTTATATTTACTTATGAATTTCAACTATAGTCAAGTATATTTATAAAGTTTAAATTAGTTTTTATAAAAGATAAAGGTTATTTTCAAAGAAATTCAAAACATCACAAAAGGCTTTGGGATGTCGATATGCGTACCATGTCGACATGGTGACAGTTTGATTCAAAAATTCAAATTTCAAAAGAAGTGTCTATCCGCCATAACTCTTCATGAATGGACATGGCTGTTGTTCTTCTATAAATAGGGGTCAGTTTCAATGAATTTTTAATCACTTTTTTCTGGTTTTCAATCCTCTTCTTCTTCCTCATTTCTTAATACATATTCTTATCATTACTCTGCCGAAATCAACATTGAATCATACTCGATTACTTCTAGTTTGATTCTCAATCATTATCTCTATAAGATTCTCAGTGCTATTCAGAGTTATAGACTTCTTTGTAATCTATTAAGCGAGAAAGGTGTGATTGTAGCCTTGGAAATCAATCAAAAGGGAAAAGGTATGATTGTAGCCTTGGTAAATCAATTGGGTAAACTTATGGCTCGGAAATCAAGTATCTCTACCTAGAGGATCGAAATTCTGGAGGGTGTACCTCGTAGCCCTGAAACCGAGGGTGTAATTGTACAATTGCTTTTGAAAGGAAATCCGTACTTTTGTTGCGGGACTGGATGTAAGGTAACTACGAACCAGTATAAAATCCGGTGTGTTCTTTCCTTTATTGCTTTTATTTTATTTCTGTATCTGTAATCATATTTGTGTCTGTATATTGCATACTTTGTGTCTAAATTAACATAAATCGAAAAAGATTTAGTAATTATTTATTAACACTATTCAGCCTGCCTCTAGTGTTAATCTTAGCCTTAAGATCCATAATATGCATTCTCACAATTGGTATCAGAGCAAGGTTTTCAAAATTTCATAATCTGATTTTTGAAAAGTTTTTAAAATGGCTATATTCGTTAATACTAATTTAGAAGTATTTAAATCATCATTGTTTCATGAGTCTGCATATAATCAATATTCAAATTCAAGTTATCTACCAAAATTGTTTGATGTGCAGGAATCGTGCTTTATGGGTGTTCAGGAATCAATCCACAACGGACAAATTGTGCAGATCAGAAAGAACAAATGGATACTTGATAGTGGATGTTCTAGACACATGACTGGCAATCCGAATATACTGAATGATATGATATACAAAGATGGAGGACTGGTTAACTTTGGAGACAGTTCAAAAGGATATGTGATTGGCATCGGCAAAGTCGGTAATTCTGAAACTCTTACTATTACTAATGTTTTGCTAGTTAAGAAGCTAAAACATAATCTGCTAATTATAAGTCAACTATGTGATAAAGGTTATAAAATTAAATTTGAAAAAGATAAATGTCACATTGAAGATAATAATTCAACCATTATATTTGAGGGAGTCAGGAAAAAGAATATATATATATATATTCTTAGTATGAAAGTTTCAAATGATAACATGTGTCTGTTGGCAAATATAAGTGACCCTTGGATTTGGCACAAGAGATTTGGGCATTTGAATTTCAAACTCCTATCTAGAATGTCAAAACATGATATAGTAAGAGGTCTCCCTAAAATGAATAAAGTAGATAGTTTATGTGATGCTTGTCAATTAGGAAAACTTAGAAAAAATTCTTTTAAGTTAAAAGATATGATTTCAACTTCGAAACCACTTGAACTACTTCATCTTGATTTATTTGGTCCATCTCAAATTCTATCAATAAATCATAGTAGACATGTCTTTGTAATTGTAGATGATTATTCTAGATTTACATGGACAATACAAACATAAAAGTGATACTTTTGAATGTTTTAAGACATTCTCGAAAAAGAATTCAAAATCAAATTTCTCTAAAAATTATAACTATTCGAAGTGATCACGGTGGCGAATTTGAAAATAAAAGGTTTAAGGAATTCTGCAATAAAAAGGGAATAACTCACAATTATT
The DNA here is from genome assembly GCA_030765085.1 of Allium cepa. Classification (NCBI taxonomy): domain Eukaryota; kingdom Viridiplantae; phylum Streptophyta; class Magnoliopsida; order Asparagales; family Amaryllidaceae; genus Allium; species Allium cepa. The sequence goes on along the minus strand of CM060940.1, from coordinate 662,887,228 downwards.
TATTTCCGAGAACTCCACAACAAAACGGAGCAGTAGAACGTAAAAATAGGACGATTCAAGAGTGTGCGAGAACTACGCTTATAGATAGTAATTTACCAAAGAATTTTTGGGCAGAAGCAGTTGCTACCGCCTGCTATATTTTGAATAGAACTTTAATTAGACCTCTAACTGATAAGACATCTTATGAACTTCTTTATTCAAAAAAACCTAAGGTATCTTATTTCGGAATTTTTGGAAGTAAATGCTTTATTTTAAATACAAAAGATAATTTAGATAAATTTGATCCTAAATCCGACAAAGGTATCTTTATTGGATATTCTAATAGAAGTAAAGCGTACAGAGTGTTTAGTTTAAAAACTAATACCATTGAAGAAACAATGCATGTTTCATTTGATGAAAATTTCAAAATTTTTGAAGATACAAATGATGAAGAGGATTTCATCACTCAAAATCAAGAACCTATTGAAACTAATAATGAAATTGATCATCCTAATAAAAGGACAAAACTTTTAAAAGATCACCCTATAGAAAATATACTTGGAGATATGCAATCTGTTGTTAAAACTAGAAATCAACTAAGTCAAATGAGTAATGTAGCTTTTATACCAACTATTGAACTCAAAAATCCAACAGAAGCATCAACTGATGATTCATGGATTTTGGCTATGCAAGAAGAATTAAATCAATTTACTAGAAATGACATTTGGGAACTTGTTCCTAGACCAGAAAATAAAACTATAATTGGAACTAAATGGGTTTACAGAAATAAAATGAATGAACAAGGAGAGGTAGTTAGAAATAAAGCTCGATTAGTCGCTCAAGATTATTGTCAAGAAGAAGGAATAGATTTTGATGAAACCTTTGCTCCCGTAGCAAGATTAGAGGCCATTAGGATCTACTTGCTTTCGCAAATCATAATAATTTTAAATTATTTCAAATGGATGTTAAAGGTGCCTTTTTAAATGGATTTGTAAAAGAAGAAGTATATGTTGAACAACCACCACTTTTTGAAAATGATAATTTACCAAATCATGTTTACAAACTTAAAAAGGCACTATATGGTCTAAAACAAGCTCCTAGAGCCTGGTATGATAGACTAAGATCTTATTTATTGCGATCTAATTTTGAAATTGGTAAAGTAGATAATACTCTTTTTATTAAAAGAAATAAAAAAGATATTCAACTAGTACAAGTTTACGTAGATGATATCATTTTTGGCTCAACTAATTTTGAAATGAACAAAGAATTTTCTGAAATAATGAAAAAAGAATTTGAGATGAGTCATATGGGTGAATTAAATTTCTTTTTAGGATTACAAATAAAACAATTAGATAATGGTATCTTTATTAGTCAAGAAAAATATGCTAAAGACCTAATTAGTAAATTTGGTTTGACCACTGCGAGTGGAAAACCCACTCCCATGGCAACCAATGAGTACCTTAGTAAAGAAGATCTCTCGAAAGATGTAGATCAAAAACTATAAAGAGGAATGATTGGATCACTACTTTATATTGCTGCCAGTAGACCTGATATCATGCATAGTGTCAGTCTCTGTGCCAGATATCAATACCAACTTAAAGAGACTCACTTAAAAGCCGTGAAACGAATCATAAGATATGTTAAACACACGTCTGATTATGGTTTATTCTACCCTAAAAATGATTCTTTTGACTTAATATCTTACTGTGATGCTGACTATGCTGGTTGTAAACCAGACCGAAAAAGTACAAGTGGTACTTTTCACTTTTTGGGGCATTCTCTGATTTCTTGGCTTAGTCAAAAGCAAAACACAGCTTCTTTATCAACAACTGAAGCAGAGTATATTTCTGCTGCTTTGGGTTGTTCTCAAGTAATATATATGCAACAAACCTTAAAAGATTTTGGTTTAAATTTCTCAAAATCTCCAATTTATCGTGACAATACGAGTGCGATAAATTTGTCCAAAAATACTACTCAACATGCTTGAACTAAACATATTGATATCAAACATCATTTTCTCAAAGATAATATAAACAAGGAAGTAGTTACTCTCGATTATATCAATTCTGAAAATCAAATTGCTGATATCTTAACAAAACCTTTAAATGAATCAACATTTACTAAATTAAGAAGAGAATTAGGTATTTGTTCTATAACTGAAATATAAAATATAAATAACAAGTATAATTAACAATTGGTACCAAAATAAATCAAAGAGTTAAATTTTGTAAAGACCATGTCGACATCTCCTAGGTATACACGTCGACATATAACATTTTTGACTTTTTAAAAAATTTCCCACCAAAATTCAAAATTTTAGTTATATATTCTTCTCAATTTCGACTTTTCATTCATTCTCTCTGTTTTCTCTTCATTCTCTCTTCTAAAATAAATAAAATCACGGCTTCATCATCAAAATCAAACATAAAATCAACTTTCTCATTTCCCTCTCCTACTTTTGGTCCATTCCAATGCACTACTCTCACTCGTGTGACTAAAATGGAGGAATCTATGAAGGATGTTCTTCAGATATTGACTGAAATTCAAGTAACTCAACTTCGTATGGCAAAGGAACAGGAAAGGCAAGGCAAGATTCTTAGGAATTTGCAAAAATTCCTAATGGACCACCAAGTCAACCTTATCTTAATTGATGAAGACTCTTCACTAAATCAAGAACAAGAGGCCAGTGACGAAGAAGAAGAAGAACACATGGAAGAAGCAAACGAGGAGGATGATGACCAAGTCATGTGCGTTGGAGAAGTGTGTTTCGACAAAAATGGGAATCTTTTCGAACAACGTGGAAATTTCTATTTCCACTATCCAAACTGTTCCATTCATAGATCTCCTATGTTCAGAAACATGCATTAGCTTCTTCTTTTTCCTTCCGTTTTGTTTGTATTTTTATGTTTTCAAACGCAAATGTAAATATAACCATATACGTAACAAATAACTCGTGTCCTTATATGTGTTTTTATTATAAGTGTTATTGTGAATTCTTAGTTAGGATAGTTAATAGTTTAGGACTATGTTTTAGTATTAGACTTAAGTGTTGATTATTTATGATAACACTATCATTATAATCACATGTCATAGAGTAATAGTTTTAGGGGGAGTTATATAGTTTGGAATTATCTAGTTTAGATAGAGCTTTTGTTGATGACAAAGGGGGAGAAATATAAAATAGGATAGTTAGGTATAGATTAAGGGGGAGTAGTTAGTTTTAGGGGGGGTTATTAGGATAGAAATAATATTTTATAAACAAAGGTTGTCGTCATCAAAAAGGGCGAAATTGTTAGTCCGTGAGATGATGGTTTTGATGACAACAACCTTAGAATAGATTATAAAATATAAATACTAACATTATAAGTTTAGATATATACGTATATGCAGGATTTAACCATGCAAGTGCTAAAAATGAAGATTATACAGTACTGAGATTCAAGATATCAAGGTAAAATATCAAGATAGAAGACTCATGAGTATCGAGACTATCAAGAGTTCAAGATTTCAAGGATAAGTATTTTTTATTATTATTAGGAATTTTTGTTCAAACTCGTAGAAAAGCACTGACATCTTAAAATCCAATTTATTCGTGGAATGGAATCCACTTCGAGCCCGTTAAAGGGATGGAACCCTAAGTAGGATGGAACCTACGAAAAATCTAGTGGAACATTGTTTTGTATCCGCTAAATTTTATTCAAAATTATTTTTCAAAATTATATCCTATTTTCAAAATGTTTTCAAAACTTTCCTTTTAAAAGATTCAAAACCCTCGATCCTGATTTAAATAATTTTAGCCTCAAAAACATCTTTATTTTCAAAGTCAAATTACTCCTGATTTTAAACTATCTTTTTAATAATATATTTAACTTTTAAATATTTATACTTAGATTTAAATATAAAATTATGGTTAAATTATATATATATATATTATTCTTTATATTTACTTATGAATTTCAACTATAGTCAAGTATATTTGTAAAGTTTAAATTAGTTTTTATAAAAGATAAAGGTTATTTTCAAAGAAATTCAAAACATCATAAAAAGCTTTGGGATGTCGACATGCCTATGGGTACCAAGTCGACATGGTGACAGTTTGATTCAAAAATTCAAATTTCAAAAGAAGTGTCTATCCGCCATAACTCTTCATGAATGGATATGGCTGTTGTTCTTTTATAAATAGGGGTCAGTTTCAATGAATTTTTAATCACTTTTTTCTGGTTTTCACTCCTCTTCTTCTTCCTCATTTATTAATACATATTCTTATCATTACTCTGCCGAAATCAACATTGAATCATACTCAATTACTTCTAGTTTGATTCTCTATCACTATCTCTACAAGATTCTCAGTGCTATTCAGAGTTATAGACTTCTTCGTAATCTATTAAGCGAGAAAAGGTGTGATTGTAGCCTTGGAAATCAATCAAAAGGTAAAAAGTGTGATTGTAGCCTTGGTAATCAATTGGTTAAACTTATGGCCCGAAAATCAAGTATCTCTACCAAGAGGATCAAAATTCTGGAGGGTGTACCTCGTACCCTTGAAACCGAGGGTGTAATTGTACAATTGCTTTTGAAAGGAAATCCTACTTGTGTTGCGGGACTGGATGTAGGGTAACTCCGAACCAGTATAAAATCCGGTGTGTTCTTTCCTTTACTGCTTTTATTTTATTTCTGTATCTATGATTGCTTCTGTGATCATATCTGTGTCTGTATATTGCATACTTTTGTGTCTAAATTAACATAAATCGAAAAAGATTTATTAATTCTTTATTAACACTATTCACCCTCCTCTAGTGTTAATCTTAGCCTTAAGATCCATAATCCGCATTTCTCACACCGCCCATCCTCTAAGGATCCGTTAAACTATTTACTATGTAGTAGTATACGGTATTATAATAATGTCTATCAGTACAATAAACTTACTTTAAAATAGCATCACGGGATTACCCATATAGCCCCAGACACGTAATAGTCCCAGTTGTCCATCCAATATCTGCATATCCCCTGATCGGGAGACTACGAGAAGATACGCATGGGCTACGGAAAAAAACCAAACTCATAGTAAAGGCTCGATATGGTAGGTGACACGGCACAACGAGGCAATGTCAGGGTAGATATACCAATTACGCACATGGGCTAGTGGTAACGCAGCAGCCACATACGTCCACCTTGGAACACATTCCCAAATCGAAGGGTGGCCACCAAACAATCACAAAGTAGTAGAATGGTATCGAAGAAATGCATCCGAGCAGAGGAGTTACCCCTTTTGTCCCGAGATTGCTCCTGTTTTAGCCACCTTAAGCCAACTCACGGGAGTTGGGTCCACGTGACATACCACAAGAACGTCGCCACCATCCTCCTTCATTCTGGAATCTCCACCGCGTACACGGTTGTCAAAGTGGTTTTCAGTATCGACAGAGCGCATGTCCATATCCGATCCCGATCTCTTTGCCAACCAATCGTTATTATAACCCGTGGTTATAACTTTTAAAAATAATATTTTATACTTCAAAATAAAATATCATTTCAAATCCAATTCTTTATCAAATAATGATTAAATCATTTCCAAATCATTTCAATATATCAAAATATCATATCTTTCAAAACTTCCTTTTCAAATCATTATTTCAATTTAAATCCAAATATCCAATTTAAATACCCTTTTAAATTCAAAGATAACATTCATTTATTTCAATTCAAATCACCTTTAAAATGATATATATTCCAATTAAATTTATTCATTAAATCATTTAAAAGTGAAATTATTATTCATTCAAGTCAAGTATTCAATTTCCAAAGTTTCAAACCATTCTGAGCTCATTTACTAAGTCAAAACCATAAACATCTAAAATTTCAGCCTTTCACAGCATTTAGAAAAAGCTGTTATAAGTTATACTTGAAAACATATTATTTTAGCAAAGGCAACATTTAAAAACTGCTGTTAAAACTCAGTTTTAATTGAAATTTAGTTTAAAACAGCAAAGACGGCATTTTCAGAAATGGTGTAATAGCTCAGGTTTCAAGTTTAAGGTTTTTATTAATTTCTACAAAGACAGCAGACCACTACAGCATTTACAGAACTGCTATAATATGCCTTTATTAAGTTTTAGCCTTTTAAATTTGCTACAGCAACTACAACATTTCAGAACTGCTGTAATAGCCTCTTTTATTCAGTTTTAGTTCATTTACAGAAACCATAGCATTTCTGATGCTATAAAAAGTATTTTCCAGATTTTAGTGTATTTCTAGCAAATAATAAACTTCAATTTAAACCCTTTAAACATTATAAAAATCATATTTTAACATTAAAAATATTCATTTAACTTACTTTTAACTTATGATTTTTATGAATAGATTAATTATAATTAAATCAAATTTTTCAATAATTTCGCTTAACAAATTCAAGTGTAACATTTTCTTTTCTTCGCTTTTTAACAAAATAAGCTTAACGCTTATATTTTTCTTCCATTTTCCAATATAATTAATTTCCATTTATTTATATAATTTAATTTTCATTTTAAACCAAAATTCCAAAATTTTCAACTTAAGTTATATTTCCAAAATTCACTTTTACCATTTATTTAAATTACATTTTTAACTTACATAAAAAACAAAATTTCTTTGTTAAAACATTTAAAACCTAATTAAATCAAATTTTCATAATTTTACACTTTTTAAAAATATTTAAAATACTTTATAAAATTAACCACGGGCATGTATATAGTTTTCTAACCTAGGTCAAGTGATACAGATATATCATTTCAATCCGCAGTTTACAAAAAAATCCGAGTTCTATCATTTCAAACCCGCAGTCCCAAGTAAAAATAAAATAAATAAAAACCATTTAGGCCTATCATTTCAGCCCATGACGAATTTTTTTATTCTAAAGTCCGTTCGGGTATGTATCATTTCAACCAATAGTGATTTCTAATTTAACAGGGAACTGGCTGTGATGAACAGATATAAAGGAACAGCTTAACAATATATAACAGTAATAGATGAGATGACATATAATTTAATAGATTTAACATCATATATAAATAATCACAGGCAGTTATAACATCATATATAATTCTACACATTCAATTGTTATCGCTTCACATTTGCATAAGTATATAATGTCATGTGAGATTTACTCACCTCTTGTGCTGGAGATATGAATACAAATGACACAATGGATTTCAAAACACAATGACAAGACTAAGGACTCGAGTGGAGAGCGAGATCCAAGCTATAGATCTTGTGTTACAACCCAAATCAAAACCAAATAAAATTAAAATTCAATACAACATTGAATTTAAATAACTTTGAAATGAAAAACAATTTGAATACAATACCTTTTGCCTTGCTTTCTATATTTGTTTGCATGGCCTAGGGGTGTATTTGGTTGGGTTTTGGTGTGGCTTGGCTCGGGTTTGGACACAAGGGTGCACGGCTAACAAGGCTAGAATGTAGGGGAGGTTATAAGGCATGAATATGAAGAGACTTATGCAAACTAGGAAGGTTTTGGTTCACCAAATTGGCTCGGCCATGGGGGAACTTGGCTAGGCCTTGGATGCTACAGTCTGGTCAGTGGCTGGAGTGGTGAGAGGAGGTCTGGACAATGAGGTGCTGGCGGCCTATGGTGGTGGCCATGGTGGTGGATGGAGGAAATAAGCGTGGAGTGGTCGGCTATGAAGGTTTTCAAGGCATAGTTGCATTTTTTATGGATTTTTGCATCATAGGAGTCTCAGCCATGGTCAAGACCTAAGGGGTAGGTGATGATGGTGACAAGGAAGTGTTGTTGGAGGTGGTGGCCGTGACAAGCAAGTGGTGGCCGTGCAATAATCATGAGAAGACAAGGCAAAACATATGAAAAATAAGAAGAAAAAGAAGAGAAATAAGAAGGAGGCCATTACCAAAATCCTTCTAGCCATGAATGAGGAATGAAGATGGAAGTTTTGTGCGTGAAAAATAAAATGAACTCACAACTAATCATAAGAAAATACACGGCCAAACTAAAGTAAATGAGGAGTTGTGGAAAATGAAAAGTTTTGGAAATGAAAAGACTTAAGTTTTAAAAGCTCTTTAAACCTTTCATATTTCCTTTTTCTTTAATTCAAATAAAACAAAATAAAATTCAGCAAATGAACTAAAAAAATGAAACAAAGTAAAATAAAATGAAAATAAATAATTAAATTTAAAGAAAATAGAAAAATATTAAAGGAATTGCTTAAAAATTCAAATTAGGGTTCAAAAATTACAAATAAATCATCACTAGCCTTGGAAAAATATCTACTTCGTTTTAAAAATATTATAAAGAAAAATTTGAAATAAAATAATTCATTTATCATTTCTAAAATAAAATAAATAATTAAATTAGAGAAAATAGAAAAAGAACTAAAGAAATTGTTTAAAAATTGGAAACAGGACATGAAAATTACAAAAAATACCATTAACTCTAGTAAAATTCCTACTTCACTTTAAAAAAATATTTTAAAACAAAATTTGAAGTAAAATAATTTCTAAACTTTTTCAAAATGAACTAAATTCAAATAGTAATTAATTTCAAAAATATTGGGTTGTTACATTCTCCCCTACTCAAACCTTTTCGCTCCCGAAAAGAACGGAAACAAGAAAATAAGGAAAAACAAGATAGAAAACAAAATAGTACCTAGAATAAGAAATTCCCGATTCGAAGCACGAATGCTCTCCTCCATCTCCCAAGTACAGTCACGATCATCAGTACTCCACTGTACTTTGACCAGACTAACAGATTTTCTTCTTAGCTGCTTCGTTCCTCTGTCGTCAATACGAAGTGGCTTCCTCTCGACATTCAGATTAGGCTCAATATCCAGGCTATCCAGAGCAGAAGGCTGAACAAACAGAGATGGGTCATGGAGATACCCGTGAAGATGTGAGATATGGAATACATCATGCACTCCAGAAAGCTTCTCGAGTAACTCCAGACGATAAGCCAAGGAACCAACTCTTTCCACAATGCGGAAAGGGCCAATGAACCTAGGAGAAAGCTTTCCTGTACGACCAAAGCGAAGAACATTCCTTAAGGAAGAGACCTTAAGCAAAACCAGATCACCAACAGCAAACTCCAAACTCTGCCTACGCCTATCAGCATACTTCTTCTGCCGATCCTCAACAACCCTCAACCTTCTCTTAATCTCCTCAACTCTCTCCGAAGCTTTCAAAATCATATCAGGACCAAGAGCCAGATGATTATCGGATTCAATCCAGCAAGATGGAGATCGACAAGGTCGTCCATATAGAGAAGCAAATGAAGACGTCTTGATACTGGCCTGAATTCAAAGATAAAAAGAGATAGATAAAAGATTAAGATAAGCTTAAAACAAAAGATAAGATTATACCTGATAACTATTATTGTAGGTGAAATCGACAAGATGAAGATGATCTTCCCAAAATCCACCATAATCAAGCACACAAGCACAAAGAAGATCTTCGAGTATCTGATTCACTCTTTCCGTTTGACCGTCAGCCTGCGGATGATAAGCAGTGATCAGATTCAGATGAGTACCCAAAGATTCCTGAAAAGATTTCCATAACTGGCTGGTAAAGATAGTATCACGATCACAAACAATACTGAGAGAAACACCATGGAGACGAACAATCTCCCTCATGTAGATCTCAGACAAGCTAGGAGCAGAACGGTTAGACTTGACCAGAATGAAATGAGCAGACTTGGTCAGCCTATCCACATTACCCAGATACTCTCATTTCCTTTCCTAGACCTCGGCAATCCATCAATGAAATTCATGGAAACCTGTTCCCTATTCCAGTTGGGAATCTCAAGGGGCTGCAACAAACCAGGGGTCTTCTGATGATCGGCCTTGACTTGGTGACAAGTCGCACACGTACTAACAAAGATAGAGACATCCTGCTTCATTCCCTTCCACCAATAAAGCCTCTTCATATCCTGATACATCTCCGACACACTAGGATGGATAGAAAGTCTAGATCGATGATTCTCCTGAAGTAATTCCTGCCTCAAACCATCAACATTCGGGACACAAATCCTGCTATTAATCCTCAAAATCCCTCTATCATCGATCTGAGCTCCGCTACTACCGCAACTACTGCCACTAACTCTGCTTCGAACACTCTCCCTCATCAACCTAAGCATCTCATCGTCACCTTGCTTAGCTATGATGCGCTCCAACAGAGGAGAAGAAGAAACAACCATCTGACACAACAAAGCCTTCTTCCGACTCAGAGCATCGGCCACAATATTAGCTTTACCGGGAGTATAGCTAATATCGAGGTCATAAAAAGCCAAAAACTCAAGCCAACGAACTTGCCTCTGATTCAAATCCTTCTGGGTGAAGATATATCGCAGAGACTGATGATCGGTGAAAAGCTCAAACTTGGTTCCTAGCAGATGATGCCTCCAAAGATTTAAAGAAAAGACAACAGCAAGCAACTCTAAATCATTGGCAGCATAATTAGCTTCATGGGTTTTCAACAGACAATTGGCATAGGCAATGACCCTACCATCCTGCATGAGAACAACACCCAATCCCTCACGACTAGCATCAGTATATACCGTTAATCCCTTACTTCCATTCGAAACGGTAAGAACTGGTGCAGAAGTTAGCTTGCTCTTTAACTCGTTGAATTCAGCTTCACACTTCTTATCTCAGATAAACTTAACATACTTACGAGTCAAAGCAGTTAGAGGTGCAGCAATCCGAGCAAAATTCTCAATAAATCTCCGGTAGTAACGGGCAAGGCCCAGAAAACTACGAATCTCAAAAGGAGTCTTAGGAGTTTTCCAATCCTGTAATAGAAATAGGGAAAATAAGAACCACAGAAGAGATAGAATAATTAAATGATAAAGGAAAAGTGAAAGAAGGAAAGACTTACATTGATCGCAACGATCTTGACGGATCAACAAAAACTTCATTACAAGAAACAATGTGCCCGAGAAATAAGACTTCATCCTTCCAGAAATGGCATTTAGAAAATTTAGCCTTCAACTGATGATTTCTGAGAGTCTCTAAAACATACTGCAAATGTGACTCATGCTCATTCTCAGACTTAGAGAAGACCATGATATCATCAACAAAGACTAAAACACATTTATTAAGCACGGCATGAAAAACACGATTCATAAAATCCACAAAGAAAGCAGGAGCATTAGTCAAACCAAAAGGCATGACTAACCATTCATAAAACCCATTCTCCGTCAGGAAAGCAGTCTTGGGAATGCTTTCCTCAGCAACTCTGAGCTGGTGAAAACCTGTGGCAAGATCAAGCTGAGAAAAACAAGTGGCACCATAAAGCTGATCAAACATATCATTGATGTGAGGCATTGGATATATGTTTTTCATAGTGAGCTTGTTCAGCTCCCTGTAATCAACACACATCCTCAAAGAACCATCCGACTTAGTGACAAAGACCACCGCTGCTCCCCATTCGGAATGGCTAGGTCTGGTCAAACCTTTGGAAGACAAGTCCTCAATCTACTTTCCCAACTCAACTTCTCACGGGGTGCCATTCTTCTAAAAGGAAGAACTACAGGTCGAGCACTAGGTATAAGATCAATCCGAAAATCAATTTCCTGCTTAGGAGGTAAAGAAGTGACTTCACCAAATACATCGGGAAAGAGTTTGACCACACGGGTCGAATGAAGATCACCAAGAGAAGAATCCAGAGAATAAATAAAACTACTTGCAAAATACTGAGGCATACGGCACTGAATAACAAAGGAATTACCTAGATCATCCTCAAGATAAACAGACCATGCTTTACAAGAGATATGGGCATCATGCCTACCAAGCCAATCACTACCAAGCAACAAATTAAAAGCATCAAAGCCCAAAACATAGAAATCACCATTGAAGCAATGATCAGAATAGAGAAGCTTCACTTGTTTACAAATCCTATTAAGGTTTGCGGGACCCCAATTGGATTTGAAACACATTAGGATTCAGAAACATACTCAGGAGAAAGGAGATGCTCAAACTTATCACACAAATCAATAGATATTGGGAAGCTCCAGTATCAAATAAAACGCAAACATGATGTTGAAATAAAGAAAAAGAGCTCTGAAGAGTACCTTGGTCGTCACTAGAAGCTGGAGAACCTGGAGAAGAGGAAGATGTGACAACAAATATACCAGAAGGCTTACCCTTCTGCTAGGTAGGACAATCCTTCCTGAAATGGTCAAGCTGGAGACAGATGTAGAAAACATCACGCCTAGCTGACTGAGCAGGGTGAGGAATGGCAGCACCAACAATAGTAGGACAACTATTCGCATAGTGTCCCTTCTGGTTACACTTAAAGCAGGTGATGGAAGAAAGATGAACTGGCTATCTTTGAGGTGGAACATATGATGAAGATCCTGAACCCGGATTCTTGAGCCAATTCTTCTTCTACTGATTGAAACTGAGCTTTCACTTCTTAGAATTTGCAGAAGAAGTCTGAGATGAAGGAGCACCAACTGAAGCAGGACCCTTAGAAGTAGGATTCTCATAACGAGGAGCCATATCCATAAGCTGGGTAAAAGTGCCATGAACATGAGAAACAAGACGACTATTGTACTCGAGATTAGCACCAGCAATAAACTTCTCATTCTTCTTTAGAAGAGTGTCTATCAGACTAGGTCCGAACTTAGAAAGTTTATTAAACTTCGTCTCGTACTTTGAAAAAGACATGCTTGCCTGCTTAAGGTCCATGAACTCCCTATAAAGCTGGGATTTCCCGACTTCGGGCATCCACTTAGCAACAAAAGCCTCCCTGAGAAGAATGATAGATAAGCTTAGAAAAGGCACGAAGAGATAGAAAAAAGAATTCAAGAAACACAAGGAGACACCTAACTGTTCCCAAGTATGATCAGCCTCAACGGTGTTAGCCATAACAGACTCCCACCATTCTTGGACAGCCTCCTGCAACTGCCATGCAGCTAACTGACGCTTCTAGGCATGAGTAATCTCAAGACCAGTAAATATCCTCTCGATACTCCTCAGCCATTGTTGAGCCTCAATGATAGACTCGGAACCAATGAACTTGGTACCACCAAGCTGAGTAAATTATTTGCAAAGAATGGTGAAACGAATAGGAGCTGGGGCTGGAACTAGGGCAGCACCATGACCCTTACCTTTGGCATTCCTACGATTCATCCTGAAAATTCAAGAATGAATATTAGGACAAAGGTAAAGATAAGATAAAGATAAGACAAGAAAAGACAAGATAAATTCACTTGGATGAACATCCTAATTACAGAAATTTCTCACAAGGTAGATACGAAAGGAAAGAAGTTTAGAAAAATTTTCTTTTAAAACAAGAAAATTTTTATATCAAAATAATCTTTGAAAAATCCTTTGAAAATCATTTTAAAATCATTTTATACTTTGAAAATACGTTCTCTCATAAAGAAATGATTCTGAAGTTGATTTCACTCATTCTAGGGGATTTCTACACTATCTCTAATAAGTTTTTGCTCCGCAGGCTAAGGTTTGCCTAAAAACCAAAGCTTTGATACCAACTGTAACGACCCATTATTTTCCACCATTCAAATCGACAATAATCCACACATGCCGGAGTTGAATAGTACAAAATAACAGATTATAATAAAATTCAGAGCAATAAAAATCAAATCACAGAATCACAGACACAAAACATCAGAATATCTCGCATCGGAAAATAAAATACCATAGTAGTTCATGAAGCTACTATCACAAAGTCTCAAAACCAAATACATAGTATCAGTCTAAAAACAGATACAACATAAAATCCCAAATACAAAGAAGTCCACTAATACAAAGTCGACGATAGAAAAACAGAACTGAAATAGAACAATAGAACTGAAATAGGTAAAACTAGATAAGCTGATAATCTCCAGCGATTCCAGACCTCCAGAGAGTGGAAATCTAAATCTGTGAATAACTCAGGCTGACCCGAACGTAAATAAAACAAAAACACTCGAGTCAGGACATACATACTTATCCAATGTAAACCAACTCAAGTGAACTGTAGTAAAGGTACAAGTAACTTAGAAGATGCTTTGGACCACCCATCCTCTAAGGATCCGTTAAACAATTTACTATGTAGTAGTATACACTATTATAATAATGTCTATCAGTAAAATAAACTTACTTTAAAATAGCATCACGGGGTTACCCATATAGCCCCAGACACGTAATAGTCCCGGTAGTTCATCTAATATCTGCATATCTCCTGATCGGGAGACTACCAGAAGATACGCATAGGCTACGGGAGAAAACCAAACTCGTAGTAAATGCTCGATATGGTAGGTCACACGGTACAATGAGGCAATGCCAGGGTAGATATACCTATTACGCACAGGGGCTGGTGGTAATGCAGCAGCCACATACGTCGGTAATGTAGCAGCCACATACGCCCACCTCGGAACACATTCCCAAATCGGAGGTTGGCCACCAAACAATCACAAATTAATAGAATGGTATCGAAGAAATGCGTCCGACTAGAGGAGCTACCCTTTTTGGCTCGGGATCGCTCCTATTTTAGCCACCTTAAGCCTACTCACGGGAGTTGGGTCCATATAACATACCACAAGAACGTCGCCACCATTCTACTTCATTTCAGAATCTCCACCGCGTACACGGTTGCCAAAGTGGTATTCGGTATCGACAGAGAGTATGTCCATATCTGATCTCAGTCTCTTTGCCAACCAATCGTTATTATAACCCGTGGTTACAACTTTTAAAAATAATATTTTATACTTCAAATAAAATATCATTTCAAATCCAATTCTTTATCAAATAAAGATTAAACCATTTCTAAATCATTTCAATATATCAAAATATCATATCATTCAAAACTTCCTTTTCAAATCATTATTTGAATTCAAATCCAAATATCCAATTTAAATACCCTTTTAAATTCAAAGATAACATTCATTTATTTCAATTCAAATCACCTTTAAAATGATTAATTTTCCAATTAAATTTATTCATTTAAATCATTTAAAAGTGAAGTTATTATTCATTGAAGTCAAGTATTCAATTTTCAAAGTTTCAAACCTTTCTGAGCTCATTTACTAAGTCAAAAACCATAAACATTTAAAATTTCAGCCTTTCACAGCATTTAGAAAAACTGTTATAAGTTATACTTAAAAACATTTTAATTCAGGAAAGACAGCATTTAAAAACTGCTGTTAAAACTCAGTTTTAGTTGAAATTTAGTTTAAAACAGCAAAGACAGCATTTCCAGAAATGCTGTAATAGCTCAGGTTTCAAGTTTAAGGTTTTTATTAATTTCTGCAAAGACAGCAGACTACTACAGCATTTACAGAACTACTGTAATAGGCCTTTATTAAGTTTTAGCCTTTTAAATTTACTACAGCAACTACAGCATTTCAGAACTGCTGTAATAGCCTCTTTTATTCAGTTTTAGTTCATTCACAGAAACCATAGCATTTCTGAATGCTATAAAAGTATTTTCCAGATTTTAGTGTATTTCTAGCAAATAATAAACTTCAATTTAAACCCATTAAACATTATAAAAATCATATTTTAACATTAAAATGTTCATTGAACTTACTTTTAACTTATGATTTTTATAAATAAATTTCTTATAATTAAATCAAATTTTTCAATAATTTCACTTAACAAATTCAAATGTGACATTTTCCTTTCTTCGCTTTTTAACAAAATAAACTTAACACTTATATTTTTCTTCCATTTTCCAATATAATTAATTTCCATTTATTTACATAATTTAATTTTCATTTTAAACCAAAATTCCAAAATATTCAACTTAAGTTATATTTCCAAAATTCACTTTTACCATTTATTTAAATTACATTTTCAACTTACATAAAAATCAAAATTTCTTTGTTAAAACATTTAAAACCTAACTAAATCGAATTTTCATAATTTTACACTTTTTAAAATATTTAAATTATTTAAAATACTTTATAAAATTAACCACGGGCATGTATATAGTTTTCTAACCTAGGTCAAATGATACAGATATATATCATTTCAAACCCGCAATCCCAAGTAAAAATAAAATAAATAAAAACCATTCAGGCCTATCATTTCAGCCCATAACGATTTTTTCTTATTCGAAAGTCCGTTCGGGTATGTATCATTTCAACCAATAGTGATTCCTAATCTAACAGGGAACTGGCAGTGATGAACAGATATAAAGGAACAGTTTAACAATATATAACAGTAACAGATGAGATGACATGTAATTTAACAGATTTAACATCATATATAAATAATCAGAGGCAGTTATAACATCATATATAAATCTACACATTCAATTGTTATTGCTTCGCATTTGCATAAGTATATAATGTCATGTGAGATTTACTCACCTCTTGTGCTGGAGATATGAATAAAAGTGACACAACGGATTCCAGAACACAATGGCAAGACTACGGACTCGAGTGGAGAGCGAGATCCAAGCTATAGATCTTGTGTTACAACCTAAAACAAAACCAAATAAAATTAAAATTCAATACAACATCGAATTTAAATAACTTTGAAATGAAAAACAATTTGAATACAATATCTTTTGCCTTGCTTTCTATATTTGTTTGCATGGCCTAGAGGTGTATTTGGTCGGGTTTCGGTGTGGCTTGGCTCGGGTTTGGACACAAGGGTGCACGGCTAACAAGGCTAGAATGTAGGGGAGGTTACAAGGCATGAATTGAATATGAAGAGACTTATGCAAACTAGGAAGGTTTTGGTTCACCAAATTGGCTCGGCCATGGAGGCAATTGGCTCGGCCTTGGGTGCTACAGTCTGGTCAGTGGCTGGAGTGGTGAGAGGAGGTCTAGACAATGAGGTGGTGGCAGCCTATGGTGGTGGCCGTGGTGGTGGATGGAGGAAATAAGCATGGAGTGGTCGGCTATGAAGGTTTCCAAGGCATAGTTGCATTTTTTTGTGGATTTTTGCATCATAGAAGTCACGACCATGGTCAAAACCTAAGGGGTAGGTGGTGATGGTGACAAGGAAGAGGCATTGGAGGTGGTGGCCGTGACAAGCAAGTGGTGGCAGAGCAATAATCAGGAGAAGACAAGGCAAAACATAGGAAAAACAAGAAGAAAAAGAAGAGAAATAAGAAGGAGGCTATCACCAAAATTCTTCTAGCCGTGAACAAGGAATGAAGATAGAAGTTTTGTGCATGAAAAATAAAATGAACTCACGGCTAATCATAAGAAAATACATGGCCAAACTAAAGTAAATGAGGAGTTGTGGAAAATGAAAAGTTTTGGGAATGAAAAGACTTAAGTTTTGAAAGCTCTTTAAACCTTTCATATTTCCTTTTTCTTTAATTCAAATAAAACAAAATAAAATTCAGCAAATGAATTTAAAAACTGAAACAAAGTAAAATAAAATGAAAATAAATAATTAAATTTAAATAAAATAGAAAAAGAATTAAAGGAATTGCTTAAAAATTCAAAACAGGCTTCAAAAATTACAAATAAATCATCACTAGCCTTGAAAAAATATCTACTTCATTTTAAAAATATTATAAAGCAAAAATTTGAAATAAAATAATTCATTTATCATTTCTAAAATAAAATAAATAATTAAATTGGAGAAAATAGAAAAATAACTAAAGAAATTGTTTAAAAATTGGAAACAAGACATGAAAATTACAAAAAAAATACCATTAACTCTAGAAAAATTCCTACTTCACTTTAAAAAAATATTTTAAAACAAAATTTTAAGTAAAATAATTTCTAAAACATTTTTAAAGTGAACTAAATTTGAATAATAATTAATTTCAAAAATATTGGGTTGTTACAGGTGGTGCCAAGGTTAATAGTTTAGAACAACAATTGTTAGAGATAAGAGGGCTTTTAGAAGTGGTATTCACTCAAAAATCATCTAAAACTACTAGGCTCATGGGAGGAGATGAAGCAACGTCTCCAAGGAGAAACTTGAATGTTTCATTACTTAGAAATGAAAGCAAAAGAAAACCTACCTTAACTCCACAAAAGAGAGGTAATGATCGATAAGATAAAGCTAATTACCAAGGAAGGATAAAAGAAAAATATAAGAGCAGTCTAGAAGCTCAACTACTAAAGGATATAAGCTTGAAAGAAGCAAGTACAATAATGATGAATCTTATTTGAGAGATTTAGCATATAAAGTAGAAAAAGACATGCTCAACCTCAAGAGGAAGAGGACCCTAGATGATAGAGTTAATGGTAACCCTCAAGAGGCTCCTTTTGCGGATGAAATCATGGCTGCAAGGATTCCTTGTCATATCAAGATCACATCTATCAAATATAATGGCATAACCGATTTAGATGATCATTTATTGGATTTTGAAAGCCAGATGGATCCATATAATGCATCTGGAATCGTGCACTGCAGGCTTTTTCTGACCAAATTTCAAGGAGCGGGGGCTAAATGGTACCGCCAGTACCGAGAAAGGAATATCTATCCTTAGAAGTAGTTTCTTATGAGTTCTTGGTGCAATCCTATATCTGCAAGGATCCTACTATTGACTACACTAGGGTAGCCAATATAAAAAAAGACTAGAATAGACGTTGGGCGACTATCTTAAGAGATTTAATACCGAAGCCCTGAATGCAAAGAACGTTACTAATAGAGATAAGCCGGTAGCTGTTCATTCTAGGCTGATTGAACAAACCCCATTCTGGAGGGAGATCTACATCCATGGGTGCAAAGACATGCAAGATTTCCACTTCTAAGCTGATAAGTTCATACGCATGGATGAAATGTAACATGCTAGGAAGAAGGCCCAAGGCAAGAAGGAGATAGGAAAGATCAACAAAAACTGCAACCATAAGAAGCCAAGGTGGGAAGAAGACCCGAACGCTAACCATTTGCTCTGAACAACCCATTGTCTTATATATATGTCATGATGAAAGAAAAAGATGACTGCCCTATCTCTTACAAAGCCAAGACTGATCCCGAGCCAAAGAGAGGAGGAGATTACTGCTCTTATCACAAATCAAATGGGCATAAGACAGATGAGCGCCGAGTACTGGCAGACATAATCTAGTATATGGTTCGTTCCGGACATCTGAAGGAATTCGTTAAAGATGGTCAAAAGGCAATTCGCTCTGAAAATAGCAACTAAAGTCCCGCAACGCTGCAAATATGATAGAAGATGATATTGAGCCTGACTTTATTCCACCTCTAAATCAAATTGATGTGATCCTCGAAGGCCCACGCTTGGCCGGGAACAGCTAAGGAGCAAGGAGTTGATATGTTAGGGAAGCAAAGGAGGGAATTTTCCCTATCCAAGATGCCACCCAAGAACCAGAGGTTTTAAACCCAAATGCATACCTTGATCATCACTCCACAAGAACTAAGGGGGGTTCACTATCCGCATAGTGATCCACTGATGATCATCACACAAATTGGACTTTCAGTGGTTTCCAAAACCTTAGTAGATATCGAGAGTGCAGTCAACATTTTACAAGATGGGTCTTCCAATAAAGAAACTTGAACCAAGCTTGGAACCTATCTTTGGGTTCAATAATAAAGGGTCAACTCCAGTGGGACAAGTAAAGCTTCTTATGCAAATGGAAGTGCCACCATGTTCTTGAACCTTTGAAACCCTGTTCGACATCATGGACCAGCCTTCCTATTATAATACCTTCTTCGAAAGACCGGCTCCAAATGAAGCTGATGCTTTTATTTCAGTGGAGTATTTGATGGTGAAATTTCTAACCAAAAAGGGATGGTGAACTATAGAAGGAGGGAAGTTTAGTGCTCGAGAGATGTATTTTGAAACTGTTGAGAAATATAAGCGAGTCAGCCTTTCTTATCACGTTTCGAAGAAAAACAAATTTATCAAAACTAATATTAAAAAGCCTTTCGATGATGTTCCTTCAAACTCATCACCCAAAGTGAACACAATGCCCAGTAGGATAGCTAAATATGTGCTGAGAAAGTTTTACTTTATCAAAAAGAAAAGGCAAAGAAAGGAAGTAAATTGGTAGAAGATGAGATAGAAGATGAAGAGATTGATATCGAACTAGATTGTAGAAATAAGCAAGAAAGGTTGAAACAGATATAAGATATTGAAGAGGTATGCTTAGATTCAACTGATAAAATGAAGACGGTTAAGATTGGAAAAGAGTTAGAAGGTAAAATCATGGGTGAGATGATCCAATCTCTTCAATCTATTAAAGATGTATTCACTTGGACTCACTCAAATATGTCGGAATCAATCACACCATCATGTGTCATGCCTTGAACATAAACCCAATTGTCACACTAGTTTGGCAGTAGAAGAGACAGTTTGACAAAATCCGGTCCAATGTTTTGAAAAAGGAGGTCAAGAGACTGCTTTAGAATGGATGTATCAGAGAAGTTTTCTATTTTAAATGGCTAGCTAATTTGGTGTTAGTCAAAAATTCCAATGGGAAGTGGAGAACATGTGTTGACTACACTGACTTGAACAAAGCATGTCCAAAAGACTGCTATCCACTTCCAAGGATAGATCAATTAGTCGATGCAATGAGCAGACATCAACTCTTTTCCTTTATGGATGCATATTATGGATATAAGCATATTCCAATGTTCAAACCAAATGTAAAAAACACCAACGTTACAACTAATTGAGGAACATATTGCTACAAGGTGAGGTCCTTTGGATTGGGGAATATAGAAGCAACAGACTAAAGACTAGCAAATAAAATGTTTGGAGAACAAATCGGGTGAAATATGAAAGTATATGTGGATGACATGTTGGTTAAGTCCCAGGAGAAAAATGATCATCTAAAAGACCTAGAAGAAATGTTCAATGTTTTGCGAAGATACTAGATGAAACTCAATCCACAAAAATGTTCTTTTGGAATATGATCCGGCAAATTATTGGGATATATCGTTAGTGCTAGGGGAATTGAAGCAAACCCTGACCAAATTCAAGCTATTAGAAAAATGGCAAAACTAAAGACAAGCAAGGAGTAATGAGCCGGAAGAGAAAAGTGGCAGAGTTGAATCGATTTATTTCCAAAGCTACAGACAAATGCATTTCCTTCTTCGAGGTGATCAAGAAGTAGAAAGGCTTCGAATGGAGTGAGGATTGCCAAAAGGCTTTCCAAGAACTAAAAGATCATTCGGAAAAGCCATTGACTCTCTCTAATTCTGTAGATGGAGAAAGTCTTTATCTCTATATGGCAGTCTTCAAACATGCAGATGTCTCAATACTGTTAAGAGAAGAAAAGGGAAGTCAGCTTCCCGTATATTATACTAGCAAAAGATTCAACGACGTACAAAATAGATACCTAGTTATAGAGAAATTTACATGCAGTTTAATGCTTACCACATACAAACTAAGAGCTTATTTTCAAGCACATCCAATCAAAGTCCTAACCAGTTTCCCAATCAAGCAAGTTTTAAGTAAGCTTTAAGGATGTTGGTTAAGTGGGGAATTGAACCTGGCCAATACGATATCGAGTTCCTACCCTGAACGTTAATTAAAGGGCAGGACTAGCTAATTTTGTCAATGAATGTACCGGGTTCATTAAAGAGCAATGAGAGAAAGAGAAAGACCTAAAACCTATATGGAAACTGTTTGCAGATGGGACTTCGAATGAACAAGGAGTTGGAGCCGGATATGTGGTTATAACTCCTGATGGACATTATTTTCACTATACGATGACGTTAGGGCTTCTGGACACCAATAATATGCTAGACTATGGATCCATGATAGTAAGACTTACTCTAGCCCTCCAGTTGAAAATCCCTAGAATCAAAATTTTCAGTTATTCGTAGTTAATAGTGAACTAGTTAAATCAAAAATATCATATGAAAGATGTCAAACTAACACTATATGTTAAGAAGATATTAAAGATGCTGACTCAATTTGAAGATTTCTCAATACATCAAGTATCTAGAGGCAAGAACTCTCAAGCCGATATTTTAGCTAAGTTGACTAGCATGCGAGGGACACTAGAAGCACAAATTACTCCGGTAGGCTACCAAGCGAATCCCAGTATAGAAGAGAAGGACTCCAATTGTAACAACCTGAAATTTAACCCGTAATAATTAATTCGTTAATTAATTAGGCAATAAAACAACTTTATGAAATTATCGGAATTAAGCCACAGAAGCTACACCATTGTGTCCGTGGTAATTTTCTGGTCAATTTCCATATATAGAACGTCATAAACCGAGCTAATATGACCAAGTTATAAAATAAACAAAATAAGCAGGAAACGAAAAAAATAAAGATAGGTCGACCGGCCGGTCGACCTGAGCACCAAGTGGACGATCGCCCGGTCGATTTGCCTGCAGTTTTGGGGGCAAACGAACGATTGCTCATTCGTTTGAATGATGATGCGATTTTCTTTAACCGACTGACGTGTTTTGCATTCTTTATTTTAATCCGGTCTCTCCATTTTTCCGTCTGATGGCTCCTATTCAGCCTATGACGTGGTTGCATCCTATACAATCTCCAAATCCAACGGTCCGAGATCGACTTCTACCCCTATAAATATACCCCTAGACCTAATACTTTTTATCATTCTAGATTTTCTCCAATTGGGTTCACCTTTTTTGAAAGGACCCTAAATGGAATAATTTTTCAAAGGAGAAAATCGTTATAAATTAAATTATTTTACAATACCAAGTGGATCCGGAAAGACCAAAGAAAAAGCTTAGGACCGAAGGTGAGTGGTTGTAATTATTTTAAGTAATTTAAAATAATAGGGTCTCCAATAGTTGTAACTTTACTATGATTTTTAGAATAGTCTTTTAGTAGTTTATTTATAGTTTGTAGAACTATTTTCAGTCTATTTTCTTTCAGCTATTTTTTTCAGTAATTTCAGTTTATTTCCGTTAATTATAGTTTTTCCATTTATTTACAGTATTTTAGTTTATTTAATATTATTTATACGTTATTTACATCTTCTTTCTATGCTTTGGATTTTTTTATATTTTCAGTTTTTTTTATTCCTCCTCCTTCGCGTATGGATTAGAAGAATTAATGCGAACATGGATTAAATTATAAGAAAAATTATAACGATCCTGACTTGACCTTCGAAAATTGATACTTAAATACATCACCCTTATTCGAATGCCGCAGATTCAAACATCGAATCTGGTTCGCCGGAGCTTATAACACATTAAGTACAACAACACAGTGGAAGAAAATGAATAACTTCATCGATACATAACAATATTTGATACAACACATTGATACAAATGATATCAATACATCAGAGACAAGATGCAACAGCGAAAGAGATAACATCTTCAACGCAAATCTTCAAGAGAGAAGGAAAGAAAGAATCCAATACTGCGACGCCATTGCTCCAAAGATCTTCAAACCATAAGCTCGAATCACCATCACGCTGAACTAAGCAGATTTGGTCTGGAATGCGATCGCCAAAATCCAAAGGCTGGATGCCATCGAATCTACACCTACTATTTGATTTTCTGAAAATCTGACTATAGGCTGCCTATGTGGAAAATTGTGGAAGGCCAGAGTTTAGAAAGGAAACAATAAACTCCATGTCAGTCATGTGACCGGTGTGAGCAAACGAAAACAGTTTTATTTAAATAAAAACAAACAAAAGAATTTAAAAAGAATTCCGCAATGTTTTTTGGAAAATGAAACTACCATAAGGCCTCTCGCCACACAAATAATGTAAACGCACAATTGGAGGAGATTTCTCTTTATGATAGCCAAACATGCTTGATACGCAAATTCTTTTGATATTATTATTGGTGCATAGTGCAGAAAACCTTTCGAAAGTATAATATTAATCTTAGCCAGCATACAACCATTATTGTATGCCTACTATAGCTACCATGTTCAATAGCAGGTTACCGCCACATTCCATGACATGTTATACAACTAAAACCTTACAGGGCGCGTATTGTTTCTTTGAATTTCCAACAAATGGTCGGGTTAAGGAATTTCCTGAAATAATGGAATGTAATATAAATTTCAAAGACTATAATATAAATGGAATTAGACTGAAATTAGCCTAATTATGACGTTAATTGGACTGAATTAAAAAGACTGGTCTACTTGTAACTTAGATTATAACTAAAAAGAGTAAAAAAAAATGAAAGAAGCTTATTGTCGCACTTAGACCTTGGGTTAAGTAATAAGCATGATTATAACGCAGGTTATAATAAGAAAAAGAACAAAATAAGACTTATTTTAAGACTTAGGAGAAATTAATAAGCATAGATACATAGTAGAGAAAAATGTAAAGACTTATTTAAATAATTTACCTAAGTTAACAAGCAAAAATGAAAGCAGGACATATACCAAATAGAATTCCCTATTAGACAAAACGGTGGTCCCACATTAGCATGAAGCGAGACGAGAGCACGCTTATGCTAAGAATGGTAGTAATTGGTCAAATAAAAGTCCAAATCACAAGAGATTTGGATAAGGGGTGCGACTAGATATTGTTTGGATGACGGGCCCAGCATTTCCCCTATAGATTCTATGGACACACGATGATCTCACGTTAGCCTGAAATGGAATGACGGGAATGCTTATGCTAAAGTTTGAGGTAATAAGAAGCCCCAATGGGTGGAGAAAAAAGGTAGGATGGGCATAAAGGCAGTTACGCATGCGACTTCCATTCTGGTGCTTAGTAATAGCTATGAGTTCTAAGTGCTTAGTATGGTGTCCTTCGTAGACACCATTCCCTTATGTATATGGAGCTATATACGTCGTCCAGATCCACAGTGGTTACTCTGTGCATCTTTCGTAGATATCATTGGTTGCGGTGTAGGGAGTTATATAACGTCTGGTCCGCATTAAGGTCTATGGAGTAGCAGGTCGATCAAAAAGGTAGAATTAGGGTTACATCCTAATTACATGATTAGGAATTCAGCCTAATCAAAGCAGAAATCAAGGACAAAATCAAGCAGTCAAAGTTAACCTCTTATTAATTGAGCAATATTTAATCGTGCTTAATTCCAGTTTATTTCTTTCTTACTTCCTTTGTTATCCTTATTTGTGCTAGAACTGTTGTAGAGTCTATTACTTTTACCTGGCTTAAAGACTCTAGTAATTACTATCATTCATCAGACTTTTAGTCTGACCCACTCCTCTATTTTCCTCTTCCCCCCATAGGCAATCAAGGGAGAAGTCAGTAGATTGCTTCTGCTTGGAGTTTTCTTGGAGGAGATTTCTACTATGTACTTCTTTTATTTTCAGCTTCTGTTTTTTCTATGTACTGGCTTATTATGAGGGATATTATGTACTCTGATTTTTGAGACTATGGGTTTTTGTTTCATGAGACATATTGGATTTTCAGACATGTATGTGGCGTTTGGTATTTGACTTATTTATGCAGCAATTATGAAGTTTTGTTTTAATTAAGTTATTATTTTAAGTTTCCGATGTTTTATCTATATTTGTCTTGTGAATTTTAGTCTCTGTTAGTTTTAGTTATACTTACAATGCATCACGCCTTTTAGTGTGTCCTTTTAGGAATATTAAGGGGTGTGGGGTGTTTCACCAATCCTGGAAATGAGGCTTTAGTGATGACCAGATCTCAAGCCTTAAAATACAAGGGAAAAGAAGATCAAGCTGATGTTTATCAAGAAAGACCCCTTCATACAAAAATAGGAGATCTATACAAGGATAATTGGATGTCAGCTAAGTTGAATAATTGACAAAAGGAATGCTTCCAGCGAAAAAAAGGAGGCAAGGAAGATAAAACGTCAATCCTCGACCTTTATCACAGTAAACGAGATACTCTTTTAAAAGGGATACTCGCTTCCTTAACCAAGATGCGCTAACATAGAAATAGGGGCAAAAATATTAAGAGAAGCCCATAAAGGATTGTGAGGACCATTCCAATGGTATAAAGTTAGCCAAGAAAATTATGAGATAAGGCTTCTATTGGCCACAAATGACTAGTCAAACCATTAATTACGTTAGAAGATGTGAAAAGTATCTAAAGTTCTCCAAGATCCCATGCCCACCGTCAAGTGACTTAACTTCTATTTCAAGTCCATGGCCCGTTGATATATGAGGAATCAATCTAATAAGATCACTTTCAATATCTAAGGAAGGATCTAAATATGCAGTGGTAGCTATAGATTATTTCATGAAGCGGCTAGAAGCCTAACCACAATCTATCATATCAAGAAAGGTCCTCAAATTTGTAATTAAAAACATTGTTACTCGATTCGAGATTCCATACCCAATAATATTCGAAAATGGAACTCAATTCAAAAGTGAGGAATTTACTTAATTCTGCAACAAGAATGAGATCATCAAAAGCTTTTAATCTATAGCTTGTCCCAAGGCAAATGGAGTTGTCGAGGAAGCCAACAAAACCTTAAAAACCATTCTAAAGAAGTGGTTAGACAAGGCAAAGGGAAATTTGGTAAAAGAGCTACCTCTTGTTCTATGGGCATATAGAACTTCGACTGAGACTACAACGGCTCATACCCCATATTCCCTAACATATGGATGCACCGAATTGAAATAAAGTACCTTCTCATTGAAGGATTG
Source organism: Allium cepa (assembly GCA_030765085.1). NCBI lineage: Eukaryota > Viridiplantae > Streptophyta > Magnoliopsida > Asparagales > Amaryllidaceae > Allium > Allium cepa. Next base: position 662,860,813 of record CM060940.1, on the reverse strand, counting down.
TGTATGCATTCAATCCAAATCACGAAGTAAAGAAAGAATCCTTGCACTTAATCAATGAGTTAAGAGATGAGGCAGCTATGCGAGCAGCTAAATATCAACGAAGAATATCCAAGTACTACAACTCAAAAGTAAGAGGAAGGTCATTTCAAAAAGGAGGTCCAGTGCTCTGAAGAGTCATAGAAAATTCAAAGAATCCGATAGACGGGCCTCTAGGTCCAAATTGGGAAGAGTCATTAATCATACACAAGGTAATCCTGCCTAGGACCTATAAACTTTGCCCACCTGATGACAACGTCATAGCAAGAACATAGAATGCTGAACATTTATGGCCATACTTCTGATAATGGATGAATAAAAAGAATTTATTGAAAAGGAGTAAGACTTTCCCAAAGTCATCAAAGGCTCATGACCTAAAGAGGTCACTAGCCATCAAAAGCTCCAGTCATCAAAGGCTCATGGCCACGAGAGGTCTCTGGCCATCAAAGGCCACAGCCATCAAAGGCTCATGACCGCAATAGGTCTCTAGCGATCAAGGGCTCTAAGCCTAAAATGTCGTTACCAAAGGCCTCATTGAAGCATCTCCTAGAGGGAGATAGGATTATGCCTTTAGTGCTGCCATCAAAGGCCTCAATAAAGCACCAGAAAAAACTTTAACCCGTGCCACATGGCCTAATTGAAGCGCCTCCTAGAGGGAGATTGGATAAGCCTTTAGTGCAATCAACAAAGGCCTTACTAAAGCACTGGAAAAGCTTTTAGTGTCGTCATCAAAGGCCTCACTGAAGCACCTACTAGAGGGAGGATGGAGTAAATCTTTAGTGCCATCATCAAAGGCCTCAATAAAGCACCAAAATCTTTGAAAGGAAGATCAATCAAAACTAGAGCCAAGTAGTGCTCCTAACTCTCCAAATTAGAGCCAAAGAAGAGCTCTATATCATTCGGTCTACCAAAGGAAGATCCATCAAAATCCAAGCCATACAGCACTTTAAAACAAGCAAAATCTTCTAGAGGAAGGTCCATCAAATGCGAGCTATTTATGCTCCCTGATAAATGAAATTCTCAACTACCAGAAAATAATTTCCGATCTTCTATTATTAATGTCAAATATGGATTTATGGTCTTCTTCTATTATATCTAGATATGGATTTCTGGTTTTCTTATATTATTGTTAGATAAGGATTTCTGAACTTCTATTATTAATGTCAGGTATGGATTTCTGATCTTTTGTCATTAATGCCAGATATAGGTTTTTGGTCTTCTTCTATTATGCTGCACTAGAATTGGCCCGTGCTTCGTACATGGGTTGTTTATATTATTGTAAACGGAAAGCAAGGACATTTTCGGAATTTCAAAAAGACGCCGAGTAATTTAATTCAAAGAATTTTCTTTATTAGTAGTAGAGATATGAAATTCTGGTCTCCTTCTATTATTTCCGGATAAGGATTTCTGGACTTCTATTACTAATGCCTAATATGGATTTCTAGTCTTCTATTATTAATGCCAGATACGGATTTCTGGTTTTCTTCTACTATGCGAGATATGAATTTTTTTCTCTTCTTCTATTATTCCCAAATAAGAATTTCCAAACTTCTATTATTAATGTAAGATATAGATTTCTGGTTTCTATTATTAATGCCAGATAAGGGTTTCTGGTCCTCCATTATCAACGTTAAACGAGGATTTCTGGTCTTCTATTACTATTGCTATTACTAGATTTGGATTTTTGGTCTTATATTACTATAACCGGATTTGAATTTCTGATCTTCTCTTATCATTAGCGAATAACGAATTCTGGACTTTTATTGTTATCAGTTAAAGATTTTTGGCCTTTTATTCTTATCAAACATTAATTTCTTAACTTCTTTTATGATGGTCTGCTATGGATTTTTGTCTCTTGTCATTGCCAAAAGAATGTTTTATTATCAAATGTATTTTTGATCTTCTATTATTACTAGATAAAATTTATGATGCCTCTATCTATAACATGACCAGATAATCTTCTAAGCTTTTGCTTAAAAACTTATCACTAATTATTATAACAAAATTATAAACTTAAGTTCACACAGATGTTATAGGCAATAGATGTTGATTTGGAACTCAATCAAATTCAGAAGGAGAATTGCTAACAAAAATATCATTTACTTCATGTTTGCAGAAAAACAAGACTTGTAATGAAAATTTATTATAGATTAGGCAATAAAGGAATTCTTGGTTTTACTCTAAAGAGTAAAAAGCTTCTTTCATACAAGCTGGGCTAAATGTTTCCATATAATTTTCAAAGGATATAAACGAGGAAAGTCAATGTCAAGGCTGAAGTATTACATCGAAGTTCAAAGTCCTAGATGCTAAGATGCATTAAGGAATCAATTTCGAAATTAAGGTCTCTGTCGACGTCGAAGACATGAACATCAGAACAATAAATGATAATAAAAAAGGAAGCAACAGCGAAGAATTGATGTTGAGCCAATGTCGAACACCGTAAGATCATACCACTCTTCGATTACGTCGAAATTCATCAATGTCGTAGGCATTTGTGTCGAACTTGGTCAATGCTACATCAATTCTATGCAAAACTTCCCTTCATCGACACCGCGTTCCACCACATCACATATAACGACATGCCTTTTTGGACAGTTTAAATCGACGATAAACCACATATGTCAGACTCAAACCATTCAAAAGGGCAGATTGTTATGGGGTAAATAAGAAAAAGCAGGAAAAGAAAGAAAACAAATATAAAATCTCATAACGGAATGATAGAATATAATAATCAAATAAACAGTTCATGAAGCTGTTTACAAATACATTGATTATAATTTTATATTACAGATCAGAGTCACATACAACAAGAATAAATAATAAATAAATGCAGTGGAACAACATGATGCAATGGAATAAATATAATAAAAGATAATAGTACAAAATCATCTTCTTCATCCTTGAGAAAGCAGTCTTCGATAAACTGAAAAGCTTAGACTGACCCGAACGAATTGAAAAGACAAAACACTCGAGTCAGAGCTAAAAAATCTTATGTAAGTTAAATCAACAGTAAATAAATATGAGTGTAATGGCATCAGAGATGTTTAAAGGGTTTGATGTCCCCTATCCAGTATCAACGTGAGTGCAATAACTTAGGAGATGTTCGGGATTCATATCTCTTAAGGATCTGTTAAACTATTTACATACATAGTACAATACGTTATTATAATAGCGTTTACAATAAAGTAAAGTATTAAAATAACATTAAGGCATTACCCACATCCCCTTTAACACATTTTTATATATTCTCATAGTCTATACAGTGCCGTAATTCGTCCGAAAACTAGAGGTCAATCAGAGGGCACTGCATAGGTATGGTACAAACCAAACTCGTAGAAGGCATGATAGGGCATGTGAACACGGCACTCAAGGCAATGCCAGGGTAGATATATCAATTGCGGTCGGACTGGTGATAACGCATAGCAGCTACTACCGTCCACCTTGGAATACACTCTCATAATAAAAATCGAGGGGTGGCCACCAAATCATCACAAAGTCATAATATGATATCGAACAAATGTGTCCGATCAGATGTACAATCTCACTTGGCCCGGCATGGCTCTTGTTTTAGTCACATCTAACCTGACTCATGGGAGTCAGGGTCACGTAAATATATTATACAAAATCGTTCGCCAAACCATCCTACTTCATTTTCGGAATCTCCATCAGGTACACAGTTGTTAAAATGGTTTTCAGTATTGGCAGAGAGTATGACAATATCTGATCCTGATCTCTTTAACAACCAAATGCTTATTTCACACCGGATGGTTCTTTTACATTTCAAAAGTCAATTCACAATTGACATCAAAATATCATATTATCAAAAACATACCACTTTCGAAATCATAATCGCTTTCGAAATTATATTTTCAAATTAGGTTAAACCCACATTTCAAAATCATTGTATTTACTCAAAATTAACAAATATCATTTCAAATCTCAACTTATGTTATAACATTATTAAACCTTATTCGCTTTAAACTCAAGGCTTTAATTATAAATATTTCCACTTTACTTTAAACTCAAGGCTTTAATTACAAATATTTCCACTTTACATCATCTGAAATTTAGAAAATAATTTAGATAGTTATAATAGTTTAATTAGTTTAACATAGTTTAAATAGATATAAATTAGGTCAAGTAGGTTTAAAATAGATTAAATAAATTTAAAATAGATTAAAATACTTTAAATAGATTTAAATAGTTCAAATGGTTTAAAATAGATTAAATAGGTTTATTATGGATTAACTAGATTTAAAATAGATTAAATGGATTTTAAATAGATTAAATAGAATTAAAATAGATTAAATAGTTCAAAATAGATTAAATTAGATTAAAAATAAATTAAATATTTTAAATTGATTAAATTGATTAAATTAGTTTACAATAGATTAACTTATTTCAATAGTTGAAAATCTTAAAATCAGAATTTAAAAGAAAATTTACAATTTATATTGAGATAATAAATTTTGAGATTAACATTATATTTAATCGTTTCTTCCATCCCAACAAATCTGGACCATATTCAGATTTCAAATCAAAAACCCAATTTCAAATCTTGAAATATCAATTTTAAGCTAATCCAATTTCAATAGTTTCAAAGTTACAAATTTCAAACATTTCAATGATTCAATTTCAATAAGTTCCGTTTATACTTCAAATTCCACTTTAGATTTAAATTAAACCAATTTCCAACTCCAGAATTTAAAACATGGATTTTCACAAATAATTCCATTTTATACAAATCAATTTTTATCACACAATGTCATTTTATTGAATTCAAATTGTTAAGGCTTTCAAATCATTTAATTTAACTAATCCGGTGTCCATATATAATTTTCTATCCCATTGTCAAGTGATACAGATATTTATCATTTCAATCCACAATTATTTTATATTTACGGATATATATCATTTCAACCCGCAAGCCGAATTTAATTACAAATCCATGAAATCGCTCTAGTCTATCATTTCAACCCATAACGATTTCTCCCTAATCTATCAGATCGTTTGGGTATGTATCATTTCAACCCATAGGAAACTTGCAGTGTTATAACAATATAAAATATAACATCCAGCCATCCAATGTCAACAAATCAAACATACATCAGAATCATCATCCAAATCAACCAATAATTTGACTGATTATCAATAACGGGTATTTACAGGCAATTAAATGTTAAATATTAAATTGAATATTAATTAAATTCAATAAAGATCGAGTTTAACTAGAATGACAATTTAAATATACCAAACATCAACCAATAAATTTCTAATCACGTCGAAAATTTAATTTAACTGACATAAGATAATATAGTAGTTGTGAGTGGGTCAAAACCCCCACCTTTGATTTCAAATCGATTTGAAATTCAAAATAAGGCCCAAATTCAACAGTCTCAGAATTCGTCCAAACCAGCGTTAAAGTGTCCGGAATTTCGATACCATCGCAGTAGAATAGACCACGCGTGAATCCAAATTCGTATGCAAAAGATATAGTAGATAGACGGTTTAAATTGAAATTTAAATCAAATAAAATAAAAAGAGCATTACCAACTTACAAATGGCCATGTCACCCTGGAACTCATGCGCACGAACCCGATCGTAACTCTATCATTCGGACCCTAGGCCGCCACCTTTGATTGGAATTTGTCGCCGCCATGCCCTTCTAGCCAACGATCAAGCAACGCCGCCGAGCTCCTCGCCTCAAGCCGAGCTCCCCATGCCCACATGTAGCAGCAAGGTCGCCAAAACCACCTTCGCCGTTGCTGCCAAAGATGACCGAATTCTAGCAAATCTTTGCGACCTAGAGACGAACTAACAACAGATCTGAGGCCTGCTCGACCTCATCCTTCCAACACCGCCTCTCGACCATCAAATGGTCGACGATCCACCGTTGGATCGTCAAAACCCAAATACGAACGGCTGAGGTTCAACCTCGATTTTTGAAAAATTGGTGATTCGATGGAAAAAACGAACTGCAGATCCGGGTTATGCTCGTCGAGAGCTTCGAAACAGTATATAATATGTTAGGGTTTTGAGGAGTTTAAATTTTAAAATTGATTTGAAATTTTGGAATTAGAGTTTGTAAATTGAGATTGGTTTCTGCCATTGAGAAGGAGAAGCAAGAGAATTGTATGTACAGAGATAAAAAATAAAAAGACTACTAGGGTTTATAACAGAACTATATATAGGCAAATTTGAATATAGAAAGAATGAATCATATCGATTTGGATTTGAACTATAAACGAACCGAAAAGCCTGTTTCGTTCTCGAAACGAAAATGTGTCATCCTATATATCAGTTGTTTTCGATATTTTTAAACTCAATGGAACAGGTTTCAAGTCCCGATTTCGTCGTATAAAGAAGTTAGCTAAAAAATTAGCTTATTTCAAATTGATTTCAATTAAATTGATTTATAGGCATTTGAAGTCCGTATGATCAAAGGACAAGTCCGATCGCTATGAAACTTGAAATCATACAATAATTCACCGTGACGGATCCGATGGAACTGGTTTCATCGGGATCCGAGACAGTTGCCAAAATGGCAATTTTTACATTAACTAAATCATTTTTTCCATTCAAATTTGATAATTAACAAATTTCATCATTTTTTATTACTTAGACATTTACAATGATTTAATACAATTTACATATCAATTCTGTGTTAAATATTACACTAGCTTCAGTGTTCAATTTCAACTGTAATTAAATCCAATTAATTATAATTTAATTCCAATAAATTTATTTAATTTGATTTTAATCTTTTTATTCAATCAATGATTACTCTATTGACATAGTTAACATTTGTTTATATCTTATTACACTAACATTCTACAATTACCATCTTTTATCATATTAGTTGCAATATTTCAATTGCATTGAATTTTTTCAATTTTATTAAAATTTTAAATCCCAATAAATTAACTTACCTTCGTTTCAATCTTTTATTTAAATCAATTATTGCCTTATGAATATAATTGAAATTTTTGTACATTTTATTGCATTCAACTTTTACAGTTATCGTCTTAACTTATTTTACGTAACATTTAATTTCATTTAATTATGATTTGTTAAATGAATTGGTAACAAATAACAATTGTCACCATTCGTATATTTAATCACATTTGTACGTTTGTTATCTACACACAAATGTTATAGTTATTTGCACAACACTAATTTTATTCAATTACAATTTATTACTTGCTATTTTATTAATTAATCCAATATTTAAATTATCAATTACTCTTAAATCCAATTATCAATTAATACACACATTATTACAATAAATTTAAAATCTATCACCGATTGTAACTTTTTAATCATTTCAATTAATTGGAATTATATTTAAAGCAGTTATCAATTACCTTAAATTAATACTATTACATATAATTCCAGTTACAATCTTGTTATTAAATCACAAATTTTTATTTATTCCAACATTAAATCACAAAACATTAATAAATTAATTATTTTTAATTATCGAAAATTACGGGTCGTTACATCACGGTTCATCAGCATCGCCTTTTATCAATAAGGGTGTTATCACCAATATTGTCTTCGAAGGCATACGGTATAGGATAGAAGAATAACATCGTCTTTGATGAATCACAATGACTACCGAGTGGTACTATGGTTAACGTCAAGAGTCATGGTTTTGAAGGCAATGTTGAATAAAGCCATCTCCTATCAACACCGATGTTATCAATATCCATGCTTAGCACTGCATGTGATCGAGGTTAAACATTTTCTAGTATGTTTATTAAGACGTCGTTCATTGAAGTATTTTTGAAAGAGGAACCATAAGCCACTGAACATCGACATAAAGGATTATCAATGTCGCCACTGTTATGCCCACAATGCCTCCAACCATCAATTAAAGAAGGTCATGAGATATAGAGTCGTCATTGTCGATATTCATTAGCCATGTCGAGAACCATCAATACATCCAGAAGGGTTGTTCAAACCATTTTTACTAATATCGTCTTTCATCAATATGTGTTGGTAATGAAAGTCGATCAATAAAGAAGAGACTACCGCGTCGAGTTTAGAGATACCGAGTATCGACCTTATTGAACCAATGCTGAAGTTAGCTATGTGGACACAAGAATGCTGACATCGATGTTTAACGACGCAATTAATGCTGAAGCCAATGAATGTCGAAGCCTGTCACTTGCCGAACTCTATAAATATGGACCTAGGGGCTTCATACAGGAGAACGAATTTTCATTTCTCATCTCTTTTCTTAAATCAAAGCCTTGTATGCATGTATGTATGTGTTTTTTTATGCGTGTATGCATATATGTTATTATAAAAACAAAAAATTGACAAACAAGGCTATTAAGGTAGAAACGGTTGCTAGAGACGACATTCCCACAAAATCACTAGGTCAAACCCAAATCCGTTGGCAACTTCCAAGCCTCGAGCATTTCTTCATCATTAACATGGAGGCGATCGTGGGCAGAGACAGTAAAGGGATTAGTATAGATAATGGATAAGAGCGATATTTGGAATTAGAATCCAACAAACATAAAAGAATGCTAGACAGTTGTTTTTCATTCCTGAATCAATAGTTGGTATATCAGAATCAAAGCAGAGGAATTCAGTGGTGGCCTATATAATCTGTGGTAGACCGCTATGTGAGTATTTCAGTAAGTACATTGAAATTTTTTGTCAACTAGTGGATATTCCGAAGTATTCTATAAGAAGAATGGTTTCGTTGTTACCAGATTTAAAATGAAGAGAACTGAACTAGAATTATAAAAACTGGTCCATACACCTTCAATTCAAAAATCATCATTTTAAAGAATGGAAACTGGGTTTGCTACCTACAGAGACTACTTTTCTACAATTCCAATTTTATTTTGTGTCTAAAGTTGGAATTATAGAATAAAGATGCAATAAGTAGAATTGTTAGTATGTTGGGCAATCCAATTCGAATGGATGATAATACTATTAAGGAAATGAGATTGAATTTTTCAAGGGTAGTTATAGAAATCAAGTCTGATTTCATATACCAAGAAAGTCATTCAAGGGGTGACTTTTAATGGTCAAGATCATGAAGTTCATATCGCAAATGCGCACGAACCAAGGTCGTGTGCTAATTGTCATGATTTTGGATACAACCAGAATAATTGTTAGGTTAACTCTCATAAAACATGGCAACCAAAGGTGAAAAGCTCGAGCAGTTTGGCAAGTCCAGAAAATATAACGACTGAATTACCAAAGTCCCAGGAGGAGTCCATATCTCTTCTTAGACATGAGACAAACTAAAATTTACGAAATGATGATGATAATGGAGATTACAATTCAGTTAGAGAACATGAAAACACAAAAGTTAACAGAGGAAAATCTACTACCATGTTCACTACGGAAAATAAGTCTGCGTGTTTATCAGCTGAAGATGTAGGAAGCTCTACTTCTGCAACTGAAACTCTAGTACAACCTAAAACTTTTTCTGACCAGTCAGTGCAACCATAGAATCAACCTCCCCTGAAATCTGAACCTTCAAGCATGACAACTACATAGGAGGCTCTAGAAACTAAAAGGATGTAACCAATGGAGATAATTCTGATGCTTCTGAAGAATTTACGCTAGCACAAGATATACTAGAGGATCAACAGCACTTTATTGATGAAGTATCACAGTATGTTGAAGAGAACGGTAAACCAGATGAGGTTATTAAGAATGTCCCCCAAATGCTCGAGATTAATGTGATCTACCAGATGAAGCATGAGGAAAAACAACAAATCCCAATAAAACCTCATAAAAGGTCTGCAAAGGTCTCAAAGATCTTGGAATGTGATGGGCATGAATACATATAGCACAATGAAATCTATATTCGCATTTCTCCAGTCTCACAAGCTCACAAATATAAGCCTGTTTCAGACAACTATCCAACAATAGCATATGGAAATTTTTGTCACGGTTTCAAACATATTGGACTTGCTTCCATGATGATGATATAGGATCAAAAGGAAGAATACTTGTTCTTATAGATCCAAATATTTGGAACATGTGTATGCTGGATACAAGTCCTCAATATATCCGTGCACTCTTATCAAACAGTGGAGGTTTTCAATTCACTACGACACCTGTTTATGCAGGTAACTCCTATAATGAGAGAGAAAAGCTATTGAGTGGCCTCATACTCAATGCTTCGCCTATTCATATGCCTTGCAGCTTATGGGGATTTTAATAATGCTCTTAACCCAAAAGACTAAAAGTGAGGATTGCGTATCCCCTTTTCTTATATTTCTAGTTTTAAAAATTGGTGGACTTGCTGAATCTTTTTGTAGGGGTGCAAATACACATGGAGAAGGTGAAGCATTGCAACTAGCATAGACAAAGTACTGGTTAATTATAATTTCTTGCAGATATTTCAAGATTTTACGACGACTTCCTTGCCTATTGCACATAGTGATCACATGCCCATTTTGATAAAATTCACTAAGAAAATGCAACGGGAAAAACAAGCCATCTAGATATGTAAACACTTGTGTAGTGTTAATGGATATTATCAGTATGTCATTGTAGGGCTCAGATCAACCACACGGGGAGAGTGTACATACAAAATTATTGCCAAACTGCAATAAGTGAAAAGGAATCTTAAATAATAGAACAAGTCTATTCAAAAAACTTGTATTATTTTGAGACTTCAAGAAGAATATAAGGAAGACTTTCTTAAAACTAATGATCAACCAGATGATGAAAGGCTTCATGATAATGTTGCAACTTAATTTAGCTTTAAAAGACAAAATATGCTACAACACGAACAACTAAACAACAAAGCAAAATTTTATGGCTGCAAGTGGGAGATACCAGTTCTAAATTTTATTATGCCAAAATGTGAGGAAGCACAAGAACAGAGTTCAGGCTCTATTAAATGCTAATGGGGAATAAATATGACAAAGAGGCAATAGTTTAGGAATCTATGATCTATAACCACAACTTGTTTAATGGATACAATGCATATTATTTCCCTCCAGTAGAACCAAGAATGAAGATAAATTATATTGGACAGGAATACTTAGCTGCACCAGTTTATATACTAGAAATTAAGTCAATAATTTACTCCATTCATGATGCAAAGAGTCTAGGGCCTGGTGGCTTTGAACCAAAATTTTCAAATTGCATTAGGACCTGATAAAAGATGAATTATTCATGGTTATAACAGAAATATTTCAACAAGGCAAGCTGGCTAAAGGGCTGAATCATACCTTCATTACATTGATCCCCAAGTAAGATAAGACTAAAACTATTTTTTATTACAGACCTATATATTCTGATAATGTTGTTTATAAAATAGTTACAAAATTATTTGAAATAGAACAAAACACTTTCTTGCATTTTTTATTGCAGAAAATAAATCTGCTTTCATTCAAAGGTGAAATATTGGTTAAAATGTACATTTAGCAAATGAAATGGCTAGATATTTTAAGAAAGAAGGCAAAGCTAAAATGTATATCACGATTGATTTGTCCAAAGCTTATGACATGGTGAAAGAGAATTTGTATATTTTATGCTTCAAGCTACGAATTTTCCCCCATTCCTAATTGTGCTTGTTTATGAAAGTATGATTACCCCAACATTCTCAATTTTGGTTGATGATGTCCGAAATGAATTATTGAATGTAACAAAGGGTTGAGGCAGGGTGACTCATTGTCCTAATATTTGTTTTTCATGGCAATGAAATATCTTTCTCTATAAATAGAAGATAGAGTCTCTACAGGGCAATTAGAAACTATTGATACAACCAAGCCAATTGTGTAACATCTACCATATGTAGAAGATGTGATGGTTTCCCAGTGGTAATGAGCATCTTATTTGACACATATTGATGGATTAAAAGACATAACTGATCTTTAAATTGATCAAATTATATCAAAGGTATACTTCAATAAAACAGTAACAAAAAAGCAAGAAATTTGCAAGCACTTGGTATGAGGAGGGCTTACCTATCAAATATCTAGGAGTACCTCTTTCTTTGGATTATATTATTCCTCCTAATGTGTGCCTTGATATAAAAATAACAGCAAGGTCAAAGAGCTGGGATAGCAAGTTACTATCAAGTGCTAGAAGGACACAACTAATTAAAAAAGTACCAGCGCATATTGTGCTTTATTGATTGCCTATATCATTTGCTAATTGTTGTGCTCAATAAAACCGAATCAATGTATGATGATTAACTTTGGTCTGGTAAGCATCACAAGATTGCATGGTCAACCATGTGTTCTCTTTAAAAAGACGGGGGAATAGGATTGAGAAGGCTTCTTAGTCTAAGGAAGATGACCGTTCCAAAATTAATATGGAACTTGCTAACCAAGAATGGTTTGTGGACTAGATGTATAACAGGTAAATATTTATATGAATTTTTTTGTGTGTTTTCCTATAAAAAACAATTCCTCTGTCGCAAGAAACACATATTAAGAAACAATGAAATTGGTGCTATCCTATTAAATAGAGTTATAGTTGGTGGAGACCTCTTTATCGTTTGATCCTTGGGTCATCCATATATCATTGGTTGATGGTTTGAGATAGGTTAGAGTGGATTTTTTTTTATTCTTTTGAGTATCTCTCTACGATCATACAATACAATGAATTGAGACATGATATTCTTCCTGAAATGAGGGAAGCTGAACATCATATCAATCGAGTATCATTATCTACTAATACGCCTGCTGATTTGGGAGGTAAAAGGGAAGAAAACTTATATTTTCTCAGATACAACAGTGGATTGGTATTCTTTAATTTAGCCTAAATTCAATGCCATAAAATAGCCATGTGTGAATATAAAAGCTATCATTCAGAGACTTCCTACGGCTGACCGACTAACAAATTGGGGATCCCAAATGCAAACTCGATGTATTCTATGCGATATAGAAGAAGAAAACCATGAGCATTTGTTTTTTAAGTGCGACTACAGTCATTACCTCCTTTCTTACATCTAATTAAAGCTTGGCATTAGGCAACAAACTTCCAGAAAGCTTCACGATGAGGTCCAAGAGTTTATTGCATGCTTCAGACATCAAGATATTAATCAAGCTATGGCTTTTGTCTCGTTGCTTACCGCTATTTACCACATATGGTCAGAAAGGAACAAAAGAATTTTTGAGAAGAAGAACGGCTTAAAGATACAACGAGCGAAGATGATTGAGAAGGAAATAATATGTATGGTGATTTGAGTGGAGGAACGGAGATTTCATAGAAAAGACTAGAGGGAAATGCTGAGGAGATTAGTTAGGAGTTAATGGCATCATATGAAGGCGACATAAGGGTTTTGTAGTTGTTACTGGGCTTTGTATAGTCTCGAGGACTTCAGTATTTTAGTCTAAAGGACAACTTTCTTTAGGTATCGATTTTTAGTTATTAATAGCATTTTATAGGTATCAGTTTGTAGTTACGGATAACAGTTTTTAGGTATCAATTTTTAGTTCGGTAGCATTTTAAAAGAATGTTTGTTCTTATAAATAAATTTGAAAGAATGTTTGTTATTTTGAATAATTTTTAGAAGAATGTTTGTCTTTGTGATTAAAATATTGAGATCGTTTCCTTGAGGTTAAAAATATTCGAATTTTTATCCTTTAAATTAATTCCCCCTTTGATAAAAGGGATGGAGCTATTATTATTGTGTATGTATTTTGTATTGTATTTTGAGATGTAGTTATGTGCTCTATTGTATGATCATTGGTGGCGGTGCTTTTTTTGATGTTCTTAATTTGTCAATAACTAAGAACCCTTCTTTATTATATACATATGTATATGTGTGTATGCACTTATTTGTGTGTGTATTAGTATACCATTTGTATGTAAACGATAGTTATAAGTCCCAATAACCATATGCGTACACATTATACACGTGGTATTATATTTGCTCTAGTTTATAACATTATCTTATGTAATATTAATTCATGTATATAATATACATCTTTGTATATAACTATTTTAATGAAAATAAAATAAAATAATATTAAATTTTATTTAATATAAAGTTAAATTATTTATATAAGCATAACAAAGATTTATGAAGGGAATTTTTTGGAATCTACCCAATTAACTATTGTTAAATGGACCAGAGTCAACAAGTACCGTCCTAACAAAAGTTGCATATCGTTTCACTAAGCCGGACGACACCAAAATCCTTTGGACGTGGAAGCCAAAGCCTCCCTAGGCCTACTATTTTTAGTAACTCCTTGTAAGCTGAAATTATACAACATCAAGATACATGTAAGTCATACCATTAAGGAGACCAAATATTGTAATGTTTATATTGAATGTAATAAACAGGTACTTTGATATTACAATTGTGCCAATCTATGCTATGCGAGCTCAATTTCTATGGTAAAATGCTAGCGAAAATCTTGAGAGGCACGAGTTTGTAGTACCTTTGATTATGCCAGGGGCGAGCTAAGAGAAAGACCTCCATGAGAGTGCAAGACTTCTGTAACATCCCACCTTTTCGCACGATTTAAATCGACACACGTGCCAATTCAAACCATACGCAAGGGCGGATTGTTATGGGGTAAATAAGAAAAAAAAACAAGAAGGAAAAACAAAACAGATTCTCACAGCGGAAGGATAAAATATAATAATCAGAATATACAGTTCATGAAGCTGTTTTACAAAACCTTTGATTATATTTATACAATACATGTCAGAGTGCACATACCATATAACAATGCAGCGGAACAATATGAGTAAAGTGCAATAATATAAATAATAATAATACAAATCTTCGTCTTCGTCCTACAGAGCTAAAACTTCAAATCCTGAAACGCTCGGACTGACCCGAGCGAATTGAAAAGACAAAACACTCGAATCAGAACTAAAAGATCTTATGTAAGTTAAATTAACAGAAATAAATATGAGTGCAGTAACTCAAGAGATGCTCGGGATTTACATCTCTTAAGTATCCGTTAAACTATTTACTATGTAGTATATTGCGCTATTATAATAGTGTCTATTTATAAAATAAACTTACTTTTTAATAGCGTTAAGGGGTTACCCATATAGCCCTTAACACAAATAATGCCAATAGTCTATACACTACCGTAATACCTCCTGATCGGGAGGCTACCAGAGGATACTCCATAGGTACGACACAAATAAAAACTCGTACAAGGCGCGCTAGGGTAGGTGACACGGCACAACTAGGTAATGTCAGGATAGATATACCAATTGCTATCCGGGGTGGTGGAAACGCGCAGCGCGCAGCTACCGCCCACCTCGAACAAACACCCCCAAAATTAAAGAAATCAATAGTGGCCACCGAATCAATCCAAAGTCAGAGTATAGTATCGAAGGAGTGCGTTCGATCAGAGGAATGACCTCATTGGCCCGAGAATCGCTCCTGTTTTAGCTACCTTATGCCAACTCACGGGAGTTGGATCCACGTATTTACCATATAGGAAACGCCGTCACCAACCTACTTCATTCTGAAATCTCCACCACGTACACGGTTGTTAAAGTGGTTTTCGGAGTTGGCAGAGAGTACGACAACTTCCAATCCCGGTCTCTTTAACAACAAAATGTTATTATAACACCGCGGTCATTTAAAATAACTTATCCTTTTAAAACCAGAATATAATATCCATTTCAAAATAATATAAATATGATATCATTTTTTTATTTTCCAATATATTCTTTTCCAAAATCATAGGGTTTTCAAAAAAAAATGCTTAGAAATCAAAACTCTTGAATATAATATTTTCAAATTATACTTCCTTGAAAATCATAACTTTGAAACAAGTTTCCATTTCTTAAATGGTTAAATATTAAATTACCTTTATAAAACAAGATAGCTTCTTTAGATTTCACAAATCAATTTCAAATATCGATTTAAACTTCCAAATACCATTTAAATTCTTGTGTTCAAAGCTTTAAATATTTCACCATTTCAAAAACAATTCATTTGACAAATCCATATATATTAAATTCAATTACTATTTTTTTTAACTTGAAAACTTTACTTAATGAATTCAATATAATTTAAGAAACCTTTAACTTCACATAACTGGAAAATCTTTTAATTTATTATATATTCATTTAAATCAACTTGATATTCGTTTAAATCACTCTACACAAAATCAAGTTATAAAATCATATCCTTTTAAAATTCTAACTTTTCATTAAATTACAATTTAACTTAATATTCATCTTCCAACCTTGTTCTCTTTTAAGTCAATAAAACTCCAGAAAATTAATTTTAAATAAATTCTTAATCGTATTTGATCTCGAAAATCAAACTTTATTTTATACTTCAAATCAAATCTATACAAAGCTTAAAAACCGAAAATTTACTATATATATAAATAACCAAATCAATATCCCATAAACTATATATATATAGCTTTACAAAACCATAGTAAAACATTTCAAAAATACTTTTATATATTTACTGCGGTGCCTGTATAAAATTTTCTACCCTATGGTCAAGTGATACAGATGTTTATCATTTCAATCCGTAATTTAAAATAAAAAAAATGCGGTTATATATCATTTCAAACCGCAATCCCGAATGAATGAAATGTATAGCAACTTGCAATTAATAAAATAAATCATCCATTCATCCATCAAATCATACATCCATTTATCACAGTCATCATCCAATTTCAAACAATCATCAATATATAACAGGTGATAAATAATGGTATCAATTATCCGTTTATACTCAAAATAAATTTAATAACTGTTAATTGGCAGTTTATATGCAAAAATAAACGTAAATTTAACTGGCAGTTAATATGAAATAAAAATTTAACATAACTATGACTGGCAGTTAATATGCAAATAAATAAATTCTAACTGTCAAATTTATATGCAATAAATAAAATTAATTAACAGTTATATTAAATAAATGCAATTTAACAGAGATAATGAATAAAACATGTCAAACAGTCATAAATAAATTTCTACTCATATCTAAAATTAATTTAACAAACAAAAGAAATTTTAGAAATTGTGAGTGGGTTAAAACACTCACCTTTTGAATTTAAATCGAATTAAAAATCCGATTTCAATCCAAAAATTCGACGGTCTCCAAATCTGTCCAAACCAGCGTCAAAGCGTCCGAAATTTTATTACGATCCTAGCAAAAAAAATCTCGCGTGAAAACGAGGTCGTATGAGAAAGTTATTTGATTTTGAACATTGAAATCAAAATAAATAAATAAAAACAACACACCAATTAAATTTCGCCACGTCACCACGCAAGGCCGCGTCTTTCAGAACACGCACGCGATCATCTCGAGGAAAAATCGAACGAGCCGCCACCTAACCCTAATACCATCGTCAACGTCGTGCCGCGCGCCTCCGATCAGAGGCCACCACCAACTCCGCCTCACAAAACTGACCCCACCCTTGACTCGCGGTGGTGCGCGGCCCCACCTGCCACTCACGGCCGCCGTGCCCACAACCAGCCAATCACGGTGAATTTACATGCCTCCGACCCAAGTGAACCATATGGATGAACTCCTTAAAGCCTCCTCTACGCTGCAGCATCATCGGATCGAGCTATCAACTCAGATCTACCATTGAATCGAGCAAAAGCCTATGAACGGCCGAGGCTGTTTCAATTTATCTGGGCAAATGGTGCATTGAATGGAAAAACGAACAGCACCAGAAGATTTTGTTCACTGAGGGCTTCAACATATAATTTTTCCGGAATTTTCTGTGGACTTTTGTAACGACCCGTAGATTTTAATAGTTTTTAATTGGTTTTATAACGTATTTAATTTGGATTTTGAGAAATTTTAATAATAATATTTTGAAATAAAGTTTTAATATTTGGTTTACGTATAATTAAATATAGCAAATGGTAAATTTTCAATTAATTTTATGAAAGTTTATTTATTTTGTGAAATTCTATTAAATTCATGCTCCTATATGCGTTTTTGCGTTAAATGACATTAGATGCCAACAATATTATTATGCATTTTCATTATCTTAATTCTTTTATCAATTAACCTCTCCACTTTTCTTTCCAATCTGGTTTATAATCTGCCTATTTACTTTTCTTACCATATTTATTATTGCTAGAATCTAGCCGTTTCATAATTCCCTTTTTCAGCATGTGATGTGTCTTCTCTAAATCTAAGCGGAAAATCTAGCTTACCCCTTTTATTCATTTACATTTTTTTCTGTTTCAAATTTCATCGTGACTGACACGCAACCTTACTTTAATCACTGCGTCAATCAAGCATCCATATATTAATTTTCATTTATTTTATATTTATTGCCAACGTTATAAATTTGAAAGATCACTTGCTTCTCTTGTCTCCCTGATTTCACGTCTCTGTGCCTATCCTTTTGAGTTTCTTACTTTTATATTCTATTATTTGCCTAAACGTGCATTTTGACTGTTGTCATCCCCGTATTTATTTCTTTCCTTTTTGAAATTAAAACGTATACGTTTTACATTTATTTATTTCTAAACCATTCATTGCCTTTCCTTTAAATCAATCCATTCTCTTCTTATTTGTTTTAATTTATCTCCTCTTTTCACCAACACTCAATCTTTATACATATTTGTTTTAATTCATTTTCTCTATACATGTGCATTCAATCTTTATACATATTTGTTTTAATTTATTTTCTCTTTTCACCAGCATTCAATGTTTATATACATATTTGTTTCATTTTATTTCCTCTGTTCACCAGCATTTAATCTTTATATATTTGTTTTAATTTATTTCCTCTTTCTTTTTTTTACTTCTCCTTAATTTATAGGAATAAATTCTTAAATTTCCTCTAGCCATTACTATCTTTATTTCTTGCCACTTTAAACAAAATTTCTTTCCACTTTATCAATGTGAGGCTTCTCTTATAAATACAAATCACTCGTACATACCCTACTCCATATCAATAGACCTTCATCTCCTCTCTTGCGTGTGAAGCTTCTTCTGTAGGTAAATGGCTGCACTAAATTTTTTTTCTTCTTATTTCTTTTCTTTTTCTTCTTCTTTTTCATCCTTTTCTTTTGTTTTATTATTGTTTATATTGCTTTTGCTTTTGCTTTATTTTAAGTATAACATGCTTCAAGTATATATTTTACATTATAAGTATGTTTATATAGTGCAGCGCAAGTATACATTAAATTTAAAGTTATAAACATTTGCATTTGTTCTATGGTTAGTTTTATATGAGTATTTATTGAAATTTGTATAGTCTGACTTTTGAATATACATTGGGTTATTTCATACGGTTTATATATAATATAAGATGTTTAGCAGTCTGCATATATGTTACAGTATGTAAGATTTTTATATAAAAAAAAGAAAGGTGTTAATTTTATATTGTATTGTTTATAAAAAGGTGTTAATTTTATAATATATATATATATATTGTGGGACAGTATACATTTATAAACAAATTAATATACAGTAAGTTATAAAACATAAGTTTGATATATAGGTAGAGTTTGCATGGGTTTAAATTTTCCTTCTGTTGTTTAAAATATAGTTGTAGAGTTATAAAATTTTGGGGAGAATATATAGTATAATATATTTTAAGTTAGTTTGTGTGTCTGTCCAGAGATGAATTATTATACAAATACAGTTTTATAAGATCTAAGATCTGTTGTTTTAAAATGTAAGTTTATACTAGTGATTATATGGGTTAAAATTTGACATTGATATTTTTGAGATGATAAAGAAAGTTTAATGTAAGTGTTAACATGTAAGAAATGCCTGAAGCCTGTTTTAATATTAAAGAAAATACTGGAATTTAAATTGTTAAATTAAGTTGGAGTTGTGCTCTCGCCCTTCTCTTTCTTATAAATATTTTGCAAAAGGTAAATTTATATCAAGTATAAGGTGTGTAGTGTTTCAGCAAATCAAGGAAAGTCGATATTGGTCTTAACAATAATAATGTGGAATGTTGACTTAAATGTTGATTTAAATATGATTATAAAAAAATTATGTTAATATTGGTTTTAAACATAGTTTTGCAGTTTTCTATTATTTGCATTTGTTTGAAAACGTATGTATGTATATGTAATTTCAATGCGTTTCAAAACTAATATTGGTTAAGAGAGTAATATAATAGAATAATATTTGTATTTCATTTCGGTCTACATAAAGCAGTTTCTGATCTATTTTCATCGATCTCTATTTATCAGTTGTCCATCGTATTCGTGCCAATCTTGCTTCACTTTGAAAATTTTGTTTGGATTTGTTCGATGTCTAGATCGTGATCCAGCGTAGCTCAATTCTTTGTCCAATCTATCTAGCCTCAAAAGGTGAGCAATCACTCACGATTTAACATTCTTATATTTATTAAATTTGATTTCAATTGAAACGACAATTGAAATATGTTGTTATTAGTTATTTAAATTGTTTATATGCTATTATTTGTAACTGTTCACCTGTGGGATATGACACCATATCCTGTTGTTTATATTATACTGTTATTGATGATATATGCCTGTTATATTATTATTATAAGTTATCACTCTGCAAGTTCCCTGTAGTTTAGAATTCACTATGGGTTGAAATGATACATACCCGAACGGACTTTAGAATAGGAGAATTTCGTTATGAGTTGAAATGATAGACCCAAGCGATTTTCATTTAATTGAATTTGGGATTACGGGTTGAAATGATATCCACCCGTATATATTTAGTGTACGGTTTGAAATGATAAATATCCGTAGCAATTGATCATATGATAGGAAATATATACAGACACCGTTGGTCCATATATATAAAAATATTTTGAAATAAATTCATTGTTTTGGAAAGAAATATATGGTCTTAATAAATATTAATTCTTAAATTATTATATATAAAGGGTAATGATATATATATAGATTTAATAATATTTAATTCAATTAAGATTGATTTAATACATAAATTATGTTAATTATTTAGGTAAATTATAGTTCAAATAGATTTTTGCAATAATTGGGATAAATTAAGATTTGGAGATAAATTTGAGTTTATTAAAAATGGTATTTAAATAAGGATTTATTTAATTAAATCAATTTGAAATTTTGAATGGGAAATTTAAGGGTATGATTTTGTAACTGGATTTTTGATGTAAGTGATTTAATTAATATTTCACGTTTAAATATATTAAAGAAAATATTGAGTAAAATGTAATTAAGGTTACTTAAATGATATTGAATCTAATAAGGGAGTATTTCAAGACTAAATAATAATGAGGTTAAATCGAGACCTATATGAAACTGTTATATTGAACTTTTAAATATTAAAGCCTTGAACTATATTGGAATTTAAATGGTTTATTTTGAGATTCGGATCTGTATTTGAAATAAATATAGTTGAATTCGTTATTTAGGAACTAAATTGAATTTAAATTGATAAATTAAGATTGGATTTAATTTGAATAGGAAGTCGGGTTGATGTTGAAACAATTTGTTAAGTTGAGGAAATTGAAAATACTTTACTCTATAAATTATTTAATATATATATATAAATACTATTTTGGGAAATATAGAGATATTTGAAGTGAAAATGATATTTGGTTTTGAAGTATAAATTAAGTTGAAAGGACTATGGTGTTATAGTGTATATTTCTACCTTGTAGATAGTTCTATGGACCCTTAGAGGATGGTTATCCCAAACATCCTTTAAGTTAATTGTATTTCAGTTGATATTTCACTTGAGTTGGATTTATTTAGATAAGAATGTTAATCCTGACTCGAGTGTTTTGTGTTTTGCTTTACGTTCGGGTCAGACTGAGTGATACAGCATTTGAGACTCACCTTCGAAGTTGGAGTTTGCTTGAAGATCCAGCTATCTATCCTTTCAGTCATCCAGTTGATTGGTCCAGAGAAGTCTTCCGCACGTACTGGAGACTTCACTGTATCTGAGATATTCTATTGTACTTTATCTCTAACTCTGAATTTTTTATAGTAGCTTCATGAACTACTATCTATTTATTCCGCTGCGTATTTTTGTACTACTCTGTATCTGTGATTCTGTGTTTGATTTATTTACTGTATATGTTGGGTTTTGCCAAATTTTAATTAACAATATGATATTTTGAGCAATTCAAGTCCGACATCTGCGGATGCGAATGGTTGAAAATAGCAGGTCGTTACAGTTGGTATCAGAGCTTTGGCTCTAGGCAAAACTTATCATATATGGTAAATTTATTTACAGAATCACTTTCGTTCGAGTTGAATCTCTTCCTTTCTGACTCGATTTCCTTTGAATTTTGGAATGTCCCTCGGTTCCGAAATTCATTCTTGTCTCTCCCTAATTATATTCGTTCGATTCTGGAGTATCCCATAACTCCACTGAATGATTCATAAAAGGAGGTGAAAACTCCTTTTCAATTGGCATTGATTCACCGAAGATTTTTTTGTATCATCGGTTTACGATGCTGTTGTATCTTGGTATGCCAAATTCTATCTCTGGCGATCGAATGTCGATTTGTTTTGGAATTCCGCATCGATTATATTCCTGAAGTCACGGTTGACTCGGTTAAGGTCGCCCGCGATTTGTAGAAGTATATCCATCTTCTATTTTGTAATTTAATTATCTCATCTTCGATCGAGTCTATCTTCGAATCAGGATTCTATTGATTGGAGTTCCGCTAATTTAAATCTCTATCTTTGTTTGAAACCCATTCTTGGAAAAATCGGGTATGTTGTATTTTTGAAATTGTTTATACCGAAATTATTATTTTGATAACTATGATTTTATTCTATATATAAAAGAGAAAATGTTTTCGATAAGGATTATATACCTATATAAAAAGGTTTTGAAAGAATTTGAAATTTTGAAAAATTATAAGAAATTGATTTATATAAAATTGATTTATAACTGTAGAGTTAAATTTGAAATTCGAGAATTGAATTCCGGTATTTTGAAATTGGTTTTAAGATTTTGGAAGATATATAAAAATAATACGATTTAAAAGTATTTTTCGAATAAGAAATGTTTCTAATGAATTTTAATAATTTTAAAGAAGTTTCAAAGAAGTTTTCAAGAAAATAGAAGTCCAGAACTCACTTATGTCGCTGGAAAATAATTTCGGTGATGAGTGCACGCATCATCGACATTGATTTTCGAGTTTCAAAGTGGAGGAGAGGCCACTTTAATAGCTTCGCTATGCAAGTGATTTTGTAAAACCTTTTTGATTACAAATTCCGAAGTATAATTTGATATTTTAGAAAGATATAGGTATATATTTTAAAATAATTTAAAATGAGACCGGTGTTCAGTCTTCGAGTTTCAGATTTAATAATTGGTTTATTGATTTATGTTGATTTTCAAATCTTGAATTTGGAAATTTGATTTCCCTAACTATTTTGAATGTTCGAACACTTCCAAATCGAGATTAAATTTTTAAAGCTAAGAAATTTCGAAGAGTACAAAATGTTTGATAAAGCATATAAGTTTTGTTTTGTATGTTAAGTTTGAAACCTTTTGTTAGGTAAATGAATATGACTATTTTGAAATTATACTAATATGGAATTTAGTTTTAAATGTTTTGAAAAACTATTAGTTTTAAATAATGGTTTTCAGAAAGGAAAATTTGATATTTCAAATAAAAAAATAAATACTTTAAAGGGTTTAAAGGGATAATTATAAATTTGGAAACCATTTGAGTATAATTAATTTTGAGAAAATTTTTGGTTTTGAAATTAAAAACCAGTACTTATATTGTGATTTTGGAAATGAATTTGTTTGACTTGAATTATTTTAATTTGGAAACTGGGATAATTTTCTAAACCTATTATTTTGGGAACTTTGAAATTTAGATATTTAATCTGGAAGAAAATTTGGTGAAATCATATATGATATTGAAATGATTTGAAATTAAGAACCTTATATTATTAAGCACTTGATTTGGGAGTGGTCTAACTTATATAAAATGGATTTGTATAAGTATAAAGTTGATTTGAAATCTATTGATTTGAAAGGTACTCAATTTGGAAAGAGAATTTTATATAATCAAAGTCTATATAAGTATGTTTTGATATACTATTGATTTGGAAAGTATTCGATTTAGAAAGGAATCCTATATATATGGACTTTATATAAGTACGATATTTGAAAGTATTTGGAAAGGTACTATATGATATATATTTTTGAAATAAAGATATGGAAAGTGCCTTCTACTTGATATCCGCTTTGTGGCCACATCGTGGATTCATTCTATCGATATTATTCTCTCTGATTTTTGGTTTTCCGGATGTAATACTCGAGTGTTCCCACCGTGGCGTAACCCATGGTGTTTTTTTTCTCTCGTGAATGCATAGCGAAATTGCCTGGCTGAGTCTTGCCTAGGGGTACGGATTGTTTCCTGGGGGATCCAGGCGTAACCATTGTGTATCCTGCTATCTGTGTAGGTTGCGAATAGTAGCGCAAGTGCCTGGCTGAGTCTTGCCTAGGGGTACGGATTGTTTCCTGGGGGATCCAGGCGTAACCATTGTATATCCTGCACTCTACTAGTCATCATGGCGTAATTCGCAGGGCTGAGAAAGCTTACGGATATGGATTGTTTCCTGGGGGACCCAGGCGTAACCATTGTGTATCTGCGAACCATGATCGGACAAAGGTTTTGGTTTGGTTGTTTTGTTTGGATTGTACTTTCCATATCTGTTTTTTTTTAAAGGTTTTTCAAGTATTTTCATTGGGTGTTGAAACGGGTCTACCAAGTACTTGAAGAATTCTAGCTTTGCGCCTGATCAACGCATGGCCAGAGTCTGCAAGAACGAGAATAAACTTGTTGAAACATCGAGTTATAAAAGTATTTTCGAAAGGAAAATTTATATCGATATAATAGTATTTTATTATAAAAGTATTTTTCCCAACAAAGAATTTTTGAATTAATATTTGAAATTTAAATTCTTATGGTTCTAGATTAATTATTCGTGCCCGATACTATTCCTTGCATCTACCTTATCTGCTCAGTTTAGTTATTCACCTTGATTCTGTTTTTCAAACCTACCTTCCTTTCCTTTTTGAATATAATCTTCAAAATATTGTAAGTATTTTGAAGTTATTAATTTAATAAAACATATTTAATTCCAATGGGTTTTGAAAACTTAAAGTATTAAAGATAACTGAATTGCAAATGAAGTTTTCAAATAAATATTTCAAATAAAATGTATATAGTTAAATAAATTGTTAATCCTTATCTTTCAATATATCTTTCCTTCCGGTTGTTTCTTTTCTCCTACCTCCTTCCTTTTCGGGGACGAAAAGTTTTGAGTGGGGGAGAATGTAACGACCCGTAGATTTTAATAGTTTTTAATTGGTTTTATAACGTATTTAATTTGGATTTTGAGAAATTTTAATAATAATATTTTGAAATAAAGTTTTAATATTTGGTTTACGTATAATTAAATATAGCAAATGGTAAATTTTCAATTAATTTTATGAAAGTTTATTTATTTTGTGAAATTCTATTAAATTCATGCTGACTTGCTAATGATATGTAATCTAAATTTTAATAAAAGGATCTGCAACATCGTAGTTGTAAATTATGAATGTTATTGTTTATAATCATACATGTAACTCTAATGATACAATTTTAATAACAAATTCCGTGTTCAAGATATGGATTTCATAATAGTATTTTCTTAATATCCTTAGCTTTCAACAATAATCAATTAGCGACCTTAATCTTAATAGGATTTGAAAATCATCAACATTCGGATAAGTCAAATGATATTCTAAATGTTAATAATAATCTTGAAAAAAAAAACTTTATCAGAAGAACATTTTAAGTACACATAAATTTTTATGGGATTATGTTAATATGTATTCAGTAGGCATATGCTAACAACCGCTCAAACAAGAGATAATCACTAATACACAGTGTTAATTGTTAAAAACTCAAACTATCTATATTTATCACGCAAAAATGCAAAATCATAAAGGTCATTAGTGAAATTATGCAATCTTAACATGTGCGTAGAAGGCACATGCTGATATTTTCCGATTTTGTGCATTGCACTAAGAATTATTGGATCCTATTCATCGTTAATTTGCTACCATTTCACGACTTTGACCACCACCTTAATTTGTTGAATGCCACGAATGCCAAAATGATGAATGATGTTGCAAGTCAGAAGAAAATGCATGCTCCTATATGCGTTTTTGCGTTAAATGACATTAGATGCCAACAATATTATTATGCATTTTCATTATCTTAATTCTTTTATCAATTAACCTCTCCACTTTTCTTTCCAATCTGATTTATAATCTGCCTATTTACTTTTCTTACCATATTTATTATTTGCTAGAATCTAGCCGTTTCATAATTCCCTTTTTCAGCATGTGATGTGTCTTCTCTAAATCTAAGCGGAAAATCTAACTTACCCCTTTTATTCATTTACATTTTTTTCTGTTTCAAATTTCATCGTGACTGACACGCAACCTTACTTTAATCACTGCGTCAATCAAGCATCCATCTATTAATTTTCATTTATTTTATATTTATTGCCAACGTTATAAATTTGAAAGATCACTTACTTCTCTTGTCTCCCTGATTTCACGTCTCTGTGCCTATCCTTTTGAGTTTCTTACTTTTATATTCTATTATTTGCCTAAACGTGCATTTTGACTGTTGCCATCTCCGTATTTATTTCTTTCCTTTTCGAAATTAAAACGTATACGTTTTACATTTATTTATTTCTAAACCATTCATTGCCTTTCCTTTAAATCAATCCATTCTCTTCTTATTTGTTTTAATTTATTTCCTCTTTTCACCAACACTCAATCTTTATACATATTTGTTTTAATTCATTTTCTCTATACATATGCATTCAATCTTTATACATATTTGTTTTAATTTATTTTCTCTTTTCACCAGCATTCAATGTTTATATACATATTTGTTTCATTTTATTTCCTCTGTTCACCAGCATTTAATCTTTATATATTTGTTTTAATTTATTTCCTCTTTCTTTTTTTTACTTCTCCTTAATTTATAGGAATAAATTCTTAAATTTCCTCTAGCCATTACTATCTTTATTTCTTGCCACTTTAAACAAAATTTC
Organism: Allium cepa; assembly: GCA_030765085.1. Lineage (NCBI taxonomy): Eukaryota > Viridiplantae > Streptophyta > Magnoliopsida > Asparagales > Amaryllidaceae > Allium > Allium cepa. Next base: position 662,833,801 of record CM060940.1, on the reverse strand, counting down.
TTTCCACTTTATCAATGTGAGGCTTCTCTTATAAATACAAATCACTCGTACATACCCTACTCCATATCAATAGACCTTCATCTCCTCTCTTGCGTGTGAAGCTTCTTCTGTAGGTAAATGGCTGCACTAAATTTTTTTTTCTTCTTATTTCTTTTCTTTTTCTTCTTCTTTTTCATCCTTTACTTTTGTTTTATTATTGTTTATATTGCTTTTGCTTTTGCTTTATTTTAAGCATAACATGCTTCAAGTATATATTTTACATTATAAGTATGTTTATATAGTGCAGCGCAAGTATACATTAAATTTAAAGTTATAAACATTTGCATTTGTTCTATGGTTAGTTTTATATGAGTATTTATTGAAATTTGTATAGTCTGACTTTTGAATATACATTGGGTTATTTCATACGGTTTATATATAATATAAGATGTTTAGCAGTCTGCATATATGTTACAGTATGTAAGATTTTTATATAAAAAAAAGAAAGGTGTTAATTTTATATTGTATTGTTTATAAAAAGGTGTTAATTTTATAATATATATATTGTGGGACAGTATACATTTATAAACAAATTAATATACAGTAAGTTATAAAACATAAGTTTGATATATAGGTAGAGTTTGCATGGGTTTAAATTTTCCTTCTGTTGTTTAAAATATAGTTGTAGAGTTATAAAATTTTGGGGAGAATATATAGTATAATATATTTTAAGTTAGTTTGTGTGTCTGTCCAGAGATGAATTATTATACAAATACAGTTTTATAAGATCTAAGATCTGTTGTTTTAAAATGTAAGTTTATACTAGTGATTATATGGGTTAAAATTTGACATTGATATTTTTAAGATGATAAAGAAAGTTTAATGTAAGTGTTAACATGTAAGAAATGCCTGAAGCCTGTTTTAATATTAAAGAAAATACTAGAATTTAAATTGTTAAATTAAGTTGGAGTTGTGCTCTCGCCCTTCTCTTTCTTATAAATATTTTGCAAAAGGTAAATTTATATCAAGTATAAGGTGTGTAGTGGTTCAGCAAATCAAGGAAAGTCGATATTGGTCTTAACAATAATAATGTGGAATGTTGACTTAAATGTTGATTTAAATATGATTATAAAAAAAATTATGTTAATATTGGTTTTAAACATAGTTTTGCAGTTTTCTATTATTTGCATTTGTTTGAAAACGTATGTATGTATATGTAATTTCAATGCGTTTCAAAACTAATATTGGTTAAGAGAGTAATAAAATAGAATAATATTTGTATTTCATTTCGGTCTACATAAAGCAGTTTCTGATCTATTTTCATCGATCTCTATTTATCAGTTGTCCATCGTATTCGTGCCAATCTTGCTTCGCTTTGAAAATTTTATTTGGATTTGTTCGATGTCTAGATCGTGATCCAGCGTAGCTCAATTCTTTGTCCAATCTATCTAGCCTCGAAAGGTGAGCAATCACTCACGATTTAACATTCTTATATTTATTAAATTTTATTTCAATTGAAACGACAATTGAAATATGTTGTTATTAGTTATTTAAATTGTTTATATGCTATTATTTGTAACTGTTCACCTGTGGGATATGACACCATATCCTGTTGTTTATATTATACTGTTATTGATGATATATGCCTGTTATATTATTATTATAAGTTATCACTCTGCAAGTTCCCTGTAGTTTAGAATTCACTATGGGTTGAAATGATACATACCCGAACGGACTTTAGAATAGGATAATTTCGTTATGAGTTGAAATGATAGACCCAAGCGATTTTCATTTAATTGAATTTGGGATTACGGGTTGAAATGATATCCACCCGTATATATTTAGTGTACGGTTTGAAATGATAAATATCCGTAGCACTTGACCATATGATAGGAAATATATACAGACACCGTTGGTCCATATATATAAAAATATTTTGAAATAAATTCATTGTTTTGGAAAGAAATATATGGTCTTAATAAATATTAATTCTTAAATTATTATATATAAAGGGTAATGATATATATATAGATTTAATAATATTTAATTCAATTAAGATTGATTTAATACATAAATTATTTTAATTATTTAGGTAAATTATAGTTCAAATAGATTTTTGCAATAATTGGGATAAATTAAGATTTGGAGATAAATTTGAGTTTATTAAAAATGGTATTTAAATAAGGATTTATTTAATTAAATCAATTTGAAATTTTGAATGGGAAATTTAAGGGTATGATTTTGTAACTGGATTTTTGATGTAAGTGATTTAATTAATATTTCACGTTTAAATATATTAAAGAAAATATTGAGTAAAATGTAATTAAGGTTACTTAAATGATATTGAATCTAATAAGGGAGTATTTCAAGACTAAATAATAATGAGGTTAAATCGAGACCTATATGAAACTGTTATATTGAACTTTTAAATATTAAAGCCTTGAACTATATTGGAATTTAAATGGTTTATTTTGAGATTCGGATCTGTATTTGAAATAAATATAGTTGAATTCGTTATTTAGAAACAAAATTGAATTTAAATTGATAAATTAAGATTGGATTTAATTTGAATAGGAAGGTCGGGTTATGTTGAAACAATTTGTTAAGTTGAGGAAATTGAAAATACTTTACTCTATAAATTATTTAATATATATATATATATATATATAAATACTATTTTAGGAAATATAGAGATATTTGAAGTGAAAATGATATTTGGTTTTGAAGTATAAATTAAGTTGAAAGGACTACGGTGTTATAGTGTATATTTCTACCTTGTAGATAGTTCTACGGACCCTTAGAGGATGGTTATTCCAAACATCCTTTAAGTTAATTGTATTTCAGTTGATATTTCACTTGAGTTGGATTTATTTAGATAAGAATGTTAATCCTGACTCGAGTGTTTTGTGTTTTGCTTTACGCTCGGGTCAGATTGAGTGATACAACATTTGAGACTCACCTTCGAAATTGGAGTTTGCTTGAAGATCCAGCTATCTATCCTTTCAGTCATCCAGTTGATTGGTCCAGAGAAGTCTTCCGCACGTACTGGAGACTTCACTGTATCTGAGATATTCTATTGTACTTTATCTCTAACTCTGATTTTTTTTATAGTAGCTTCATGAACTACTATCTATTTATTCCGCTGCGTATTTTTGTACTACTCTGTATCTGTGATTCTGTGTTTGATTTATTTACTGTATATGTTGGGTTTTGCCAAATTTTAATTAACAATCTGGTATTTTGATCAATTCAAGTTCGATATCTACGGATGCGAATGGTTGAAAATAGCAGGTCGTTACAACTTTTAATTTTTAGCTTTGGATCTGATTTGAATTTTGAATAGAATTGGATCTGAAATTTGCATCCATTGAGGAAGAGAAAGAGTTGAAGAAAAAGAACGTACAGCAAATGAGAATAGAATGGAGGCTAGGGTTTATAAAAGCCTATTTATAGACAAACTGCAATAGAATATACGGATCCGATAAACAAACGTGCTGAACGACAATTGGCCCAAAAATCCCGTTCTGACCCCGGAACGAAATTGGGTAAACCCATATATCAAAATAGGTATTTTAAGATATTCTGAACGCGATGGAAAAAGTTTCACGTCCAAATTCGATCGTATGAAGAAGTTATGCTGAAATCAATATTTTCAAATTGATTTCAAATTGATTTCAATTAAATCGATTTCAAGGCGTTTCGCGTTCGTACGATCAAACGACAAGTCCGATCGCTACGAAACTTGAAACCCTACAATAATTCATTGATATGGATCCGATAAAACTAGTTTCGTCGAAATCCGAGTCCGTGACCAAAATGGCTATTTTTATATTAATTAAATAAATTTAAAATAAATAAATAAAATCCATTTTATATTTAGATTCTAAAATTGACCCATTTTATCACTTTTAAAAATTCTCAATCATTTACAAAATTTCAACACATTTAAAATGTCAAATTAAAGAAGGTAAATTTATAAATTTCAATATAAATCCTTAATTTCATTAAATTCACAAATCATAAATTAACTTTTTGATAATTTATATTAAATCAAAGAAATCAATGGTTATTCCATTCATATATTTCAAATAGATGGATTTAATATTAGATTCAAAAATTATTATCCTAATATTCTTCGATTTTACTTACATCCCTATTAACGTAATATTTAGATGTTAAACCTTCATTTATTTCGATTAAACCTATTATCATACATTACTTCAATATACTGACAAACTTACTCTTGCACCCTGTCATTTACCCAACTGCCATTTTATGAATACACTTAACAATAGATTCATACTCCATTACATAAATGCATACCCTTTTTTCTAAATTAAAATTTTCGTAACTTCAAACATTTAATCCATTTAATTCCAATTACTCCCTTCATTAAATTTTGGATTCAAATCAATTTATAAAGTTTTACCTCCATTCTTTATATACACTAACCAAAATTAAATGAAGAATTTATTTACGTTATTCCCTAAATTTATTTAAACGTAACATTTATTTCAATGATTTACAAATTAAATTGAATGACTGAATATACATATAACTCATAATAATTGTTGTAAAACTCTCAATCCCACATTTATAAGTATATCCTTATCCGTTATATCTATTAATTAAATAAATTCCATTTTAAGTCCGTTTAAATTTATTACTAAGTACCCATTTACTCTTTCCATCAATTTGAATTCCATTCAATTTATATAACAATCACTTTCCCATTCACACCTTATTATCAACCCACAATTATTGCAATTCATTATCATATTTTGATTTTATACAATTACCATTAACTTTACATTCAATTACTATTCAACGCATATTTATTCATCAATCAATTCGATATTTACTTTCTTTCCTTTTATTTGATAAATAACCTAGTATACATTTACATACATTCATTTCATCCCATTCATTTATGGGTATTGCATTGAAATTAAATTTATTAGCTAATACCAACATTATTACTATTAATTACAATTGGATTCCCAATTTTTTTCAATACCTTGAATAAATAACATATATATTAATCAAAACCTTACATTTGTTTTTCTCATATTCCATTAAATATATGCACACATACAAATTAAGATTCTAAATCCAATTAGTTATTCCTTTTACATCAACCATCACTTAAGAATAATTATCGTTTCCTATTTATTTTGTTACATCCACTTATATTCACTTTATGAGTAAATTGGTATTCCCTTTAACCCTTTAATTACTAACTTTAGTTATTGCAATTTATTATCCAACATACAAATTGAATCTATTGTCAAATTTTCCATTTCAATAAATTAACACCTTACGATAGTTAATAAAAAGGGATTGTACTAAATAAAAATTTATTTTCATTGATGAATTCAGTACTTGCCTTTATTTACTTATTTAACTTATATCAAATGCACAATTTCCACTATTACTATTAATTGCAATATATAATTTAATTTGTAAATTTTAATTACCCTTGATACATCAAATTTCAACACTCTCTTTCATATAAATAAATAAGATTTTTATTCCTTTCTAAATTTAAATTAATCTTATTAATTAAATCCATTTTAAACATCGAATTTACACGGGTCGTTACACTCTTCCCCACTCAAAACTTTTCGTCCTCGAAAAGGGAAAAAGAAGGAAAAAGAAGAATTAAATAACATTACATCTTATTCAAAATATTTAACTTATAAACAATTGAATTTACAAAATTAATTACTTTAAATAAGATATCCTAATTTATAACTATTTAATCCTTTGTATTTAAATTATTAAAGTTTGGAAAACATCTTCAAAATATTTCTAAGATACTGCATTTTCTTATATAATCCAAAGGGTTACAATTTATATAAAGTGAAATATTTAAGTGGTTTCAATCACTACAACAAATAAATACAACAACCATCAATTTTAACAACAGCATGCACAACAAATTCAAAGCAACCATTCAACCAAACAATCAAATAGTTGTTCGGATTCAAAACCTTTAAATTGTACAGAATGAAAAATAAACCATCAAGTGTATCATTTACTCAACAGTCTAAGATAAACTAAATAGATTATTCATTCACCCAAATCCAATTTTCAAAGTATTTTACCCAAACAACCATAACCAAACAACAACAATCCAAACAACAATCAACTTAACCTATTATTAATTCCATTTTATACCTTTGTTGTTCGATTATTTTTTTATTTATACAGTGATTTATTGTTTTAATTTATATTTACTCATTAAATGCTTGCTTCATTTAATTTTTTTCCTTATTACTTACAATTATTCAATTCCATTAACTCAGGTCATGCTAGTTCTTTTTATCTCATTATAATTGTTTATTCATTTATTGCATGCCCTCGTTTATTTACACTTTAATTACTTAAGTTATAATCATCTATTTGAATTACTTACCTTTTATTATATTCACTTATAGTAAAAATTTAATTATAACCTAAGTTAATAACATTAAATTCTCATTTAATATAGCAAATTCATTGAATACTTCATTACCTACCTTTACTTGTACAAATTTCTATTACATTTCTTATTAAACATTTCAACTTTTGATATTTGGTAAGTTATATATGTTTTTAAAGAATGTACCTGAAAGTTACACAAGTTTCCTCATTACCTATGATTAATTTAACGTTCAATAATAATATTCTTTATTTTGTAGGTTATAATTTCAAATTCCATTTAATACCATTTATAACCTATCATCAAATCTCTTATTTCCTTTAGAGGTTTTAATTTATTAATTACCTACGTTTCAATTCACTATAATAATTGAAACAATTAATTAATGGAAATCTAAGAATTTAATACCAGGTTAAATTTCAAATTATTTTAAAATAATAGATAAATATATTCTTACAACTTATATATATCTCTAATTATATTTAAAATAATTCAAAATTTATATATTTTTCAAAAATGAATCTGCAGTAAAACTACTACAGTGGCCTTCCCCCTTTGAAACTCGAAAATGAAAGTCGATGATGCGGCCGCCATCACCGAAATTATTTTCCAGCGACAGAGAGGAAAGTACAAAACCTATTTTCTCCAAATTCCTCTTTAAAACAAAAAATTTTCTCTCCAAATTATATCAAATATTTATATCAGAAAATACTTATAACAATATTATTATGTTCCAAAATTTATTCGAAGAGATCTTCAAAAACCCCGGAACTTATATTCTAAGTTTCCACTTTCATTTATTTTATTTTCAACTTAGTTCCAACTATTATTAATATTTTCATTACCTAACACCCAATCTGTAGCAACCAAATATATATCTTTATAAAATATTTTTATATAGAGAAAATATAATAGGCAAAGTTATTTCATTCACCTAAATTAAAAACAAATATTATGTTGGTCTGTCCTATTAAGTGTTTAGAAATTCCTATTGATGTCATAGCGTCCCATGCACCAACCAGAATTTATAAATACAAAACAGAACAGATTAACACAATATAAAAATCTTTTATAACACTAACAAATACGCTGTCTTATATATACACTCAGCGACTCCCATAGGGTATTACTACCCTATTAATAAAGAGTCAGACCCCACAAAGCTAAGGTTTATCGCTAAACCAAAGCTCTGATACCAAATGTAACATCCCACCTTTTCGCACGATTTAAATCGACACACATGCCAATTCAAACCATACGCAAGGGCGGATTGTTATGGGGTAAATAAGAAAAAAACAAGAAGGAAAAACAAAGCAGAATCTCACAGCGGAAGGATAAAATATAATAATAAGAATATACAGTTCATGAAGCTGTTTTACAAAACATTTGATTATATTTATACAATACATGTCAGAGTGCACATACCATATAACAATGCAACGGAACAGTATGAGTGAAGTGCAATAATATAAATAATAATAATACAAATCTTCGTCTTCGTCCTCCAGAGCTAAAACTTCAAATCCTGAAACGCTCGGACTGACCCGAGCGAATTGAAAAGACAAAACACTCGAGTTAGAACTAAAAGATCTTATGTAAGTTAAATTAACAGAAATAAATATGAGTGCAGTAACTCAAGAGATGCTCGGGATTTACATCTCTTAAGGATCCGTTAAACTATTTACTATGTAGTATATTGCGCTATTATAATAGTGTCTATTTATAAAATAAACTTACTTTTTAATAGCGTTAAGGGGTTACCCATATAGCCCTTAACACAAATAATGCCAATGTCTATAAAGTACCGTAATACCTCCTGATCGGGAGGCTACCAGAGGATACTCCATAGGTACGACACAAATAGAAACTCGTACAGGGCGCGCTAGGGTAGGTGACACGGAACAACTAGGCAATGTCAGGGTAGATATACCAATTGCTATCCGGGCTGGTAGAAACGCGCAGCGCGCAGCTACCGCCCACCTCGAACAAACACCCCCAAAATCAAAGAAATCAATAGTGGCCACCGAATCAATCCAGAGTCAGAGTATAGTATCGAAGGAGTGCGTTCGATCAGAGGAATGACCTCATTGGCCCGAGAATCGCTCCTGTTTTGGCCACCTTATACCAACTCACGGGAGTTGGGTCCACGTATTTACCTTATAGGAAACGCCGTCACCAACCTACTTCATTCTGGAACCTCCACCGCGTACACGGTTGTTAAAGTGGTTTTCGGAGTTGGCAGAGAGTATGACAACTTCCGATCCCGGTCTCTTTAACAAACAAACGTTATTATAACACCGTGGTCATTTAAAATAACTTATCCTTTTAAAACCAGAATATAATATCCATTTCAAAATAATATAAATATGATATCATTTTTTTATTTTCCAACATATTCTTTTCCAAAATCATAGGGTTTTCAAAGAAAAATACTTAGAAATCAAAACTCTTGAATATAATATTTTCAAATTATACTTCCTTGAAAATCATAACTTTGAAACAAGTTTCCGTTTCTTAAATGGTTAAATATTAAATTACCTTTATAAAACAAGATAGCTTCTTTAGATTTCACAAATCAATTTCAAATATCGATTTAAACTTCCAAATACCATTTAAATTCTTATGTTCAAAGCTTTAAATATTTCACCATTTCAAAAACAATTCATTTGACAAATCCATATATATTAAATTCAATTACTTTTTTTTAACTTGAAAACTTTACTTAATGAATTCAATATAATTTAAGAAACCTTTAACTTCACATGACTGGAAAATCTTTTAATTTATTATATATTCATTTAAATCAACCTGATATTCATTTAAATCACTCTACACAAAATCAAGTTATAAAAATCATATCTTTTTAAAATTCTAACTTTTCATTAAATTTCAATTTAACTTAATATTCATCTTCCAACCTTGTCCTCTTTTAAGTCAATAAAACTCCAGAAATTTAATTTTAAATAAATTCTTAATCGTATTTGATCTCGAAAATCAAACTTTATTTTATACTTCAAATCAAATTTATGCAAAGCTTAAAAACTGAAAATTTACTATATATATAAATAACCAAATCAATATCCCATAAACCATATATATATATATAGCTATACAAAACCATAGTAAAACATTTCAAAAATAATTTTATATATTTACCGCGACGCCTGTATAAAATTTTCTACCCTATGGTCAAGTGATACGGATGTTTATCATTTCAATCCGCAATTTAAAATAAAAAAAATGCGGTTATATATCATTTCAAACCGCAATCCCAAATGAATGAAATGTATAGCAACTTGCAATTAATAAAATAAATCATCCATTCATCCATCAAATCATACATCCATTTATCACAGTCATCATCCAATTTCAAACAATCATCAATATATAACAGGTGATAAATAATGGTATCAATTATCAGTTTATACTCAAAATAAATTTAATAACTGTTAATTGGCAGTTTATATGCAAAAATAAACGTAAATTTAACTGGCAGTTAATATGAAATAAAAATTTAACATAACTATGACTGGCAGTTAATATGCAAATAAATAAATTCTAACTGTCAAATTTATATGCAATAAATAAAATTAATTAACAGTTATATAAAATAAATGCGATTTAACAGAGATAATGAATAAAACATGCCAAACAGTCATAAATAAATTTCTACTCATATCTAAAATTAATTTAACAAACAAAAGAAATTTTAGAAATTGTGAGTGGGTTAAAACACTCACCTTTTGAATTTAAATCGAATTAAAAATCCGATTTCAATCCAAAAATTCGACGGTCTCCAAATCTGTCCAAACCAGCGTCAAAGCGTTCGAAATTTTATTACGATCCTAACAAAAAAAAATCTCACGTGAAAACGAGGTCGTATGAGAAAGTTATTTGATTTTGAACATTGAAATCAAAATAAATAAATAAAAACAACACACCAATTAAATTTCGTCACGTCACCACGCAAGGCCGCGTCTTTCAGAACACGCACGCAATCATCTCGAGGAAAAATCGAACGAGCCGCCACCTAACCCTAATACCATCGTCAACGTCGTGCCGCGCACCTCCGATCAGAGGCCACCACCAACTCCGCCTCACAAAACCGACCCCACCCTTGACTCGCGGTGGTGCGCGGCCCCACCTGCCACTCACGGCCGCCGTGCCCACAACCAGCCAATCATTGTGAATTTACACGCCTCCGACCCAAGTGAACCGTATGGATGAACTCCGTAAAGCCTCCTCTATGCTGCAGCATCATCGGATCGAGCTATCAACTCAGATCTACCATTGAATCAAGCAAAAGCCTATGAACGGCCGAGGCTGTTTCAATTTATTTTGGGCAAACGGTGCATTGAATGGAAAAACGAACAGCACCAGAAGATTTTGTTCACTGAGGGCTTCAACATATAATTTTTTCGGAATTTTCTGTGGACTTTTAATTTTTAGCTTTGGATCTGATTTGAATTTTGAATAGAATTGGATCTGAAATTTGCATCCATTGAGGAAGAGAAAGAGTTGAAGAAAAAGAACGTACAGCAAATGAGAATAGAATGGAGGCTAGGGTTTATAAAAGCCTATTTATAGACAAACTGCAATAGAATATACGGATCCGATAAACAAACGTGCTGAACGACAATTGGCCCAAAAATCCCGTTCTGACCCCGGAACGAAATTGGGTAAACCCATATATCAAAATAGGTATTTTAAGATATTCTGAACGCGATGGAAAAAGTTTCACGTCCAAATTCGATCGTATGAAGAAGTTATGCTGAAATCAATATTTTCAAATTGATTTCAAATTGATTTCAATTAAATCGATTTCAAGGCGTTTCGCGTTCGTACGATCAAACGACAAGTCCGATCGCTACGAAACTTGAAACCCTACAATAATTCATTGATATGGATCCGATGAAACTAGTTTCGTCGAAATCCGAGTCCGTGACCAAAATGGCTATTTTTATATTAATTAAATAAATTTAAAATAAATAAATAAAATCCATTTTATATTTAGATTCTAAAATTGACCCATTTTATCACTTTTAAAAATTCTCAATCATTTACAAAATTTCAACACATTTAAAATGTCAAATTAAAGAAGGTAAATTTATAAATTTCAATATAAATCCTTAATTTCATTAAATTCACAAATCATAAATTAACTTTTTGATAATTTATATTAAATCAAAGAAATCAATGGTTATTCCATTCATATATTTCAAATAGATGGATTTAATATTAGATTCAAAAATTATTATCCTAATATTCTTCGATTTCACTTACATCCCTATTAACGTAATATTTAGATGTTAAACCTTCATTTATTTCGATTAAACCTATTATCATACATTACTTCAATATACTGACAAACTTACTCTTGCACCCTGTCATTTACCCAACTGCCATTTTATGAATACACTTAACAATAGATTCATACTCCATTACATAAATGCATACCCTTTTTTCTAAATTAAAATTTTCGTAACTTCAAACATTTAATCCATTTAATTCCAATTACTCCCTTCATTAAATTTTGGATTCAAATCAATTTATAAAGTTTTACCTCCATTCTTTATATACACTAACCAAAATTAAATAAAGAATTTATTTACGTTATTCCCTAAATTTATTTAAACGTAACATTTATTTCAATGATTTACAAATTAAATTGAATGACTTAATATACATATAACTCATAATAATTATTGTAAAACTCTCAATCCCACATTTATAAGTATATCCTTATCCGTTTTATCTATTAATTAAATAAATTCCATTTTTAAGTCCGTTTAAATTTATTACTAAGTACCCATTTACTCTTTCCATCAATTTGAATTCCATTCAATTTATATAACAATCACTTTACCATTCACACCTTATTATCAACCCACAATTATTGCAATTCATTATCATATTTTGATTTTATACAATTACCATTAACTTTACATTCAATTACTATTCAACGCATATTTATTCATCAATCAATTCGATATTTATTTTTCTTTCCTTTTATTTGATAAATAACCTAGTATACATTTACATATATTCATTTCATCCCATTCATTTATGAGTATTGCATTGAAATTAAATTTATTAGCTAATACCAACATTATTACTATTAATTACAATTGGATTCCCAATTTTATTCAATACCCTGAATAAATAACATATATATTAATCAAATCCTTACATTTGTTTTTCTCATATTCCATTAAATATATACACACATACAAAATAAGATTCTAAATCCAATTAGTTATTCCTTTTACATCAACCATCACTTAAGAATAATTTTTGTTTCCTATTTATTTTGTTACATCCACTTATATTCACTTTATGAGTAAAAGTAAATTGGTATTCCCTTTAACCCTTTAATTACTAACTTTAGTTATTGCAATTTATTATCCAACATACAAATTGAATCTATTGTCAAATTTTCCATTTCAATAAATTAACACCTTACAATAGTTAATAAAAAGGGATTGTACTAAATAAAAATTTATTTTCATTGATGAATTCAGTACTTGCCTTTATTTACTTATTCAACTTATATCAAATGCACAATTTCCACTATTACTATTAATTGCAATATATAATTTAATTTGTAAATTTTAATTACCCTTGATACATCAAATTTCAACACTCTCTTTCATATAAATAAATAAGATTTTTATTCCTTTCTAAATTTTAATTAATCTTATTAATTAAATCCATTTTAAACATCAAATTTACACGGGTCGTTACAACTTCCACAAAGTTCACGTTAGTGCCATAGACATACATGATTATCATGTGAGGATGCACAAGCTAAACAACCCTCCCGTCCTAAGGACACTGGCCCATAGTGCAAGACCACCCACATCGTAGTCATGATTCATGCATCCGTGATGTGCTGCTCCATGAGAATGCACTAGTCAAAAAATTCTCTCATCCTTGCTGGGGACACCATCGTATGGATAAAGCGACCAATCACGCCGTGGACTCGACTCGATTTATGCGTTCATAATGTAATACTCCATAAGGATGCACGAGCCAAACTATGATATCATCCCCCTACGTCGGATGCATCGGTGAACCGATGGTGCTACGACCCATGTAGTGGTCCTAATTCCTTCATCAATGATGCTACTAGTTCTCCCGAGAGAGGAATATGGAACTGGGAGATGATCAGCGTGATTACTCATATAGTAGTCCTGATTCTTGCATCTATAGCACATCTCACTCTGCCAAGTTAGAGTGGCACCACCTCAATAGGGTTTGGTCATCCAAAAGCGGCCTGCTTCTACCTTAGAGAAGCTCCCACATGATGGGATTCAATATTAAACAACAAAGACCATGTGCATGTAAGAAAATCAAGGGTTTCCAAATGTTGTCAAAAACATGAACAATTGCTTGGGATAATAAATCATCCAAATTTCTTGAAATTTTAATTGATTATTATAACATATTTCCAGAAATGAGTTTTTTCATTTATGGAATTTTCCATTAACATGAATTTATACTATTTTTAAAAGATATGAATGACTAATTTGGATTAAAACTATGATAATATATTTGAAAAAAAAAATTACTTCAGTTTAAAATTTAAAATTATGCGAAAGATATTGTTCAAGACTTTTTGGGTATTTTTCCCAAATTAGCTCATTGTTTTTGGAATTTTAAAGAATTAATTGATGAAGAAATAAGTTAATTAATGAAAATACTAATTGACTAATTAATTAACTTAATTGCTAATTTAAAATTTTCTACTTTACACATTTTCCATTGGAAAGTGGAAAGAACGGTTTGGAAATTAATAATTGGACAGATGCAAAGTTTGGTGAAAGGCATATACTAATTAAATGATTACCAGTTTTTTAAGTTAATTACGGTTGTGCTATTTTGCCTAAATAGCTCAGAAACCTCATAAGCAATGGCTTAAATCCATCATTTGTAATAGCTTTATGCTTACCTGTAATAGCTATTATAACTACAACTGTAGTGCCCTGGTTTTATTGATCGGAATATCAAAGGGACCATCCGATAGTTTGGGTCAATGGGCATGAAGGAGAGATCTCTCGTATACACTACTTTGGGTCAATATAGATACGTTTCAATACATGAAATAATACATATCTCATCTCGACACAAGGTAATGTACATGAGTCCTAGAATTGAATATTGAAGTATAAGAGACACAATCAAGAATTTCCCAACTAACAAAATCGAAGTGAATACAAATGAAGAATTTTATATCATATCTAAAAATGCGATACACCATCTTATACATACATACATACATACATACATACATACATACATACATATATATGTGTGTGTGTGTGTGTGTGTGTGTGTGTGTGTGTGTAACTCATCACATCATATCGACTAATATAATGACATTTCAATATTAGTATAAACAAAGTAAATATTTTTCATCTGCTTTAACTCTATATCGCAACCCATAAAGCATATATATCCATAATACATGTTGTAAAACAACCTTAGTCCGACCCGAAGTTGTCAAACAAATAACGAATCCTGAGTCAGGCTAGAAATCTAGTTGCCAGTGTAACCGAGCTCAAGTAATAACATAATGACTGTGAAAGGTTCAAATACAACTTTAATTGGTTATAAACACAAATTTATCACTATAGTCAACACCTATAAATAATTCCATTTAAGCTCTTTGATAAAATCCATTTTTAATAAAAGTTTCCAAATTCCTTTTCTTTCAAACATCTCCAGAATCACTTCAAAATGAATTTCCAAATTTATTCTATAAAATTACTTTATTTACGGAATTACCATATATTCAAAAATCTTATGTCAGAGGTCTACTTTCCAAATGCTATCAACATACTAGTTTTAAATATAAAAATTTTATCAAAATATTACTTAATATGTTTAAAATCAATCCTTGCAAATATATTTCAAAAATCATGCAAAATCCAATTTATACCAAAATATCTTTTTAAAACATTATGCCAAATAGTATTTCCACTTTATTTGTTTAAATTTTCTAGTTTTCAATTATTCGAACCATTTCCAAAATAGTCAAAATTTCATCAAACTAGATTCAAAAATGCAACACGATTTCACCAAATCTAGTTTAAATAAATATCCTCATAAGGTAAATTGTTGTTACAGTAAATCCAACTAGACCTTAAAATATCATAACATTAATCATATGCAATTAATTCCCAGGGATGGAACCTTTTAATCCAACCCTTATGATCCAGGCTCAGGCATTACCTTTAAATAATATCGAAAGTCATAATATCCAAATAGATTATAAAATAAGTAGCAAACCCTTTTAAAAATGTAAAATCGTCAAAAATATTTTCAATGGAGAAACACATAAAATCCTAATTTCTTTCAAACTTGGAAATTCTCAGTCGTAGAAAGACTATCAAAAGTCCTCTGGTATATTTTGTACAAAACCTATAAAATAACCTTTTGAATAATTATCCAAAATTCCCTATATAGAAAAGGTTGTATAAATAGATCGTTCAACCTTTATGGTTTAAATTTAAATTCAAACTATTTCAAAAGTAAATCGACTTCGTTTCATAAAAGCTTTCTACTTTAAAATTCATAAAGTTATCTACATCGTAAATTTATCTTCAGTAAATTTGAATTCAAATTAAATATAAATCGTATTGTTTTCAACTTGAAAATATTCAAACTTGATCTCCATTAATCCCAAACTACTTTTTAGTTTTAAAATAAACTAAGTACCTTTCGTCCTTGCAAATTAAAATTACTAAATAGCTTGAATAAAATACAAGCTTTATATGTTTTTAAAGGATATTTAAAAGTACTATAAATTTCTAAATCGAGTTCACAAAATATATACTTTGTTTTGTTTTCTAAAATTGCTTCTTTAAAATATTTAAAACTCCCTTTTTGAGTTCATTTAAATATTAAAAAGGCTCCTTTTTAATCAAATAACCACAATACAGTGGAACATATAAACCTAATAATTTGAAAACATCATATTAATCACAAAGCTATTTTTAAAGCTTTCAAAATTCAAATAAAAATATATTCACAATAAAACATATAATATTTTATACTCATATAAATATTCAATAAATAAATTTACAAGAAGTAACCATTGAGATAATAATATTTTCAACTCTTTTTTTCTATAGAACAAAAACTTCTTAATTACTAATGGTTGTCATATATAACTAAATACGTTGTGTAGAATTGCTATAATCTTCAAGATAACAAGGAAGTATTATAATGGATCTAATGCTTTAAAAAGGAATAATGATTTCAACAGTCACCTCTAATCTTATGATCTGTTTTAGATAAATTTAAAATATCTAAACAAATTTAAAGTATTGAAATAACCTTGAGATTTCACTTATAAATTGCTTTTTTTCATTATGCCCTAACTTCAACTTGCATATCTTTAATTTATTGGACATAAAATTTCCAATTATAGGAACTAGCAACAACAACTCAAATGACATATCAAATTTAAACTAAGCATACAATAATTCCACAATCCAATCATCTAAATCAAACCATAACATAGTGTAATTCTGTCAATTCAATAAATATCATAGCATAAAGCACCCAATTTAACATATTTGTCCATTAACTTTAAGCATGCCAATAGTGACTTAAACTTATCAAAAATATTGTTAACTCACTGTGTTTAAAATTTAGTATTAATACTCACCTCACCGAAGTCGCTCACATCAGGCACTGCAGCGTACTCCACCTCCTCCTCGTATTAAAACACACATGACCTTCCCCTTCCTCATCCTCATCGAGGTAATGCCTCTGTTCCATGGTCGAGAAACTTCCATGTTGTGCCCTAGCCACTCACCATGAGCCCCTTTATTGCTACTAAAACTCTTTTCTTTGGACCCCTTCGGCCCTTAACATGTGTATCATCATCAGTGCATCAATTCTTCTCCTATGTCATGCACCTACCTTATTTACGAGCCATGGCGCATGCATAACCCATCTTCGTCGCCCTCATTCCTTGCGAGGTTGCACGATTTAATTTAGCTTTCCATGCATTTTGATTTTAATGTTTCTTTGGGAATTAGGTTTACAGGCTGAAGTAGAAAAGTAGAGGTGGTTAGTAGAAGATAAGGATGAAGAAAAATAAAGGGATAAGAATATGGTTTGAGTGAATGATGATGCTTGAATTTGAAGGCTCATTAAATAAATAAAATCAAGTTTCATTTCAATTTATTCCCTTTCAACATAAATTTTTGGTTGTCCGAATATCGCTTTTCGGGTTTAAATATAGTTAAATTAATTATTTTCTCAAAACAATTTCAAAGCTTTAGAAAAAAATATTTATTTTTCCAAAAAAATTTAAACAACTTTTGATTTTAAAAATACGATTAAAATTTCAAATTTGAATTTTAGATCAATACTTTCTTTTTATTATCAAAGAAATCTAATAGCTTAATTTATTGAATCAAACTCAATACAATATCCAAAATAACTTTTTAATTTTATTTATCCATATATAAAATACTTATTCAATGTTTAAACTCAGTTTTAAATATCAATTCCAAAATTTATATTAAGTTTCTAATTCAAATAACCAATTAAATTCCTAAAATCCATTTAATATGTTTATTTTATTTAACTCGGGAACGGGATGTTATAATAACTAATTTCTTCATAAAGAAGACGTGATAGATTTGTTCTGATAGCTTAATAGCTT
The DNA here is from genome assembly GCA_030765085.1 of Allium cepa. Lineage (NCBI taxonomy): Eukaryota > Viridiplantae > Streptophyta > Magnoliopsida > Asparagales > Amaryllidaceae > Allium > Allium cepa. The sequence goes on along the minus strand of CM060940.1, from coordinate 662,815,715 downwards.
TGTTCAGTAGATTTAGTTTGGCAATATGCGATAGATTTTGTGAACTATGCGATAATTATGCGAAGTGTTACATGGGATAACTATTACAACAACTTCTCGTAGCTTTAATGTATCGTATCGGTACATTAAACGTGATAGCTTAAAGCTCTTGGATGTTACCTACGAATGCAACATCTCATATTTTAAAGTGTCATATTATGAGGAAATAAATTAAATTAATAATAACGAGAAATTATTAGAGAGTAAATAAAATAATTTAATCACAAGAATTCTTTATAGATGACTTAATTAATTAAGTGTGGGACACTTTAAAAAGTAAATTGAATGGACCAAGGGTAATTAGAGCAATTAAAGTTGGCCTTGTTAATGAGAATATATAAATTATTTTTTTAAATCAGAAGGATTTTTATTAAGGGAAATGTATTGGTGAGAAGCAATAAGTGATATTAGCCAAAATCACCAATCCATTTTAATTAGCCACATTCCACTTCATTCTCATTTGCAAAACAAACCCCTAAAATAAGACAACGTCGGCCAACATTCTCTAAGCTAAAGAAGAAGAAGTTAGAAGCTAAGAGATTCAAGCTCTCATTTTTCAGAAGAAAGAAGATTAAATCTAGGTTTCTTGATCAAGATGAGTAAAATTTTCCCTAAAACCTTACCTAGCCCGTTTAGGTTTGGATTTGTTTTTAAATGAACGATTTTAACAAATAATAGATGTGTTTAAATGATTAAACATTGTTTTGAATATGTATTGATATTTTGGTAAAAAAAATGATTTAGTCATGCTTTAGGGTAAAACATGATTTAATCATCTTTAAATGGTACAAAGTATTAATATGATCTCTATAATGATAAAATAAGGAGGGTGTTTAATTTTATAATTTATGTATTCTACTTTGAATTATTATGAATTTGCTAAGTTAAGAAAATGCTTAATTTTGGACAAATTAATTATTAGAAGTATAAAAATAATTATTTTGACCTGAAACTTGGATATGAGGTAAAATATGAAAATTTGGACTTCCGGTGAATTATTTGGAATTTTCCCATAAATTTTCAATTTAAAACAAATAATTAGGTAAAGAAAAGAATTAAATTTAAAGATAATTAATTAATTGACTAAGGATGCATTAACTAATTTTGAAAAGAAAACTATAAAGGTACATATCAATCAATGATAATTCGACACCAAATATAGTTTGGTATAAACTAATTACATTGTATGGTAATAAAATAGTTTTCAAGTTAATTACAGAAGTGTCATTTTAACTCACATCAACCCATAATAATCAATTTGCGATAGCATATGAGACAGTCAACCTGCGATAACTATTTCAACTATCAATATGTAATAGCTCCTAAGAGCTCCACTTATGATAGCTATTAACTTGCAATAACTAGGCATTATTTAACTTACGATGGCTAGAAGGTATATCAACTTATGATATCTCTTGGGAAGTCAACTTGCGACAGTAGCATGGAGACCAATGTACGATAGCTAGGAACGTTATCAACTTGCGACAACTCATAAAAGCTCAACTTTCGGTAGCTACTATAACAATCAACTTGTGATAGCTAGTTGATGGTCAACTGGTGATAGCTTAGGAAAGTTAACATGCAATGGCTTAGGTAGCGACCAACTTACGACAATTAGGCTTAACATGCGATAGCTATGTGGAATTCAACTTGCGACAGCTAGGCTTAACTTGCGGTAGCCAATATGTGATAGCTTGAGAAGCTAAAATTTTCAAATTAAAATAAGTGATACTTAGTGCATTTGGGGGATATTTTCCAAGTGTTGATTGACTATTTCATATGGATGAAATAATGGAAGGATTTTATAAGTTAAAATTCTATTAACTTGTTTTGAAATGGAAGAAAGCTTAGAGAAGATAAGAAACGATAGGGTATCATTTAATCAATTTTTTTTAAAGAAAGTATAGGTATATAATAAATAAATGAAAGAAAATGGGTGAACCATGATCATAAAAAATATACCGGCTCAGAGAGTTATTGGACGGTGTGGTGCTACGACTACTAAGTCTAAAGTCCAATGGTATATGGAAGGGTGCCATAATTAGGTTCAATCCAAAAAGAATTAAACTCTAAAGGAGAGTTACGGGTTCCATGGCAAGGTGCCAAAACTTCAGGGTGGTGTCATAAATAAAATGAATCGATAACGTAAAACAAAAGTGTTATAGGACTAAGAGGGTCTATTGATGCTTGGTAAGGACGCTTGCTAAAATGTATTCAAGGTGCTTACATTCAACTTCTTAGGAGAGTTAGCGTGGCTTCCGTGGTGGAATGAGTGGTCGTTTCATCAGATGATGTTGTTCGAGTAAAAAGATAAATTGGTGATAGACATGGCTAGGGAGGTAACCACTAAAGTAAGTTAACGATGACTTAAAGATGAGAACCTAAAATAAGGGATGCTTGTACGGCTAACGCATGAGAATGATTTGGTTCATGATTGTATATTAAGTATAAGACATACTTAATTTGAATTAACAATAAAATATGACATGGTTCATAATTAAATGAAATGTGTAGGGTACGCTTATGGATTAAATATGATACACATAATTGCTCTCGATGTAATGCTAGTTTACATGATATGAGGTAATTACTATAATGATAAAGTGAGAGAATAACCCATTCCGTGCTATAGTGGCATGGTCTCCTATGGTTGCTTAGTGTAAAGATTTTTAGTCATGCTAGGCTTTATGTCTAGCCCATGTTTTTATTATTCCTATAAACTCATGGTTATCCACTCTAGTAGGCTAAGTTTATGGTTTAGGAAGGTACCTTTTGGGAAGATGAATAAAGACTTTGAACACAAAGCAGAAAGTTTATCTAGCAAATAAAATTTATTTTGAAAATCCCATTGTGTAAATCTAGGAATTATAGCTAGTTAAATGTCTTGTCAGCATCTTCAAGTGTCAAGCATGACTCCATATCTAATTATTATTTTATTTTCCCGTACATGGGAACGATAAGGGTAAACAATGATGTAATGAAAATGTAAAACCAATTTGATGTAATGGAAATTTATTTAGCCACTCTATTTACTTAATGTTGTGCAAAATAAATACTAAATTCACTTTGTTGCTTGAAATTGATTATGGTGAGGACTACAACATCATCGACATCTACTTTTAGGTTTCAAAGTGGGGACATTGCAGCATGGTATCAGAGCTTAGATTAGGGGAACACTTAAGTAAACCATAGCAAAGTAGAAACTAAGTAGCAGAAAACGTACACCTTGGGGAGGGTATATGCCATATATATAACGTACTTGTATTTTGATATAGATATATAGTAGGATATACCTACCCCCTCTACTATTACTCTCATTCCATCTATATTTGTTTCTTACAAACCCTTGCTTATGCAAAAGTCAAAAATGGACCTACGTAGCCAACGTTTGACTCTAGGATGTACAAGAGTGAACCTAGTAGAGGAACTAAGAGTACGCAAATTAATGGCCAAGGAGGAGAGGCAACCTCAGAAGTTTGGTTTGAAGTTGGCACTCAAGATCCTACCTCAACAAAAGGTGAAATGGAAATGAATGTTTTGTTCCACCAATTTATGATGGAAATAATAAGGCAACGACTAGTTGAGGTTGTCGAAAATAGATATGATGTAGCTAGAGGAGCAGGCTTTCTAAAGATAAACCAAGATTTCAAGAGTTGTGGTGGAAAAGTGTTTGCTGGAAAGGAGACCGCTTTGGAGGTGCTGAACTGGTTGAAGATGCATGAATGTATCTTCAAAGATTTGGAGTATGATAGTGCCCAAAAGAGGAAGCTGGCTTCTCATCGGCTTTAGAAGAATGCACTAGATAGGTGGGAAGCTATAATTGTTGAGGAGATAACTTGGGAATAGTTCAATGTGCGATTCAAGGATCAATTCATCCCTGAATCGTAGAAGAGTGCATTATGTGGGAGTTCATTGGCTTGAAGTAAGGAGGGATGACTTTGCCAGAATATATTCAGCGCTTTGATGCTTTGTCGAAATATTAAAGGGAGAATATTAATCCTCCGCTAAAGAAGAATAAGAAGTTCATATATGGTCCGAGGAAGGGGCTAAATCACAAGGTGATGGCACATCTATTGTCTCCTTTTGATATTGTGGTGGAAACGGAAAGACAATATTGTCCCTTATTTCAGGAAAAGAAGAAAGAAGATGTTAGGCCCAAGGGTTGGCAGAAGAAAAAATTCAACCTATTTGAGAAGGGTAATAAGAATCAAAAAGAAGGAAAGTCTTCTGAAGGAGGAACTTAGAAGCCAAATATGGTAGATGTTACTTGTTCTAACCGTGGACAGAAGAGACACTATTCCACTAAGTGTACCCAACTGAAGAACAAGGACATAGCCAAGGCTTCATTTGTAATAGCCTGGCCATAAGAAGAGCGATTTCCCAAAAGAAAAGTAGACAAAGATTTATTCTATGAAAGGACCTTCGTCCAGACCGACTATTGATGAGAAAGGAAAGGGTGTCCTTAGAGGTACGATTTCGATTTCCAGTATATTGGTTAGCTTTTTATTTGATAGTGGTGCTACCACTCTTTCATTCTAAAATGCTTGGTTGATAGGTCAGAATTAGATACCACCTATTTGATTACATCCTTACATGTGGTAATCCGATTGGTGTGTATGTCACTCTCATACTTATATGTACTGACCTTGAGTTTGATATGTGCAGACATTAGTTTATTTGTGACCCATATGTGTTTGACTTTGTAGGGTCCGGGTAATTTTGCATATGGATTAGTTGGTATGTAGCGATGTTAGAGTCTATTGTGTGGATAGGATTATCATCTTATGGAATTCGAAAGGTGGAGAAAGAATTATGATAGCATTGGACATAACGAAAAAGAAGTCGAACTTATTATTATGTGATATAGAAGATGATCGTGAAATCAGTAAAGTACTGTTGGTTATGGAATTCGTAGATGTTTTTGAATACGTGGTGGGATTAACACCAAGGAGGGCAATCAAGTTTTGAATAGATTTGAAGTTGGGGGAACAACCTGTTAGTATGCCACTTAGCACAATGCTACTTATGGAGATGGTAGAATTAAAGAAGCCGCTAGTGCAACTTGAGGATAAAAGTTTCATTAAGGCGAGTAGATCATCGTAGGGAGCATCTACAGTATTCGTAAAGAAGTTGGGATGAATCTTTATGGATGTTCATTGATTATCAAATGATAAATGAATTGATAGTGAAGAAACATTATCCATTTCCCAGGATAAATGACTTATTTTATCTATTGAGTGGAGCAAGAGTGTTTACGCAACTAGATTTGGCAATGGGGTTCCATCAACTAAGAGTAGCAGAAGATAGCGTTCCATAGACCATGTTTCAAACAAGGTACATTTCATATGAGCGGTTAGTGATGTCGTTTGGACCTATTATTGCCCTTATATTCATCGTTGATCTTATAACCTGAATCTTTCACAATTGGTTGTGAAATATTTGTGTTAGTCTTCATTGATGACAGTTGGGTTTATTCTAAGGATGAGAGAGACCATGAAATTCGTCTTAGATTAGTGTTGGAGATGTTGAGGCAGCACAATTTGAAAGCGAAGTTTCTGAAATGCCATTTTTGGAAGTAAGGAATTAAGTTTCTTGTGTATGTTACTTCAGAGAATGAGCTAGTAGCGATCCATCGAACTACTAATAGTTAGAAGAGAACAAAACGATCATGGAGATGAGAAGTTTCTATGTATTGGCTAGCTATTTGTAACATCCCCTATCTAAAGGCCCAAAGCTAAGCACTACAGGTGCTGCTGTCATCTATAGTGTAACGACCCACTATTTTGGACCATTCAAATCAACAATAAGACAAGACATGCCGGATTTCAAAAAATATTTATTTTATTATAATTGGAAAATAAATTATAAAATATCCAAAATTACATTGGAAAATTCCAAAATTTCAATTTTTGAATGATTTAAAAATCAAAGTTTTCAGATAAACTGAAATAAAATATTTATTAAAATTATGGGTTGTTACACTCTCCCCTGCTCAAAACTTTTCATCCTCCAAAAGGAACGAGACACGAAAACAAGGAAAGATAAGATAGAGAAGCATATAGTACCTGAAACAAAAAATTCCTAATTCAAAGCACGCATGCTCTCCTCCGTCTCCCAGGTACAATCCCAATCATTAGTACTCCATTGCACTTTGACTAGGTTGACAGATTTCCTTTTTAGCTGCTTCATACCTCTATCGATAATACAAAGTGGCTTCCTCTCGACAGTGAGATTAGGCTCAATATACCAACTCTCGAGAGCAGAAGGCTGGACAATTAAAGATGGATCATGCAGATAACAACGAAGATGCGAAATATGGAATATCTTATGCACTCTAGAAAACTTCTCAAGCAAATCAAGATGATAAGCTAAAGAACCAATCCTTTCCAAGATACGGAAGGGACCAACAAACCTAGGAGCAAGCTTCCCTCATTTTCCCCTTTATCCCAAATTATTATTAAATTTATTCCACTTAATATATCTTATCACATATATTAAGTGTATTTACTCTTATCATAACTACTCAAGTTTATTTATAAATTCCTTTAACACTATTTTATATTGTAAATTATCCAATTACATACTTAACTTCTGAATAATTAGATAAGTTATATTGGAATGCAATTTGGTATTATAAATAAAATTTTCCAACTCAATTATTTATCTAACATTTAAATTATTTATCCAAAATTTCCCAATTCATTTGTTTCAAGTTCAATTATTTATCTAAAATTCTTTTCAGTTTATAATTGAAATCATCCCTGAATCATAAATTTAAGAATTTAAATCTCCGTTTTACCTCAAACAATTAGGAAATTATATATATATATATATATATATCAGATCAAATCGAATCTAAAATCATATACTTATATATATATATATATATTAAATCAAGCCATGCTTAAGAAATTTAAATCAATTTATTTTTATTTGTATTTCTTTTCAAAACAAAAGTGTAGCAAAGATCTCCTCTTCGAAATTCGAAAATGAATGTCGATGATGTGGCTGCCATTACCGAAATTATTTTCCGGCGACATAAGAGAAGAGCATAGATTTAAACATTTTAATCATAAAACCAATGTTTGAAATCACCGGAATTAAATTCTCGAATCCAAAATTTTAAATTCATTTAAATTCCAAATCAATTTATAACTATGCTTAAAATTCCAAATAAATTTATAAACTATTTATAATTCCCTTTATTTATTTTATTAGGCAATAATCATTGGTTTACAAAACAATAAATGAAAATCAACTATTATCATTTTGTTAACCAATTCATTTAACAATTATCTTTTAGAAAACTTACCTATACATAATAATCATACAAATTTATTTTATTTACCAAATTTGAAAATGATATTGTGTCGGTTTGCTCTGTTCAAGTGTTTTGGAAATCCTATCGGTAGCGTTGATCAGACGAATCAATCGAAAATCCATACAACATCAACAACTCAAACAACACAACATATAAAACATTCAATATTAATACAAATACACTCCCTCACTGGATGATTCCAGAAAGGATTTCAAAATAAGGATAGAAATTCAAATTTGGGAGATACAAAGATAAAATGAGATAGATGAAGGATTAAGACAAGATTATAATAGAAGATTGAAATTACATCTGATAACTGTTGTTATAGGTGAATTCAATGAGATGGAGAAGATCTTCCTAAGATCATCCATAATCAAGAACACAAGCACAAAGAAGATCCTCGAGAATCTAATTCACGCTTTTCGTTTGACCGTCGGTCTGCGGATGGTAAGCGGTGCTCAGATTCAAATGAGTACCCAAAGATTCCTGAAAAGCTTTCTAGAACTGACTGGTAAAGATGGAATCTCTATGTGGACGAACAATCACCCTCATATAGATCTCCATCAAACAAGAAGCAGAACGGTTAAACTTGACTGGAAAGAACTGAGCTGACTTGGTCAAGCTATCCACAAAAAGAGAAGCGAAGAAAGACTTACATTGATCACGGCGATCTTGACTGGATCAATAGAAACTCCATTGCCCGAAATAATATGTCTAAGGAATTGGACTTCATCCTTCCAGCAATGGCATTTCGAGAAATTAGCCTTCAACTGATGATTTCTAAGAGTCTCTAGAACAAATTTCAAATGCGACTCATGCTCATCCCTTGACTTGGAGATGATAAGGATATCATCAACAAAGACTAGAACAAACTTGTTAAACACATCGCGAAAAACACAATTCATCAAATCAACAAAGAAAGTAGGAGCATTAGTCAAACCAAAAGGCATAACTAACCATTCATAGAAACCATTCTCGGTACGGAAAGCAGTCTTGGGAATACTTTCCTCAGCCACTCTGAGCTGGTGAAAACCTGTGGCAAGATCAAGATGAGAGAAAACAGTAGCTCCATTGAGCTGGTCAAACATATCATTGATGTGAGGCATAGGATATCGGTTTCTCATAGTGAGCATGTTCATCTCCCCATAATCAACACACATCCTCAAAGAACCATTGGACTTAGTGATGAAAACCACTGCTGCTCCCCATTCTGAATGGCTAGGTCTAATCAGACCATTGGGGAACAACTCTATAATTTGCCTTTTCAACTCAACCTTCTCACGGGGTGTCGTTCTTCTAGGAGGAAGAACTACAGGTCGAGCTCTAGGAATAAGATCAATACGGAAATCATTTTCCTGCTTAAGAGGTAAAGAAGTGACTTCACCAAGCACATCGGGATAAAGTTTGACCACACTAGTCAAATGAATATCGCCAGGAGAGGAATCTAGAGAATAAACAAAACTACCAGCAAAATCCTTAAGCAGACGGCACTGAATCACCAAAGAATTACCAAAATCATCCACAAGAGAAATAAATCGGGTTTTACAAAAGATAATGGCTTCATGCCTCTTTAGCCAATCACCTTCGAGCAATAGATCAAAAGCATCAAAACCCAGAACATAGAAATCACCACTGAAATGGTGATCAAAATAGAGGAGTTTCACTTGGTTACAAATCCTACTAAGGTTCGTAGGACCACAAATAGGATTTTTAACACACAAAGGTTCAGAAGCAAACTCGAGAGAAGAAGATGCTCAAATTTATCACAAAGATCCACAGAAATAAAACTATGAGAAGCTCCACTATCAAATAAAACACGAACAAGAAAATAGAACAAAGAAAAGGTGCTCTGAAGAGTACCTTGGGTAACATTAGGAGCAGGAGCAGAGGTAACAGCAAAATCTCCTGAGTGGGGCGATTGTAATTAAGAAACAAAAGATAAGATTCAACCAGAATGGAAATCCTAATCAAGGAACTAAATTAACATGGTGAATAAGGAAAGGAAAGAAGTTTAGAAAATTTGATTTCAAAACAATAAAAATTTATTTCAAAATAATCTTTGGAAAATCCCTTTAAAATCATTTGAAAATCATTTTATACTTTAAATTATGTTCTCTCTTAAAGAATATGATTCTAAGATTGGTTTCACTCATTCTAGGTTATTTCTACCCTATTTCTAATGAGTTTTTGCTCCGTAGGCTAAGGTTTTCCTAAAACCTGGATCTGATACCAAATGTAACGACCCACTATTTTGGACCATTCAAATCGACAATAAAACCACACATGCCGAACTTGAATAATTCAAAACAGTAGACTGTAATATAATTGGAGCAAATAAAACCAATCACAAAATCACAGACACAGATAAATAAGAATAACTCGCAGCGGAAATAAATAACCATAGTAGTTCATGAAGCTGCTACAACACAGAGTCACAAAATAAGTACAAAATCCAAAGTCTAAAAAGTAAATACAACAAAAATTTCAATACATAAATGTTCACTAACATAAGCTGAATAGAAATAACAGAGTAGAAATAGATGACAACTAGATAGATAGATAATCTCCAGCAAATCCTGTAGCTCCAGAAGATGAAATCCAAAGCTGATACTCAGGCTGACCCGAGCGTAAAGCAAACACAAAACACTCGAGTTAGGACATACATACTTATACAATGTAACCCAACTCAAGTGAACTGTAATATAAATGCACAAGTAACTTAAAGGATGCTTGGGACCGTCCATCCTTTAAGGATCCGTTGAAGTATTTACTATGTACTAATAATGCTGTTATAATAATGTCTACAGTAAAAGTAAACTTAGTTATAAATAGCGTTAAGGCTTTACATTTTCCACCTTAACACATATACAGTGCCAGTAGTCTATAGAGTACCGTAGTCCCTCCTAATCGGGAAGCAACCAAAGGATACTCCATAGGTACGACACAAATCAAAACTCATATAGGGCGCGATAGGGTAGGTGACACGGCACAATGAGGCAGTGCCAGGTATATATATATACCAATAACGCATCCGGACTGGTGGTAATGTGTAGAAGCCACTACTGCCCACCTCGAGCCACACTCCCATAATCAAAGGTGCGCACCATATCAATCACAAAGTAATAGAATGACATATGATGAAGTGTATCCGATAAGAGGAGCTACCTCATTGTCTCGGAATCGCTCTTGTTTTAGCCACCTTATGCTAACTCACGAGACTCGGGTCCACGTATATACCTTAATAGAACCCCGCCACCATCCTACTTCATTCTGGAAACTCCACCGCGTACACGGTTGTTAAAGGGATTTTCGGAGTTGGCAGAAAATATGACAACTTCCGATCCCGGTCTCTTTAACAACCAAACATTATTATTAACCATGGATATTTATTTAAAAATATTTCTATTCCAAAATCATTTAAAATCAAATATTATTACTCCTTCCAAAATAATAACCATTTTAAAATTTGTATTATTTCCAAATCCATATATATTAGTGATAACACCTTTAAAAAAATGTAATAAATTAAAAATCACAAACACTTTCGAAACCATACACTTATTACGGCATTTTTAAAAGGTAATAATTTAACATCATACCACTTTCAAAACCATACACTTATTATAGCATTTTAAAAATGCAATAAGTTAGAAATTGTAACCTTTGAAAATATTATTCATATATAATAGCACTTTGGAAAACATTAATATTTAGAAATAGTAGCATTTTCAAAACATAACCTAAAAGTAACATAGAATTTTTAAAACATAACTAAGTTAACATAGCACTTTAAAAATATTATCTTTTAGAAACCAAAATACTTGAAAAATATGATCAATATATATATGATAGCATTTCAAAATGTTATCTTTTATAGATACAGCATTTTAAAATATTGCCTAATGTAGTATAACACTTTCAACATATAACTCAAATAACATAGCATTTTAGAAATGCTACAAATTCTACTGTAACATTTAAAAACATAACTAAAATACCATAGCATTTTAAAAATTCTACGAATACTACTATAACATATTTAAAACATACTATTTCAATTTTATCATAATTTTATTTATACAAAACATATCCATTTCATAATTAAAATCTATTATTATTATTAGGTTAGGATCAAAATTCCATATTAAATCAAATTTAATTATTATGTTATTTATCATAGATAAAATCTTTTATTTAGCTTTAAACCAATTATTTACTTATAAAATTCCTATATATCATTATATTTAAAAATCATTAAATCAAATTTTAGAATAAAATTTCATATATTTAAAGATTCAAAATACTTGATAATTTTTAGAAAACTATTATTTAAAACTTAACCATGGGTTTGTATAATATTTTCTAACCTAGGTCAATTGATACAGATATATATTATTTCAATCCATAATTTACAAAAAATCTGGGTTCTGTCATTTCAAACCTGCAATCCTAAGTCAAATAAAATAAAAATAAAAATCGCTTGAGCCTATCATTTCAGCTCATAATAATTTTTCCTATTGTCCGTTCGGGTATGTATCATTTCAACCCATAGTGATAATATACTAACATGGAACTTGCAGTGTGAGAAACAGCAAATAATAAACAGTATAGCATAGCATATCATATTAGGTGACGTAACAAATATATAATCAGGTTATAACATCATGGAATATCATATCACAGGCATGCACGAATTAATATCAACATAGCATTACTACTACTACAATTCACATGCTATCTTTTCACAATTATATAAGTACGAATGTCGAGAGTGATTACTCACCTTCTAAAGCAGGAGATAACAATTCAAGACACACAACCAAATTCCGAAAAGAACGATAAAGCATGAATCAAATTTGAGTGGATGGAGAGCCAAGATTCAAATCTTGTAAACAATAAATATGAACATACATAAGTATATAATTCAACACAAAACAATTGAATCAAAACAAAATAAAATAAAGTAAAAATTGGATTAACCCAACAAGTGGGTTCGGCCACCCCACAATTGGCTTGACCACCATCACAACATGGCTCGGCCATGGTTAGATCTGAAGCAAATAGGTTCGGCCATGGCTTGAAATGAGGCAAGGCTATAGTGTATGTGAAGTGATGGCAAGGCAAATAAAGGGAAGGCAAAAAGGCATGGTATGTTGATCTTTTGGGTTCAGCCTATGCTACTATGGCTCGGCCATTGGGTTCATGTTATAGCTATGGGCTTGTATCAGGTCAAGGCAACTGAATAGCACGGCTATGGTGAGGTATTGGTCATGGCAAGGCAAGGTGGTGGAGGAATAAGGTGTGGCCGAGGCAAGCAAAGAGGGGTTTGGCCTTGTGGTGCTCGGCTAGGGTTTGTACAAGCATGTTTTGGTGATGGATTGGATCTAGGGTTCACGGCATGGGTGGAAGGAGATGAGATGGTGATGGTTGTGGCCGGTCTAAGGTGATGGATGTGGTGATGATGGTCGGCTAGAGGTGATTATGGTGATGGCCGAGCTTTGTTAAGGAGAAAAAAATAAAAGAAAAGAGAAAGAAGTAGATACCTTAGTGTAAAATTTTCTACAGGAAATAAAATGAGAAAGAGAGAGATGAGAATGTTTTGTACGTGAAATAAGAAGTAAATGAGAAGTTTTGAAAGGATAAGAGATGTAAATGTTTAAACGGCTAGAAAAGGAAAAGGCATCTTCACATTAAAGAAAAGAAACATACGCCTCTTGAATTTCCAAGCCCATACAAAATAATATAAAATAGAAAGTAGAGATTGAAAAATAAAAATAAAAATAAACAAAATAGAAAATAGAAAATAGGAATGAAATAGAAAATAACAAATAAAATACTGAAAATAATCGCGTGTAAAATACTGAATTTTATCAGATTTAAAAAGTATAAACTAGAATTTTATAAAATGAAAAGCAGAACGAATATCAAAATCAAATATAGTTTTAAAGAAAAAGATTAGAAATTAAAAATTCAAATTTAAAAATTTCAACTGAAGATCAAAGTTTGACCAAAGTTGTGCAAAATATAAAAAATTTAGAAAATATTTATTTTATTATATTTGGAAAATAAATTATAAACAAAATCCAAAATTACATTGGAAAATTCCAAAATTCCAATTTTTGAAAGGTTTAAAAATCAAAGTTTTCAGATAAATTGAAATAAAATGTTTATTAAAATTATGGGTTGTTACATGTAGTATTAACTTCCGATGACTAAATACGACTATGTTAATGGTATCTATAATATCAGAAGCACTTAAATATGTAAAGAAAATTTTCACTCAAACCGAAATTAAAATTAAAATTCAAATAATTCAAAATTGAATTTTGAATTCATCAAAACTGGGCTAACCTATTGACAGGCATCATTGCCCTCAAAATACTTAAGAAATATCACCAAAAACTGAAGTAAAAGTCAAAAATCGGATGAAAAATGAACATAAAAACACTTAGGAAAAATATTACCCAGGTCTGAAATCTTCTTTGGGTTCTACTTTCGGACATAAAACAGACGGCTGAACGACCGTTGGTTGAACTGAAAATTAGTGCGAATAAAGTAGAAAACTTCATCTTCCAAACACAAGAAGAACAATGAATTACGATTAGAAATGAAAAGGTTACACTGTCTCAAACACGGACTTAGGCCTTGTTTGCAACAGTTCGAAAACCAAAAATGCACAGGCCTAGAAACCCTCACGGGTTCAATTTCCAATCATGAAACAGAGGATCAAATGGCATCTGATTGATCTTAAAATTGTTTTGCATGTAGTAGAAAGCTCTATCTCTCAAACAAAAAAAGAATCATGCAATTTTAATAAGAAATGAAAGAGTTAAGCAAATCACATATTTCAAAATAGAATTTTCCATTACGTTTAAAAATAGGTATTCCATATTCAGATTACATAATCCCAAACGTTTCTTGGGCAATGATAAAATGTACTTGTTACAAAGTACTCCAAGAGTGATATATGAAGATGCCTTTTGGATGATCAGAGTCATATAGTCATAATTGACCTAAACATATACAGTGGAAATGAACAACAGAAAAAAGAGCTACACTCCTAAATAGCTATCCGTTAGCCTCCTGCTGCCTTCGGTAGCCTTATTCATCATTCTACTAAAACCTGAAAAACCTTAATCCTCGGCCTACCTGAATCAATTTTGAGCACCCGTGAGTTTAAGGGAAAAACATAAACTTTGATTCAGACATAAAGCCTAGTGTGAATAATACTGTACATCCCAATTATTAATGTTAAGTGAGTCAACGTCGCTTAGCAGAATGGGTTTCCCCTCATTACATTCTTTTAAAACATATCTTTTGCAAACCTCTATCCTACAACCAAAACTGGTTAAAACTATAAAGCATTACTATGTTAACATACATATCACGTAATAAATGGACTATCTGTCCGAACACTATGGTTTTGTTCGGCTTACAATTAACCTTTGGCTGACTTGGGCCTACCAGACAAAATAACAAAATTTATCTAACATCTGTTAGACATGTCTCTTTTGGACAATCTGTCCTTAACTATCTGTTACACACTTCTCCTCGGGATGGTTTGTCCCTAACTTAACATCTCCCAGGGTCATCTAATCCTAGTGGTTTTGCTGCTCACCAATAACCTACCTGTATACTAACATATATTCCCTTCCGTGTAATCATAATTTTAGTCATACCTATGACAACGGCTTACATACTGGAATTTTGGACTAAATTAACTAGGGCCAATAGCTAATGTATAGGGCGCGGCCCTATACTAGTCTCATTTGGTATTCTAATATCTGAATCATTTCACTTAGGGATAATTTCCCTTAAATTTTCAATGAAAAACTCTTTGAAATTGATTTAAATATTTAAATCATACATACACAAGCAAAATACATATTCTCTATGCCTTACTCAAAATCAACTTGCCATGTAATATATATATATATATATATATATATATATATATATATATATATATATATTACCCAACTCCTTGTTGATGAAAACATTTACCACTTTTGAAACCATTAAACCTTGCCTTTCGAAAACATTGGAAAATCATTTCCTTTCGTTTCTCCGAAAGCTTCAAAACAATAGACATCCATTTTTAAAACCTTTAAACGTTGCCTTTTGAAAATACTGGAATAACCCTTCCTTTCTTTTCATCGAAAGCTTCAAAAATAAAGGAAAATCTTCCCTTTCGACCCCTTTGAAACACTGGGGAACCACCCCTTCAAAACCATTCATTAAAACTTTTTCGAAAGCATTGAAACACTAAACCTTTTGAAAGCCTTTATTTAAAACATGTGGAAACTTTTTGAAACCATTCAAAGTTTACTTCTTCTTTAAAAACCTTCTCGGTAGAAACCTTTTGAATTATGCCTTCAAGTAGAGCAAAAGGATAAGAAGCCCATCGAAGTCGAAAGCACTTCTTTCGAAACCATTAAAACTATCTCTTTCGAAACCGTTTGGGTTATACTTCAATTATAGAAAAAGGGTCTTTAAAACATTTAAGTCGAAAGCTTCTGTTTCAAAACCATTTCCTAAGTAAAGAAGTGATGGTGTCGAAACCATCCTTCGAAAGCGTTGGAGAAGCGACCAACTTTTAAAAACTAAGTATACCTTCCGAAACCATTGACTTCGAAAGGTAGAAAGACGACAGCTAGGGGTTTCGGCTTAGTCGAAAGCAAACATTTAAAACTAAAGTGCAACCTATTCAAAACCTTTCTTTATAAATCCACTGACCTAGTAGAAAGCTAATTAAGTCGAAACCCATTTAGTTGAAAGCAAGAAAGTTCATTTTAATGATGTTTTGACCCCTTCCAAACTTATGGCTTTGACCTCATACCTTTCGCCTTCTATCCAACTCGCTACATACCAATTTCTTGTTACCAGGCGCATTGTTTTCGATGGAGTTGAGGGTGGAGGGACTTGGTAGAAAGCCAACCAAGGCGGAAGTAGGTGACGAAAGTAATAAAATGATTAAAAAAACCTGAAATAAATAGTTCTTTTCACCTAACTTGCGTACGTGCAAATTTTTGATTGGTTGCCTTTTTCTTTACCACTAAAAAATATTGCACATTTCAAAAGCAATGAATTAATTTAAATCAGTTGCAAAATGCCCCTTCTCCTTAATTAAATATATAAAAATTTTAAGTCCCATAACTTATATAATTTTATATATTCATCAAAACACTTAGAAAAATTTTATGAAAATTTTAGAAAATCCTTTTCATCATGTTCCTAACTTATATAAACTTTGGACCCAAATAATTATTTATCTTGCGTAATTGATTTTAACCCATTACATCATTTTCTTCACTAGAAAACTAATATTAAATCCACCATAATTCAGAAAATTATGAAATTAAAAACCATCTCTAAAATATCATTTTCGATCTACATAAAAATTTGCAAGGCATTTGGATGTCATTTAATAGGGTTTTCATATCAAACATTTCATAAAAACTAATATAAACATGTACAAATCATTAAGTATATATGAAAATTTTGCTCTTCAAAATCATGGCTAAATCATGCATGATAACTCAGATTTCATCTTAAAACCAAAACATATAGAAAAGTGAGATGTCGTCATTATTCACCTTAGCTTTGTGATTAGGATACGATATTTGATCTTTGATTAATTGCTTTGATTCTTCCTCTTGAAAAACCTAGCTTTATCTTCTCTTGAGATTGAAAATGGTGGTTGGCCTTAGTGTATTTTCGTTTGAGAATAATGAAGTGAACATGTGTTTGATTTCCTAAGGGTTTAGGGTATAAATTTAATCATTTCCCTATTTTTCCCTCCTTATTTCTTAAAATTTATTTCCATATTAGTTCTTTTATTTATTCATTAGCAATGCTCAGCTACCCCTTAATCTTACATTATTTTATTCAATTTAACTAATAATGTCACTAAAAATATGGGGTGTTACAATCTCCCCTTCTTAAAGAATTTCGTCCTCGAAATTACGATAACGAACACAACAAACAAATAAAGGTAAAACATACCATCAAACAAATCAGGATAAGAGCCTCTAATCTATCTCTCAGTCTCCCAAGTAGAGTCTCTAGCATCGTCACTCCACTAGACTTTCACTAATCTGACTATCTTGTTCCTCAACTTCTTCTCATCTCTTGTGACTATTCGGATAGGCTTCCTAACTATAGTCATATATGGTTCCACTACTAAGTCCTCTAACAGAGCCGGTGCCATCGTAATTTCTGGATCCCTAACACATTTCCTCGGATGATATACATGAAAAATTTCATGGACTTCTGTTAAACTACTCGGTAACTCAACTCTATGTACGAGTTTCCCAATCCTTTCTAAAATAGGGAACGGTCCTACGAATCTGGTGCTAACTTCCATGTCTTTCCGAACTTGATAACACCTTTCATTGGAGATACTTTGATGAAAACATGATGTCCCACAGAGAACTCTAAATCTTTTCGTCTTTTATATGCATAGATTTTCTTCGTAGACTGAGCTTCCTTTATTCTCGCCTTTATTAGCTTAATCTTTTCTACTGCTTCTTTTACCAAACCAGGCCAAGAATCAATCTATCCTCGGTCTCTAACCAACATGTGGGGGATTTGCATGGTCTTCCATACAAAGCCTCAAACGGTGTCATTCCTATACTAGTCTGATAACTAATATCGTAAGAAAACTCAACTAAGTGTAGGTGGTCTTCCTATGATCCCACAAAATCCAGTACATAAGCTTGCAACAAGTCCTTTAATATCTTGTTAACTCTTTCCGTCTACCATCAGTCTGTGGATGGTAAGCGGTACTCATCTTGAGCTTGGTTCCTAAGCTCTCCTGAAGACTTTTCCAGAACTTGCTAGTAAGCAAAGAATCTTTATCACTAACAATACTACTAGGAATTCCATGCAATATAACCACATTTTTCATAAAATTTGCGCTGTTGTCAATCTATCTACTATGACCCATATACTTTCATTCCCTCTATTAGATCTCGGCAATCCATTAATAAAATCCTTAGAGATGGAATCCACTTCCATACTGGAATGTCCAATGGCTGAAGTAATCCACTCGACTTCTGATGTTCGGCCTTTACCTGGTGACAGTTCAAACACTATTTTATCCATAAGCCAACATCCCTCTTTATGCCTTCCTACAAGAAACATCTCTTCATATCTTGATACATCTTCATCCCCTCTGGATGGATAGTGAACTTTGAACGATGGCACTCCTCTCTTTACTTATGTCTCCTACATTTGGAACACATAGTCTGCCTTCTTTCTCAACCATCTTTTTTAGTCAAGGTGGAAATCCTTCAAGTCATCGCTCTCTATTCCTTCCTTTAACTTTCTAATCCATTCAGCCAAAACTGGATCCTCCTCATGTATAGAAGCTATCTTTTCAATCATTACCAGTCGGACTTCTAAACAAGACAACCTGGCTGACTCGCCACTAGACTTAGCTTCGGATCTCCACAGTATTCTACAAGATGACAATGATTCTAAGTCTCTCCATTCTTCTATCATAGCTAATATTGCATTCTAATGCTTCCTACTGAGAGCATCCGCAAAACTTATTTTCTTTTTCATGTGTGTACTCTATTCCAAAATCATAAGCGGCTAGAAACTCCAACCATCTTTGCTGTCTCATGTTTAGCTCCTTCTGAAAGAACTAGTACTTCAATGACTTATGATCCGTATAAAGCTTAAATCTCTCTCCTAAAAGGTAATGCCTCCACACCTTCAACACAAATATAACTGCAGATAGCTCCAAGTAATGCGTTTGATATCCAACCACATGCGATCTAAGCTATCTAGAAGTATATGCAATTACTTTACCCCTCTGCATTAGTATAGCTCACAACCCATTACCACATGCATTAGTATAAACAACTAAATCTTGATTTCCCTCCAGAACAACCGACACAGGTGCATGGGTCAATAAGTGATTCAAGCTTTGAAATGCTTCCCCAAACTTATTGGTCCGTACAAAATTTATATCCTTTCATGTTAGCTTAGCCATCGGCGCTGCTATCCACAAGAAATCCTTTATAAACCTTCGATAATATCCCACTAATCTAAGGAAACTCCTTTTCTCGGTTATTGTTTCTGGTCTCTTCCAATTATTAATAGCTTCAATCTTTTTTGGATCATCTGACGGTCCTTTCCTCGAAACCACATGACCAAGAAATTTCACTTCCTTCTTCCAGAAATGTCACTTCGAAAACTTTGCTTTCAGCTGATGCTGCCTTGGCATTTCAAGTAATCCTAAGATGAACTTCATTCTCCTTCTCTTCCTTAGAGTATATCGGAATATCATCTATAAAAACCAACACAAATCTATCCAAGTGCTCTTGGAAAATTTGGTTTATCAAATCTACAAATAATGCCAAAGAATTAGTGAGTCTAAACGGCATAACTGACCATTCATATGTCCCATGTCTTATCCTGGATGTCGTTAAAGGTATACTATCTTCCAATACTTTAAGCTGATGAAATCCTATTGCCAAATCTAACTGAGAGAATATCTTGGCCCCGCTCAAATGATCAAACAAATTTTCAATTCTTGGCAGTGGATATCGAATCTTTATCGTCTTCTTATTCAACTTACGACAATCGATAAATAGCCTCAATGATCCGTTTGGCTTCTTAGCAAATACAGCGGCTACTACCCAAGGCGAACTACTTGGTCTAATAAACAAATTTCCTTCCAAATCCACCAACTGAGCTTTCAACTCCCTCATCTCTATTGGTGTCATCCTACTTGGCGGCCTATTCATCGGTTCTACACTAGGCACTAAATCAATACGAAACTCAATGGCTCATTTCGGCGGCAATTCAACTGCACACTGAAACACATCTGTGAATTCTCTGACTATGAAAATGCGATTCAACTCATCTTCCAATTCCATAACTCCCACTAGAGCATTTACCTCACAACTGGACATCTAAGTGATATTTTCCTATTTAGGCAAAATATCCCAACATCATAATTACTAACCAATCCATACCCAATATAATTCCCAATCCAACAAAATCAAATACATGCAAACTGCAAACAAAGGTGTAACCTAGCAGGTTAAACTCTGAGTGCTCACACTTCATCCTTAGCATCGCATATCTCCTATCGGATTTGCAATTCTTAAGGAAGTAACTAAATATGTGGGTTCCAGGTTATGTTTATCTACCAAACATTTAGATATAAAAGAATGAGATGCACCAATATCAAATAAAATGCTAATAGATGTGTCACACATCTAAAGTGCACCTCCTAACACAGTTTTTACCTTTTCTTACATTGTTGGCTTTGACTATCAGGCTCTAATGCAAACACTTGGCCTTTATCCTCTTTTGCTAGCTCTTTGCATTGGTTTTTGTAGTGCCAAATTTGATCACAATTAAAACATCTAATCCCTTTCTTCTCGGCACCCTTCTTTCCTTTGTCTATCTGGCACTCATGAGCATAATGGTCTTTCTTGTCCCACTTTTAGCAGACCACCTCAGACTATCCTTTAATGTCGCACCTCCTTTTTGAGCATTCTTCTTGTGGAAAAACTTTCTCTTTTGGCCCTGTCCGACCTGGACCTCTTTCTCCTTCTTCTTCTCCAAACAAGCCAACATCTCCTCATGTCTCAATGCCATTTCCACTACCACATCACATGGCTCTCTGATGTGCTGTAAATTATGCCTAGCCAACTCCAGCTTCAAACATCTAATAAACTTTTCATTTCTTTTCAACACTGTGTCGACAGTGGCATACCCATACCGGGTTAACTCTTCGAATATTCTAGCATATTCCGGTACTTACATTTCACCTTGTTCCAGCTCAGCAAACTTCCTGACCAAGACAGACTGCGCCATTACTGACATGAACCTTTCTTGAAACCTCCTCCTGAACTCCGCCCATGTCTTAGTCTCTTCATCCATGCTAGCAGTTACATTATTCCACCAAAACAAAGCAGCTTCTTGAAGCTGTCTTGAAGCAAGTCTTCTTTTATACTCGTCATTGAGCCCTAGGTCAGCAAAAATCCTTTCGCAATGTAGCGGCCATTTTTCTACTTCAGTGGCATCCTCCATTCCGATAATCGGCTTTCCTCCTAGCCTAGTATAGTATTTGCTCTAGTTAGCATATTGATTAACTATTGGAGCTTCTTGAGCTCCTCCTCTAGCAGCATTACTTCCAACAACTCCAGCTGCGATTCTACTTCCATCATGTTTACGGGAAACAAATACATGACTCCCATGTCTACATAGGGAACCCTAACACCAACGTTCTCAGGTTGAGCCTGACCTCTTCTAGCATTTGGTCAGGCATTTCCATTTATAGTGGTGCTTTCTCCTCCAAGAGTAACTCTGCCTCTTCTTCCGTCCATATTTGTATTCAAAACTTGTGAGATACAGAAGAATAGCCTAACAAAGATAGGAGTTAGGGATAAAGCGTATACTTATATGTATATAGAAAATACAAGTAAGTTACTATAATGTTATCCTATACCCCGATCCCAACTCTAATTCCTAAGGATTATATTTTCAAAAATCATTTTTAGTTAAAGTATTTCATAAACCTATGCTCTGATACCAAGTTGTAACATCCCCTATCTAGAGGCCCAAACCTAAGCGCTAAATATGCTAAAGTCATCTATAGTATTAACTTTCGGTGACTAAATACGGCTATGTTAATGGTATCTATAATATCAAAAGCACTTGAATATGAAACAAATCACATATTTCAAAATTGAATTTTCCATTACATTTTAAAACAGGTGTTCCATATTCAGATTACATAATCCTAAACGTTTTCCAAGCAATGACAAAATATACTTATTACAAAATATGCCAAGAGCGACATATGGAGATGCCCCCTTGGATGATCAGAGTCGTATAGTAATAATTGACCTAATACATATACAGTGGAAATGAATAACAAAACAAAGAGTTGCACTCCTAAATAGCCATCCGTTAGCCTCTTGCTTCCCTCCGGTAGCCTTAGTTGTCATCCTACTAAAACCTGAAAAACCTCAATCTCTCAGCCTACTCAAATCAATTTTGAGCACCCAAGAGTTTAAGAGGAAAACATAGACTTCGAGTCAAACATGAAGCCTGGTGTGAATAATACTGTACATCCCGATTATTAATGTTAAGTGAGACCACATTGCTTAGCGGAATGAGTTCCCCTCACTAACATCCTTTTAAAACATATCTTTTTCAAACCTTTATCCTACAACCAAAACTAGTTAAACTATAAAGCATTGCTATCTTAACATACATATCATGAACAAATGGACTATCTTTCCGAGCACTATAGTTTTGTTTAGCTTACTATTGACCTTTGGCTGACTCAGGCCTACCAGGCAAAATAATTTTTTTATCTAACATCTGTTAGACACACCTCTTCTGGACGACCTATCCTTAACTATCTATTAAACACTTCTCTTTTGGATGGTCTGTCCCTAAATTAACATATCCCAGGGTCACCTGATCCCAATTTATCTATCTTCAGCTTGGTCATTTCAGTAAGGCTTACCCTTCTGCTAGGTAGGGCAATCCTTTTGATCCTTCCGGTATATTTGCTATCACTTCTGCATCTTCTCTAGCTTCTATTCTTAGTGATGACCAAGGTACTCGTCAGGGCACCTTTTCTTTATTTCAGTATCATATTCATGTTTTATTTGAATCTGGATCTTCCCATAGTTTTATTTCTGCTGATTTGTGTGATAATTTCAAGCATCTCCTTTCTCCTAAGTATGCTTTTGTACCTTTATGTGTTTTAAAACCAATTAGGGACCCGCAAACCTTAATAGGATTTGTAAGCAAGTGAAACTTTTCTATTCTGATCATCGCTTTAGTGGTGATTTCTATGCTCTTGGCTTCGATTCTTTTGATCTATTGCTTGGAACATATTGGCTTGGTGGGCATGATGCCTATATCTCTTGTAAAGCCTGATCTGTTTATCTTGTTGATGATCAAGAGAATTCCTTGATTATTCAGTGCCACATGCCTTTGGATTTTTGCTGGCAGTTTTATTTATTCTCTGGATTCTTCATCTGGATCTTTATTCGACCCGTGTGGTCAGATTTTTCCCGATGTATTTGGTAAAGTAACCGCTTTACCTCCTAAGCAGGAAATTGATTTTCGTATTGATCTTATTCCTGGAGCTCGACTTGTAGTTCTTCTTCCTTGAAGAATGTCACCTCACGAGAAGGTTGAGTTAGGGAAGCAAATTAAGGACTTGTTCTCGAAAGGTCTGATCAGACCTAGTCATTCAGAATAGGGAGCAGCGGTGGTTTTGCTTTCATCACCAAGTCCGATGGATCTTTGAGGATGTGTGTTGATTATAGGGAGCTGAACAAGCTAACTATGAAAAACAGATATCCAATGCAACGTATCAATGATATGTTTGATTAGTTTTATTGAGCCACTGTTTTCTCTCAGCTTGATCTTGCCACAAGTTTCCACCAGCTCAGTGTTGCTGAGGAAAGTATTCCCAAGATTGCTTTCGTACTGAGAATGGGTTCTATGAATGGTTAGTTATGCCTTTTGGTCTGACTAATGCTCCTGCTTCCTTTGTTGATTTGATGAATCATGTTTTTCATGCTTTGCTTAATAAATTTGTTCTCGTCTTTTTTGATGATATCCTTGTCTTCTCTAAGACTAAGGAAGAGCATGAATTGCATTTGAAATCTGCTCTGGAGACTCTTAGAAATCATCAATTGAAAGCTTATTTTTCTAAATGCCATTTTTGGAAAGATGAAGTCCGATTCCTTGGACATATTGTTTCTAGTAATGGAGTTTTTTTTTGATCCAGTCAAGATCGCTGCGATCAATGAAAGTCTTTCTTTCTCTTTTTCCTTTGTCATTTGTTTTTTTTATCTTTTCTGTTGTTCTTATTTTTCTCTATTCTGTTTCAGGATTGGGAAACTCCTAAGACTTCTTCTGAGATTCGTAGTTTTCTAAGCCTTGCCGGTTATTACCGGAGATTCATTGAGAATTTTGCTCGGATTGCTGCACCTCTCACTGCTATGATCGTCTAAATGCTGAGTGTATCCAGGTCATTATGGATAGACTGACCAATTCCGCTCATTTCATTCTGATCAAGTTTACCTTTTGCTTCTAGCTTGTCTGGGATTTACATGAGAGAGATTGTTCATCTCCATGGTATTCCCCTCAGTATTGTTTGTGATCGTGATCCTATCTTTACCAGTCATTTTTGGAAAGCTTTTCAAGAATCTTTGGGTACTCATTTGAATCTGAGCAATTCTTACCATCCACAGACTGACAGTCAAAAGAGTGAATCAGATTTCTCAAAGATTTTCTTCGTGCTTGTGTGCTTGATTATGGAGGATCTTGGGAAGACCATCTCCACTTTGTTAAACTTACCTATAATAACAGTTATCAGGTATAATTTTAATCTTCCTGTCGTCTTGTCTTAATCCTATTTCATTCTATCTTTTTCTGTGTTTTTCTGTACCACATTCCTTTTCGGGAAGGAAAAGTTTTGAGTGGGGAAGAGTGTAACAACCCTGTATTTTGTGATTATTTTAGTTGTATATTTTAATTATCGTAATTGAATTCCTGATTTAAAATTTATTTTATTTATTAAAATGAATAAATTTTGTTATTTTAAATATAAATTTGATTTTTATGTGAATTATAATTTCAAACATGAACAAATAGAATATTTTCCAAAAATGTGAGTTTTGGTCAATGTGGTCAACTTTGACTTTTAAATTTAAATTTAAATATTTGAATTTTGGATTTTATCTTTTATTATGAAAATAAATTAAATTTTAAGTATACTGCTTTTCGTCTTGAAATCTGATTAATATTGTGAAAGTTATGCTTTTTACACTATTGTGTGTAAATTGTTTTATTTAACAAAATTGTTTATTTTAATTTATATAAATAATACTTTTGTTTGACAAATCATGTTCTAATTTGTGTATATATTTGTAACATGACATGTTATGCATATATTATATTTTGAAAACATTTTAAAAGTGAAGTTATAATTTTCAAATATTAACTGTATATTGTTTACAATTTTTAATTCTAGTTTCAATTTAATAAACTATTTTCTTATTTATTTTCTATTTTTCCTTAAATTATCTATTTATTTCCATTTCCATTTTATTTTGTTTTCATTTTCATTTTTATTTACTGATTTTTATTTTTTTATCTTGATTAAAAGAAAATAGAAATTCCAAGAGACAAAAGCCATTTTATATCCTATGTCTTTTCATGTGCTTGTCTCTTTATTTTCCTTTTTGCCTTTTCACTTTATCTTTTGGCCGTGCATCTCTTTGCATTATCCGTGACTTTCATTTTAATTTTCATTTTCACGTGACATATATTTCTCCTCATCCTCGAAAAAACTCATGGCCAAAATATTTTGCGAATGGCTTCATTTTCTTTCTCATTTCCTTCTTCTTTTTCTAGTGATTTGCCTTTGTTTCTTCTTGCTTGGCTCAGCCTAACCACTACTCCACCACTTCACCACCGACCACCACCTCCTCCATCTATAGTAGCAACCCTCCCCCTCCTCTGACCATGACAGGTCGTGACCACTACTTGATGCCAACACCACAAATCATTGCAAGCACTCCTTGAAACCATGTTAGCCGAGCCTTAATTTCACCACACACATTCATAGTTTGCCTTTGGCCACCCCCCTGAGCCACAACCACCAGCAGCTACTTCACCTCTGGTTGCTTCTTCACCACTGACCAAGATCTGACCTGACATGAACTCCCTATGGCCGAGCCCAATTGACCCTAGGTCGAGCCAAAAATGTTGAACAAACCACTCCTTTTCTTGCCTTATTCCTTTTATATTCACTATGTTGCAACCACTACCACTTCATCTCCTTCTAGCCGACCTATATGACCCAAACCCGACCCTATATTATCAAATAAACCCCTATGGCCGAGCATTAGAGTGATTAAAGCAAGGTCAAATCATTCTTGTCTTTGTTGCTTTGTATTTCAATTTGTTCGATGTTGTTTGTGGTTGAATATTCATGTTTATATTGTTTGTTTTATTGGTTGCTTACAAGATCATTACCTTGGCTCTCTCTTTCCGCTTGAATCAATAGGTATGCCGTGTCGTGCCGTATCGAGCTTTCTGGATTTGTTCTGTGTGTTTTGATTGGCTATCTCCAACGTAAAAAGGTGAGTATTCACTCATGACATTTATACTTATAGAACTGTGAATTGACAACAAGTGAATCTGTAGAAATATTATATCTTGTTATATCTGCCTGTGATGTGAATCATATGATGTTAACTCTGGTTATAAACCTGTCATATCATCTGATACTGCTATATGTTGCTATATTGTTTATCTATTTCTGTTTATCACACTGCAAGTTCCCTATAGAATAAAATCACTATGGGTTGAAATGATACATACCCGACCGGACTTTAGAATAGGAAAAAATCGTTATGGGCCGAAATGATAGGCTTGAGCGATTTCTTTTTTATTTAACTTGGGATTACGGGTTTGAAATAATAGAACCCGGATTTTTCTTTGTAAATTACGGATTGAAATGATATATTATCTGTATCACTTAACCTACGTTAAAAAATATTATACAGAACCGTGGTTATTTTATATATATTTTTATGAAATTTTTAAGTATTTTAAAATTGTTTATTATGATATTTTGATTTAAATTAAATTTAAAAATGATATTTCTACAAGTTAAATATGTTAAATAAATGAATGGTTAAGTTGAATTTGAAATGTACCTTAATTTTGAAATTCGTGATTTTTGTTTAAAAATGGAGTTTAAGTTAAGTAAATAAAATATGATAATTTGATTTAAATTTGAATTTAAATTAACTTAATAAAGGGTTATTTTGTTATGAATTAAAATGGTTAAATAAATGAATGTTTAAAAGTGAAATTTGAAATATAACTTGACTTGGAAATGTGAAGTTTGGTTTAAAAATAAGAGTTAAGTTAAGAAAATAAAATATAAATTAAGTTTATGTTTTGAAATGGTAATTAAAAACTTAAGTGTTAAGTTAAATTTTAAAATGCAAAGAATAGAAAAAAAATTTGTATGCTTGAATTAATAAATGAATTATTGAAATAATTGATTTTTATGTGTGAAATTTCTTTATAAAACTCATAAGTTAAAGGGTATTTAAATGAATATTTTTGAGTGGAAAAATATGATTTTTATAAGTTAAAATGGTTTAAATTGAAGTTTTATTGTTTCTGAAATTTCATTGAAAATCTGGAAATATAACTAATAGCACTTCAGAAATTCTATCATTTTTGAAGTTAACTTAAAATCTGTTGTAAAGGATATTACAACACTTTGTAAGTGCTGTAGTTGATCCAAAAGAACTTAGGCTAAAGTTTACTAAGGGCTATTGCAGTACTTGGTAAGAGCTGTAGTTGCAGAAGCTAAATTAAAATCTAAAACTAATAAAAGGGCTACGGTAGCACTTGTTAAGTGCTACAGCTGGCTGAAATAAGATTTTTGAATATAATTGAACCCTGAATTACTGCAGCAGTTTCGTAAACGCTGTTTTTGCTGAATTTAACTATTTTTCAACTAAAGCTGAACTATTACAGCAGTTTTAAATGCTGTCTTTGCTGAAATGAATTGTTTTCAAATGTAACTTACCGCAACATTTTCTAAGTGCTGTTAAAAGCTAAAATTTCACTGTTTTAATGTATTTAAGTGAATAAATGAACTCTAAAAAGGATAAATTTTTAGGAATTGAATATTTGATTTATAAGTAGAATAACTTCACTTTTAAATGGTTTAAATGGAGTATTTTTATTTGAAATATATACTATTTTTGAAAGGTGATTTGGAATGGTATTCAAAATAAAACGATATTTAAAATATTTGATTTCATGTATTTTGGTTTCGAAAAAATATAACTTTGAAAGTATTATAATTTTTGAAAGGTGAATATATGTTTGAAATGGAAATGATAAACTATTTGATTTGAATATGGTTTTGCAATAAAAATGATATTTGATTTTTGAAGTATATATACTATTTTTGAAATTTATAACCACCAGTTATAATAACGATTGGTTGTTAAAGAGAACGGGATTGGATATGAACATACTCTCTATCGATATCGAAAACAACTTTAACAACTGTGTACGCGGTGGAAATTCCAGAACGATGTAGGATGGTGGCAACCATCCTATTGAGGTATGAACATGGACCCGACTCCCGTGAGTTGGCTTAAGGTGGCTAAAACAGGAGCGATCGACGGGGCAAGTGTGGTAGCTCCTCCTATCGGACGCACTTCTTCAATTCTATACTCTTTCTTATGGTTGATTTGATGGCATCCTCCGATTTTAATTTGGGAATGTGTTTCGAGGTGGGCGGTAGTGGCTGCTATGCGTTACCACCATCCCGAAAGCGTAATTGGTATATCTACCCTAGCATTGCCTAGTTGTGCTTTGTCACCTACCATAGCGAGCCTTACTACGAGTATTTTTTTCTCCCATAGCCCATGGAGTATTTAAGGTTGCCTCCCGATCTGGAGGTACGCTGATACTGGATGGACTACTGGGACTATTACGTGTTGGGGGCCATATGGGTAACCTTCAACGCTATAAGTAAGTTTATTTTACTGTAGACATTATTATAATAGCACAATATTACTACATAGTAAATAGTTTAACGGATCCTTAGAGGTTGGGCGGTCCCAAGCATCCTTTAAGTTACTTGTACTTTATTACAGTTCACTTGAGTTGGTTTACATTGTATAAGTATGTATATCCTGACTCGAGTGTTTTGTGTTTTGCTTTACGCTCGGGTCAGCCTGAGTATTCATAGTTTTGGATTTCTCTTTCTGGAGTTAGGAATCGCTGGAGATTCTGCTTATCTTGTTATATATCTTTTAGTTTCAGTTGTTCTGTTTCAGCACTTGTATAGTAGACTTCTATGTATTTGGGATTTCTATTGTATTTGTTTTCAGACTGATATTGTGTATTTGTTTGAGACTTTGTTATAGTAGCTTCATGAACTACGATGGTGTTTTAAATTTCCACTGTGAGTTATTCTGATATTTTTATGTCTGTGATTCCGTGAATGATTTTATTTGCTCAAAATTTTATTACAATGTGGTATTTTGAGCAATTCAAGTCCGACATGTGCGGATGCGAATGGCTGAAAATATCGGGTTGTAACAAAAATCCTTTTGGTAAATATTTGAAAGTTTGAAATTTCAAAAAACAATATACAAAAACAAAAAAACATATAAAAACATTTGTAAGGCAAAAAACAAAACAAAAAAATCAAACTTTTCTTTTGAAAATAAATTTCACTTGGTAAATAGTTTTCTTCTTTGTAAAAAAACAAACAAAATTTTCAAATCTTCTTTCATTCTCTAAACTCGATTCTAACTTCTTTCTCTTCTTGATTTTCACTTGTGCATGATTACTTAGACTCGTGATGCAACAACAAATCTTTGGACTCGCGACTCAACAACCAACCGTTTAACTCGAATAGAGCATCCTCCTGAAATGGCGAACGAGAACGCCCCTCAAACTCTTATAGATAGAATCTTTTCCGATAGAGTTTCTATTCCATCTTGCATCATGTTACCCGCCTCGATAGGTAACCATTTCGAAATTCACTCGAACCATGTTGCCACGCTTCCAAAATTTGGCAATTTCAAGCACGATGATCCATACATCTTTTTGACTAAATTCGAATAAGTTTGTGCAACAATTAAACTCCAACAATTTTTCGATGATAAAATCAAACTTCGATTAATCCCATTTGCTCTTACGGATTATGCTGAAAAATGATTGCACAGTTTACCATCGAACTCGATTAAAACATACGAAGAATTCTTAAAAGCTTTCTTAAAAAAGTTCTACCTTTTGGAAAAAACGAATAGAATCCGAAACAAAATTGTAAATTTTCATCAATTCAAGGGAGAACCATTTGGAAATTATTTTGAAAGATTCAAAGAGCTTTTGATAAAATGTCCACACTATAACTTCGAAAAATGGACGATTTGACAAATCTTATACGATTGACTCAAAAATAGCTCACGAACCATGATCGAATCAATGTGGCAAGGCGATTTTCTTGCCCAACATCATGATTATGCTTGACGGTTTGTTGAAAACCTCGTCGAAAAATCATTTCAACGGAAACGTTCGAACAAAAAATCAATTTACTCATGATCGAGTGCATACTCAATAGGATCTTCTTTTACTTTGGAATCTAAGATCGATGTAATGAATAAAAAATTCGATAATCGAATCAAATAAATCAAGCTTCCCAACCAATGTGTTATAAATGCAACGATCCTAATCATATAGCCGATCGGTGTCCTAATTCCGTCGAACAAATCAATGCTTTCAATAAAGTAAAAACCGACCCGTTTTCTCCAACGTACAATCATGGTTTGAGAAATCATTCAAATTTTTCTTGGAACCAAAATAATCCCAACATGAATGCGGTTCGTCCCAATTTTCAAGCATTTCCGAATAATTCTTTGAATCCTCCCTTTCAATCCAACAATTTTCAACCAAACTTTGCGGGTTCGTCTCATAATCAACTACAACAATCAAATTTTCAACCAATTGCTACTTATCCTCCCCAAGACGATAAAAGTTTAACTTCGCTTATGAAAACTCTTAAAACATTGGCTAAAGCAACTACTCAGAGCCTTCAATCAAATAGCAATTTACAAAATTTATTGACCTCATATACGCAAAACACGAACCAATCGATTGCAAATCTCAAAATGCAAATGAGTCAGTTAGCCACATCTGTACGTGAATGCGAACGTGGAACATTCCTAAGCCAGCCCATTCCAAATCCCAGGAATCAAAACGCAAATTCAAATCAAGCCCATGTTGTTCAAGATAGCAGTGTCACCCAATTGAATGCTATCACAACTCTACGTTTCGGTAAACAAATCGATAATCAAGTCGTTAACCAAAATGATATGCCGAAAACCTCTCTCGACACGTCTAAAACAAGAATGAATTTGAACAGAACGTGGAGCCAAACGTTGAATCGAATGCCAACTACTCGAGTAGACCCCGCCTATTGAGTATCATGTTCCATTTCCACATCGTCTTCGACCCAAGAAACACTCGGACCACATGGAAAAGATGTTGGAAATTTTTAAACAAGTGAAAGTGAACATCCTGCTTCTTGATATTGTTCAGCAAGTCCCCACTTACGTGAAATTTCTTAAGGACTCGTGTACGCAAAAGCAACACATTCAAATGTCCAAAAAAGTCTTCTTAGTCGCCAATTTGAGTGAAGTCTTGTCCCAATCCATGTCCGTAAAATACAAAGATCCTGGTCGCTCTACGATTTCATGTACAATTGGAGGCAAGATGATTAAAAAATGTCTGATAGACTTATGCACGAGTGTCAACTTGATTCGATACTCCGTGTATGAACAATTAGGCTTAGGTGAGCTCAAACCCACAAAAGTCATGCTTCAATTCGTCAATCGTTCCATTAAGAAGCTCGTGGGAGAAATCGAAGATGTGCTCATTCGAGTAGGGCAATTCATATTCCCCATTGATTTATCGTTCTCGAAACACAACCCATGACAAATCCCGCGAGTCAAATTCCATTGATTTTAGGCCAACCATTCTTAGCCACCTAAAATTCCTTAATCAATTATCATAACGGTTCGATGAAATTCTCATTTGGAAACATGACTTTGGATCTCAATATTTCAATCTGGAAAGCCAATCGAACGAACCTCGTGACCAAACATTAGAAGTTAGTACCATTCACGAAAACTCCGAAAATGAGACACTTGACCTTAATTACGAACACGAAGCCAAGTACGAAAATTTGTTTCATGAAATTCCCAACGAAATTGAATACATTCTTCCCTTTGAATCGCTTCGAGTTAAATCTGAATCTTAACCCAATTATTTGATTGAGAAACTCCCAAAGTTGGACCTCAAACCACTTCCTGATCACCTTAAGTATGCATACTTAGGTGAAAACAAAACTTGTCCTATCATCATTTCTAACAATCTTTCTCTTGACCAAGAATTCTCTTCTCTCCATTCTTTCAAAAAATAAGGAAGCGATGGGATGCTTGATCTTCGATATAAAGGGAATTAGTCCCGCTCTTGTTCAACATCGCATTCATTTAATCAATGATGCCATGCCTGTTCGTGACGCGCAAAGAAGGCTTAATCCAAAAATGAAAGATGCAGTGCATGATGAAATTCTTAAAATTCTCGACCATGGAATCATTTACCCAATCTCCGACAGTTCATGGGTTAGCCCAATTCACGTTGTACCAAAAAAGTCTGGGCTAACCTTTGTCTAGAACGATTCAAATGAACTTATTCCAACTCGTACTCAAATGGGTTGGCGTATTTGCATTGACTGTCGAAAACTAAATGCCGCAACACGTAAACATCACTTCGCCCTTCCTTTCATTGACCAAATGCTCGAACGTTTAGCTAGCCACGAATCATACTGCTTCCTCGATGGTTATTCTGGCTATAACCAAATTACAATCGCTCCCAAAGATCAAGAGAAAATGACTTTCACGTGTCCGTTCGGTACCTTTGCTTATCGATGTATGTCATTCGAGCTTTGTAACGCTCCTGCTACTTTCCAACGATGCATGGTTGGCATCTTTTCTGACATGATTGTGCGCTTTCTAGAAGTTTTCATGGTCAATTTCTCTATCTTTGGTGATTCTTTTTATGATTGTTTATGTCATTTTGTATTGGCTCTAAATCGATGTAAAGAAAAATAGTTGACTTTGAATTGAAAAAATGCCACTTTATGGTCAAACATGGCATAGTTCTTGGATATATCATTTCAAATAAGGGCATTGAGGTAGATAAAGCAAAAATCAATGTCGCTGCAAATCTACCCATTCCAAAATCTGTTAGGGACATTCGATCATTCCTAGGACACGCTGGCTTTTACCGACCCTTTGTGAAAGACTATAGCGAAATCGCTCGTCCTTTGACGATTGTTCTCGAAAAAAGACGTTCCATTCGATTTCAACTCTGAGTGTATCTCTTCTTTTGAACATAAAACGAACTCATTTCTACTCCAATCATTTACGCATCCAATTGGGATCTTCCGTTCTAAATAATGTGTGACGCTTCTAATTTTGCGGTTGGTACTGTCTTAGGACAATGCATCAACAAAATCCTTCATGTCATTTACTACGCGAGTATGACTTTGAACGACACTCAACTCAACTACACAACAACCGAAAAAGAGCTTCTAGCTGTTGTTTTTGCGCTCGAAAAGTTTCGACCTTACTTGATAGGTTCACACATACTGTGTACACGGACCACTCTGCGCTTCGATATCTCTTCGCTAAAAAGGATGCTAAATCATGTTTGATTCGTTGGATCCTTTTACATCAAGAGTTTGATCTTACAATTAAGGACAAAAAAGGATCCGATGATGTCATAGCCGATCACTTATCTCATCTTCCAAAAGCACCATCTTCTTTGCAAATCAACAAAAACATCCCCGATGAACAACTTCATTCAATTTCTATCGATCCATGGTACGCTGATATAGTGAACTACTTATTCACTAAAGAAACTCCCTCATCGTGGTCCAAACAGGAAAATACAAATTCATGTCACAACTGAAATATTTCTATTGGGACGATCTATGCTTGTTCAACTATTGTCCCGACAAAATCATCCGATGTTGCATTCGGATAATGAGGCCAGGAGCATTCTTTCGTTTTGCCATGATCAAGCGTGAAGTGGACATTTCGGTCCTTGAAAAACTACGGAAAAAGTGCTTTAGTGTGGTTTCTATTGGCCTTCTCTTTTCAAAGTCTCATTTGAATTTTGAAAAACTTTCGATCGATGTCAAATGCTTGGAAGAATTTCTCGATGAGATATGATGCCTCTATACCCCATTCTTACGATCCAAAAATTTTGATGGGGTAACGATTCGATGGAACCTTTTCCTAATTCTTTTGGAAACTTGTATATTCTTCTAGCTGTCGGTTACGTCTCAAATGGGTTGAAGCCATTCCTTGCAAAACCAAATACCATAGAATTATTATAAAATTTCTCAAAGAAAATATCTTTTCGAGGTTCGGCACACCTCGCACAATAATCAGGGATAACGGAACCCATTTTTGTACCCGTTCTTTTGAAACTTTAATAAAGAAATACTCGATAACCCACAAGTAATCCACTTCCTATCATCCTCAGACTTGTGGCCAAGTTGAAGTTTCAAATCGACAAATGAAACAAACCTTGGAAAAGGCTATTAACAAAAATAGAAAAGATTGGTCTCAGAAATTGACCGACGCGCTTTGGGCTTACCGTACTGCTTTTAAAACTAACATTGGGATGTCCCCGTTTCATTTAGTTTATGGTAAAGCTTGCCATTTACCCGTTGAAATAGAACACAAAGCGTTGTGGGCAATAAAGAACTTAAACTTTAATATGGAGAAAGCTGGTGAAAACCAAAAATTACAACTCAATGAAATATAAGAACTTAGTAACAACGCATATGAAAATGAGAAAATTTACAAAGAAAGAACCAAATTTTTTCATGACAAGTCAATCCTAAGGAAAACATTTTTGCTTAACCACAATGTTCTTTTATATGACTCAAGAATTCATTTATTCCTTGGGAAACTTAAATCAAGATGGAGCAGACCATTTGTGGTACGAACTGTTTTTCCACATAGTGCCGTAGAAATAGAAAACCGTAGGGATGGATCAATTTTCAAAATTAAAGATTACCGTTTGAAACCTTTCTTGGAATTTCCAAATAACCAAGAGGATGAGCTCATAATCCTTCATGTGGCAAGCTACGTCTAGTAAGAATTTTAACACTTTTTTGTAAATATGTACATGGTTTCCCCGTTACACTCATTATATCATGCATTGACCATGGGGACACAGTCAAAATTAAGTGTGGAGGGGGGCTCATTTTCATCTTTTAAGTTTCAAGGCATTTTTTTGAATTTTCATTTTCTTTTAACTTGAAAAAACAATCTCAAAATTTCTAAATCTCAAAAACATTTTCCTTTCAGCGTTTTGATTTATTTTTGAAGAAACACTATGGGATAAGTGTAAGTTTTGGTCAATAAATTGAAACTTTTGAAAATTTATTTGTCTTAGGGGAAAAAATGAAGTTTGATTACAAATAACAATGGTTTAACTAGTGTATAGGAAGGTTCATATGAATTAATTATGCAGTATATTCTAATTGGAAATCTTTGTTTAAAAAAATGGTAAATTTAAAGTAAAGGATATTACATTTTTATCTTCTAAGTTAAATGGTACTAAGACGATTTTGCAAAACTCTCTCTTTCTAAAAAATATATGAAAAAAACACAAAAAAAATATATAAGTAAAAAATATATTTGTATATATGTATATATTTTTAACACCTAGAGTCATGTGTTCACACTCGTGTGTTCACTCACCTGCTCTGTACCTTCTCACGTAAGCCTAAAAGGCAGTGCATGATCGGTATATTTGGCTTCAGTTTATCTGAATTAGGTGTATGTATATAAAAATTCCTTTTGATAACGCCTATAGTCGATAAGTGCTCACACTTGTGTGCTCACTCGCTACGCTCTGTATTCCCCACACATCAGTGCGCAAGGCAATTCATGGCTAATATATTTAGCCTCCGTTTACCTGAGTTTAACATATGTAAATATCATTAAAATTTTCAAATAAGAGAAAATAAGCAATTGAAATCCAAGCACTGTTTTGACTTGTTTGATTTAACTTGTTATTGAAAAGAAATGAAAATACCACTTTGAGAAACTTTGATAATCAACTAAGGATCCATTTCATAATTACATTGCATTATCAACTGAAACAATTAACCAAATTATTGTCTACTTGTTATGATAACTTAAATTTTATTGGAAATTTTGACGAGTAAATGACTTAAATTTTCATGATAATGACCAAAACCTACATTTAACTTATGAGTGTCGATTTGAAAGTGAATCCTTCATTTGTAAATACTTTCAAAAACATGCATTCATCCCATTGTAAATAAATCTTGCATTTTGTAAATATTTCTGGCCTGCATTAGGATTTTATGGGTAGTATCCGCTGAAAACCCTCATGAGACTACACTCATCCTACTAGAGACACCCAAAGGTTTAACGACTTTTTGCATCGCTTAATGCAATCGTGCTCCCTAAGAAAATGGGTTTATCTTAGTTTTCCTTTATTCGAGGATGAATAAAAAGATAAATATGGGGGTATTGATATGCATGTAAATGTGCATACGTTTACATCCATATTTTATCTATTTTTATTTAAATAAATATTTTGGGCATTTTAACATGTTTAAAATCAAAATTCAGTTATTTTCAAATCATCATATATTCATCTTCATTCAGTGGTAAAATGGTCAATTTTGTGCATGTATCAATTTGAGAAATTTTACTTGGAAATTTTGATGATTTTATTGGAAATTTTGATGCATATGGAAGAGGGGTTCATGAACATATGTGTAGGCACAAGGGAATACAAAGGAATGAAGAGGAAATAATTCAAGCACATGATAATGGAGGGCCTTACCTACCCCCTTACCTTGATTTTCAATTAGGAGCTAATGCACATGCTAAAAGGCCATTAAAGCTTCATGCACATTTAAGTGGAGAATTAACATATGCTAATGATTTCTTTGTGGCCACACTACCTCAAGGGTAATTTGGGCATTCCTAAAAATATAAATTAGGGTTTTATGCATGTATAAATATCCATCTTATGTACATGAAATAACTTGTACTCTTTCACATTAGTTAGGAAATTAAGAAAGCAGGTAGTAATTTCCATGTTTCATGAAATAAAATGGCTTCCAAGCCTCTTCCTCTTTTATTTTCTACATGCTTTTCTTTGCTTTTATGTTAATGTTTATTTCTATGCTCTCTTTTTTAATGTTCATAGCTTAGATTTACATTCATGCAAGTAGTGTAGATTTAATTTTTAGGCAAATAGTTAGTAGTTAATCTCTCTTTCTTCCTCTACTTAGTTTTCATTTCTTTTCTTTTTAATGTTGAAATTTACAAGCGTTGATTTGATAACACAAATGAGTAGCTAAACCCTTTCAATTTAGGGGTAATGAAGCTCTCTAACTTTATGTAATTTCAACAGTTTTATGATTTATGATTTCTTTTTTGTTGTGCTTCATGAGAGTGAATTTTGATGCAACTTTATATAAGAGGGTTTAATAGCTTATGTTGCTTTTGCAAATGAGCTATTCTTATTCAACATAAACACAATTTGCATCATCATTTGATAATCAATTTTTGATTTTGAAAAGAAAGTAAAAACAAAATTTGATGATCTATCTTGCTAATTACAAAGTAAATAGATCATATTTAAAATAGATTTTTCTTTGGCTTCATTTTCATGAGAATTTACAAGTGGTATAATTATTGTATTATAGTTTGATGGTTTAATCTACGTTAATTAATAACATAAATAAACCATACATACGATAAATGCAAAAATTATTTCACTTCATATCATAACTAGAGATCATAAATATTTGTTTGTTGATTTACAAAAATATGACAGTGGATTTGTCTCTAAATTGTTCTCTAGTCTAATATTTTTTAAATCACATTTCAATTCTAGCTTTAGCGTCTTTTTTGTAGTTAACAATTTCCTCTCACTTTGATCTAATTTGATTGAATTGAAAATTTTAAAATCTTAAAAATTCCCTGCGGATCGACATGTACTCGCTACGTACTATAATTGTATGTTGTGCGCATGCGGTTATTTTTATTTAAAAAATTTCGACTATTTTCTAAATCGATAGAAAACTCGTCGTTAAACAGGACTTTTAAACAAGACGCCCTAGAAAACTCTCCACCAGACTCAGCTTTAGATCTCCACAGTATTCTACAAGCTAACAATGATTCTAAGTCTTTCCATTCTGCTATCATAGATAGTATTGCATTCTGATGCTTCCTACTGAGCGCATCCGTAACCTTATTCCTTTTTCGGGTGTGCACTCTATTCTAAAATAATAAGCGGCTAGAAACTCCAACTATCTTTGCTGTCTCATGTTCAGCTTCTTCTGTGGGAACTAGTACTTCAATGACTTATGATCCGTATAAAGCTCAAACCTCTCTCCCAAAAGGTAATGCCTCCACACCTTCAACGCAAATATAACTACAGATAGCTCCAAGTAATGCATTTGATATCTAACCTCATGCAGTCTAAGCTATCTAGAAGCATAGGAAATTACTTTACCCTTCTGCATTAGTACAACTCACAACCCAGTACCACATGCATCAGTATAAATAACTAAATCTTGATTTCCCTCTGGAACCACCGACACAGGTGCATGGGTCAATAAGTGCTTCAAGCTCTAAAATGCTTCCTCACACTTATTGGTCCACACAAACTTTATATCCTTTCGTGTTAGCTTAGTCATTGGCGCTGCTATCCACAATAAATCCTTTATAAATCTTTGATAATATCCCGCTAATCCAAGGAAATTCCTTATCTCGGTTACTGTTTCTGGTCTCTTCCAATTATTAATAGCTTCGATCTTTTTTGGGTCCCTGAAACCATGTGACCAAGAAATTTCACTTCCTTCTTCCAAAAATGGCACTTCGAGAACTTTGCTTTCAGCTGATGATGCCTCAGTGTTTCAAGCACAATTCCAAGATGAACTTCATGCTCCTTCTTGTCCTTAGAATATACCATAATATCATCTATAAAAACCAATATGAATCTATCTAAGTGATTTTTGAAAATTCGGCTCATCAAATCTACAAAGAATGCCGGAGCATTAGTGAGTCCGAACGGCATAAATGACCATTTGTATGACCCGTGTCTCGTCTTGAATGTCGTTAAATGTATACTATCTTCCACTACTTTTAGCTGATGAAATCCTGCTGCCAAATCTAACTAAGAGAATTTCTTTGCCTCGCTAAACTGATTGAACAAATTGTTTATTTGTTGGCAGTGGATATCGATTCTTTATCGTTTTCTCCTTCAATTTACGATAATCGATATATAGCCTTAACAATCTGTCTGGCTTCTTAGCAAATATAGCGGTGGCTCCCCAATACGAACTACTTGGTCTGATAAAACATTTTCCTTATAAATCCACCAACTGAGCTTTCAAATTCCTCATCTCTGTTGGTGCCATCCTGCTTGGGGCCTACTCATCGATTCTACACCAGGCACTAAATCAATACGAAACTCAATGGCTCATTTCAGTGGCAATGGAACTAGAGGCTCAAACACATCCGCGAATTCTCTGACTATGAAAACGCGATTCAACTCATCTTCCAACTCCATAACTCCCAAAAGAGCATTTACATCACAACTGGAGTTTTCTATGTTAGAAACTATACGATCACTACAATCTAGGTGTCTAAGTGATATTTTCCTATTCAGGCAAAATATCCTAGCATCATAATTACTAACCAATCCATACCTAATATAATTCCCAACCCAATGAAATCAAATACATGAAAACTGCAAACAAAGGTGTAACCTAGCAGGTTAAACTCTAAGTGGTCACACTTCATCCCTAGCATCGCATATCCTCCTAATGGATTTGCAATTCTTAAGGATGTTGTTTGTACCAAAATTGGGCACAACACTCTTCAGATGTGTTTGAAGAGATAAAATGAAGAAAATAAACGTAAAATGTGGTAGATCGAACAAACACACCAATCAAAAAACAAGAAAACGCATAAAAACACACGAATTTAGAGTGGTTCGGTGTATTGCGTACGTCCACAATGAAATGATTGATGTTTATTGAATTTCACTCACTGATTACATGAGATTACAACAGTTTAACTGAAGGACAGTGATCATTCCAGTTGAATGTCGGCATAGAGAAGCCAAAAGTCCATTTTCTATAGGTCTAGGGTTACTATTTATAGGCGTAGGCAGCAAATATCTCGTCCATATCTTGGAAGACTTCTTCTCTCACGTGGGTGGGCCCATGGTATCGAGTTCAGGTGATTTCGACTCGATATGGGAGCGATACGAATTGAGTTTGTATCGATCCATAATTGGTCCTTTTGGGATAAAATTGATCAGGTACATTTTGTAGACAAGCTCCTGTGAAAATTTGGTGGCAGTTGGACTTATAGTTTTTGAGTTATGATCAATGCAAGTTTGAATTTGTTGAAGGCTGTCGAGTTCACATCGCTTCTGTTCGCATCGCTTTTAGGCATGTGATGACCAATGACATGGCGCCATCTTTTAGGATCGATCAATTTTCATGCTGAGCGACCGAGTCTTTCTTGCTTCATGTGTCTTCTGCGTATTCATGTGCTTCGTAACCGTGTCGTTCATATCCATTGTCAGGGCTTTATTCATATCGCTTTTAAACTTGTCCCATTCGTATTGCTTCCTTCAATTCTTATTCGCATCGGTATTTCCAGGCATTGCTTCGCATCGATCATCATGGATGCCATTCGTATCAATTCATCGCATATCATTTACATAGATCCCTGGCTGATTGATACGAGTAGCTTGTATAGGTGGACAGATATGAAAAAGTTAGTGGATGATGGATGCAAAGCAGGATGAACACGGACTGATACGAAGTGAGGCATGTTTGATGGATTTGATCTAATGAATATTTGATGGATATGAATGAAACTTCCTTTCATGGATACGAACTACCACTTACCTTGATGGATACGAATTAATGTTACCATAATGGATACGAATAGTGCTAGTTTTTCGTGATGGATTCGAATGAAACCGACATGAAGGAGATGGACTGAGGGATACAAATGAGAGCATTGCTTGACTTGTGTTGATCATATCTTGAGCATATAAACTCCGATTGATTTAAAATTTTAAATGTTGGCTTTCATAGCTTTGATTGTCATGTTA
The DNA here is from genome assembly GCA_030765085.1 of Allium cepa. Lineage (NCBI taxonomy): Eukaryota > Viridiplantae > Streptophyta > Magnoliopsida > Asparagales > Amaryllidaceae > Allium > Allium cepa. The sequence continues at coordinate 662,774,536 of CM060940.1, read as the reverse complement.
TATTGATTGTAGCTCGATCCGGACTCGGACAAAATTTACCTTTATCCATAGTACATCCGTGTACAAACGATCTTCAGAATTGACTGTCCTAGGCTTCTAGTCATGTTCTTGGTGTTATGGCCTTGCCAAAAGGCGGAATAACATATTCCCCTCCAAAGTACATCCTGTGTGAACATGACGTGCTTTGAAAGGCTGCATCCTTTATTCTTAAGGGTTCTATCTGTTTCGTTAAATGGTTGTTGTCTTCTCGCCGAAATATGTAACCTTTGATTGATCTTCAGTAGTACAGATAAGGAATGGTTGATTTCCGATTGTTGTACTGTGCAATGTTGTAACTGAGTGTTAGATAATAGCAAACTATTGTTCTAGGTTGTAATTGCCATCAGGTGATCATTTAATTCCTGTGAATTTTGAAATCTAAATGTTAGTCTGTCACATACATAATTGTATGTTAACCTGACTCTCGTTAACGTTTGTATGTTCACAAGTCGTTGTCAGTTTCCTTGCATCGAATTCCATATCGATCCTCTCCTGAATCGATGTGAAATTCAAGTTATAACAACGTTTGATGGTCATTTTGCAGTATCTTTTCGTATCGATCCTCTCTTAGATTGATGTGAAAATTTAAAAAGTTTTTCTTGCATCGACGATGATCGATACGAATTTGGCTGGTGGTTCATTGTCGTTCGTATCGATGGATACGAGTCTTTTTCGGCTTTATGTTAGTGGATACGAACAGAGCAGCTCATATCGATGGACATGACCCTCTATGGATATGAAGTTGATGGATACGAACTTGTTATTTCGTATTAGTGCATCCTTGATGGTTTCGAACGGTTCATGTAAGCCCTGACCTTGCACTCTAGATTGATTGATGGATAGATACGAATGAACCTTGCTTTAGATAAAGGTCACATGGATGCGAACTGCTCTCTTCGCATCGATTAGGGAGGATACATGTTTTAACTGATCAAAGCAATAGGGAGTTGAATCTTCATTTACCTTCATCTCTGGTGTTCATATAAAAGCTTTTTGTACTCAACTATTTTCTTTTACTTGCTTATTTTTCATTCCATCCTTGCTCTTGTATCGATTGGAAAAAACCAAAGAAAAGAAAATATTCTTGCTTTCAGATCGAAAAACACTCTAATCCCTTGAATCGATACTTTAATTAGGTAATTAATTGATTAATTCACTTCAAAAATGATGAGACTTGAGTTCAAACGCTAATCCATTCACATTCATGGTCGATTCTAGTGATGCCAAGGCTGGAATTAGGCCAAAGCATGGTCGAGGAATAAGGAAATGGAGCTTGGGCTGATCGGAGAAGAAGAAGTGCATGAACTTTCACATTGATGATGGATGAAGAAAGGGTTCGTATCGATCTAGATATTACACGACTTCTCATCGATTGACTCAGTTGGCCCATATTGATTGATAGTAAATGATGGCGATCGATAGAAAATGTCGTTGCTGATCGATACAAAATTAAGATTATTAGAGCGATATGAAGTGACCTTCGGGTGATCAATACGAAGTAATATACAGTGATCGATACAAACTATTGTTTCCAGTTGGGGATCTATTTGAAGCTAACAAATCTTGATCGATACGAATTGGTATCTTGATGGATACGAATTGCCTTCATGACCAATACGAAATGTAGTTTTTTGGTGGTTGATTCAAGTTGAACTTTGACGAATTCTACCCTTTCACACTTGAACATATGACTCCGACGAGCTTACGCTTTGCATAATTTGACTTAACCATTTCATCGCATATTTGACTGCCAATTGAAGTTCATCGATGGAACTTACAACTAGGCAAAATTTAAATAATGATTGGAACTTGGATCGATCTCCAAAGTCTGGATGGTACGGTTGTGACGGTCAGCGATGACGGTCACTCCGGTTGAATTCCGAAGTCTCGTCGTTCAAACATCTTCCTAATCCTGTAGAATCTTTTAAATAATATACAACATTGCGCTACACAACATATTCATGAATTTCACGTGGGGGGAACACACGAGATTATTGTCATCTAATGATGTTTTTTACCGAGTTGATTAGCTATGGAACCTGGGAGTTCACAACAGAAAGAGGCTTAAAATTAACCTCCGTTGGTAATAAGATGTCGGCCATCACGTTCGAAGTCATAGGTCCAGCTCCGGGCAAGTTACCAAGAGCAACCTTTATTTGGAATCCACAAGATTCCGTACCATCTAATGTCTCTAAAGATATGTTGGGGATAATTTTCTTGAGGCACGGGCTAACGTTGTTGATGTCCTACTACCAGGGCCGAATGATAGGCCATACACTCCTTCGGAAGGGTTCATCACCTTTAACCGATTTTCCTGTACTTCCGGGACGCTCCCACCATTCGATCAGTATATCTGGGAGGTGTTATCTTACTTAGGAATTGATCTATCATAGTTGCATCCAATGGATACGTATTGTTGAACAAATTATTCATTATCTTCATGGAGCAAATTTTTCGGCCCCTGACTCCAGAGAAAGTCAGATTCTTTTTTAATGTAAATAGTCGAGGAGATAATCCCTCTTTCACATTCTTAGAAGGAGCTAGAAATTGTCAAATCATGATCGAAACTTGGACCAGACTTAGCTACTTCAAAACTAAATGGTTCTATGTCCGGTTTCCGCTAGGATTTGCTAGACGATGGCTGGTTAGACGTAAGTGCGACATTTTCTCTGGCGATTATCGAGATAGCTGTAATCGATATTGGGTCATACAGCTTTCTTTCTTTTACAGCCATAATTCCACGAACCGAAGGTGCTCGATTTAAGGAAATAGTGTGAATTCTTTAAGAGGTGCCTGGAAAGATGAGAGAGATCGACTCTGTACTTACGGATGAAAATTTAAGGGCCATTGGGCTAATTGACTGGGACCAAAGCATAGGGCGTGAAGGATCCCTTAGGGCAGCCCCAGAAAGACTGGCAAGGCGTAGGGAGCCTAGGATTATAATAGCTGAGCAGGGCGATGAAGGAAATACGCGCATTGAAGACGAACCCATAGCTAGGCCCTCAGATAGTCCTCAACATTCAGAGGGGAAGAGGAAAGGTAAGGCGGTTGCTTATAAGCTTCACAAGTCTACAAGGTGGAAATCTGTAGTTGTGTCCCTGCCAGCTGCTGGTGTTGTAATCTCGGAGGCTCCTCCCTCACACATCGAGAATCCCTTCGAAGGGATCGTAGACATTCCAAGTCTAGATTATGTGTCACTCCAACAAGATGCCGAATTAGAGGGGCTTCAAAGCGCTTTAGATCTGGGCGAGCCAATTCCTTCGAGTATGGCCGATATAACTGGTTGGTCAGTGGGTTTGCACATGCATACACACAATTCATGGCATTACATAATTTCCAGCAATATATTTACCTCTGAAGAATACCAAATCCGTTTCTCTTTTTATTTCACAGATATGATGTCGAGGCGGGATTCTATGCTTGGTAGCCTTCGCTCTGCGCGCTGTTTATCCAGCTTATATTTTGAATCCCGCAGGCATGAGGCTGATAGAGACCGCGATCATGGTTATTCCAATCAAGAGAGGGAGTGTTATGAAAGGCAAAGGAACACATAGAGAGAGAGGGAGAATATATAGGCGTCACTCCCGCTCTTGCACTTCGCCACCTCGAGGTCCAGCTCAACCCTCTGAATCTGGTAAACAACCCCTGGATCCTTCACGTTAAATACCACCTTCTCAAGCACCAAGGCCTGATCCACAGTGTCGGAGGACCGAAATTGAAACTCCCACTATCACCGAGCAATCCCTCACAGAGCCCAATGGGGAAGGTGCGATTAGGATCGCCAAGCTAAAAAGGGATTTTTTTTAAATATTTGCTTTGATAGGCTTCATCTTTCCCCCACACTTAAAGACAATTCCCGTTGAGGTAGAGCAAATAATGCATGACTACATTCATGATGTTTACGGCCAATACCGGGAATGGATGAAGACCGCGGATAAAGTATCAGTGGTGACCTTCGAGCAGACGGATACAATCGAAAAATTAGGGACCGATCTCGCTCAGAAGAACCGCATAATCCAGGTGCTTAACGATGAGAATGAGTCCGTGAGAAATTCAGAGACAGTGGCCAATAAAAGGGCGGATGAGGCGACTAGGAAGATGGAAGAAATGAGGAGAATATACTTTGCCCTGGTTGAGGAGATGGGACATCAGATAACCACAGTCATGGCCGAAAGAGTTGGGGCACTTAAAGAACTTGAGGAGCTAAAAGCCAAACTTGCTGAAGTCATCAGAGAGAAAGATGATGCAAACAAAACTTCCCAGGAAGTATGTGAAAAGGCTATGGTTCTTAGGGATGAAAGGGATGCGGAAACGCTTAAAGATTAGGAAGCTGAAGCCATGGTTGAGAATTAAGTGAAAGCGGCGGAGACCACGTTGGAAGTTGATATCGAAGATCTTGTTATAACATACAATGCCAACATCTTGAAGCATCAAAATCTAACCTAGCTCGAAAGCTATCCATCACACCTATAAAATGCTTGGTGCCGCATTGTGGAAGATGAAAAAGCAAAGCACCAAGCTGAATCCATTGATGAATTTGAACTTTAGGACTGGGTGTTGAATGAAGTTGAGAGAGTTCTCCACAACATCACTATAACATATGAAAAGGAGAGACTCGATACTCAGCATCCGGAGGCTAGATAGGGTTCTGGCATTGAGCACTATGATGTAGGTTCTGAAATCCTTATGCCAACCCTTCCTGAATCTACTCCTACGGTTGATCCTCATTCTGTGCCTGCATACAATCCTAATCAACCGCAGTTGTCTCGAGCTTGCGAGCATGTCTCTGAAGCTGCTCCGTCACCCGCGAGCCAATCTGAGGAAGGTATTCTAAACATTTCTTGCACTTATTCAAAGTCAGCAGTGTTGCTTGAGGTAATCACTAATAGTTTGTCTCTATTCAGTGATAAGAACTACATCGGCCGTGCCCTCTACAACCCAAGAGCCGCATCACGAGTAGGAGGCCCTCATAACAGAATCGATCACCACAACGGCCACTACACCAACTGATGGGGCATAGTGGAACACTTTCGCTTTGATGAGTAGATGATGGAGGAACTTGTAGGCCACCAAAGCGACCCTTTTGTCGAGCTATCGGTTGTCATGAGTGGAGGTGCACCTGCAGTTAGCTCCTCGGGCCCAACCGATAGCATCCCTATGGATGCACAGACCATCCACGAAGAAGAGATAATAGCCGAGATTAATGCTGAAATGGAAGCGGCTGCGCGGGCCAGTGGAAGTGGAGGTAGGATGGAGGGCCCTGGTCCAGCCCCTCTGCGGATGATTGCTCCCGGTGGTACTATTGTTGACACCAGTGTGCCTTTTTAATCTTCTAACGTCGATCCTATTCCTCCGACTCCACCTTCAGGAAGTATTTCAATTTATGTGAGTTCGGAGGAGGAGGTTACAATAATACCTCCGGTTGGAGATCAACCGCCAAAAAGAAAGGGCTTAAAGAGGCATCCGAGTGGTAGTTCCAGTAGGTGTACACCAAAGAAGAAGAAGAAAGTGAGAGGATAGGCATGTTTTTTTGCCTCATTTTTGGTAGACATATAGGAATTTCGTTTTGTTTCCTACAGACCGTGTATAGATGTAGGTTCGGCCCCTGCTAGTAGATTATGTAGGATACTTTTGTACTCATCCTTCTTTTTCTAAGAATAGTTGAAATAAAATTCCATTTTGTCTTCAGCACATTTTGCATTTATTTGCTTAAATATCTCAGCATTTGAACTACCATTCAACGCACTTGTGAAGTTTTAGTCCTTGAATCGGACCTAAGTGTAGCCATTAAGTCCTGAAGCCATGGCTTCGGGTCATGATCAAACGTTAAGTCGAGTTCCAATACTGCACTTTCTTGATTAGTAGTTGATACTTAAGTTTTGCCCCCGGTCTTAGGGAAAAATTGAAAAGATTGGTCAGCAATCGCTTTTTGCCTTTAATACATCGAGCTTAACTTTGCGAAACGAGGCTGAAACTAGACGAGTTTGGGTGGTCGAATCACACTCGCTCATCTAACGGTGATTGCATCCACACTCTGGGGATTGTACTTGCATGTGAGAGATCAGTCATGCCCACTTAAGGTTTGGAGATACGTCCGCGCTCTAGGGACTTAAGCTATTTTACAAGCGGTCGTCACACCCGTTTGATATTTAGAATTCCGTCTGCTCTCTGGGGACTCAGATTGATTCAATGGTGGTTAGTCACACCCGATTTGTGTTTATACTCCGGTCCACACTCCGAGGACTCGGAGTTGTCTTATTGGTGGTCATTTCAGATCTGGTTTGTGTTTATACTCTAATCTGCACTCTAGGGACATAGAGTTGTCTTATGGGTGGTCGTTTCACATCCAGTTTGTGTTTATACTCCAATCCGCACTCTGGGGATTTAGAGTTAGCCAATGGGTGGTTGTTTACCCCCATTTTGATGTTTATACTCCAGTACGCACTCTGCGAATCTACAGTTGGTTAACAAATGGTCGTTCACATCTATTGTGAGTTTTAAGATTCCGTGCGCACTTCGGGAATGGTAGATGTATCAGGACCACGGATGGTCGCATCACATCCACCTTGAGTTAACAAGCGAGGTCGTTAGATGGACGGGTCCATCCTCCTCGAACTTGGTTTAAATACAGGTGAAGTCATTAGGTGGACGGATCCACCCTCTTCGACACCACATTTGTAAGTTTATACTCTAGTTTGCACCCTGGGAATCTAGAGTTAGTTAGAGGATTGTCGTGTATCAATCCTTTTTTGGCTTCGATGTGATGGCTCGACCCCAAGCTCGGGTTTCACTTAGCGAGTGACCGGTCCTGTCACAATCACTCTCTATTTGAATAAGTCCCACTTATGGTGGAACTTAGCTCTCCGTGCATTGTGATGGTCGTATGATTGCATTTTAAAAATCACTGCGCTGGCTCGAAGAGACTGCATTTATTGCTGAAACAAGTAAGCAAAGTTAGTTGCCTTATTACAAATTCAAATTTTGAAATGCATAAACAAATTGTAAATGAAAAGCAGAATGAATGAACATATAAAGCCTATTATGTGTAGTAGCGACGAAGACTTTCGCTATTCCAGGCACTCGGCAAAGTGAGACCGTCAACGGTCGATAATTTAAATGTGCCATCTCCGAGTCTTCATTCAATAACACACGACCCTTCCCATATTGGTTTCATATGTGAAGGAACTGGGTAAATTCTCTAAAGGACGAGATCGTCGAGTTCAAAGGTTCGGGGTCAGACCTTGGCAATGTATAATCGAGAGACTCGACTTCGGTACGCAGCTGCCCTCAAGTTAGCCTCTTCTAGCTTCTCATCCAATAAGTCTAAAGATTTGGCAAGTAATATAACATTTGTCCTTGGATCATAATATATCACAAGATAAGATGGTACTTTTATCTCGACTCGAATAACGACTACTGAACCGTGGGAAAGAGAAAATGGAGTGTGGCCGGTCATGGACTTGTGGGTTATCCGATAAGCCTATAGGGCCATAGGTAGTTCATCGACCCATTTTCCCCGTGCCTTTTCTAGTCATTTCTTTAGAATGATTATAACATTATTAACAGCTTCAACCTGTCCATTCGCTTGAGGGTATGCAACTGTAGAGAACTTCTTCTGGATGTGGAATCGCTGACAAAAATTCTTAAATTCAACGCTGTCGAATTGGGCTTCGTTATCTGTGATGATGGTATTTAGGAGACCAAATCGACAGATAATGTTGCGTACCACAATGTTCATCACTTTATTCGTTGTGATATTAGCAAGGGAACCGGCTTCCGTCCATTTGGTGAAGTAATCAATTGTACCGATGCCGTACTTTGCACCACCTTTAGCTAGAGGTAGGGAACCAATAGTGTCGATGCCCCATACTGCGAATGGCCAGTGACGGACCATCTGAGTTATTTCGGTAGGCGAGGCTCATGGAATCCGAGCATGTTTCTGACATCTGTCACATTTGCTGGCATAATCCGATGGATCGTGATTATAGTCGGCCAATAGTTTCCATACCATAGCACTTTCTTAGCAAGATCTTGCCCCTTGGTGTGATCGTCACAATCTCCTTCGTGTACATCATGCAATAGTCATATGATTTCATCGTGGACGGTACACCAGAGTAAAGGAACAGAGTACCCATTTCTATACATGACTCCATTCTGAATAGTGAACCGCGAAGCCTTTTGAAGAACTTGTCTTTTTTCATTCCTGCGCTCTGGCAAGGTCTCATGCTCGAGATAGATTCTGAACATAGTCATACATAACTCCTTATCGGGAATGACTTCAAACACCTAGTCTATCTCCACCTGATTAATGCTTAGGGAAGAAAATGCCTCTATGGGAACAAGTCCCATTTGCTATTTCTCACTGGTACTGGCTAACTTTGCCAAGGAATCGGCTTTCTAATTGTGTTCTTAGGGTATACAATTGATGGCGTAATAATCCAATTGATTCAATATTTCCTGGACCCAAGCAAGATAAGCAGCCAGCCTTCGGTCTTTGGCCTGGTGCTTCCCCCAGACTTGGCACACGACCAATTGTGAATTGCAGTAAATATCCACCGCAATAATTCTCAAATCTTTGGCTAGCCTAAATTTAGCGAGCAGGGCTTCGTATACGGCCTCGTTGTTGGTCACACAAAAATCGAACTTTAAAGTACAGCATATAGATCGGCCTCCAGGAGTTTAAAGTACAACCCTGTTACCTGAGCAACGGTTATTTGATGCACCATCAGTGTGTAACTTCCAGATGTATTTGGGAGATTCACTAGTTTCAAGCAAGTCCTCCTGAATAGTGAATTCAGCGATGAAGTCTGCCAGGACTTGTCCTTAAATAGCTCGCCTTGGAGTGTAAGTGATGTCGAACTGACTCAGCTCGATATTCCACTTGAGCGACCTTCCATATGTCTCGGGCCACGTAAGGACATGTCGTAACGGCTGGTCTGTGTATACAGTGATAGGATGAACTTAAAAATATGGACGGAGCTTCCTTGAGGCAATGAAAAGACAATAAGCCAACTTTTCCAACTTTAGGTAATTTCTCTCTGCTCCGGTCAGTCGTTTGCTAATGTAATATACAGGTAGTTGTATCCAGTCCTCCTCCCGAATTGAGGAAGCACTGATTGCGCTTTCTGATACCGCCAAGTAGATATACAATATCTCATGATCAATAGGCTTTGACATAATGGGTGGTGTGGATATGTGTTGAACAAGTGCTCGGAATGCGCCCTCACATTCCTAGTCCATTCAAAATTCCTTTTCCCTTTTTTGATCAGATTGAAGGAGGGAATACATTTGTCGGTGGATTTTGAAATCTATTTTCTTATTGAGGCTATGGACTTGCTTTATAGTTCTTAGAGTCTCAAGATTTTCGATTTCCTAGATCTACTAGAGATTGGCTTCGATTCCTCGAGTGTTGACGATAAATCCAAGGAATTTCCCAAACGCAACCCCAAAGTGACGCTTCAACGGGTTGAGTTTCATTCTGTATTCTCAGAGGATGTTGAACATCATTTCCAGGTCTTTGACATGATTGGTAGAGAATTGCGACTTCACAAGCATTTCGTCCACATATACCTCCATGGTTTTTCCGATCGGGTTAGCGAACATTCAATTGACCAGCCATTGGTAGGTTTCCCCAACGTTCTTGAGTCCAAATAGCATGACTTTGTAGCAGTAAAGTCCCGGATCGATGACGAAGCTGGTATGCTCTTGATTGGGCAAATGCATGGGCATCTAATTGTAGCCACAATACGCATCCATGAAGGATAAGAGTTCATGTCCAGCCATTGAATCTACGAGCTGATCGATTCAAGGAAGTGGAAAACTATCTTTAGGGCAAGCTTTATTCAAGTTTGATTAGTCAAAGCATGTTCTCCATTTCGTGTTAGGTTTCCTAAGGATTGGACACCCATGCAGGATATAACGCATCTCGAATAAACCCGTTCGATCTAGGTTTATCTATCCCTTCCTTAAGGGCGGCAGATCTCTCTGGATCCATACCATGCCTCTTTTGTTTGACCGGGACATGTCGTGGGTCAATATTCAATGTGTGTCTTGTGATGTCCAGGGTAATTCCACACATGTTAAGGTGCGTCCAAGAAAACACGTTGAGGTTTGCCCGGTGAAATTCAACCAATTCCTCCTTCATCTATTGGCTTAGCTGAGATCCAATCTTTACCATTTTAGATTCGTCATTATCATCGATGGTGAGCTCTACCGGGGAAGCCTGAATATCTTTATCTTCGTCTTCAATTTCCTTTTTCTTTACCCCTTTTCCTCTATGCCCTTTCACTTTTCTTTAAATTCCCTAACATCAAGTGAACGCGGAGAGATTTCTCAATGCCTTTTCCTTTTTCTTTTCGCCGCGCTTACCGTTGCTCAACAACGTAACAGGCTCATCCAGCAGCCTGGTATCCTTGAACGATTTCAACTACATTGTTGATAGGGAATTTTATAGTCAGACAGCAAGGGGTGATGACAACCTTGAACTCAGCTAAAGCCGATCTGCCCAAGAAAGCGTCGTACGGTGAGTCTATATCCAATACAATAAACTGTAATATCCAAACTCTTCTGCATTCTCCAACTCCTAACTCCACTGGTAGCTCCACCATCCCAGTGGGTATAGTCGCACTTCCGTTGAAGCTATGGAGACGAGACTAACAAAGCTTCAAATCTTTCGCTTCCATCTTCATCTGATCATAAGCTCGCTTAAACAGTATGTTCACAGAACTTTCACTGTCCACTAAGATCCTCTTCATCCAAGTAGGACCTATCTGACCTGAAATGACAAGTGGATCAATGGCTGGGGCTTCGACCCTATCGGCATCCATGTTCTAGAATATGATGTCGTCTGTCATTTTTTTGTTTGGCCGAAGCCTCATCTTCCAAATTACTACAACATTCGAAGCTTGCATGCCTAATAGAGCTGGCATACGACTCCATTTCCCTCCAGCTCTGATCTGTTGGATGAGGACCACCAATGACATTATTAATCACTAGCCTCTCGTCGGTACGAGCGGGTTCCTCCGGTCTCGCCTGATTTGGTATTTGGTTTTGATTTGATGGGCCCGTGCCTCCAAACTACGACACTTGAACAAACTGCTTCAACTTTCTTTCTCGGATCAACTTCTCGATAATATCCTATAAATGATGACACTCGTTTGTGTTGTGGCCATAACTACCATGAAGTCTACAAAACTTCCCCATTTGAATCTATTTTTCTGATGATTGCTTCGGAGCAGGTTTCTTGCATTCAATAGTATTGCAGGTCTGCTAGTACACATTTTCCAAAGACGTAACTAAAGGAGTATAAGTGTCAAATACGGGAGCTCTACGTCGTGGCTCATGATTCTGCTCCCGTTTACTATTTTGATTTCCTTTGCCTTTCTGTTGATTCTGTTTATTCTGTATATTTAGCTGCACCTTTCCTAACCTCTTCCTGGTTTGTTTAACAACGACATTGCTTTGTATTCCTTCCACATTGGGCCCATGTCATCCTTTTCCTAGACTGTTTTGCATCCTAACATCTCAAGAACTGAGTGCCTTGGAATAGAAGCGGTCTAATAACGCAAGGAAATTTCCGTCCAACGGTTGTCAAATTCGGAATCGGGATCGATCCCCTTAGTCAGTACCATCATAATTGAGTTGCCATTGAGATTACTAATCTCAGCGCATGCAGCATGAAACCTTTCTAGATAACATTTGAGTGTTTCTCCGGGAGCTTGAGTGACACTGGACAAGGTATTAACATCTTTCGGCCTTGTGACATACATGCAGAACTATTCAACAAATTTTGTTGCCAACTGGTCAAAACATGAGATGGATCGAGATGGTAGACAAGTAAACCACATAATCGCTATGGCCCCTAGGGAGATCAGGAAACTTCGGCATTTGATCGCATCATCGGCTCGTGCAGCGTTCATTAACCATTCATATTTCAAAATGTGTTGGTTAGGGTCAGAGCTCCCTTCATAAACAGGTAGAGTTGGCATTTTGAATCGCCGAGGTGATTCAGTGTATAGGATATCTCCGGTGAAAGGGCTATGACTCAAGGAGATTCACTGGTGAGACCCTAATTTTGCGGATCATCTTGTGGATCATTGTCAGGATGTCTGGCATCTAGACATTTTGGTAATGCTGAGCCAAGGTGTGGTCGGGTTCCACAATGAGAAGATAGGCTGATCGTGATCGATGGTCCATATCTTACCTCCTTGGCTCTAGGTTTTCAATAACATAAGGGTTAGGAGTATGCTCATATTGGCGACGGTTCGGACCTGTTTGGTTTCGGGCATCAACTCCCGACTTAGTAGCAGCGGTGGTAGTGCAGTTGTCAGTAATATGATAAGGAATAGTACATCCTCGAGAGGAGGGTCCGGCCTGTTGGCTGGTTGATGGGCCAGCTCTCGATTGCCCAAGATTCGATGTGCACTGATGTCCAGTAGCCTGTGTATAGCTTCCATCCAACCATAGACATGAGGATCTGTGATTGTTGTCAAAAGATGCTGAACTTTCAATAGATGAATAAGAAGCCTGATCCCTTCCTGATCTTCTTCGTCTTTCATGGATCCAACTACAGGCACAAACACATCCACGAATTTTCTGACTATGAAAATGCAATTCAACTCATCTTCCAACTCCATAACTCGCAATAGAGCATTTACCTCACAACTGGTGTTTTCTACCATAGAAACTATCCGATCACTACAATCTGGGTAACTAAGTGATATTTTCCTATTTAGGCAAAATATCTTAGCATCATAATTACTAACCAATCCATACCCAATATAATTCCGAACCCAACGAAATCAAATATATGTAAACTGCAAACAAAGGTGTAACCTAGGAGGTCAAACTCTAAGTGGTCACACTTCATCCCTAACATCGCATATCCTCCTAACAAATTTGCAATTCTTAAGGAAGTTGTTTGTACTAAAATTGGATACAACACTCTTCAGATGTGTTGAAGAGATAAAATGAAGAAAATAAATGTAAAATGAGGTAGATCTAATAAACACACCAATCAACAACAAACAAGAAAATGTACAGGAACACACGAATTTAGAGTGGTTCGACATATTGCCTATGTCCACTATGAAATGATTGATGTTTATTGAATTTCACTTGCTAATTACACAAGATTACAACAGTACAACTGAAGGATAGTGATGATTCCGGCAGAGTATTGACATAGAGAAGCCAAAAGTCCACTTTCTGTAGGTCTAGGGTCATTATTTATAGGCGTAGGCAGCAAATATCTTGCCCAGATCTTACAAAACTTCTTCCCTCAAATGTCTGGGCCCATAGGATCGAGTTCAGGTGATTTCGACTCGATATGGGAGAGATATAAATTGAGTTTGTATCAATCCATAATTGTTTCTTTTGGGCTGCAATTGATCAGACACATTCTCGAAGTTGCAGACAAGCTTCTGTGAAATTTTGGTGGCACTTAGACCTATAGATTTTGAGTTATGATCGATGCAAGTTTGAATTTGTTGAAGGCTGTCGAGTTCGCATCGCTTCTGTTCGCATCACTTTTGGGCACGTGATGACCAACAACGTGGCGCCATCTTTTAGGATCGATCCATTTTTCATGCCGAGCGACCGAGTCTTTTCTTCTTCACGTGTCTTCTTCGTATCGCTCTCATTCATACGCTTTATATCCATGCCGTTCGTATCCATTGTTAGGGCGTCGTTCGTATCCCTTTTAAACTTGTCCCACTCGTATCGCTTCCTTCAATTCTCATTTGCATCGGTATTCCTAGGCGCTGCTTCGCATTGCTCAACATGGATGTTGTTCGTATCAATCTATCGCATATCATTCACATCGATCCCTGCCCGATCGATGCGAATAGCATGTATAGGTGGATTGATATGAATAAGTTATTGGATGATGGATGCGAAGCAAGATGAATACGTACCGATACGAAGTGAGGCATGTTTGATGGATTCGAACTAATGAATGTTTGATGGATACGAACGAAACTTCCTTTCGTGGATACGAACCGTCACTTACCTCGATGTATACAAATTAGTGTCGCCATGACTGATACGAATAGTGCTAGTTTTTCCTGATGGATTCAAACGAAACCGATACGTAGGAGATGGACTGATGGATACAAATGAGAGCATTGCTTGCCTTGCATCGATCACATCTTGAGCATACGAACTCCGATTGACTTGAAATTTAGAACATTGGTTTCTATAGCTTTAATTGCCATGTTATATTGATTATAGCTTGATCCAGACTCAGACAAAATTTACCATTATCCATAGTAGACCTGTATACAACCGATCTTCGAAACTGATAGTCCTTGGCTTCTAGTCGAGTTCTTGGTGTCACGGCCTTGCCAAAAGACGGAATAACAGAAGTAACTAAATATGTGGGTTCTAGGTTATGTTTGTCTATCAAACATTTCGATTTAAAAGAATGAGATGCACTAGTATCAAATAAATACTAACAGATGTATCATGGATCTGAAGTGTACCTCCTAACACGGCCTTTCCCTTTTCCTGTGCTGTTGGCTTTGACGTAGCATACTCCAATGCAAACACTTGGACTTTATCCTTTTTTGCTAGCTCTTTGCACTGGTTTTTGTAGTGCATAATTTGATCACCGTTAAAACATCTAATCCTTTTCTTCTCAGCAGCCTTCTTTCCTTTGTCTGTCCGGTACACATGAGCATAACGGCCTTCCTTATCACACTTATAACATACCACCTCAGACTTTCCTTTCATTGCCGCACCTCCTTTTTGAGCATTCTTCTTGTGGAAAAACTTTCTCTTTTGGCCCTGTCCGACCTAGACCACTTTCTCCTTCTTCTTCTCCAAACAAGCCAACATCTTCTCATGTCTCAGTGCCATTTCCACCATCAAATCACACGGATCTCTGATGTGCAGTAAAGTAGCCCTTGCTAACTCCAGCTTCAGACATCTAGTAAACTTTTCAATAGTGGCATACCCGTTTTGAGCTAACTCTTAGAATCTACTAGCATATTCCAGAATTGACATTTCACCTTGTTCTAGCTCAGCAAACTTCTTGACCAAGATAGATTGCACCATTACCGACATGAACCTTTCTTGAAACCCTCCATAATTTCGCCCATGTCATAGTCTCTTTATCCATGCTAGCAGTTATAATATTCCACCAAAACGAAGCAGCTTCTTGAAGCTGTCTTAAAGTAAGTCTTCTTTTCCACTCATCATTGAACCCTAAGTCAGAAAAAATCCTTTCGCAATGTAGAAGCCTGTTTTCTACATCGATAGCATCCTCCGTTCCGATAAAAAACATTCCTCCTAGCCTAGTGTAGTCTTTGCTCTAGTTAGCATACTGATTTACTACTGGAGCTTCTTGAACTCCTCCTCTAGCAGCATTACTTCCAACAACTCCAGCAGCGACTCTAGCTTCCATCGTGTTTACGAAAAACTGATACATGGATCCCATGTCTACTAAGGGAACCCCAGCACCAGCGTTCTCATCCTGAGTCTGACCTCTTCTAGAATTTGGTCGGGCATTTCCATTTGTAGTGGTGCTTTCTCCTCCAAGATTAACTCTTCCTCTTCTTCCGTTCATATCTGTATTCAAACCTTGTGAGATACAAAAGAATAGCCTAACAAAGATAGGAGTCTAGAGATAAAGCGTATACTTATATAATACAAGTAAGTTACTATGCGTTATCCCATGCCCCGATCTCATCTCTAATTCCCAAGGATTATGTTTTCAAAAATCATTTTTAGTTAAAGTATTTCATAAACCTATGCTTTCATACCAAGTTGTTATATCCTCTTTATAGGCCCAAACCTAAGTGCTACAGATCCTATAATCATCTACAGTATTAACTTCCGGTGACTAAATATGGCTATGCTAATGGTATCTATAATATCAGAAGTACTTGAGTATGAAACAAATCACTTATTTCAAAACAGAATTTTCCATTACATTTCAAAACAGGCGTTCCATATTCAGATTACATAATCCCAAACATTTCCCAGGCAATGATAAAATATACTTGTTATAAAATATTGCAAGAGGGACATATGGAGACGCCTCCCTGGACGATCATAGTCATATAGTCATAATTGACCTAACACATAGACATCGGAAAAGAACAAAAAATAAAGAGCTGCACTCCTAAATAGCTATCCATTAGCCTCCTGCTTGCATCTGGTAGCCTTATTCGTCATCCTACTAAAACCTGAAAAACCATAATCTCTCGGCCAACTAAATTCAATTATGAGCACCCGAGAGTTTAAGGGAAAACCATAAACTTCGAGTCAAACGTAAAGCCTGGTGTGAATAATTATTGTACACCTGGCTACTAATGTTAAGTGAGACCACATTTGCTTAGCGGAATAGGTTTCCCATCACTAACATTCTTTTAAAACATATATTTTGCAAACCTTTATCCTACAACCAAAACTAGTTAAAACTGTAGCATTACTATGTTAACGTACATATCAGGTAACAAATGGAATATCTATCCGAACAATATAGTTTTGTTTGGCTTACCATTAAACTTTGGCTGACTCAGGCCTGCCAAAAAAATAACAAAAGTTATCTAACATTTGTTAGACACACCTCTTATTGATGATCTCTCCTTAACTATCTGTTAAACACTTCTCTTCTAGACGGTCTGTCTATAACTTAAAATCTCACAGGGTCACCTGATTAATGGTTTTGCGGGCTTACCGATAACCTACATGTATACAAATATATATTCCCTTCTGTGTGTAGTCATAATTTTAGTCTTACTTGTGACAAAGCCCTACACACTAGAACTTCGGACTAAATTAGCTGGGGGCAATAGCTAATGTATATGGCACAACCCTATACCAGTTCCATCTGGTATTCTAATATCTATGTCATTTTACTTAGGGATAACTTCCCTTAAATTTTCCTTGAAAAACTCTTTCAAATTGATTTAAATCTTTAAATCATACATACAAAAGCAAAATACACATTCTCTATGCTTAACTGAAAGTCACCTTGCCATGTTATATATATATATATATATATTACTCAACCTCTTCTGATGAAAACATTTTCCTCTTTCGAAACCATTAAACCTTGCCTTTCGAAAATATTGGAAAATCCTTTCCTTTCTTTTCTCTAAAAGCTTCAAAATAATATACATCACTCTTTAAAACCTCTAGACATTTCCTTTCGAAAATATTGGAATAACCCTTCCTTTTTTTCATTGAAAGCTTCAAAAATAAAGGAAAACCTTCCCTTTCGACCCCTTCGAAACCCTGGGGTCCCACCCCTTCAAAACCATTCATTAAAAATCTTTCGAAAGCATTGAAACACTAAACCTTTCGAAAGCCTTTGGGTTCAATTTAAAATATGTGGAAGCTTTATGAAACCATTCAAAGTTTACTTCTTCTTTGAAAACCATCTCGATCGAAATCTTTTGAATTATGCCTTCAAGGAGAGCAAAAAGATAAGAACCCCATTGAAGTCGAAAGCACTTCTTTCGAAACAATTAAAACTATCTCTTTCGAAACCATTTGGGTTATATTCAATTATAGAAAAAGGGGTTTTAAAACATTTACGTCGAAAGCTTCTGTTTCAAAACCATTTCCTAAGTAAAGAAGTGATGGTGTCGAAACCATCCCTTCGGAAGCATTGGAGAAGTTGCTGACCTTTAAATACTAAGTATACCTTCCGAAGCCATTGACTTTGAAAGCTTCTTTTATTTAATAGGGTTTTCATATCAAACATATCATAAAAACAAATATGAACATGTATAAATCATCAACAAGTATATGTGAACATTTTCTCTTCAAAATCATGGCTAAATTATGCAAGATAACTCGAATTACATCTTAAAACCGAAAACGTACAGAAAAGTGTGATATAGTCATTATTCACCTTAGCTTTGTGATTTGGATGCGAGATTTGATCTTGATTAATTGGTTTTATTCTTCCCCTTGAAAAATGAGCTTTGTCTTCTCTTGAGATTGCAGATGGTGATCGGCCTTAGTGTATTTTCATTTGAGAATAATGAAGTGAACGTGTGTTGAATTTCCTATGGGTTTAGGGTATAAATTTAACCATTTTCCTATTTTGCCCTTCTTTATTTCTTAACATTTAACTCCATATTAGTTCTTTTATTTATTTATTAGCATGGCTCGTCTATCCCTCAATCCTTAATCGACGTGTTATTTTATTCAATTTAACTAATAAAATATCCTAAATAATACCACTAAAACTATTGGGTGTTACATATCAATTTCTTAATACTAGGCACATTGGTTTCGATGAAGTTAAGGGAGAAGGACTTGGTCGAAAGCCAGCCAAGGTGGAAGTAGGTGCCGAAAGCAATAAAACAGATAAAAAGCCCGAAATAGACAGTTCTTTTTGCCTAACCTGCTTTACATGTGAAATTTTGATTGGTTTTCTCTTTTCTTTACCGCTAAAATATGTTGCACACTTCAGAACCAATTAATTAATTTAAATCTTTTGCAAAACGCCCCTTCTCCTTAATTAAATGTATAAAACATTTAAGTCTCATACCTTAAATAATTTTATATATTCATCAAAACACTTAGCAAAATTTTATAAAAATTCCAGTAAATACTTTTCATTATGTTTTAACTTATATAAATTTCGGACCCAAATAATTATTTATCCTGCCGTAAATAATTTATAACCCAACACATCATTTCTTCGCTATAAAACTAATATAATATCCACCATAATTCAGAAAATTATGAAAATTGAAACCCATCTCTAAATTATCATTTTTGATCTACTTAAAAATTTACAAGGCATTTGGATGTCATTTAATAGGGTTTTCATGTCAAACATATCATAAAAACTAATATGAACATGTATAAATCATCGACTATATGTTAACATTTTGCTTCTCAAAATCATGGCTAAATCATGCAAGATAATTCAGATTTCATCTTAAAACTGAAAACATATGGAAAAATGAGGTGTGGTCATTATTTACCTTAGCTTTGTGATTAGGATGTGAGATTGATCTTGATTGTTTGGTTTGATTCTTCCTCTTGAAAAACCTAGCTTTATCTTCTATTGAGATTGAAAATGGTGGCCGACCTTGGTGTATTTTCGTTTGAGAATAATAAAGTGAAGTGTGTTTGATTTCTTAAGGGTTTAGGGTATAAGTTTAATCATTTTTCTATTTTCCCTTCCTTATTTCCTAACACTTTACTCCATATTAGTTCTTTTATTTATTTATTTATTAGCATGGCTCGCTACTCTTAATCTTTAACCACAAATCTCAATCCATAATCAATACATTATTTTATCCAATTTAACTAATTTAATATCCTAAATTATGTCACTAATAATATGGGATGCTACGCTATTATCGTGGAATCATTAAGGATTTCTCCATATAGCAGCACCCTTGATTAAGTCGACTAGAAAGAGCGAGAAGTTCATATGGTCCAATAAGTGTAAAGGATCATTTCAGGAGTCGAAGAAACTTAACAATCGTGTTAGCCATGATCAAAGAATGGAAGATGTTAGGGATGTTTGCCGCTTGTAAAGTCCGTTATTGGCATATTACTGCATCGAGTAAAGATCCAGGTATGTTAGCAAGTTTGGAGGTACATCCAAGATTTGTGGATAGAATTTATATAAGGAAGAAAATAGGACCCATTGTTTCAAATAGATTTGGCGATTATATATAGAAGTGGATATGGAAGACCTAAAAGGATTTGAGGTAGACTTTAAAGGATGGCTTAGGAAGAGAGAAAGACTTTGTTTTGAATATAGGAGATCTTGGAAAGAAGTCATGCAGAAAGTCATCGGTCTAATTTTACTATTCATCTCGGGGGCATGAAGATGTATCGTGATATAAAGAGAATCTTCTTTAGGGAAGGGATGAAGAGAGACAAAGGAGAATGTATGGAGAGGTGCTTCACCTATCAACAAATAAAGGCTGAACATTACAAGCTAAGCGGTTTACTTCAACCGTTGAAAGTACCGACTTGGTGGTGGGATTTAGTGTCTATGGATTTTATAGATGGGTTGCTTAGTTCAAGAATAGGAAATGATAGTACTTGGGAGATAGTTGATAGACTAACTAAGAGTACCCATTTTATCTTAGTTAAGTCAGCAAGAACAACGGCTTGCTTACCAAAGCAATACATGAAGAATGTGGTGAGACTCTATGATATTCTTAGTATTGTACTTAGTGATAGAGACCCATTGTTCGCTAGTGAGCTCTGGAGAAGTTTGCAGAGTGCACTGATATGGAGTTCGATTTGAGTACAACTTTCTACACACATACCGATCGTCAAATCGAGAGGGTGAATCGTGTGCTCGAGGATTTGCTAAGGTCATATATTTTTGATTTTGGAGGATCTTATGAAGATCGTTTGCATTTGTTGGAGTTTTCCTACAACAATAGTTATCAATCAAGTATTAAGATGGCACTGCTTGAGGCTCTTTATGGTAGACCTTGTAAATTATCAGTTTGTTGGTTGGACATGGGGGATAGACGTCTGTTGGGACCCGATCTGGTAAGAGATATTACTAAGAAAGTGGAATTGATTCACACCAGAATAAAGGCAGCACAATCAAGGCAAAAGAGTTATGATGACAAGAGGAGGAAAGAGCTTGAATTTGAAGCAGCCGATTATTTGTTCGTTAAGATTTCTCTGATGTGAGGAGTTTGAAAGTGAGTGGGGATCTATACTAATATGGATATAAGTACTTACAATGGAATATAGCTTCAGTAAATAATCGCACAAAACAAAAAAGTTAAAATCACAAGATTTTATGCTGGTTTGGATCTCTCATCCTACATCCTGTCCTTAAGCTCTACTTAGGAATTTCTCAATCAACAACCCTCACTTCACTAGGTGGTATAGGTCTGCAAAAACCACCTAAGCAATCGATTAGGACTTCTAGCAATTTCAAAGCAAAAGCTTTAATCATGACTTTGATGTGTTCTCACTAACACAACTGAGCCAAACTTTAGTGCACCCTTCCTATAACATCCATTGATTTGTGAAATGTACGTGCAGTGTTATAGGAAGTAAAATATGAAGATTGATTGTTTTAAAAACTAGAGAGAAATAGATAATGTATAGAATTTAGAATAACAATTAGATGATCGCAATCAATGGGGAGACTGTATTTATAGAGATTGAGGAGGTCTGTCAAAAAGTGATGATCTTTCTAGAAGACATTAATTTGTATGGACTGACATTCCTCTTTAGAAAATAGGTATCTTTTCAAATGTAGCCATTTTATCTTATTCAGACATCTGAGCCATATAATAAACATTATATTAGTTCATATAATAATTGCCTTAAAATGGGTCAGACAGCTAAGTTCTAGGGATAAGACATTTGAATGTGTTCTAGAAAGATATACGTCTGTTTGATCCTGATTCATACATCTAGTCTATAAATAAGATATCCGATTAAGTTAATAAAAATAGAATTCTAAAGGTTTAGACATTTGGTAGGTTTAACCAGACTTCTAATACCCTCATTAGACATCCAGTTGAACCTAGTAGGCATCCAACTTAGTTTAGAGGATAAAAAATATAAAGTGTCTCAAACGTCTGAATAATTGACTCAAGTGTCTGAATCTACATAGGGTTTCTACCGAGATATTTAAGGCTAAAAGTGAATTTTTCATACATCTGGATTTTCTGGCCAGACGTCTGGTCTAGTAAAAAGCTTGTCCAATTTTTATACTCAGACGTCTAGATTGTTTTTGTCAGATGTCTGAGTTCTATTAACTTTCGAAAAACAGATTTTACATTTTAGGACAATGTTTTATAGAAAATATTTTCTATTGTCTTTGAGTGTGCATAATCATCAAAGGATATTATACATATGATTCAAGACTTATAGCAATGACATTATTTAGATGATGCGATCTTCAATCCTTGAATTCAGCAGCAAGTTGTCTTCTTGTTAAGAATATCCTATAGAAGATAAATAACGTTGTGCCATACATACATACATACGTACGTACGTACGTACGTATGTACATACATATATATTATAGCATATATATATATATTATAGTTCTATCATCGAAAGCCTAAAAAGTCAGGATCAACATTCTCCCCTTTTTCGATATTGACAACTATGTATATATGTGTGTATGTGTAAAATATAATGAATAATCCTCTTATCAATATGCGCAATATCATTCTCCCCCTTTGTCATTATCAAAAGGAAGTAATAATATACGAATGCAAACACAAAAGCCAGTGAACAACATGTTATATAGATATAAACATGAACCATTGGTTTTTAGCAGGTATGGAAATGCTTTTAAAAATTACATAAGTTTATTAACCAAATTACACAACATAACAAACTGTTTATAAGCTAACGATAGTATCATGAACTAACAATAATTGCAACATGAACTAAAAACAGGCACACGACAGTAATTTAAAAACAACCATGCATGGTAACACCATGAACTTCACCTACCAAACTGCAAATCACCAATATAAAAATGTTTTTAATGTAAAAATAATGTAAGAAGTACAATATGAATAAAGAGTTTAACAATACCTTCACTCCAAGCCACGAAGTGGTGATAATTCCCTATCACCTTCTTCTCTCTTTGTTTCGTACTCGCTTCCACTTTCCGCACTAACTTCATTAGTTGGTTAGGTAGTCGATGGTCCGGTTCCTTGATGTGGTTTTGGCGGTGGTGGAGTAGTGGGTGAGGTGACATGGATTTTCCCGACAATTTCATCCAATTCTTTCCCAAAAGTTTTTAATCCCTGATAACTTTTTCTCAAGTGATTTCATTTTAGAATTTCTTTTCGAAAGGCATCATTCAAGGATTTTTTTTTTGTTTTTTGATAAAATTACTTGGGTTTGATGGACTTTGGCATGCCAAAGTTAGCAACTTTTGAAGGTATAATTTTAACTAACTCGTTTCTACTATCACTATCATCTTCCTCACTATCTTCTTGCTCGATTTCATGAATTTCTATACCTTTTCCTTTATCAGTTTCAGTTGTAGTAAAAGTCAGATGATGTAGTCATTGCAAATATTTGCATACAAAATATATTGAGGGATTTGTGAAGGTAAATGCATAAGAGAAAAAACTATTTGCCCACATTGGAAATAGAGTTGGAATTATCAAGCATTAAAGGAACCTTTTCGGCTAACAAAAGATAAGTGATGTATAATCCATTAAAAATGTTTTTCTAGCATAATTGAAAAGGAAAACATCTCTTCTTCTATAAATTTTACTTAGTTAAGTCCAATACCACCAATTATAGCATACAGTGCTTTATAATCCTTACCATAGATTTGCTCATGACTACGGTTTGAGGAATTATTGTGTTTATAAACACAGGTTCCAAAAGTCATAGCCTAGGGCATAAATATTTAGAAGCTTGTTTTGGAACTTGTTTTACCTATATTTGAGCATTTATAGAATTTCTTTTATGGTTTTCCATATCAATATCTTGAAAGTCGGTTCCATTATAGCTCATGTTTAAGATTTTCCCAAAGAGATTATAATGTAATTTAATTACCTTTCCATAAATGCTAGTCCAAAGGTAGCCCTCATCTCTTTGAAGATTTATTCCTTTCATACCAATATTACTATAAAAAATGGATTGCTAGTGTATCAATTTGAACATTATTTAGAGAAAATTGAATAAGTGAAGTGATTTGTGCTTTATCAATCAAAGCATATAAGTTATAAGCCGAAAAATC
This sequence comes from Allium cepa, assembly GCA_030765085.1. Taxonomy (NCBI): domain Eukaryota; kingdom Viridiplantae; phylum Streptophyta; class Magnoliopsida; order Asparagales; family Amaryllidaceae; genus Allium; species Allium cepa. Next base: position 662,750,817 of record CM060940.1, on the reverse strand, counting down.
GTCAATATCATAGAAGAATCCATTAAATAATTTCATTTTAGTAAGCAATTTATAACAATTAATGCTCTCAACATCATGATAAAGCCATGCTTTTAATTAATCATGACTGACGACTAGTGGCCGTTCTGATGAAGATTCCCCTAATTTTCTTTTTTAGGCTTTTGGATTTAGAAGTGGAAATGGGTGCCATTAAAATAGATTAACAACGGGGTTTTTGAAAATTCGGGATAAGTAAAAAATGAATAGAGGAAGTAAAGGAGATATAATAAATTGAATAGACGGATTTAGTGGGGTGGGTTCACAATAAATGAAGGAAATAAATTTGAAGTTTCATTTTTTAAAAGAAAATTTCAAGTCTCCATCAGACGTTTGAAAATTTCTAAACAGACGTAGTCTGATGTGTTGTTCAGATACCAGGATGGAATAATCAAATGTCTGACTGTTTATTGTCCGTAAAAATATAAAATTTTAATTTTAAATTTATTTATAAACATATATTATATATAAGATGATGACAATATTTATTGATCAAATGACCTTCTCCAGTCATGGTGGCCAAAGGGAGTCGTCGGTTCGAAGTTGGATAACGACAATCATTGTAGATTATATATTTTCGAAGGTCTGGAGTTGACCGAGTGATTTATACATATGTTATTCCTCATTTGAGTGTTTCCATAAAAGACTAAAATCATTCACTCAATTATAGCTAATTTTTCACCATGCCTTCGTTGTTCCAAGCGAATTTTTCTTTGTTCGAAGATAATAGCATCATTCTGTCTTTTTATGGCAGCTTTTAATTTTTCATATTTTTCATCATGCCTTCTTATCAAATAGTCATCAAAGAGATTGCTTTCTTGACCCATTTTCCTTTTTTTTTATATTCATTTGATTCTTCGGAAGATGAGGATGATGGGTGTGACAACCCTACCTTTCGACCCTCGAAAATCGACATCAATATGTTCACTGTATAGCATACCGAACAATCGAGTGTTGGAAAGGCAGATTGATAGGGAAAAAGAAAGAAGGTAGGAGTGACAAGAAATTAAAAAATACAGAATCTTACAACGGACTGAATAATATCTAATATCACTAGCACTTTACACAAATCAAAACTGTAATATACATATCTTAAATTAGAGTACACAAATCAATAATTACCAACCTAGACAGTTATAACAGTCTGTCCTCACAATTGCTAAGAATTTCAAACAACACTACAGCGGAATAAAATAAGTAAGAGAATATGTCTCGGTCTCCAACTTATCTCTTGAGCTCTAAAGAAATCCCAATCTATATCTGTAATATACTCGATCTGATCCAAGCATTATTATTAAATTGTAATACACGGATCAGTCTGGTAAACCAGTGTGAGAAAAAACACACTCAATTTGATTTATTAAGTTATAAAACCTTTTCAAAATAAAGGTATCGTAAGACCACGCCGCATATAAACACGGTCGGGTTTTTATCTTACAATCACCAAAACAATATTTTTATAGGAAATCTAGTGATATTTTAATAATATCTAAGGGTCAAAATAATAATAATAATCAAGTAGCTGTGATGAAGGCTCGTTCGCTAATTGTGCAGGATTCCCATGGAGATGCCATTAGTACGTCGAAAACATCCTCCTACACAAGGATCAGAGTTATCCTTCCAATGCATCATACCCATCTAACGGGGGTATTATAGAAAAAACATAACTGGTCTTGCTAAGACCGAGTGCTTCGCTCCGGCATGCCAAAAATAGCCGAAGGTATCCATATTACTAGAAAAGGAGCCAATTAGACCCTATTGGTTTGCTAACCCTACTGGCCATGCCTCCTATATCTGGTTTTAGTCATTTCTGCTGATGAGGCTACGTTCGGCGTTTCTTCTTATGCACCGCTGCAAAGATAGATCATGGAATCCCATATGGATTCCCACACCATAGTGGCCTCAAAATGGCATACAGATTCCAAGATCTAAAATAGATCTTGGAATCACACGCAAATTCTGACACCCCAACGAGTCATGGAACCACATATGGATTTCAACATCCTAAAATGTAACGCATCTCCTCCATTAAACCATATATGGTTTCGGAGTAGGTCATGGGTTTTGAATCATCTCTTATGAGTACACTGTCCATTTTCTAGGTGCTCCAAAAACCATTCATTGATTTTCCGGAATGCTCAAGATAGTTTCTTTAGGAAATAATCTAATAATTCAAAAAATCGGGATCACCCCTAACCATTTAAGTGGACGGATCTCCTTATCATTTATCCCGGAAGAATAACGAGTTTATACGTACAGTATAGCACCTCGAACGATAACTGCACCACATAATTCCCATGTTTCCCCTAGATATTTCCAGAGTTAAAATCCCTAGGTGTTAAGTAGGAAATCGTTTTCTTCCACCAAAATTAAGAAGGATTACAAATTTAGGACAAGTTTTAATAGTTGCTATTTAACTATCAAATAAAAAAAAATTCAACCATAGACCACATTTCCCACTAAAATCACTAGGCCTCATTTAATTTCATTTAGATAAATCGAATCTTCTTATTAAAAACATTTATATACTTATTTCATCGGAATAAGTATATTCATAAATCATCCCTTTCAAATACTTGTAAATTATATTATGAAATAAATAAGGAAGTGCCATTCGGTATCGACTATGGATCGCAGCCAGATGGTTGCGTCTAATCCCAGAAAATTAAACTTAACTTAGGTAATCTCTACCTTCCGATTTCCACCATGCAATCGACCATAGATCGCAATTTGCATAATGATTACATCAATATCCCAGCGAAAACATTCCAAACTGTAGATAATCCCTGCCCCTCGAAATACGCTACAAAAATATACCATTACTTCCCAAAATCTATTTATTTCTAAATATCTCTAAATCTCTTTATAAACTTCTTTATAACTTCCAAAATTTAGTTTGGAGAAATATTCTTCTATAAATCTCAAAACGCTCATACAACTTCCCTTTTTAAATTACAAACCTTTTCCAGATTTTATAAACTCCTTTAACCTATTCCTTTACATAAAGGATTTCCTTTATAAACAATTTCTTTTATGTAATTATATATTAAATAAGACTTTAACATCCCAAAAATATCTTAACCATTTTTAATAATATAAAATACTTTTAAAACATTATTAATAATATAATCATTTAACCTTTAACATTTTAAAATTTAATAAAATAACTAAATCAATCTTTTAATAAAATTAATCAACTTTTGAATCGTATTATTACAAAAATAAATTTCTAGTTCTAAATAACTAATAATAAATAACTTATCATCTTTACACAAAATCAGTTAAAAAACTAGTTTAAAATATAACTAACATTACCATATAAATGATTTTTGCAAAACATTTGTAAATAAAAATTTAAACAAAATAATTTGTATAATAATTATTAAATAAAATCTTTTACTTCAAATTACACAATTTGAAGTTAAACAAAAACCATAATCTTTCCAATATTATACCGAGGCTTGGAAATTTCAATGGTACTTATCAACTACAATTCAATTCAATTTAACTATCAAGTTAAATTACAAGCATTTACATAACAGTCATATATGTAATCAAATCCATACTTAACAACGATTTGTTAACATATCAATTATCCAATATAAATTCATTTGCATTGAACATTGTCCACATTAATCAAATAGCAGAATAAAAATTTATCCTGCTAACCAATTATTATTCAAAATCGATCACTTTTATTTATTATCCAACGGTGTTTATTTGGCCAAATAGATAGCACTAACATATATATTCCAATTCAATTTACGTTATAATTAACAATGTAATTCCAAACATAATCAAGTTATCAATTCCACACATATATGATTCAATACTGGAAACAAGCTTAAAAATAAACACAAACAGTTTAATAGCAATTCAAGTTGCTATACCGTGACCGTAGATTCGGTAACTAATCTAATAGCATTTCAAGATGCTATATCGTCATCCTAAATTAATTTCAACAACCACTAAATTTTCAACAACCCAAACAGCATAAATAAATTTTATTTGCTATAAAGCATTACCGATTAACCAAACGAGTGAGTTTAACTAATCTTGAATTTTCAATTTTCTAATGTTCTAATTTTAAATCAAACCATACCACGTTTGATTTAACCTAAAATGTTAGCTATTTCCAATCATCTCCAAATCAACTCCATAATGTAGTGCTTGTCGCCACGATTCTATCGCCGCCTGATTCGTCCAATTTCGAACTTGTACGGAGAAGTTATCAATTTATTAACATTGCATATATATATATATATATATATATATTAAAAACCTTTTTTCAATTAACCTTAGATCTGGGACGTTGATTACAAGAAGATGAAATTAGTGTGGAACGTCTCTTATTCCCTTATCTTGTATGTTCCAGGCAAAGCATCGCGTGCCACAACCTATAGCCGCTGATCGTACATTCATATCATGACCACCGCACTCATTGAAACTCGATCAGTCACTGCCTTTGGCTCCACCTACTAATGCCACAACCACGCCATCAACCACGGTGAACTTGGTCATTGAAATCATCCCCATGATAAACCCTAATTCGAACAAATGCGGTCAATTTTCTAGCGATCCACCTTGCATAACTCCATCACATCTGTTGGATCACTAAAGCTCAACGAGCTCCATGTTTTTGTAGTTGGAAATTTGGCCTAATTGTTGATGGGAAAACGAGGGGGAAAGAACATTGATTTTTGACTATTGATGATAAGGAGGCGGCGACAGGAAGAATAGTTGGGTTAGGGTTGTATACGCGTATATATATAAGCACATATAAATATAGTATTAATATTTTTACTATTAACGTACTTTTCTTGACGAACTCTGAAACACCCCACACATCTTAGTATACCCAAAAAGGGCACATAAAAGGATATGGTGCGTTATATGTATAGCTAAAGCATCACAGAGACTATGATTCAGAAGATAAATAAGTAAAAACAGCGGAAACATTTAAATAGTAACTTGTCATTCAAAATTAAACTTCATTTCGAAATAAATCATAAAAACATGACATGTCTCAAAATAGCTCAAATTCACGTCTCATGAAAGGTACAACTTAGTCTTACATAATCAAAGTGCAAAGGTAACAATAAGAATAATCATAATAATCATAACCCTCTCACAAGTGCCAAATCCATCATAAGCAAAACGAAAAAGATGAAAAGCAGAAGAATACATCTAAAATGAGAAAGCTTGAAAAATGGATTTCCAAGCAATCTAAACCAACTCAACTCTGCTGGCCTATTGGAGGGGAAAGGGGAAACAGAGAAGTGGGTCAGACAATAAGTCTGTTGAGTGAAAGTAATTACTAGCATTTCTAAGCAAGATAAAGATAATAGCCTAAACAATAGTTCTAGCATGAAAAGAAAATAAAGAACAGATAAAACTCGAATAAAATACTGCTTTTAATTCTGTTTGACTGTTTGCTTTAATTGTTTGATTTGATTGTTTGCATTTGTCTTAAATTGCTATGATTAGGCTGAAAACCCTAATCCTATCTCAATTGCTAACATGATTAGGCTGAAATTCTAATTCTACCCTTTGATCGGCCTGTCTATCTTTATTGTGCCACTGTAAACTAGTCCTATTGGTCACAACAACAAAAAAGGCACCTCTGTAGCGCTTAGGACGCAGTAGCGAATTATTTACCCTAATTGATGCCACACGCTTAGTCATCATCGACGCACACTAACTTCCGCCCCCTATTTGACTCTTCATTTACTCTAATCGGCATAAGCGTGGCCACCATCACCTAACTGTTGTGAGACCATCAATCGTAGTCCTGAAAGAGAATGCTGCCCAACCTCACCTAACTATTGTGAGACCATCAGTCCTAGACCTGAAAGGGAATGCTGCCGGTACTGGTCCTAACAAACAATCTTCTAGTTTTGCGCCCCTTCCCAAATTCCCTGATTTGAGTCTCTATCTTTTGGTCACTTATTTACCCTAATCGGCATAAGATTGTCCCAGCCTCACCTATCTTTTATAAAACCATCAGTCCTAGACCTGAAACGGAATGTTGCCGGTACAGACCCAACTTCTATATCTTCTTATTAACTTAATCTATGTTTTAAAATAATCTTCTTCTGTTATTTCTGATATATTTGCTTATCAACTTAATCAAGGATCTAAGTTTTAAAATAAGCCTCTTTTGTTATTTCTTTGTTGCTAATTACAACATATGTTATAATTGTTCTTGCAATAGTTACTCTTCTATTTTCTTTTTTCAGTTATAACCTCTTGTTATAATTATGCTTGCAAATATCTTAAATTCGCATATTTCAGTCCATCTCTATTTTAATTTGATTTTTCTTATTTTACATATGATTTTTTTCTAGATTTGTTGTTTTTCTATTTTAATCCATATAAGTGATTTCTCCTCTTTTTAATTTGTTTACATAAAAAGGGATTAAATCTCTATAAAAAGAAACTAACATTTACAGGTTAAATTCCTACTTAAAACAGATGTAAATAACTATAAATAATTAAAAATAATTGAATAAAATAGATGAATAAAAATAGACTGAAAATAAATTCTAAAATTTACTAAAAAATTGATTGTAAATAAACTTACACAAAAATTATCTCAAAATTGTAGAAAAACTACAACTATTGAGAACCCTATTATTTTACATTACTTACAATCTAAAATAATTACAAAACACTCATCTGTGGTCCTCAGCTCTAATCCAGGGCCTTCCTGGATCCACTTCTAGGAAGTAGAATATTTTTATTAAAAAGATCCTCTCCTTAGAAAAAATTTCAATTTAGGTTTCAGCCTCAGGCAATGAACCTAATTGGGAGAAAATATGAAAGACTAAAAAGGCTAGGTCTAGGGTTTATTTATAGCGTGGCTTAGGGATCTCAGGCCGTCAAGTTTGAAGATTAAATCTGGTGCAACCACGTCATAGCACACGAGGAGCAGTCGGATGCAAGCACGAATGCACATGATCTCACGAAAATCAAGTTTTAACGTCATCGGCTCGCACCTGGAAAAAATAACGTCCAGGAAATAAGGCGGGTCGACCTAATATATATGCGGGTTGACTAAACACCTTGTGGGTCGACCTAACCAAAATAAAGGTCAACCCCTAAGGGTCTATTTATGTTTTCTTTTGTTTTTGTTTATTAAATTTTGATTTCTTGTTTCCCTCGTAACTTCTCCACACTGACTCGAATTGCTACAAGTTATATATGGAAATTGATCAGAAAATCACCCACACCCTTAATGGTGCAACTTCCTTAGCTCGATTCTGACAATTTCACAAATTTATTTTATTGTTTAAATTATTCATCCTTTAATTAATATAGCTCAAATTTTGGGTTGTTACATTCTCCTCTTCTTGAAGGATTTCGTCCCTAAAATCTCCAAGGATAGAAGAATGAAATAAATATTTTCATCCAAATTCTACAACCACATATTCAACCATCATCCATTGCATCCATTGCCCTTAAGTTTTCTGATGTAACTTATGTTATATGCAATTGTGTAGTGTCAATGTCCCTAACTAATGCAAAAGATTAGGTGGCCTACTGATTCAGTCGACCTCCTTTTCATGCAATCATGTCTGTGCCATGTATCCGAATGAATGCAAGTTTCCTAATGATAACGGATAGTTCTACATACGTGCTAGAATCATCATCCAAATGCAACAATCATATGATAATCACTCATTATAGCAACCATGAAATAAAATAAAAATGAAAGCGCACACACATCCATATGCGTATGCTTTAGTGACATAGTTAGGTTGTTCCCTAAGAGATAATAGTGCATAGTGTGTGCATATGCGTCGAATAGCATCCACTAGCAAACACTTGCAACCCCTAGCGTCCAACATACATTACATGTTCTAATGACATGTTTACATTCAGTTACCGTCCATAGGTTAAATCCTAAGATCTACCCTCCTAAAGGATATTAAAGGAAAGAATCTATTCAAGGCTAAAGATGGAAATAGAAAATTCAAGATGTACCATCGAAAAGATGCGGATAAGAGGTACGTATTTTCTCCTCAGCCTCCCATATAGCATCCTCAATACTATCCCCTCACTGCACCTTAACCAAAGGGACTTCCTTATTCCTAAGTTTCTTGATATCATGCCCAACGATCTTGGTAGGAATGCGACGAACCGATGCTTCTCTCTCCACTTCAACTTCCTCAAGTATGTTAGGTTCCACTACCTCCACTGAATCATGTAAGCACTTTCTCAAGTGAGAAACATGAAAAACATCATGAACTCCCGCATGCCTCTCTGGTAGCTTTATCTGATACGCTGTCTTCCCTACCCTTTCCACAATGGGGAACGGTCCTATGAATCTGGGAGCAAGTTTTCCATTTGATCCAAACCTCATTACCTTTCTTAGCGGAGACACCTTAATGAAAACCAAATCTCCTACCTCAAACTCAATATCCCTTCTCTGCTTATTTGCATAGGATTTCTGTCTTTTATGGGGCGTCTTCATTCTTCTTCTAGTCAAATTAATCTTTTTCGAAATCTCTCTAATCATGTCATGACCAAGTAGCAATCTTTCTGTAGACTCCAACCAACACGAAGGCGACTTGCAAGATCTTCCATAAAGGAATTCAAAAGGAGCCATCCTGATACTAGCTTGAAAACTATTGTTATAAGCGAATTCCACTAAAGGAAGGTGCTCCTCCCAAGTCCCTTCAAAATCAAGAATGCATACTTTCAAAAAATCCTCAAGAACTCTATTAACTCTCCCTGTTTGTCCATCTATTTGAGGGTGATAGGCCATACTCAATCTAAGCCGTGCTTCTAAACCCTCTTGCAAGTTCCTCCAAATATCGCCAGTAAAGATAGGGTCTCTATCGCTCACTATGCTTGAGGGAACCCCATGAAGTCGGACTATGTCACGAACGTATAAGGATGCCAAATACGTTGTCGTCCTCTTACTCTTGACCAGAATGAAGTTGGCGCTCTTAATTAAACGGTCTATAATTGCCCAAATACTGGTATTCCCTTTCCTAGATTAGGGTAAACCATCTATGAACTCCATGGAAACACTATCCCACTTCTATTCGAGTACATCCAATGGTTAAAGCAATCAGCCAGGCCTCTGCTACTCCACTTTAACTCTTTGGCATACAAGACACGTAACCACAAACTCTGCTACATCCATCTTCATGCCACTCCAATGAAACACTCTCTTCATGTCCCTATACATCCTATCACCGCTTGGATGAATAGTTATCCAAGAATGGTGTGCCTCTACTAGAAATGCACTCATCAAATCACTAGTGCGGGGAACACAAAGTCTTCCATCTCTCCTTAGCCATCCTTTACCATCGATGGAATAGTGTTGGAGATGTCTAGAGACCTCTCCTCTGTGAATCCTATCTAGAATATCCAAAAGCATTGAATCCTCTCGCTGCCTTGAGGCAATCTGATCAATGAGGGTAGGCTTAACCTCAAGTGCTGAAATCTTGGCAAAATCTTTGATAAACTTCCAAAAATAACCAGCTAAAACGAGGAAGCTTCTAACTTCAGTAGTGTTCTTGGGGTCCTTCCAATCTTGTACTGCTACTATCTTAGTGAGATCCACAGCTAAACCCTCTCTTGAGACTATATGCCCTAAGAAACGCACCTCCTTATGCCAAAAGTGACACTTCGAAAACTTTGCTTTCAATTGATGAACACGAAGTGTACGAAGAACCTCCTCAAATTGAATAGCATTCTCTTCCATACTCTTGGAAAACACCAAAACGTCGTCCATAAACACTAAAACAAACTTATTTTGGACATCTCGAAAAATACGGCTCATCAAATCTATTAAATAGGCTGGGGAATTGGTCAGACCAAATGGCATAACCAACCATTCAAAGAATCCATCGGGTGTCTTAAATTTTATCTTATTAATGCTATCGTTAGCGACCCTAAGCTGATGAAATTCAGTGGCTAAGTCAAGCTGAGAAAATACTAAAGAGCCAACCAACCGATCGAAAAGATCGTTTATCCTAGGAAGTGGGTAACGATTCTTCTTTTAGCTTATTCAACTCTCTATAGTCTACGCAAAGTCAAAGGGAACCATCCGCCTTTGTAGTGAAGATGACTGGCGCTCTCCACTCAGATATGCTTCGTCTGATGAAGCCTTTCTCCAATAGCTCACCAATCTGCTTACTTAACTCCTTCCTCTCCCTCGAAGTCATATGTCTCACGGGCAATGCCGCTGACTTATCATTGTTATTCAGATAGATCCTAAAGTCGATCTCTCTCCTAAGGGGTAGTCCCCTAACCTCCTCAAAAACATCTGGGAAATCTCTAACAGCTAGAACTGAATCTATTCTCCTAGTGATGAATCAAGGGAATAAAGAAAGCTCAACATGACTGACCCCTGTGGGTCACAAGAAACCTCGAGAGTCCTTCCGCTAGATGTCCCTAGTCTAACGACTCTCCTCTCGCGGTCCAATATTGCACCATAAGTGTATAACCAGTCCATCCCCAAAATTAGCCCATATCCCGAAAATCCCAGTACATAGGCATCACAATCAAACTCTACACCTAGTATAAAAAATTTCAAACCCCTACAAATCATTGATAAATACGCGGATCCTCCTATGGGGTTTGAATCAACTATAGCGTCTACTACTAGAGAAATATCTAAGTACAAACAATCAACTAAGGAACTAGAAATGAAAGAACGCGATGTACTGGAGTCAAAAAGAGTCCAGTGTTGGAAAATACAAAATAAAGATCAAACCTTCTATCGAGAATTTCCCACCTCGATCCGGTCCACTACTAGAAGGTGTTGCATCCAAAGCCTGTACTTGAGTTGTAGGTGCGCCTACTCTCTGCACTGTCTTATGAGGACAAGCTCTACTAAGGTGCCCAAGCTACTCACAGTTATAACTCCTCCCCATCATCATGTCCTTCTTACAGTCCTTTGCGAAACGCCCAACCAATCCACAACTATGACATTTCTCTCCTTTCTTGATCTGTCCCTTTTGAGATCCTCCTTCTTTCTTCTTGTCCTTCTTATTCTTCCACCATTTCTTCTTAGAGTTTTCTGATTTTGGAACCTCTTTAACCTCTTCTTTCTTAGCAGCATCTGATATGAGAGCCATTTCCACAAGTGTCTCATACGTCACTTCCATAGGCACATGTGTCAATGCCAACCCTTGGAGGGACTGTTCAAACCCTTTGTAAACTTGGTGGCCTTCTTATGCGGTGTGTTAACAAGCTCTATCCCAAACCGTGACAACTCATTAAACTGTTTATATACTCCTTCACCGAAAGACTCCCTTACTTCAGATTAATGAACTTCTCCAACTGCATGCTTTCCTCGGCTTGCGACAAGAAATTTCTATCAAACCTTTCCAGAAATCCAACCAACAAATGTCTCTGCCCTCCATCTCTAAAATATCCCACTAGTAAGAAGCCTCTCCCTTCAGCTACCAAGATGCAAGTCGAACTCTCTATCGGTCCTCCAATCCTAACAGCCCAAATATCCGCACCGTATTCCTAAACCAAGTTCGTGCCGCTACGAAATCCTCCGTTCCAGAAAACATCTTACCGCCTAGACTAGCGAAGTCCTTACATAGCTTAGAAAAATAGCTGATGTAGGTGGATTAACAGGATCTCCACCCACTGGTGCTGCATTGGGCGTTTTCCCTTGAACCTCTAATACCGTAGCTTGGTGGTATCTACGGAACCAGCCAGGGATTTGGACACCTTCTAGAAGGTTTAGGGCATCCTCCATTATATGCAAAGAAAAAGAAATTTTAGACTCGAAAGAATCGAAAGGTTGAACTGGACTTTGAGGGGATTTTTATAAAAACTCTCTTATACTTGAAAACTATTTCTAAAATAAGAGTTTCTTTTCGAAAAATACTTTTACTTGAAGATATGTTACCTTTGAAAAATACTTTACTTCTAAAATAAGTTTTTAGGAATCCTGTAACCTAGCTCTAATACTAAATGAAACACCCTACACCCTTTATATACCAAAGAAGGGCGCACCGAATGATATGGTGCGTTATAGGTATAGCTAAAGCATCATAGAGACTAAGATTCAGAAGGCAAATAAGTAAAAATGGCGGAAAAATTTAAATAATAACTTGTCATTCAAAATTAAACTTCATTTCGAAATAAATCATAAAAACATGACATGTCTCAAAATAGCTCAAATTCATGTCTTATGAAAAATACATCTTAGTCTTACATAATCGAAGTGCAAAAGTAACAATAATAATAATCATATTTCCTCTCACAAGTGCCAAATCCATCATAAGAAAAACGAAAAAGATGAAAAGTTGAAAAATACAACCAAAACGAAAAAGCTCCAGAAATGAATCTCCAAGCAACTTGAACCAACTCAACTCTGCTGGCCTATTGGGGGGAGAGGGGAAATAGAGGAGTGGGTCAGATAATAAGTCTGGTGAGTGAAAGTAACTACTAACATTTCTAAGCAAGATAAAGATAATAGACGAAGCAATAGTTCTAGCATGAAAGGAAAGTACAGAAAAGCTAAACTCGGATAAAATACTGTTTCTGATTCTGTTTGACTGTTTGTTTTGATTGTTTGATTTGATTGTATTCACTTGTCTTAAAATGTTGTGATTAGGCTTAAAACCCTAATCCTATCTCAACTGCAAACTTGATTAGACTGAAATCCTAGTTCTACATTTTGATCGGCCTATCTATCTCTGTTGTGCCACTGTGAACCAATCCTGCTGGTCATAGTAAAAAAAGACACTTCTGTAGCGCTTAGGATTCAATAGTGAATTATTTACCCTAATCGATGTCGCACGCTCGATCATCGGCGATACACACTAATTGTCGCTCCCTATTTGACCCTTTATTTACCCTAATCAGCATAAGGGTGTCCAGCCTCACCTAACTATTCTGAGACCATCAGTCCTAGTCCTGAAAGGGAATGCTGCCTAGCCTTACCCTAACTATTATGAGACCATCAATCCTTGATCTAAAAGAGAATGCAGCTGGTACTGGTCTTAACAAATTGTCTTCTAGTTTTGCGCCCCTTTCCTAAATCCCCAGATTTGAGCTTCTATCTATTAGCCACTTATTTACTTTAATCAGAATAAGCGTGTCCCTGCCTCACCTATTTGTTGTGAAACCATCAGTCCTATACCTAAAAGGAAATGTTGCCGGTCGGGCTCTACTTCTATATTTTCTTATTAACTTAATCAAGGTATTGAAATAAGTCTCTTCTGTTGTTTCTGCTATATTTTCTTATTAACTTAATCAAGGTATTAAAATAAGTCTCTTCTGTTGTTTCTGCTATATTTTCTTATTAACTTAATCCAAGTTCTAAGTTTAAGATAAACCTCTTCGTTTATTTGTTTCTTTCTAATTATAACCTATGTTATAATTATTCTTGCAACTGTTACTCTTCTATTTTCTCTTTTCAATTATAACCTCTTGTTATAATTATGCTTGCAAATATCTTAAACTAGCCTATTTCAGTCCATCTCTACTTTATTTTAGTTTTTCTTATTTTACATCTGATTTCTGTAAATTCGGGGTTTTTTTATTTTAATCCATATTAGCGAATTATTCACTTTTTAATTTGTTTGTGTAAAAAGGGATTAAATCTCTATAATAAGAAACTAACATTTACAGGCTAAATTCCTACTTAAAATAGATGTAAATAACTGTAAATAGCTAAAAATAACTGAATAAAATAGCTACATAAAATATACTAAAAAGAAATTTTGAAATTTACTTAAAATGGCTCTAAATAAACTTACATAAAAATTATCTCAAAATTGTAGAAAAACTATAACTATTGAGAAACCTATTATCTTAAATTGCTTAGAAATCTAAAATAATTACAAAACACCCACATGTGGTCCTTAGCTCTAATCCTAGGCCTTTTGGGATCTGCTTCTAGGGCATAGAATATTTTATTAAAAAGATCTTCTCCCTAGAAAAAAAATTTCTATTTAGGGTTCAGCCTCAGGCAATGAACCCGATTGGGAAAAAAATCTTAATGAGAAAATAGCTATGTCTAGGGTCTTATTTATGGTGCAGCTTAGGGATCTCAAGCCGTCGGATTTGAAGATTAAATCAGGTGCAACCACGTCATAGGCTCATTAGGAACCGTCGGATGCAAGCACGAATGCATAGGATCTCACGAAAATCAAGTTTTAACGTCATCGAATCGTACCTGGATGAAATAACGTCTAGGAAATAAGGCAGGTCGACCTAATATGTATGGGGGTTGACCTAAGCACCTTATGGGTCGACCTATAGGTCGACCTGACCAAAATAAAGGTCGACCCCTAAGGGTCTATTTATATTTGTTTTCGTTTTTGTTTATTAAGTTACAATTTCTTGCTTCTCTCACAACTTCTACATACTGACTTGGATTTTGACAAGTAATATATGAAAATTGATCAAAAAATCACCATGGACCAATGAAGCAACTCCCGTAGCTCGATTCTGAAAATTTCACAAACTTATTTTATTATTTAATTAATTCGTTAATTAATTATTATAGCTCAAATTTTGGGTTGTTACAAACTCCAAATGAAGCATGCTGCCTGCGTTTATATTGTTTTACCCCTATTTCGAACATAATGGAACAAGTTTCGAGGCCTAATTTGATCTTATGTGAAAAATAGATTTCCAAGTCAAATTATAATATAAAATTTCCATTATTAATTTCAACCCATTTCTATCTCGTACAACGAAACGGTAACTCCAAACGCTATGAGATTTGAAATTTGATAATAATACACTATTACAGATCCAATAGAACTGGTTTCGTGGAAATCCGAGACTGTGCTCTAGAAGGTTATTCTAACATGTCGATCAAATCGAACGATTTTCAAAATCGATGGAATTACTTGAAATTCCAATTTTAAAAACTTACCAACTCAATTACAATTCAAACAGAATTTATATCCATATCAGAGACCATTTCGATTCATATTAAATCACAAATTCAATTATTTACTCTATTCCAATTATCAAATTTCACTATTAAATTAATATATATTATTTTTCAAATTTCAATTTATCGACTTTTAATCCCATTTAAAAGTCCACTATCATCACTCTAATTTAAATAGAGTTAAATAAACTTAGAAATCATTCCCATTCACATTTAACTCTAGATTCGCATATTACCCAAAATTCAAATATTAAATTTACTATTCACCGGTATATTTGAAATTTTAAACCATTTCGCTTATTCAACCTAAATCTCCTTATTCAAAATAACTTATTCAACATTTAAAAAATATAAATTAAATGTTCAAAACCACATGACCAAAATTCTGGGTCGTTACATTCCTCCCCACTTAAAAGAATTTCATCTTTGAAATTCCTAGGGTAGGAAAAATGCTCCAAACCCGTTTCTTTTCGAAACGAATTTGATTAAAATTTTGTTACTACCATTTCCTAAGTCTTTTAGACTCACCCATATCCACTAATTTCTATTTATTCATCAAATTCCAATATTTCAAACTATAATTTCAAATTAAACTAAGTTAACAAAAAATTTCCCAAATTTTGCAAAAAATTATTTCAAAAATTTACTAACACCCTAAATTTTTGAAAATTTTGACAAAGTCTTCCCGTATGGAGAGCCTTTTACAATATCACAAATATGATAAATATAATATACATCGACCTACATGGTCTGAAACGCAATATATATCAATATTTTATCTCATTTTCACTTTTAATGCATAAGCGTACCTTATATTAACATTATTAAGCGAGTTTGCTTAATTTATATGCAATTACACAACAGAAATATACCCAAACACCTCCTTGTACCTATATTTACTCAAGATAAGCACATAAGTTCCATAACCATGAAAATTTTATAACATTCCATTCCTTTGACAAACTTAAACACATGTTTTTCATAAAACAAATATATTATAACATGCATATTTCAAATGTGTAAACAAGTACAATGTTGAAACATCCAATTATCCAATTCCAATTAATGTATATTTAGTTTTATTCAATCTTAGGTTGAATTACAATCAATTCATTTGCATTCCGTTCATATCCACATTCATTATATTCAAATCCGTTTTATTAATCTCGGAATCATTCCATGTAAATCGATTCTCAAATAATTCAGCTCAGGTTCATGCACTTGGATTCATATTGATTTCACTTCCAACTTATTTTACATCCTTTTCCATTCACTTTCATTTAATTCACATAGCGTTATTCATTTCATTTAATAGTGAACGACATTTCATTCTATGCTAATTTATTTATAAGCCATCTCATAAAATTATTTCTAAAGTTTATTATAAACGTTCCATACCACTACTTAAGTTCATATTCAGCTTTATAACTTAAGTTCATACCCAATCTTATCCAGTCCATACTCCAAAATTATATTCAATTCATTTACTCTTAAATTGAATTCATTTCTTGTTATCAAATACTTAACCATTTTTTATTTGGTCATATTTTTCCACTGTCTCAGTTTAATATGTTATACAAACTTATATTCACAATTCCCTGAATTTCCGCTTAAGTTTGCTCACATTCAATATTTATAACATATAATTATATAATCACTCCATAATTCAATTTATATTCAATTTACTCAATTCTAATTCACCCTCCATTACAAATTCAAAATTTTGAATTTCCATTCCTTTACCATAATATCAAACCATTTTCATTTTGGTTTTACCATTGCATTTCTCAATTCATAAGTTCAAGAACTTATTTACTTAAAATCTCATATTTCTTACTCGAGTCCACTCACATGTTATAACCATAACTCTGGATTATATATATAACTTTATAGCTTAAGTGTATCCATTCCATTCAATAATCATAACTTATGGTTATATAATCATTTTACATTTCAAACTTTATATTCAATTCAATTCAAATCCAATTCAATTTTACTTAACTTATCTTAGATTAAATTTCAATCACATTATTCATTTTAACTTACTCACATTAAACTTTAATTACTGGATTAAAATTCACAATTTCCTTTTTTATCTATATCAACTTCAAATTATAAGTTCAATAACTGATTTTCCTCCTAACTTCACAAATCATTTAAATGTAATTCCAAAATTCAATCACTCGGTTTTATTGCAAATCATTTTGAAATCATAAAGATACATATATTCACTTTTGTATATCAAATCATACTTTTGGAATTTTAAAACAACTTGTTTTTTCCCAAAATAATTCCCTTTTAGAACTTCTAAAACAAACTTGCTTACCAAACAAATCTAAAAGCAAATAATCATAGTTAATCACTATGGTAGCAATCCATCACTTAGAAACTCGAAAATGAAGACTGATGATGCGCCCTTCATCACCAGAATTTATTTTCCAGCAACTGAAGTGAGTTCAGTGCTTCCTTACTTCCAAAATCCATTTTATAACAATTTCTATTCAGAAACCTCCAAAATAATACTCCATTATTCTCACAAACCACTTTGGAAAACATTTCCAAAATTTCTAAGATTTAAAAGTTCCCAAATACTTAGCTCAAATTCAATAAAAACATTTACCAAAATTTTCGAGATTTAGGTTTCTAAATTCTGTTTTGAATCCACTTTTAGTTACAACTCATATGTATAACCATACTTGTACAATTTCTATTTGGTTATAATAACCATGTCAAATTTTATAGCCTTGATTGGATTATGATGATATCAACCAAACATCCAAATATATATATATATATATATATATAATATAATAATTTTAGAATATTATTTCTTTTATATCCTAAATATAGTTTGGGTAAAATTATTTCATTTACCCTCTGCAAAACAATACTGTGTCTGTTTATCTTGTTTAAGAGTTAGGAAAACCTTACCGATAAGGTTGTACTTCCTGTACCGACCAACATTCATGCACACTCAACCGATAAATCAACACAATGTAAAAAAATTCATATTCACTAACAAATACATGCTCATATCTATTAATATGCTCAAACTTATTCTAAGGTAATACTGACCCTATCTCTAATGAATAATCCCCACCAAAGCCTAGGTACATATCCAACCTAAGCTATAATATAACATGTGCCGACCCAACTTTTCGACCCTCGAACATCGACAACAATATGTTCATTGTATAGCATGTCGAACAATCGAGTGCCGAAAAGACAGATTGTTAGGGGAAAAGGAAGAAGGTAGGAGAAAGAAGAAATTAAACAAGTACAGAATCTCATAGCGGTTGAATAATATATGATATCAATAGCTCTTTACACAAATCAAAACAGTAATATACATATCTTAAATCAGAGTACATAAATCAATAATTACCAGCATGGACAGTTATAATAGCCTGTCCTTATAGCTGCCTATAATTTCAAAAAAACACTACAGTGGAATAAAACAAGTACGAGAATACGTCTCAGTCTCCAGCTCATCTCCTGAGCTCCAAAGCTGTCCAAATCTATATCTGTAATATGCTCAATCTGACCCGAGCATTATTATTTATAATAACACACGGATCAGTCTAGTAAACCAGCGTGAGAAAAACACACTCAATTTGATTTGTTAAGTTACAAAAACTTTTCAAAATAAAGGTATCGCAAGACCACGCCGCACATAAACACGATCGGGTTTTTATCTTACGATTACCAAAACATTTTTTTTATAGGAAATTCGATGATATTATAATAATGTCAAAGGGTCAAAATAATAATAATCAAGTAGATGCGATGCTTGTGCCATGTACATCACAACAATACTAGTATAAAATCAAAACTAGATAAGACTTGTTCGCTAATTGTGTAGGATTTCCACTGAGGTGCCCTCAGTATTTCGAGAACGGTCTTCCGGCACAAGGATAAGAGTTATCCTTCTAAAGAATCTTACCTATCTAGCCATGGTATTATAGGAAAAACATAACTGGTCTTGCTAAGACTGAGTGCAACGCTCCGGCATGCGAAAATAACCGAAGGTATCCGTATTGCTAGAAAGGGAGCCAATTGCACCCTATGGGTTTTCTAACCCTACCGACCATGCCTCTTATCTCTGGTTTTAGTCTTTTCCGTTGATGAGGCTACGTCCGACGTTCCACTTACGCATATCCCCAAAGATAGATCATGGAATCCCATATGGATTCCCACACCACAATGGCCTTGGAATCGCATATAGATTCCCACATCTAAAATAGATCTTTGAATCACATGGATTCCCACATTCCAACGAACAAGGAACCACATATGGATTTCAACATCCCAAAATATAATGCATCTCCTCCGTTTAACCGTATATGGTTTTGGAGTAGGACATGGGTTCCGAGTCATCTATTACGAGTACACTCTCAATTTCTTGGGTGCTCCAAAAACTAGTCGTTGATTTTTCCTGAATGCTCAAGACCGGTTCTTTAGGAGATAATCTGAAAATAGATAAGATCGGGGATCACCCACTATCCGTTTAAGTGGTTGGATCTCCTTATCTTTTATCCTGGAAGAACAATGAGTTTATACGTACAGTATATCACCTAAAACGGTAATAGTACCATATAATCCCCGTGTTTCCCCTAGATATTTCCAGAGTTAAAATCTCTTGGTTTTAAGTAGGAAATCATTTCCTACCACCAAAATTAAGAAGGATTACATATTTGGGCGAAGATTTGATAGTCAGTTTTTCAACTATTAAATAAATGAACATTCAACCATAGATCACATTTCCCACTGAAATATCTAGGTCTCATTTAATTTGATTCTGATAAATCGAATCTTCTTATTAAAAACATTTATATACTTATTTCATCGGAATAAGTATATTCACAAATCAACCCTTTAAAATACTTGAATACTATATTATAAAAACAGATAAGGAAGTGCCATTCAGTATAGACCATGGATCACAACTCGATGGTTGCGTCTCTACCCCAAAAAAGCAAACTTAACTTAGGCAATCTCCACCTCTCGATTTCCGCCATGCAAGTGATCATAGATTGCAGTTTGCACAATGATGACATCGCTATTCTAGCGAAAACATTCCAAACTATAGGCAATCGCTGCCCCTCGAATTATGCTATGAAATATACCATTACTTCCTAAAATCTATTTATTTCTAAATATATCCAAATCTCTTTATAAACTTCTTTATAACTTCCAAATTTCAATTTAAAGAAATATTCCTCTATAAATCTTGAACCATTTATAAAACTTACCTTTTTAAATTACAAACCTTTTCCATATTTTATAAACTCCTCTAACCCATTCCTTTACATAAAGGATTTCTTTCATAAAAAATTTCTTTTATGTAATTATATATTAAATAAGATCTTTAACATCACAAAAATAACTTAACTATTGTTAATAATATACTTTTAAAAACATTATTAATAATATAATCATTTAACCTTTAACATTTAAAAATTTAATAAAATAAACTAAATCAATCTTTTAATAAAATTAACCAACTTTTGAATCGTATTATTACTGAAATAAATTTTTAGTTCTAAGTAACTAATAATAATAAATAACGTATTATCTTTAAACAAAATCAATTAAATAATTAATTTAAAACATAGCTAACTTTACCATATAAACGATTTTCGCAAAACATTTGTAAATAAAAATTTAAATAAAAAAATTTGTATAATAATTGTTAAACAAATCTTTTACTTCAAATTACACAATTTGAAGTTAAACAGAAACTATAACATTTCCGATATTATACCGAGGCTCGGAAATTCTAATGGTACTAATCAACTATGATAACCCGAATTTCTAGGCATCTACAATTGATAATATAATTGGGTTAATTAATAGAAATACTGAATTATAGATTGAACGAATGAATCTGACCCAATAAATATTTATATTTGTAATTGTGTTGTATGTATACACATAGATTTTAAAATAGAATTATTGATTACAAATTTAATTTGTGTTGCTTAATACATACATATATTTGAGTTGATTTCAAAATTGGACTTTAAATTGAATTTGAATTCGAATTTGGATTTAAATTTAAATCTAAAAGATAATTATTTTAAATTTTTGGGTTTAAAAATATATGAATAAGATTTGTTTTATATTATTTTCCTTAAAGGGCTTTATTTATATAAATTAAGAAAGTATTTATTAAATAGGAAAATAAAATTAAAAGCTTTATAAAAACATTTCAAAATAAATTAACAATGCATAATTACAAATGTTAATAGATTAATTCATATTATAACATGTGTAATATGCTTAAATTTTGTAATTGACAAATGTTAAAGTAATTTAACAATTGTCAACCATTTAGTTTATTTTTTATTTCTAATAAATCTTAATTTAATCCATATATGCATCTTTTCCTTTTTCTTCAAATCTTTTCCTATTCTTCATTTCAAAATAAAGAAAACTCGGATCTGTTAAACATTCTCGACTAATCAAAACAAATCTTCAACAAGAATCTGTAAAACATTTTTCAATCCACCAGAAAATAAAACAAATCAAAAGCCTGTGAGCAAATTTGCAAACATGAGAATCAGAAGGAAATACAACATAAGTACCCAAGTTTTTATACCTGAGATCAAGCCAACAATTCAATCAAACATCAAAAACAAGTCGCAAGATTTAGTTTTAAAGGATTCTCATATCTTAAGTAATCAAATTTTCAATTTTCAAAAGAGCAGTAGCTTCCAGTTTTTAGGCTTCTGTTTCAAAGCTCTGCTTCAAACTCTAACAGGTGAGTAATCCTTAAATTTAAAAATAGTTTTATCAATGATTCTAGAAATGCATGTGATAAATTTGCATAGGAAGGGTGTAATTGTTTTGCATGATGATTTTATCTGGATAAATGTTTTCACTATCACTTTTTAAATTTGTATACAGCTGTATAGATATATATACAGACTGTTCTGTTATGTGCAGAGGCCCAAAACAATTTAAAAAATTTCTAAATTCCCTCATACATTTAGAATTTAGCCTTGATTCCTGAATGAAGTATGTTTATAATAATGTAAAACCAATTCTAAAAATAGATTGAAGAATTTTAATTTAGGAATTAATCAAAAATCAAGAAAATACAATGGTGAGCCAGTTTGGGTCAAAAATAAATCATTATAATTTCATGTTTTGATTATATAGATTAATTCGTAGTTAAAAGTTAAGAATTTTAATACGAAAATCTTGATTTTTAAGACTGTATAATTGAGTATAGATCGAGTAGACCAGAATTTGGTCTATCATCAAATTCAGATGATCGAGGTGATCATCAAAGTCAAGATTTCCAGTGAAGATAGCAGGAAGGCTGTCGATCTTAGGAAAAATGGGAGGCGAATTTTTCAATGGTCAGGGTGGTCAAAAAATGACGAACTAGCGTTCGAAGGTGGAACTGGAACGTCAATATTCATGAGGCAATGGTGTCGTCCATGGAGAATCGGAGATCATCGCGAGTGTGGGAATCGCTGCGTGGATAGGTGAAGATGTTTTGGTCGGAGGGACATAGGTTCTGATCATCATGATCGTCATGGCGAACCTATTTTTTCGATATGGTTTGGGTTCCTGTGTTGAACTGGATGCTCGATTTTGTTGCACGATAATATTTTTGGATCTGAGGGGTCAAAGGGCTTGCGAGGATCATCGTCGATCGGACGAGGCTAGTGTAGTTGATCGGAGTGCCTAGGATGGCTGGTGCACGTGCACCATCTCGAGTGTGCGTCTGTTCTGTTTTGATTTTCTGGGTATTGAGGAACTCAGGTCGAACTCGAAGATGATAGGAATTGGTCTCGAAGTGCTTCGTGAATTTTCACATGTTCAACTCATAGTGTCGAAATGGAGAAGCTTTTGTTTTGGTTGTCTCGAATTTGCACAATTTTGTCTCGAGAATTTTGCTATGTTACTCGAGAATCTGTTGTTTGCTCGAGTCATTTGTTTTCAAAAAATTTCTAAAACTGGTTCAGAGCATTCTAACCAAAATGATTTCAAATTTTAAAAAGCAAACCAAATTTTTAAGCAAAGTTTTAAATAGTTTTAAATGTATAAAATGATTTAAGTGAGAAATTGATGTTTAAAACATATTTAAATTTTTAAGGTAAGGATTTTAAAGATTTTAAATCTTGTTTTAAAAAAAAACGTTTTTATAAATATTACTTTAGAATAAATTTGTAATTAGTTTTAAATGTTTCAACTTAAATTAAGTTGTTGAAATAGAATTATGATTGAAGTAAAAAGTATTTAACTTGAATCAAAGAATGATGATTTTAAAAAATCATATTCAAGTTTTAAAATTTAATTTATTTTAAAATAGAAGTTAAGAATTAGTGTAATTTAATTTGATCATGTTTATTTAACTAAAGTAATTAAAGTATAATTACTTAAGTAACTAAAATAATTAGTTTAGGTAATTTAATTAAGATAAACTAATTACTTAATTAATATTTGATTAACTAAGGTTAACCAATTAAGAAATGATTAAGTAATAAGTAATTATGAGGTTAATTACTTAATGTTAAGAAGATGATTAGAGTAATTACTCAATGAAGTAATTAAAGAAAATTAATTACTCATTGTAATTAATTAAGTTAATATGGTTAATTTTAATTAATTAATTAAATTTAATTAATTAAAGAGGATTACTTAATAATGAGATTAAGTATAATTACTTAATGTAATTAATGGAGTATAACTACTTAGTGAAGTAATTAATGAATAATTACTTAATTAAGTGAAATTACTTGATGGGAAGTAATTAAGGGATAATTACTTAAGGGAAGTAATTAAGTGATAATTACTCAGTATAATTGAAGGACGAATTAATATAATTAATCAAGGAGTTGGTTTAAGTGATGGAGTGATTAAGGAAAGTTAATTTATGATTATGATCAATCTTGCTTATGAATGATTGAATGATGATAAGTGCTTTGGATTGGTTGATATCTCTGATATGAATTGCGTTGTGATATGATATGTTGTATGGACAGTAATAATGTGATTATCTATCAATTATGAATTAAAGTGTAAAAGTGTTATTCGTAATTGAAGTTGAATTGTATTTAAATGAACAACTTGGGTTTAGACGACTTTGGATTCGAAGAGACCGGAGTCGGGTATTAGTAAATACCCGAAACCACTTCGATTCTCTATAGATTGACATGTGAAATCGATGGACTGGAAGTGGAATGGTTTAAGTAAATTAGACCCTTTAATCTAAGTTTTGGTACTTAGAAATTGATGTTTGAAATAAGGGATGTCTATATCAATTTGTGAATTTGTAAATTGATATGAGTTACCCCGGGTTTATTTAAGTTTTATACTTTTGTATTCCATGTTAGATGGGTTTACTCATGCTAGTTTCCAGCCTGACCCGGGTGTTACTTTGATGTAATGCTCGGGTCAGACCGAGTGTTACAAATTCCTAAGTAAGGACGTTCTGAAGCTCAGGAGGCGAGCTGGATTGCAGGAACGTATGTAGTGTTTCCGCTGTGTTATACTGTTGTATATCTGGAACAAGTTATTTTAACTGTCCAGTGATTGTAAAATGTTGTAACTCTGATGTATTAAAATGCAATTGACTGATACAACTTTCCTTGTGTAAAGAATTTTGTTTGATGTTATATTTTATCCGCTGCGAATGTGAGATTCTGAGTTTGGTTTTCGGTTTCTTCTTCTTCTATCTCTTTTCTTCTTTTCCTAACTATCTGGGATTTTTGGGATCGAAAATTTTGGGTCGTTACATTTGGTATCAGAGCAGAAGGTTGAGCGAGAACCTTGGTTATGGTGGGATTACTCATTAAGGACAGGGTTAATGGTACCCTAGAATGAGTTGAGTGTATATATATATGAGAGCGTAGTTGATATTTTCTTATATAAGGATTTTAAATGATTTTATATAAGAATATATTTTGATATGTAAAGTAATATTTCCTTCTAATAAATATTAAGGTAATTGGTTGTTAAATTATTGGAATTAAATTAAGTGGTAATAGAAATACAACCAAATTGAAATTAAATAAAGATAAGTTTGAAAAGGATTCAAACTGAAATTTAAATCTTGAATTTAGGAAGGAATTTTAGAATAAGATAATAATGAATTGGTTTTCCGATATGATAATCTTGGTTATTATCCTAAAATGATGTAATGTTTAGGGAAGTAAAACATTTAGTGAAGTATGACTGATAAATCGAAACTGAAGATGATCTAAATTGTGAAGTTTTAAATCTGGGTCTAGAATTTGAAAATTGTTTCAAAGTGATAAAGAAATAATTAATTATATTATCTAATGTATTTGAATAAAAAGGTCCTATTTCAAACAAGAATTGTTTGAAGATTTAAAGGAATTTGTTTTGGATTAAAAACCAAAGGTGGTTTAAATTTTAAAGTATAGCCTGGTTGGTTAAGAAATAAATATGTATATGTACGGATATGTATAATGTCAAAGATGGTTTGAAATAAACTCTAAATGTTGAGTTTTAAATTTGGAACGAGTTGTGATACCCAAAAGTGATAAGTATTTGAACTTATAAGTGGGAAGAATTTTGAAATTTGAAATGGAGAATTCAAATTTGAATAAGGTTAACGGGATTAAATCGAATTTAACTTAGAAGAAGTTAAATAAGTTTGAATGATCAACCTGATTTGGAAATTTCAAGATAAAATTAAGATTTAATTTGGGAAGTTAAATGGTAGATTTGTATTGGGAGTTTGTGTGATCTTAAAATTGGATGAGATCTGAGAATTGAAAATGGATGAATATTTTAAAATAAATTGGATAATATCATCCTATTGTTATTAATAATCTTTAAATTGTGAATTGGATTTGTTCAAATGAATGAAGAAATGAGGTGTGGTAATATATCCATTATTAAGATAAAACGGAATCATTTTGGACTCAAGATTTGAATGTTTAAGATAAAATTTCAAGGGTTTGGTTTCAAAATTGGAATTTGGTGATAAATTGAATTTCAAAGATTAAATTGTTTAAAAAAGGGTTTGAATTATTATTTGAACTTTGAAATAGGTTAAAAATGGAATTTGGATTCAAAATTTAATGGTTTAAAGATATAAGTTGATTTGATTTAAAGGATTAATTCAACATTCAAAAATGTAACTCGAAGTTATATAATTCGAGATGGTTTAAATTTGAAATTTGAATTGAATTAGTTCAAATTGGATTTGATTTGAATTTGTTGGAATTGTGATTGAAGAAATTGTGAATAAATGAATAGAATTAAAGGAAATGTGAATAGAAAAGGAGATTGATTTGGCTAATAACCAATAAAGATAAATACGCAGGATGTACGTATATTGTTCTATTCGCATAATGATTTGATCCAAATTCCAGCACAGAATTTCGAGACAGTTACATCTATCCGAGTTTGGATTTTTCACTCAGTTTTCGACGGCGAACCTGAATAAGGATTGTTGGTTGGTTCTGGATATTCTCTTTCATAGTTATGACTATGCAAGCAGAATGACGGTTTCTGATCAAGAAATCAGATCTGAGTCCGCACTAGGAAGTCGGGTGGACGATACTTGTTCGGAAGTGAAATTGTGTGATCGAGTGAGCGATCAGATTGATATGGCATACGGATGATATGTGTACATCGTATGGATTTGAATGAAATTGATACTTGGAATTTGTGGATAAGAAACGTGAAATGATTTTTGAAATGAAAAGTATATTTTGTGAAATATATAATGAATAAAAGTGGAAATTAGATATTTCTATGGTAAAAATTTACTTTATGGAAGTAAGTAAACTGGTAAGTGACTTTATAGAGTTATCAAATTTAAATATTTGATTTAGAATAAACAAAGTTATATATCTTTGTTATACATGATAAATCTCCCCTTGTTCAATCTTTGGCCAAAAGAAATGGGTTTTGAAAGTTTTTGAAGTATAAAAGGAAATTTATACAAGTTTGAAATGATCCAAAGATTTTTCAAGGTTATATATATATATATATAAAGGATCTTATGAGGATTTTGGGAAAAGGTTTTTGGAACCTTTGGATTTGAAAAGGCTTTTGATTTTTAGGTAAAATCAATATGGGAATTTGAAAAGCCTAGTTTGAGAATTATTGATTTTGGGATATTCGATTTTGAGAAAGAATATTTATATGAGATTTATACTGGGTGTATGATTTGGAAGATATTATATGTATATAGTATAAAGTGTTTTGAAAATGGCTCTAGGGAAAAGGCGCTCCCTTGAAATGAACTTCTCAGGAGTACCATAGTTGGTGCTGCCTTGAACCCTGAGGGGGGTTCTAAAGTTGATCCTGTGAGGAGTCCGGACAAAACTAGTTCCTGAGGATTTTGTGTAGTATGTAGTGAAAGTCGAGGGCGCTAAGGGCTACAGAGGCATTTGGGTTATGCTGCGACGGCAGTGTAACTCGATGTCACTGTGATCTACTACAGACCATTGCGAAAGTCGTGTGTGTTGCTTAGAGCCAACAGTCTACGTTTGATTTTACATCGGTAGACTGCGACCTATGGTAACATAGCGAAGTCATGTGTGCTGCTGAGAGCCAACAGTCTGCATTTGATTTTACATCAGTAAACTGCGACCTATGTGGAAGTGGAGAAGTTTCATTTTAGGCAGCGAAAATCGAGGGCGCTGATGCCTATAGTTACATGGACTTTTGCTGTGATGGCAACGTTACCCTGGAATGTAACTGCGATCTGTTGTGGGTTCCATGGCGTAATCGAAGGGTGTGGAGTGCCTACAGTTACATGGACTTTTGCTGCGATGGCAACGTAACCCAGGATGTAACTGCGACCATGGATGGGGTAATGATTTCCAAAGCATTCGCATCAAAGATATTTCCTCTATTTTCAAAATGTTTTCTATATTTTCAAATTATTTTCCAAGTATTTTCACTGGATGTTGAAAACGGGTTTACCAAGTACTTATAGATTTTCAGTCTTACGCCTGATCAACGTATGACCGAATTTCTGTAAAAACGAGGACGGACTTTTGAAACATCGAGTTATAAATTTATTTTTATAAAACTATTGTGGCAAAATTATATAGATTTTAAAGTACTTTAAAAAAGATCAAAAGTGATTTAATTATTATTAAGTATTTTAATAAATTATGGCTTCGTTCCTTTTCGAGGACGAAAAGATTCTAAAGGGGAAGGAATGTGATAACCCAAATTTCTGGGCATCTGTAATTGATAATATAATTGGGTTAGTTAATAGAAATACTGAATTATAGATTGAACAAATGAATCTGACCAAATAAATATTTATATTTGTAATTGTGTTGTATATATATAATAGAGGTTTTTAGGCTCAAGGAAAAAGTTTGGAAATAATTTAGTTTCAGGGACAAGAAGTTTGCTTTTTAAACCGAAGGACACTTCTTAGTATAAATCACAGAATGATAGTTGTAACTATCATTTTCTGTTTACACTAAAAAGTGTCCTTCAGACTAAAAAATAAACTTGTTGTCCCTGAGACTAAATTTTTTTGTGACTTCTTCCTTGTGCTTATTTACCTGTATATAATATACATAGATTTTAAAATAGAATTATTGATTACAAATTTAATTTGTGTTGCTTAATACATACATATATTTGAGTTGATTTCAAAATTGGACTTTAAATTGAAAATGAATTTGAATTTGGATTTAAATTTAAATCTAAAAGATAATTATTTTAAATTTTTGGATTTAAAAATATATGAATAAGATTTGTTTTATATTATTTTCCTTAAAGAACTTTATTTATATAAATTAAGAAAGTATTTATTAAATAGGAAAATAAAATTAAAAGCTTTATAAAAACATTTAAAAATAAATTAAAAATGCATAATTACAAATGTTAATAGATTAATTCATATTATAACATGTGTAATATGCTTAAATTTTGTAATTGACAAATGTTAAAGTAATTTAACAACTGTCAACCATTTAGTTTATTTTTTATTTCTAATAAATCTTATTTTAATCCATATATTCATCTTTCCCTTTTTCTTCAAATCTTTTCCTATTCTTCATTTCAAAACAAAGAAAACTCGGATCTGTTAAACATTCTCGACTAATCAAAACAAATCTTCAACAAGAATCTGTAAAACATTTTTCAATCCACCAGAAAATCAAACAAATCAAAAGCCCGTGACCAAATTTGCAAACCTGAGAATCAGAAGGAAATACAACATCAGTTTCCAAGTTTTTGTACCTGAGTTCAAGCTAACAATTCAATCAAACATCAAAAACAAGTTGCAAGCTTCGGTTTTAAAGGATTCTCAGATCTTAAGTAATCAAGTTTTCAATTTCAAAAGAGTAGTAGCAACCAGTTTTTAGGCTTCTGTTTCAAAGCTCTGCTTCAAACTCTAACAGGTGAGTAATCCTTAAATTTAAAAATAGTTTTATCAATGATTCTAGAAATTCATGTGATAAATTTGCATAGGAAGGGTGTAATTGTTTTGCATGATGATTTTATCAGGATAATTTTTCACTATCACTGTTTAAATGTGTATATATATATATATATATATATATATATACACACACACAGACACACAGACTGTTCTGTTATGTGCACAGGCCCAATTTAAAAAAAATTCCAAATTCCCTTATACATTTAGAATTTAGCCTTGATTCCTAAACGAAGTATGTTTATAACAATGTAATACCAATTCTAAAAATAGATTCAAGAATTTTAATTTAGGAATTAATCAAAAATCAAGAAAATACAGTGGTGAGCCAGTTTGGGTCAAAAATAAATCACTATAATTTCATGTTTTGATTATATAGATTAATTCGTAGTTAAAAATTAAGAATTTTAATATGAAAATCTTGATTTTTTAGATTGTATAAATGAGTATAGATCAAGTAGACCGGAATTTGGTCTATCATCAAATTCAGATGATCAAGGTGATCATCACTATCGAGATTTCCATCGAAGATAGCAGAAAGGCTGTCGATCTTGGGAAAAATGGGAGGCGGATTTTTCAATGGTCAGGATGGTCGAAAAATGACGAACTAGGGTTCAAAGATCGAACTGGAACGTCGATATTTGTAAGGCAATGGTGTCGGCCTTGGGGAATCGGAGATCGTCGCGAGTGTGGGAATCGCTGCGTGGATAGGTGAAGATTTTTTGGTCGGAGGGACATAGGTTCTGATCATCATGATCATCGTGGCGAACCTATTTTGTCGATATAGTTTGGGTTCCTGTGTTGAGCTGGATGCTCAATTTTGTTGTACGATAATATTTTTGGATCTGAGGGGTCGAAGGGCTTGCGGGGATTGTCGTCGATGGGACGAGGCTGGTGTAGTTGATCGGAGTGCTTGGCAGGGCTGGTGCACGTGCACCATCTCGAGTGTACGTCTGTTCTGTTTTGATTTTCTGGGTATTGAGGAACTCGGGTCGAACTCGAAGATGATAGGAAGTGGTCTCGAAGTGTTTCGTGAATTTTCACGTGTTCGACTCGGAGTGTCGAAATGGAGAAGCTGTTATTTTGGTTGTCTCGAAGTTTCACAATTTTGTATTGAGAATTTTGCTATGTTACTCGAGAATCTGTTGTTTGCTCGAGTCGTTTGTTTTCAGAATTTTTTTTTAAAACTGGTTCATATCATTCTAACCAAAATGATTTCAAATTTTAAAAAGCAAACCAAATTTTGAAGCAAAGTTTTAAATGTATAAAATGATTTAAGTGAGAAATTGATGTTTAAAACATATTTAAAATTTTAAGCTAAGGATTTTAAAGATTTAAATCTTGTTTTAAAAAAAAAGGTTTTGATAAATATTACTTTAGAATAAATTTGTAATTAGTTTTGAATGTTTTAACTTAAATTAAGTTATTGAAATAGAATTATGATTGAAGTAAAAAGTATTTAACTTGAATCAAACAATGATGATTTTAATAAATCATATTCAAGTTTTAAAATTTAATTTAGTTTAAAATAGAAGTTAAGAATTAATGTAATTTAATTTGATCATGTTTGTTTAACTAAAGTAATTAAAGTATAATTACTTAAGGAATTCAAATAATTAATTTGGGTAATTTAATTAAGATAAAGTAATTACTTAATTAATATTTGATTAATCAGGGTTAACCAATTACGAAATGATTAAGTAATAAGTAATTAAGAGGTTAATTACTTAGTGTTAAGAAGATGATTAGAGTAATAACTCAATGAAGTAATTAAAGAAAATTAATTACTCACTGTAATTATTTAAGTTAATATGGTTAATTTTAATTAATTAATTAAGTTTAATTAATTAAAGAGGATTACTTAATGATGAGATTAAGTATAATTACTTAATGTAATTAATGGAGTATAATTACTTAGTGAAGTAATTAATGAATAACTACTTGATGTAATTAATTAAAGGAAATTACTTGATGGGAAGTAATTAAGGGATAATTACCTAAGGGAACAAATTAAGTGATAATTACTCAACATAAATAAAGGATTAATTAATATAACTAATCAAGGAGTTGGTTTAATTGATGGAGTGATTAAGGAAAGTTAATTTCTGATTGTGATCAATCTTTCTTATGAATGATTGAATGATGATAAGTGCTTTGGATTGGTTGATATCTCTGACATGAATTGCATTGTGATATGATATGTTGGATGGATAGTGATAGTGTGATTATCTATCAATTATGAATTACTGTGTAAAAGTTTTTATCCGGTAATTGAAGTTGAATTGTATTTAAATGACAACTTGGGTTTAGACGACTTTGGATTCGAAGAGATTGGAGTCGGGTATTAGTAAATACCCGAAACCACTTCGATTCTTTATAGATTGATATGTGAAATCAATGGACGGGAAGTGGAATGATTTAAGTAAATTAGACCCTTTAATCTAAGTTTTGGTACTTAGAAATTGATGTGTGAAATAAGGGATGTCTATATCAATTTGTGAATTTGTAAATTGATATGAGTTACCCCGGGTTTATTTAAGTTTTATACTTTTGTATTCCATGTTAGATGGGTTTACTCACACTGGTCTCCATCCTGACCCGGGTGTTACTTTGATGTAATGCTCGGGTTAGACCGAGTATTACAAATTTTCAGGTAAGGACGTTCTGGAGCTCAGGAGGTGAGCTGGATGGCTGGAACGTATGGAGTGTTTCCGCTATGTTATATTGTTGTATACCTGCAATAAGTTATTTTAACTGTCCAGTGATTGTAAAATGTTGTAACTCTAATGTATTAAAATGTAATAGACAGATACAGCTTTCCTTGTGTAAAGAATTTTGTTTGATATTATATTTTATCCGCTGCGAATGTGAGATTCTGAGTTTGATTTTCTGTTTCTTCTTCTTCTATCTCTTTTCTTCTTTTCCTAACTATCTGGGATTTTTAGGATCGAAAATTTCGGGTCGTTACATCAACTACCATTCAATTCAATTTACCTATCAAAGTTAAATCACAAGCATTTACATAACAGTCATATATGTAATCAAATCCATACTTAACAATGATTTGTTAACATATCAATTATCCAATATAAATCCTTTTGCATTGAACATTGTCCAAATTAATCAAATAGCAGAATAAAAATTTATCTTGCCAACCAATTATTATTCAAAATCGAACTCTTACATTTATTAGCCGACGATGTTAATTTGGATAAATAGATAACACTAATATATACTCCAATTCAATTTACGTTATAATTGACAACGTAACCACAAACATAATCCATTTATTAATTCCACACATATATTATTCAATGCTGGAGACAAGCTTAAAAATAAACATAAATGGTTTAATAGCAATTCGAGTTGCTATATCGTGACCCTAGATCCATTTCAACCAATCTAATAGCATTTCAAGATGCTATATCGTCATCCTAAATTAATTTCAACAACCACCAAATTTTCAATAATCCAAACAGCATAAATAAATTTTATTTGCTATAAAACATTACATATTGACCTAATGAGTGAGTTTAACTCACCTTGAGTTTTCAATTTGCCAACATTCAAATTTTAAGTCAAACTAAACGACGTTCGATTTAACTAAATTTTTTAGCTATTTCCAATCGTCTCCAAATCAATTCCATATTGTAGTGCTCATTGCCATGATTTCATCACCGCTCGTTTCATCCAATTTCGACCTTGTATGGAGAAGTTATCAGTTCATTAACATCACACAAATTTATACATACATACATACATACATATATATAATTTACAAAACCCTTTTTTTTAATTAACCTTAGATCTGGGCCATTGATTACAACATGATGAAATCAATGTCACAGGTCTCTTCTTCCCTCATCTCGTTTGTTCCAGGCAAAGCATCGAGTGCCACAACCCATAGCCGCCGATCGTACATCCATATCGCGACCTCCACGCTCATCGATAAATCGATCAGTCATCGCCTTTGACTCCTCCTACTAGCGCAGCAACCACGCCATCAACCACAGCGAACTCGCCGTTGAAATCATCCCCTATGACATGCCCTAATTCTAACAAACGCGGCAAAGTTTCTAGCGATCCACCTCGTGAAACTCAATCACAGCCGTTGGATCTTTAGAGCTCGATGAGCTCCATGTTTTTGTAGTTGGAAGTTTGGCTTAATCGTTGATGGTTGGAGAGAAAATGAGGGGGAAAGAACATTGATTTTTATCCATTGAAGATAAAGGAAGCGTCGCCTGGAAGAAAAGTAGGGTTAGGGTTGTATACATGTATATATATAGGCGTATATAAAATGATATTAATATTTTTACTGTTCATGTACTCTTTCGGATGAACTCCTAACGAAGCGTGCCACTTGGCGTTTATAATTTTTCACCCCTATTTCGAACACAATGGAACAAGTTTCGAGGCCTAATTCGATCGTATATGGAAAATAGCTTTTCGAATCGAATTATAATATAAAATTTTCGATATTGACTTCAACGCGTTTCTATCCCGTACGACCAAACTGTAACTCCAAACGCTGCGAAATTTGAAATCCGATAATAGTACACTATTACAGATCCAATGGAACTAGTTTCGTCGAAATTCGAGACTGCGCCCCAGGAGGCTATTCTAACGTGTCATTTAAATCGAACCATTTTCAAAATCGACGAAATTACTTGAAATTTCGATTTTAAAAACTTAACAACTCGATTTTAATTCAAATATAATTTTTATCCATATCAGAAACCATTTCAATTCATATTAAATCACAAATTCAATTATTTACTCTATTCCAAGTATTAAATTTCACTATTAAATTAATATATTTAATTTTTCAAATTTTAATTTATCGACTTTTTATCTCATTCAAAAGTCCACTATCATTGCTCTAATTCAAATAGAGTCAAAATGAACTTAGAAATCATTCCTATTCACATTTAACTCCCGATTCACATATTACCTAAAATTCAAATATTAAATTTACAATTCACTAAATTCATTTAATCGCTATATTTGA
This sequence comes from Allium cepa, assembly GCA_030765085.1. Classification (NCBI taxonomy): domain Eukaryota; kingdom Viridiplantae; phylum Streptophyta; class Magnoliopsida; order Asparagales; family Amaryllidaceae; genus Allium; species Allium cepa. Next base: position 662,716,479 of record CM060940.1, on the reverse strand, counting down.
AATTTTAAACCATTTCACTAATTCAACCAAAATATCCTTATTCAAAATAAATTAATATTTCAAATTCAACATTTAAAAAACATATAAATAAAACGTTCAAAACCAAACGATCGAAATTCCGGTCATTAGAACAGGGAGGTAATGTGAATGGATGAAGGTGAACTTTGATTGGAAGCCATTTTACAAAAATATTTATTTTTTTAGAGATGCAAGTCTTTCCATAGATAAGTGAAAATATTTTGTTAAAAATAAATATTTTCTAAATTATTTGTTTATTTGTGAGATTAATTTAAAAACAAAAAAGTTTTAAGCAGGTTCAAAATAGTTATTGTATTTCAGTTTTCGAAGAATGTCATTTTGAAAAAAATTCCTAACTTTCTTCTTAAATTAATAAAGATATTTTCAATACGAGATTTAGTGAAAATATCGGCAAGTTGATTTTGAAATTTACAAATTCAAGAGACATGATTCTCTTTTCAACATTGTCATGTAGAAAATGATGTGATATATCTATATGTTTTGTTCTTGAATGATTAGTTGGATTTTTAGAAAGATTAATAGTGTGCATATTAATCATGATACATTGGTAAATTTTGTAAATTCAAACCATGATTCTATAAGTTTGTTGCATGTAAATTACTTAAGCGCATTCCAAAGCAGCAGAAATGTATTCCGCCTCACTTATTGAGAGCCAAATACTGTTTCATTTTTTGTTAAACCACAAAACAATAGAATGACCGATGAATTGGCATGTTCTACTTGTACTTCTTCTATCCATTTTATATCCTCCAAAATCAAGAGTACTATATGATGCAAGTTCAAAAGGACAATATTTTGGATAGAAAAGTCCATAAGTTCTTGTGTTGGTTAACATGGCATAATTCTTTCCACATTTTGCAAATGCGATCCTTTCGGAGAAGATTGAAATCTTTCATACAAGCAAACACTCATCATAATATTCGGACTACTGGCTGTTAAATATGGTAGAGATCCTATCATACTTCTGTATTTTTTTTGGTTTACATCTTTACATTTTCATCTTTTTCTAAACGAAGACCTGCGCTCATTGAGGTTGGCTTATTAGACACATTGTCCATTCCAAATCTTTTCAAAAAATTATTGCAATATTTTTCTTAATAAGTGAAAATTCCTTTATTTAATAGTTTTATTTGTAAACTGAGAAAATAATTTAACTCGCCCATGTGTAACATTTCAAATTCATGTTTCATCATATTTGGAAATTTGTTACATAAGATTTCATTTGTAAATCCAAAAGTAATATCATCTACATATATTTGGACCATTAAAATATCATTTTCTTTATTTTTGATAAATAACGTAGAGTCAACATTTCCAATTTTTAAAAGTTCATATCAACCTCGGGGTGCTTGTTTAAGACTGTAAAGTGCTTTTTTAAGTTTATAAACATGGTTTGGAAAATTTGCATGTTCAAAAAGAGGTGGTCGTTCTACAAATACATTTTTTTAATAAAATCATTTAAAAATGCACTTTTAACATCCACTTGAAATTTTTTAAAATTATGATGATAGGCAAAGGCAAGCAAGATTCTTATTGCTTCAAATCTAGCAACAAGAGTGAACGTTTCTTTAGTGGATTCCTTCTTCTTGATTATATCCATGTGCTACTAGTCCTGCTTTTTTTCTTATCATATTGCCATTTTCATCAACATTTTTAAAAAACCCATTTTGTACCTATTACGACATGATCATTTGTTCTTGGGACCGATTCTTATACATCATTTCGTTCAAATTGATTTAGCTTTTCTTACATAGCGAATGTCCAAAAATAATTTTAGATGCTTATTTAATATTTTTTGGTTCTATATCAGATATAAATGCAATATGTCCCATTTGATCTAATTGATTATTTGTTTTTACACTAGTGTTAACTTTGCCTATTACATTATCAATTGGATGATCTTTTAAAATATGATGTGGTGATTTTAAAGTATTTTCATTAATATTATTTTGAGGAGGATTATTAAAACAAGTTGGTCGATTTATTGAGGAATTTTCATCTTCTTCATTGAAAATTTTCTAATTTTCATCAAGAGATGCATGCAGAGTTCCTTCTATAGTGTTTATTTTCTTATTAAATATTATGTATGCTTTACTTCTTTTCGAATAACCGATAAAAATATCTTTATCGGCTTTTGGATCAAATTTACCTACGTTATCTTTTATATATAATATAAAAAGATTTTGAACCGAAAATCCTAAAATATGATACATTTGGTTTTCTACCATTAAGCAATTCATAAGGGGTATGTTTTATTAACGGGCTTGTAGGCACTTGATTTAGAACATAACAAGTTATAGCCACAGCTCTAGCCCAAAAGTTCTTTGGTGCTTTGCTACTACTCAATAATGTTCCTCCACATTCTTGTACTATTCTATTTTTCTGTTTTGCAATACCATTTTGTTGAGGTGTTCCATAAAAGAAAGATCTAAGACTTATTCCATTCTTATTACAAAAATCATTATGAAGTTCAATTTCAAATTCACCACCGCAATCACTTTTGATACTGTTATTTTTTTCTTTTTAAAAATTTTGAATTCCTTTTGCAAATATTTTCGAAAGTATCACTTTTATGTTTAAAAAGTAAGGTCCATGTAAATCTAGAAAAATCATCTACAACAACAATAACATATTTGTTGTGATTAAGTGACCTAACTTAAGTAGGTCTAAGGAGGTCTAAATGAAGTAATTATAAAGGTTGTAGGGTAGAAATAACCTCTTCAGACATAAAAAATGACTTTTTTCAATTTTCATAGTTGAAAAGCATAACAAAGATTATTAACTTTGATGCTCATTTTAGGTAATACTTGAACCAACTCATTTTCTGAAAGCTTCTTAATATATTTGAAATTTTTATGAAAAAAATCTCTTCTATCACAACAATGGATCATGATCATTGGCTAAAAGGTACATGTTATTATCACTATAATCTTCATGTTCAAAATGTAAATATTTCCTTTTCTTATCCCTTCAAAAATTAACCTTTTCTTCTAAACAAAAATGTTACATTTATCTTTTTCGAAAGAAATTGTAAATCCTTTATCGCAAAGTTGACTTATGCCAAATAAATTATGTTTCAAATTTTTTTCTAGTACGACATTTCTAATTAAAGGAGAACAATCATGACAGACGTCGCCAATGTCAATGACATATCCCTTAGGGTTATCTCCAAAGGTAACAGTCCCTCTATCTTTGTATTTAATATTTATAAGCAAGTTCATATTTCTTGTCATGTGCTTTGAGCATCCTTTGTTAAGAATCCATCTCTCCTTTTTCTAGTTGGTACCTACAAAAAATATTAGTTTGAATTGGTATGCACTTCCTACATCATAGTCCTAAGAGTTAGATCTTAGAAAACCATACCCAAGAGAGTTTGATTTTCCCTTTAAAAATAAAATTATGGTTATTATGAACGTTATATAAGAAACTCCTTTATATATATATATATATGTATGTAGTGTCTTTATCTACAGAATTAAGTATCCGTATTTTAATAGTATTTATATCAGGCTTTACTGTATGATTTTCTTTTACGAATCTAGTGCTAAACTACTAATTTTCACGATTTTCTTTTGATATTCCTATTATACTCCAAATCAAAAAATTTAGATGATGGTTCAGAAGCTTTTATAAATTTTTTAATAAACTTTTCTCTTCTTTTAATAAAGTTTGAAACATTTTATGAAAGTTTTCATAATTATTTTTAGTCCCATTTTTAAGATAATCATTTGAGGATTTCGGATCATAATTTTCTTTACCCAATTTTACATTCTTATTTTTATATAGTAGATGTTCATTATTCAAAATAGTAACCTAAGATGTCATGTTATCATAAGAAATTTGTGAATTTTGTCATTCTTCTTCTAAAATAGTTTTCTCATCTTTTAGCATTTCTAATTCTAATTTTTCTCTATTAAATTTACCAGTAATTTATTTATTTGTCTTTTTAGGTGATTTAAATTTTTCAAGAAGTTCAAGACTAATTTCAAATAAATCATCGTAAGCGATATCAGGCTTACATCATTTGTTGTTGCTATAAAACAAAGGTTGGCTTGCTCAGTGTCGCTATCATAATTGTAACGACCTCGGTTTTAAGTCGAATTTAAATTAGTAGTTAATTTGATTCTTGGATCAAATTAAGAATTAGTTTGGTAATTAATAAAAAAAATTGGATTAAATTGTGAATTTGATTGTGAAATTAATTTGAAAATGTGGGAATAATATATATATATATATATATATATATATATATATAAGTTTTTAAATAAAGAATTTGATTTGGAAATCTAAGTATTTTATAAATAGATTATAATTTGGAATTTGAATTTTAAATTCAAATACATATATGTTGAAAATAAATATTTAAAGAAATATTTACAGATTGTGAGCGAATAAAATATATATTTATAAAAAGATATTGTTTGTTTATTCATTTATAAATACAAATTGATTGTATATTAATTTTTGAATAATATATTGGGTTTGGAAACTCTATACTAATAGAAAAATTGGTTTTGTATTTATAATATGGTGATTTGATAGTTTTATTTTAAGATTGATATAATAAACTTCAAAAGGTTAATTTAAGTTAAATCCTTGTGTATAAAATATATATGGTTTTTTATTCATGTATAAATTGATTTCAAAATTAATTTGTATACTTATCTTATAATAATTAGTTAATAAAAAGATAAAAACATAATACTTAAAATTTATATGAACATGTAAACATAAGATGAAAAAGGTTTAAAACAAATTGTATAAAATTATTTAAAAGAGGATTTTAAACATAAAATGTTTACATTTTAACAAATGTAAGGTAAGTAATCACATTGATTAACAAGTGTAAAACATGAAGATAAGGTAATTACAAGTGTCCTTTGTTTTTCAAAATAATAAATAGAATGTAAAACAAGTTTATAGATATCATAAATTCATTTTCTTTCTCTCATTTGGTTCAAAGCTAAAAAAAGAAAAACTAAAACCAGATCAAAGTGCATCTCTAGCCTGAGAAAACAAAAAGAAAAATTATCTCAAACTCTAAAATCTGAAACAAATCAAAGGCTTGGAAAGTCAAAAATTAGCTTCAGCTTCAAAAACCTGGAAATCAGAGCTGAAAAGAAAACTACAAATCAAAAAGCCTAGGAATTAAAACATGAAAAAAAATCAGCCTGAAGTATGCAAATCAATTTGGTCTTAACGGCAAGCAAAACAAAGATCATTTTTCAAGTTCAAAACAGAATTTCTGTTCTCTGCTCTGTCAAACTCCATTTGATGTTGGATTTCTAAGTGTTGGATTTGTATTTGAAGTTATGGTGTATATATGCTTGTATGATTGTGTGAAAATGCCTGCATATTGTGTATATATGTAGTTTCTGTGTGTGCATGTCTATACAATCTCTGTTTTGAGTTTACAGACATAAGTTAATTTCAAAACTCAAGAATCTCACTCCTCAATCTCTATTAGAATTTGATGTTTGAACAAAATAGGATCAAAATATCAAGATTTAAATTTTTAAAATACTTTTAAGTGCTAAAAATGAATGTTTTTACTGGAAAAATAAAAACACGGTAGAATAAAAATTTATTTAAAATTTAGTTGATTAAAATTTAGGTTTCGATTTTCGTCTTCAAAAAACATGATTTTTAATAATAAGTTCAGAATTTTTAAGTTAAGCAATTATGAGCAATTACGAGTTGAACGCGAAATGAATTCTGGGCATTCCACGACGATTGAGGAAGAGATTGACCTCGAGATCGAGGTGTTGCTTGGTGGAAGATCAGGGAACATCAAAAATATAATAGGTGAAATTATAGTTCATCGTGGATGATGAACGAGGCCAATCTAGGGTTTAAAACTGAGTTTTGGTCGAGGTCGGATGTTTGTTTAATGTGGCAATGTCGTTGCATCGGGTTGCACCGGACGGGGGGAAACGTTACGTGGGCCATCAAGGCATCTATGGTGGAGGTGTCCCGGTCCCAGGAGTTAAGGATCTTCAATGCGACATATTTTTGGTTGATCATATTTGGTTCTGGTGAACTTTTTCTCTATTCGATTTCGTTTTGAGGGACGATTCTATGTTTTGGTGGTCGAAATCATCGAAGGGTGTCGGCGTCGACTTGTTGAAGGGGGCGAGGTTGGTCAGAGACGATCGTCTGGTTGTACACGTGCACGGTGTCAGGAGATGTCAATGAAGTTAAGTTTGGGAAAGGAGGTGATTGTCTCGAAGTCGATTTCGAGAAATTGAGCAATTGGCTCGAGGGAGTTCTCGGGTGTGTTCATAGTACTTTAGTGTGTTAACAAGTTTTTTAGGTTTTAAAAGTAAAACAAAGTAAAATGAAAAGGAGGAGGGGTAACTCGAAGCAGGTTTCGGGGAGAATATGCATTAACTCGAGTAAAGAGCGGAAGTTATCTTGGGTCAGTAAAATGACGTTTTTCAAAGTTATAGAATTTTAACAAATAAAATTTTAATATGAATAATTTTTCTTAACCCATTTTTTTAACTTAATAAATATTTTATTTAAATTTGGGGTTGGTTAAAAGTTTTTAAAATAAAGTCTTTAAAAATTAACTTAAGCCTAAAATATTTTATCATGTATCCTTTAATTAATTTAAAGGTTTATTCAAATAATTTTTGATAATGTGATTAAGTGATTTATAAAAATAAAATGGTTTATCTTTTAAAAATTAATTAAAAGCCTTAATGTAATATGTGGGTTAATAAATGAATTTATTTCGTGAGTTATCCTTAATTAATTAGAGTTTTGATTAATTAATCATTAATTAATTTTAAGGTAATTAATTAATGCAGTTAATTAAAGGATAATTAATTGATTAAGAGCTAATTAATTAATATAATTAATTAGAGGTTAATTAAATGTAAGTAATTAAAGGGTAATTAATTATTTAAAGGTGAATTACTTAATGAAAGTAATTAATGATAATTAATTAATGATTAAGGATTGATTAATCAAGTGATTAAGAATAATTAATTAAAGAATAATTAATTACATGATTAAGAATAATTAATTATTGATTAAAAGTTAATTAATTAATTAAAGATGAATTAATTATTGATTAAAGGTTAATTAATAATTAAGGATTAATTAATTTATAATTAAAGATAATTTATCATTGATTAAGGATAATTAATGAAAGTAGTTATATCATTAATTAATTGTAAATGACTGTAATTTCTTAATAATAATTGAACAGGGTTTGATAATTTATTACAGTCAGATAATTTATTAATCTTGCTTATGGATATATGAATTATATGAATGCCTTGAGTTGATCAATAATGATTCTGTGATGTGGATTGTTTTCATTGAGTTGTGTGTGCATATTATGTGTCTGTAATATATTTACATATTTATCTATGATACATTTACATATCTATCTGTGAATCTGTGAATGATGGTAAGTGGTATAGGATTATATCGCTTATCAAATATTATTCTGCTTGAATCTGTGATGATTGATGATGTGGCACTATTGTGTAAAACCCCTGGACAACACTATACATACACAAATATGGATTTCACGGGAAATCGATTAAGTTACAGATGTTTTGAATTAAGATATTATTTGTTTGAAAAGTTAAATTTTGAATCCAACTGGTTCTGGAAATGTAATTAGGTTGAGTATGGAAAGTTTTTTGAAAGGAAGTTTGAAATTAAAATTTGGTTTTAATAAGACTATATCTTGTTAAGTTTTGAATTTTTTTTGGGAATTTGGTTTGAAAGGTTTATACAAGTTATATAATATATATACGGATTTTAAAATCATCTTTAAACTATGTTGCATATATATTATTTTGAGAATTTAAATCCAAACCAAGTTTATACTTGAAAGGCTTTAACTTGAACAAATGTAATTGGATTTTCCCAAAACGAAAACTCTTAGTTTTCAAATGATAATAGCTTTCAAAGAAAGAAAGGATTTCCAGTTTTGTTAAAAGGGGTTTCAAAATTGAAAGGGGATTGTTTTTGAAAGCTATAATTGAATCTTTGTGAAAGATTAGTGGAATTTGTTTTCAAATTGAAGAGGATCTTAAAGGCATATCTTTTGTATAAAAGATTTGGAATTGTAAATAGTTTTGAAAGCTATGAATGAATCTTTGTGAAAGATTGGTGAACTTTGTGAAGTAAATCCTTTTGTTTTAAAGATTTGAAAATGTTAAGTTGTTTAAACCATTTGAAGAAAGGTTTTAGTTTGTAAGTTGTGACTTAACTAAAATCCCAAATATCCATGTGTTTTAAATGTTGCGCTCACTATTCGATTTAGCCGAGAGAGGACTTTGTGTTATATAACCCATTCCGAATAGTGATACGATGAAATGGAAAGCATTTGAAGATGGTGGTGAGGACCGGGTGTCTCTGAGAATGATAGGATAACCCGTCGAATGACTCTGCACTGAGTTGCTCCGGTATAGAGATCTCCATATGTGATGGGGAGTCCGATCGAGATTATGGATGCCCGGATTGCAAGGCTTCTTTGGAAGTGCCTTTGGTTCTGTTCGAACCTGGAACAGACTTGTATGGATGTGTGTCTGACATTACACTTTGAGATGTAAAGCTAGTTTCTATCAAATACATTTCTATTTGGTGGCGAAGAATTTATTCTCTTAGCTTAACACTCTTCTCTGAGACGTACGAGCTCAGAGGTTATGTAGTTGATGGTTACTTACGATACTTTCCCAATTTGGTAATGTGGCATACGAAGTGTTGTTGATCATTTATTGATCGAAGCATGGCTTTTGTGAAAAGCGTAGCTTTTTGAACGAGACTTCGTCGAGCCTCACAACCCGGTAATGGTCGAAACAGGAATCATTGCAGCAAGGTTATTTGGGGGTAGCGCCCCTGAGGTTAAGTCATTTCCTTCTGGATAAAAGGTGGTATCATGGTATGGAGCCCAGATACTTAACCTATGTGATTGCTGCAAACTTATTGCTTTGTGGTAGTTGGTGTAGTGGTACCTCGAATAAAGATTGGTTACGACCAGGGGATGGCATGCACGTGTCATTAGTTACCTAGTTACAGAGGTAACCCAACCTTGTGTTGGTAGATATCCGGTTAGCTTCTCATGGGCGTCCCTCCAGAGGCGTTCCATTCCGTGTAGGAAGTTGCTTTGCCTGACCATTTGTTGGAAATCCAATCATCCAACACGCGCCTTGTACGGTTTTAGTTGTATAACCTACCATTTACTTATGGTGGTCACCACTGTTTAGATGGTAGCTATAGTAGGCACAGTTCGAAATGTCTATGCTAGCTAAGATTAATATTATACTTTCGAAAGGTTTTCTGCACTATGCACTAATAATAATAATATCAAAATATTTTTGCGTATCAAGCATGTTTGACTATCATAAGGAAAAATCTCCACCAATTATGTGCTTGCATTGTGTGTGTAGCGGGAGGCCTTATGGTAGTTTCATTTTCCAAAAAGCATTGTGGATTTCTTTAAAAAAAATCTATTGTTTTGCTTTTGATAAAGATAAACTGTTTTTATTTGCTCATACCAGTCCCATGACTGACCTGGAATTTATTGTTCCCTATCTAAACTCTAGGTGTCCACAATTTTCCACACGGGCGGTCTAGAGTTAGATTTTCAGATAATCTGCTAATAGATCTAGATTCGATATCTTTCGAAGTTTTTGGTTTGGTAGCCCTTGGAAATCTTCTTCAGTCTTTGGATTTGGTTATCGCTTTGTTCTTCTCTTCAGCATTCGGGATCTGACCTTGCTTAATGCAACGTGATGGGGATTTCTCGCTTCGTGTTTGGAAAGCATGTTGGTGGATCTAGCTTCTGGAGTCTTTGAAGCTTTGGCATTGGAGTTATTGTTTTTCCGCTGCTGCTGCTGTGTCTTCTGTTTTTGTGTATCTCTCATATTCATTTGTATCAGATATTGTACCCATTGTTGTATCAATGTTGTATATCAATAAAGTTATTCATTTTCTTCTGCTATGTTGTTTACTTAATGTGTTATAAGCTTCAGCGAACCAGGTTCGACATTTGGATCTGCGGCATTCGAATACGGATGATGTATTCGGTGCAGATCTTCGAAGGTCGAGTCAGGCTCATTATAACTATCCAGCGAAGATGAATCTGAATCATCCTATGTTACTTGAAAGGCTTATTTCTTCTTTCTAAAAAAAATTATCATTTTTATTTTGAAGTTTTTCTTTTCTTTCTAAAGAGAAGGCATATTCTTTTTCATGTGGTCGGTTTTATGGCATTCGTAACACTTCATGGAGGAGGAGTTGTTTTTGCTGAAATGTTTATTCTTACCATACTTCATAAATTTCTTGAAATTTTGGCATAAAAAACAAAATCATCATCCTCAACATCAGAATCATCTTCAACTTGAAAGGCTATAGTTTTCCTTTCCTAAGCTTGTGTCCATTTTGTTTACAAATTTACTTCATAGGACATTAGATTTTCTATCAACTCTTTCGGCTTAAGTATTGAAAGATCATTGGCTTCTTCGATAGCCAATACTTTATTTTCTCATTCATCCGATAAATAGCTTAATATTTTTGAAATATATCAAAATCCAAAAAAAATTCACCTAATGCTCTTAGAGCATGAGTAATGTCTTAAAATCTTGAACACATATCAGTAATTGTTTCATTTGGTTTCATTTTAAAATTTGAGAACTAGTTCTTGAGCATGGAAATTTTACTTTGTTTAACCTTATTTTTTTCATTCATGTGCAATTTGTAAGGTACACCAAATCTCATATGCATTTTTACACACACTCACTTTATTAAACTCATTTTTATCTAATAAGAAAATAAAATATTCATGGCTTTAGCATTGTTACTAGAATCAATTTTTTAGGGAATAGTATAAGCACTATATTCAGTGGTAGGTGCAGTGTATTCAACTTGTGTGATATTCCTATTTCATAACCACTTGCTTGCATATATATTCTCATCCTATAACAACCCGCACCTTAATAGGCTTGAATTTCGACTAAATCGAAACCTAAGTCCACTACGGTATGGATTGCTGGTTTTGGTAACCTGTAATAAACACAAGTACATCAGAGTGTGATCAATATAAACTTACAACGGAATAGAAAAATGTAATAGAACATAAATACCGATTGAGATGACTACCTTAAACGCTAGTCAATTGATCCTAGCTACAGCGACCGATGACACATATATACGGCTCTATAAGATATAATTCAATTTCCATACTACTAAAGCATCTCAAAGACTAATCTAAGGGTTAACTAGGCCACCTGTAATAATCAAACATCTAACCAGCTATCTTTGAGGTCTGTAAGTATGCTATATGGATTTTACGCTAGTAGGAAACAAAATCCATCAATGCATAAACAGATTCTTTGCTACCAACTACTCAGGACCGTTGGCGGTCATGGCATATATGCTAGCCTTATTGAAAAAATACCAGTCCAACAAAAATACTAACATAGCCCGCTGACCTTCTTCAGTTAACATCCTATTTGGAATAACCTAATGTAAGTCAAGAAAAATGCTACTTTTAGTTACTTAATACCTCTTACTAGAAATGAAGCAGACCTCATTTCCTTAAAAGTACTGGGCTATTTAGTACTTCAAATCTGAGGCAAACCCTTCGTATATTTTCCCCTACCTATCCGCAATGCATATCCCTTCCCCATTGGTCCTATGGTTGAAGATGTCCCACATCATTAGTAAGTATATACAACTATTGGTAGCCTCTAGACAAAGTAAAAACTTCTGTTATGTAACTCTACTGACCTTGCATCCTAACCCATTAAACCAAACCAACCATCCTAAGCTTAAATGTTTGGCTAGGCCCACTAATTCACGCTTGTTCTAATCGTATAATTAAGGGTGTATAATTTCCCGCCATGGAAATTATACTACCTTCTGGCACTAAATTCTTACCTTATGCACTTATTTATGATGTCAATTTTACATAATAAATGGTCATTATTATTCTAATTGTACAATTTCTGAAAATATTTATTTATTCATTCCAGTTCAACCTATTAAGCCTATTTATTTGTTTATAAATGTTATAATAAATTCTTTAACCAACCCATTAAAACATTTATGTCCTCGTTTAATTTCTGTAACTCCCTATTAACTGCACATTTATTGCTCTATTAATTTTGGAGTTACTATATGTTCTCTATCTACACCTCATAATCTTATAATTTAATATGTTATTGGTAACTAGTATGAATATCATCGTAAATTATTCTATACTTTTTATTCTTAATTTATAAGCGTAGTTATACATGTATGTGTCTGTGTGTTTATATATATATATATATATATATATATATATATATATATATATTTCTAACTATTAATTCCTAAACTAGAACATTCCTTTCCATATTTTAGTTACCAGAGATATATTTCCTAAAAGGATTTCTGTTGTAATTTCCATAAATTACCTAAAATAAGACTTTTTCTCGTTTTGAAATTACAAGGAATTATCTTTTTTTACTGAAATAGAACGGTGAAAATTTTAGATAAGAATATCCATACTTTACACATATTTTTTTGTATATTCCTTGTTAATTCAAATGATGCACTTTTTATACATATTTTTGGAATTAGATAATTTAGGGAAATTAAACGAAAATATATATAATTAAATTATACCCTGCTCCTAATAAATTAAAACACAGAAATCCACATTCCATGTCAAACTATGGCAAGCTAAATCTATACTGACAATTCATAAACCAAATATCATAAATTCGGAATAAATCTTACAAACTTATCAACATTCAAATTTAACAAATCTAGGGACTACTTTACAAATTTCTAGATCTGGGTGTAATTAACTGTAATATCCCGGAATTTCACACCCAATTTAAATATGATAATCTATATAATAAATTAATTTAAATTGATAAATTTGTTACTTTATTCAACAACTAATAAATGAATGGTAAATATAAATTTATTCTAATTAAAAACTAGTACATATATAAGGAATTGAATATGTTAAAATTTTATCAAATTTGATTTTGAATTGGATTTTTTAAAATTCAATTTGTGTTTGAATTGATATATTAAAAGATTTAAACTATGTTAATTTTTTTCTAAAATTATACTTGGAGTACTAAGTTATATTCTCATAATTTTAATTATGTTATAACATTGGTTTTATATTCATTATTTAAAAAGGAAATTGATTTTTCAAAGGATTTAAATATAAACATATATAAGAAAATCAATTAAGTAAATATTTAAATTTCATTTTTGCATGAGATAAACACATGTTAACCTCTAAGCTTATTAATAAAACATGTGTTAGGAATTTAACCATTAATTTGACAAGTGTCATAATATAAATTTTCTTTTCTTTAAAATTTTATAAAACAAATCATTCATGCATACTCTCTCTTTTTTTTTAAAAAGAAATTTTACATTCTTCTCTCCAAAAATCTGAACTTCTTCACATCTTCAACAAATTTCTGCACAATCTCAAAGTTTTATCACCAATTTATTCAAGATTTAAAGCATATCAAGATAAACAAGTTATTTCAAGAAGCAAGTAGGAAAAGAAGATCTGCAGTTCTTACATAATTTGTTCCTGCAAATTTGAATCTTCATCTGGAAAAAAATAAGGTGAGTAAATCTTTAAATTAAACCTTAAGTATAAAAGTTGTATGTTGAATATTAGTGATGAATGCTTGCATGTTAATTGATTTGTGAAATGTTGTTTACAGTTTTAAATATTTGACTGTGCATGTTAATGAAACTGTGACCCTCTGTTGCTTCAAGATCAAAGAAAATTTTCTTAGCAAACTTTAAATTAAAATAAAGTATGGTGATGATGGATATATATCTTCAAATATATATAAGTTAGAGTCAATATGATATAAGTATTAAAAATATACATACTGATAATACTGTAAACTGCAGAAAGTAAGTATATGCAGTAAAACAAAAAAAAATCATAGCATGTAAATTATGTTAATTTTTGATGAATAAAATATATATGTTGAATCTATAATGCATGTTATGAATTTTCAAATTGAAATAAGAATTTATAACTTGCAATTGAATTCGAATTTTGAATATTACTGTATTTGGGGCTTTTGTAAAATTCTCGAGCCTGGTTTGATTTTAGCTTTTGAAATTTAAATTGAAGCTATGTTAGATGATGATTGTCACTAGAAAAATACAAATCGAATTTATTATGCAACATAGAACTTGAAATTTGGATTTTTAGGGTTATGGGTTCTCTTTATTTGGGTTTGTGATTTTCGGTCGTATGAAGGTTTGGATTGATCGAGCTTCATGAAGTTAGGGGAGGTGTGACGTGTGGGTGTTGTGCATGCGTGGCCGGAGTTTGGTGCCGGAATGAGGTGAAATGGTCGTGGTTGTGGGGTTTTCACTTTGCGTCTGCAGTTTCGAATTTTGGCTCGAGCACTCGATTTTCGTTTGAGCTCGTATTGTTGATTTCTGGGTTGAGATTATGGAATTAGGAGTGAAGAGTGGTTTGCGCGTGAGGCCAGCGGTGGCGATGGTGGCGCAGTGGCACTGTGCAGGTGCACGTCGAGGCCGTGTGTGTGTCAGTGCATCTTCATGTGCGTGGGTTTGCAGCTTGAGATTGCGCTCGAGTTAGGCTCGTGCTTGGTCGCGTGATTTGTCGTGTGTGGCTCGGGTTGAAGGGTGTGTTGTGCTCGTGAGTGTTTGGTTGGGTTTCAGGTGGAAGAGAGGTAGGAAGGAGATGGAGTTGGGTCTGGGTAGTGAATTTGGGCCGGGCTATATGCAAATTCAATGAAGGTAAGTTTAAGCTTGTTTTAAAACTTCAATTTGATTTAAGTTTAAAGTTTAACACTTTATATTTTCTCTATTTATAAAGTGTCATATATATTTATTTCAAAAGGTATTTCACATCTTATTATTTGAAGTTTGAAATAGTTTATATCTTTTAAATCTAACATTTTCAAAAGTAATTAGTTTTTAATAAAATGAATACTTAAATATAAGAGTTTTTGAAGATAAATGAACATTGATTTGTTTGAAGTTAATTAGATTTTGAAATTTAAGTTTACTTAAATTTATTAGTAATTAGTAATGGAATTAATTAATTAATTTTGGTTAATTAATTGTTAAGATTAAATTAATCACTTATGAATTATTTAATGGATAATTAAGAATTAAATTTAATAACAATTAATTAATTTATTAATTAATTTAAGGTTAATTCATAAGTAATTAATAATTGATTAATTAATTGATTAATGATTAATAATTTAGTGATTAAGAAATTAATCAATTAATGGATTAAGAGTTAATTAATTAAGTAATTAAACATTACTTAATTTATAATTAATAGTAAATTAATTAATGATTAAGTCTTAATTAATTAAATAATTAAGGTTAATTAAGGAATAATTAATCAAGTAATTAAGATAAATTAATTTGTGATTAATTAAGAATTAATTAATGTAATTAAGGATTAATTAAGGTTAATTAATTATAAATTAAGGATTAATTAATAACCAATTAAGGAATGATTAATTTTTAATCAAAGTTTAATTAATAAATAATTATAGTAATTAATTGATAATTAAATAAAGATTATTAATTAATTAAGTAGTAATTAATTAATAATAAGATGATTAAGAGGTGATTAATTAATTAAATAATTGGGATTAATTAATTAATGTTTGGTTAAGCAAGATTAACTGATAAATTCTTAAGTAATTAATTTAATTTAAATTAATTAAATTAATTATGATATGAATTAAGTAGTACTTGCTTGTGGATGATAGTTTGAATTGATATCTGAATATGGTTGATATCTGTTGAATGATAGTTGAGTGATATTCTGCGATAAGATGTTGTATATCTGTGATAGATATTGGTTATTATCTGTTGATAATGCTATGTGATGCTATGTTTAAAAATCTGAATTGAATTGTTTAAAACTTTAAACAACTTGTACCTAAAAGACACGCTTTGAATTTCGATGAGACCGGGATCGGGTTTCCATATTTGGATATCCGAAAACCACATCGATTCCAAATAACGTTAGGTCGTGAATGTTATGTGAAGAGTGAAGACTCGAGGTGTAAGGGCTATACGTCAGTATAACTCTGTGGGTGATTCTGTAATGAGTTTGACGGAATAGTACTTATAGATTCGAGATGGTGAATCAAAGTGCAAGGGTTATCGTCGTTAACTCTGAGGGTGATTCCAAAATGAGTGTAACGAGATAATGCCTTCGGTTTCGTTAGAACCCGGAACGAACTTGTATGGATTGAATGCTTTCAGATCATCGTCAGGTGGACGATGAGCATTCTAAGAGATGTGTTCTTTATAAAGGTAATCGTAACCTCAAGCCTCATCAACCGGGAATGGCTAAAACAGAGGAGGTGCAGCAAGGCTTCGTGGGTAGCCCCCACTTGAGAGTGAGATGTACCCCTGTCTAGAAGTCCCTTATTATATATTCGGCTGTGTGGGCAGTTGTTGGCCACAACTGCGGGGTTGTCTTGTTCGGAACTATCCAGTAAGGGATGGGTCCGGCCTTATGTTGCAGGGGAGTTAGGGTGGCTCCTCGGTACGGTGATCTAGGCCCCGTACTGTGACGGGCGGTACCCCAGTAGCCCTGCCATTGATGGAAACCCAATTTCCCTATGAGACTATACGGTTTTGATTGTATTACCCACTTTCGTGGCTAGTAGCTGGAATTTAATGAATGCAACAATTTCGGCTATTTTCTATTTATTTGAAAACCCTAGACCCTATTATAATATCACTGAATTTCCTATCAAATGTTTTGGTTAGCGTAAGGTAAAAACTTACCCATGTTTATTTGTGGGAAGTCTTACGTGATACCTTTATTTCAAAATGATTTTTAAAGTTAAGCAACTTTAACTGATTTACTCACACCAGACCCATGTCTGACCCGGAGTTTATTTTGTTTTTCATAAACTCTTGGGTACTCAAATTTTTATGAGTAGCCAAGTGATTAGGTTTGGATTAGCATGTTTTGGAAGCTGGAGCTGGAGTCCAGACGTACAATCTATCTATATCCACTGTACGGGCATTTTGGTGTTATGTTTTGAGTTGTATGGGTTGGGAAACTCTTATGAATGGCTGATGTAATGGAATAGTATTATTTTGTGAACTCTGATATGGAAATTATGTAAGGGATATATGTAATATTATATTTTGTTCGTTTCCGCTGTGAGATTCCGATGATTGTTGTTTCTTTTCTTTCTATCTTTCTATTTCTATCTCTTTCTTTTCTTATTGATGATACGTTTTTCTGTGGAATGAAAGACGGGTCGTCACAGTTGGTATCAGAGCAATGGTTGAGAAACACCTAGGCTCTGGAATAGTATCTATCTTGAGAGTGCGTATTTGTAATTTTCTTATATAACTATATCCCTATCTAAATTGATTGGTTACCCGTTCAGGTAGCCAATATGAGTTCAAGAGGCCGAAGGGGAAGAGTTGTTGGGAGTGCATCAACTGGTAACAGAAGAGAGCAGACTGATGATGAGACTGTTAATCTAGTTACGTCTTTAGCCAGTTTTGCTGCATTATGCAAGGATTTTGTTCATCTTGGAGGGAAACCATTTCAAGGATCAGAAACTATAATAGAAGTTCAAGCATGGATTCGCTCCTGTGAGAAGATTTTTAAGAGCATGAGGTTATCAGATGAGCAGAAGAAAATAATGGCTGCATGGCAATTACAAGGTGGTGCTGCAGTATGGTGGTATTCAGTGACTGCTAATATCTCGGAGGATGGTATGTCTTGGGAAGAGTTTAAGGAGAGGTTTGAGGAAAAGTATATGCCTGCTGCAGGAAGAACTCGGCTTTATCAAGACTTTCTGAATCTGAAACAAGGGAATATGTCCATAGCTTAATACGAGACAAAGTTCAACGAGTTATCTTGCTACGGACCAGGACTTATAGACACACCTCTTAAGAAGAACGAGATGTTTGTCCAGGGGTTGAGGCCTGAGTATCATGAGAGAATGACTGCGCATTTGAAAGGGTCTTTTGTGGAGCTTATTGATATGGCGTTAAGGTATGAAGACTTGATGAAGAAGAGGTCAGTGGCACAAGTTGCTGCATCAGGAGGGAATTCTTCTAACCAGAATAAGAGGAAATTCAATCCTAACTGGAAGAAGCAAAACAAGAAGAAGTCTGGGAATAATAATGGACCCCGAAAATGCTATAATTGTAATCAAATGGAACATTTGGCAAATCATTGTCCTCAAGAAAGGAAGCAACAGCAGCAGCAACAGCAGTATAGTGGACCAGGGTCAGCCTTAGTTCAGAAGTCGCTTTGCTTTAACTGTCACCAACCGAGACACATGATTAGAGACTGCCCGCTCCTTCATAAGGTTCAACAGAACAAAGTATTTGCTTTGGAAGGCGCACCATCAAACTCATCGAAGGGCAAGGGAGTTTTAGAAGGTACTTTACTTTTAAATGGAAAGTATATTAAAGTCTTATTTGATTCTGGTGCTTCTTTAAGTTTTATTTCCCTGGGAACTGTAGAGAATTTCTTACTTACCCCTAGTATCGTAGACAATCCCATTTGTGTATCAAATCCTATAGGAGGGGTAACCAAATTGGATAGGATTTGTAAAGATTTGAGAATCCCCTATCTATCTCATAGTTTTTCCTGTGATCCTTATGTATTGGATTTTCAAGGTTTCGACCTTATATTGGGAATGGATTGGCTTGACAAATATAAGGCTATCTTAAATTGTGATGAAAGAACGGTTTTGTTGGAAACTGATCTGGGTAGGATTGCCAGAGTAATGTGTGATAACTCTGGAATCCACTTGAGTAGTCTTTTACATGGAGTGGAGACTTCTCAAGAGGAGGTTGTAGATATTGAAGTAGTCCGGGATTTCTCAGACGTATTTGAGGAAGTTAAATGTTTGCCTCCGCAGCGGGAAATTGAGTTTCGTATTGATTTGGTTCCTGGAGCAGTACCTGTAATTCAACCTAGTAGAAGGATGGCTCCAAGAGAGAGGGAGGAATTAGTGAAGCAAACTCAAGATTTGTTGGAGAAGGGTTTGATTAGACCAAGTTTTTCCTGTTGGGGCTCTGCTGCAGTTTTTGTCACTAAGTCGGATGGGTCGCTAAGGTTCTGTGTAGACTACCGTGAATTGAACAAGGTGATCATTCGGAATAAGTATCATCTTCCTCGCATTGATGATCTCTTCGACCAGCTTCATGGTGCATCTATCTTTCCTCAGTTAGATCTAGCATCAGGTTTCCATCAGTTAAGGGTAGCTGAAGACAGTATTCCCTTAACCGCATTTAGGGGACCTAATTGTTTCTATGAGTGGTTGGTTATGCCTTTCGGGTTAACCAACGCTCTTGCTTATTTTGTTGATCTGATGAACCGAGTCTTTAGAGATGTTCTGAATAAGTTTGTTTTGGTCTTCATCGATGATATTTTGGTTTATTCTAAATTGGAAGAAGAGCACAAGCAGCACTTGAGGATAGTTTTGGAAACTCTGAGAAGGCATGTGCTGAAGGCGAAGTTCTCTAAGTGCCATATTTGGAAGTCTGAAGTAAAAAATTTGGGCCACATTGTTTCTGGTGAGGGAATCTCTGTAGATCCAGCTAATGTTGAGACTATTCTGGAATGGAAGCAGCCTCGGACTCCTACAGAAGTTCGCAGTTTTCTTGGATTGGCCGGTTACTACAGGAAGTTTATTAAGGATTATTCTAAGATCTCTTCTCATCTAACGAAGCTGACAAGAAAGGAAGCTAAATTCAAGTGGACACCAGAATGTGAGGAAGCTTTCCAGAAACTGAAAACAAAATTGACAAGTGCTCCTGTATTGGCTATTCCTGATGGTAAGAGCAAGTTTGAAGTGTATACTGATGCCTGTATTGTTGGATTGGGAGCTATGCTTATGCAGAATGGTAGGGTTATTACATATGCGAGTCGGCAGTTGAAGCCACATGAGAGGAACTACGCTACGCATGATCTAGAGCTGTTGGCTATTGTTTTTGCTCTTAAAATATGGAGGCATTATCTTTTAGGAGAAAAGTTTGAGTTATTCACGGACCACAAACCGTTGAAATATCTTTTCTCTCAGAAAGATCTTAATCTAAGGCAGCAGCGATGGGTTGAGTTCTTGGCATCATACAATTTGGATATTCTGTATACTCCAGGGAAGGCGAACGTCGTGGCAGACGCTCTTAGCAGAAATGCGGTTCTTTCTCTTTTGGAAGTGGTTCCATCTCTTCTGGAAAGGATTTCAAGCAAGCAAGAATCTGATAGTAAGTTAAGAGGAATTATCAGAAGAGTTAGGAAGGGGTAGTGTCCTAGTTTTGAGATTGATGATCAAGGAACGCTAAGGATTAACGGAAGGATCTGTGTTCCGTATGATAGGGATCTGTGTCAGGAAGTATTGTCTGAAAGTCATCGTTCCAGATTGAATATCCATTCAGGAATCTCAAAGATGTATAAGGATATGAAAAGAGTCTTTTGGTGGAAGGGCATGAAGGAGGATGTAGCCAGATTTGTTAATAATTGTGCAATCTGCCAGCAAGTGAAAGGAGATCAGCAAAAGCAAGCCGGTTTGTTGCAATCTTTGGAGGTACCGACATGAAAATGGGAGATGATTGCGATGGACTTCATCGACGGTATGCCTAGAACTAAGAAGGGTAATGAAGGAATATGGGTGATTGTGGATCGTCTTACCAAGAGCGCCCATTTTATACCAATTAAAGCAACCCGAACTGCAGTTTCTTTGGCTGAAATTTTCTTGAAGGAGATTGTGAGATTGCATGGCGTTCCAGTCAGCATTGTAAGTGATCGAGATCGGATTTTCACCAGCAAATTCTGGGAGGCATTACAATCAGCTTTGGGAACTAATTTGAGATTGAGCACATCATATCATCCACAAACAGATGGACAAACAGAAAGGATTAACCGAATTCTAGAAGATATGCTGAGAGCCTGTGTATTAGATTTTGGAGGATCATGGGAGGATCATCTACATCTGGTGGAGTTCTCGTATAATAACAGTTACCAAGCAAGTATCAAGATGGCTCCTTATGAGGCATTGTATGGAAGACCGTGTAGAACTCCAGCTTGTTGGATAGAATCGAAGGATCGTATTGTGCTTGAACCAGATCTGATCCGTGAAGCATCTGCTAAAGTCGATGTAACGACCCATAATATTTTAATAGTTTTGAATGGTTTTATTTTCATATTTAATTCAATTTTGAGAAAATTTTAAATAATTGAATTTTGAAATAAAAATTTTATATTTAGAATACGTATATGAAGATACAGCAAATAGTGAATTTTCACTTAATTATATGGGAGTTTATTTTTTTATAATTCTATTTCAATCTATATCGGTTAAATATTGCTGGAAAAAAAAAATTATTTCTAAGCCTGAATATTTTTACATAAGAAAATTCTAAATCATAGATCCTTCATTTTTAATAATAATATTCGTTCCCCCTTATTGCTCTCCAAACTATGGTAACAAATTTGCTTTAATTTTTTGCTGAATCAATGTATCAAACGTTGATATTTCATTTATTAGTCCACTATCTACGTTATTTATGGACACAAATGTATTTCAATATCTCTTCATATACCATTCCTAAATATCCTCCTCCAGATCCGTGACCATCTGATTTCTTTTACGTTTCAAATTTTAAACGCGCATAAATCAATTGCCTTAATATTTGTCAGCTAAATAAATGGGTGACCGTTGCTAGTACATAAAAATTTGTTTTATTTCTGCCTGAATTCCGGGCTAATTTTTCACCGTTCCTTTCGTTTCACTTTAATTGCTTTAATAAGTATGTCAATGGACAGAAGTTACCATTCTCATCATTACACTTTATTTCATATGGTACGTTTCTTTGTTTTTTTTTCTCTGTTCATTTCTTTTATTTGCCTCTGTCTGCTCCTTTATCCCTTCCTTCCATTTCAAAATTCAAACGTGCTGTCCATTCTTGGCATAAATTATTTTCAGCTAAATCATAGTCGTTGCTTTTATATTTTTCCAAATTTTAGGGTCACAATTATTAATTGCTGACCTTTCCTTTCCTTCAGTCCACTGATTCCTTCCTTTAAACCATTCAATTTGCGCGTTGATTTTATACCAATAGTCGTTACTTTTATTTATTTCTCTGAAATCATGCGTAACGTTCCTTTTCAATTTATTCTTCTGCCTCTCTTTATATTTTTCCATTTTGCTTTGGCAATACAAATTCGCACACTCCTCTCCTTCTTTAATTGATCTGTAGCTGTTTCTTATTCATTCTTCCTTCAGTTTCAAATTTGAAAGTGCTACCCAAGGTAAACAATTAATTGCTAAATAATTCTCTCGAAATCAGGGGACTTCACAGTATCAATTACTTTTATTTACATGTCCATTCAAATTTTCTATCGGTTAAGACCAAATAGTAGCTCACCTTTTTATTCCCTGAATTCAGGGTTTGACTATTGATTTGTACCTATCTTTTTATATTTCCTTTAATTTATTGTTTCAATATTTTTTCCTAAATCTATGCTTCTAGACGTTGATATGCCATTTCTATATTTTGGGTGATAACTTTTTTGAACGTTTGATAATAATAATAAATCTGCATATTATAATCGGATATCAATTGAGATCAAGGAAAGAAATAAATATAAAACGTATAACCTGACAAATAATAAAAATTGCTTTAATTGCACCGTTGATTTTGAAACGTATAAAATTCTATACGTTTTTTACGCATCCATTCATTTCTTTTATTTCTTCCTTTACGTTTCCTCTCTTTACTGATATATACTTACTTCTTTTATCTCTCCTATCTACTACAAAAGGCAACCCACTTCTTTGTGAAATAAAAAAAAAAAATTCCTTCATCCCTCAACCCATCAAAATCACCTCACCTCCGTTCCCGCATGCTGCTCTTCCAGCCAACGTTCCATCCTTGCCGTGAAGTTGTTCCTATCCCCTCTTTCGCCTCTGTATTTTTGAATGTAAGATATTATGTGGTAAGTATATAAAGTGATAACTGCATATATATTTTTACCTTGCCTACCCTTCCTCTTTCGCCTATAAAAATCGGCATGAATAATTTAGGCACGTGCCCTATTAATTAGTTATATATATCAAGCTTTGTATCCGTTGTTTTATACTTCTCAAATTTCGCATTCGGTTCTAAAGGTTTAATATATTCTGTTAGCATACATAAGTAAATAAGTTTGTAAATTGTTATGTATACATATAGTAAGTTATAAATTTGGTACAGTTTTTTTAAAGGTAGATTTGATTGATGATACGTGTCATAGTTTTTATATAAATTTATATTAGTCTGTAGTTTGTTTTTAAATATGTTGTAATAACATTGATTTTTAAAGTGAGTATATTTATAGATTTATTTGAAATGTGTTTAAAAAAAAAACACAACACAGTACATTTATATGTAAGGTTTATAAAAGTTATAAGCTAGGTACATTCATATATTAGTTTAAAGATGTTAGTTAGTATACACATAAGCTGCTGTATATAATTTATAATTTACGCGTATATAAGTTTGGTTTGTATATAAGTTAAGGGATCTGTAGTTATTAAATAAAGTTATCGGTTTTATATTATAGGATATTTGTAACAGGTCAGTCTATATACTTTAAGTTGTGTAAGTGTGTCAGTTTTAATACCTGAGTTTACACGCGTACTATATTAAGTTATAATCGACAGTTTCTTTATGTATAAGTCTGGTTATAAAGTATAAGCATAAATATATTTAACATAGAATCTACTTGTTATACGTTTATTTGTATAGCTGCATCATGGGTTTAAAAATTTAAACCGATGATTTTATGTTGTATATTTATTTTCCTTAAAGTAACATATTGATTTTTAAGAAGAGAAAATAATATATATATTACATCAATATGGGTTTAAAAATTTGAATATGATTTGTATATAAACATACATAAACTTTATACGGTGTATCTATTCAATTATACCATCTATCCTTATCAATCCAGTTCTGATTTGACTTCGTCAACTCCTATTTAACAGCTTGTCCGACAAACCCATGTCCTTCATGCTTTGCTTCGTAATTCATGCTTGGATTTCGTAACTCAACTTCGTTGTCTATATCCTCTAACCTCGAAAGGTGAGCAATCACTCACGATTTACATTCTTTTATTTACTAAATTTGATTTCAATTGGGACGACAATTGAAATATGAGGCTGTAGTTATTTAAATTGTTATATATGCTATTATCTGTAAGTATTCACTTATGGGATATGACACCATATCCTATTGTTTATATATTTATTTTGATGATATATGCCTGTTGTTATTATATTTACATATCTGTTATCACTCTGCAAGTTCCCTGTTAGTATAGAAATCACTATGGGTTGAAATGATACATACCCGAATAGACTTTAGAATAGGAGAAAATCGTTATGGGTTGAAATGATAAACCCAAGCGATTTTCATTTAATTGAATTGGGATTACGAGTTGAAATGCTATCCACCCGTATACATTTAGTGTACGGATTGAAATGATAAATATTCGTAACACTTGACCATATGATAAGAAATATATACATACATCGTTGGTCCATATATATAAATATTTTAAAATTTAATTCATTGTTTTGGAAAGAAATATATGGTCTTATTAAATGTTAATCCTTAAATTTTTTTTATGTATAAAGGGTAATGATATATAGATTTAATAATATTTAATTTAGTCAAAATTTGATTTAATACATAAATTATGCTAAATATTTATGTAAATTTTATTCCAAAAGTATTCTGCAATTTACTAAGATTGGGAGATAAATGTGGGTTTATCTAATGGTATTTAAATAAGGATTTATTCAATTAAATCAATTTGAAATTTTTGAATGGGAAATTTAAGGGTATGATTTTGTAACTGGATCTTTTATTTAAGCGATTTAATGAATATTTCACGTTTAAATAAATTAAAGAAAATATTGAGTAAAATGTAATTTAAGGTTACTTAAATGATATTGTATCTAATGAGGGATTATTTAAGACTAGATAATAGTGAGGTTAAATCGAGATCTATATGGAACTATTAAATTGAACATTTAATTAAATATTAAAGCTTTGAACTATATTGGGATTTAAATGGTTTATTTTGAGATTCGGATATGTATTTGAAATCAATATAGTTGAATTTAGTATTTAGAAACTAAATTGATTAAAAAGTTAGTTGAAACGTTGAATACTTAAAGTTTTGAAATATATTGAACATAAAGGGTATTTTGTGATTTCAAATCCGAATTTGAAATCGATAAAATTGAAGTGGTTATTTTAGAAATTGAGTTGAATTTAAATTAATAAATTGAGATTGAAATAGATTTAAATGGGGTGGTCAGGTTGATGTTAAACGATTTGTCAAGTTGAGGGAATTGAAATTTCTTTACTGTACAAATTATTTAATATATAAAAATACTATTTGGGAAGTATAGAGATATTTGAAGTGAAAATGATATTTTGTTTTGAAGTATAAATTAAGTTGAAAAGACTACGGTGTTATAGTGTATATTTCTATCTTTTAGATAGTTCCATGGACCCTTAGAGGATGGTTATCCCAAACATCCTCTAAGCTAATTATATTTCAGTTGATATTTCACTTGAGTTAGATTTATAGATATAAGAATGTTAATCCTGACTCGAGTGTTTTGTGTTTTGCTTTACGCTCGGGTCAGACTGAGAGATACAGCATTTGAGACTCATCTTCGAAGTTGGAGCTTTGCTTGAAGATCCAGCTATCTATCCCTTAAGTCATCCAGTTGATTTGTTCAGAGAAGCCATCTGTTACATTGGAGACTTCATGGCATTTGAACTATTCGGTTGTATTTTATTTCTAACGCTGAGGTCTATAGTAGCTTCATGAACTACTATTCTTTATCTATTCCGCTGCATTGTATTACTCTGTGTAAGTGATCTATGATTGATTTATTTACTGTATATTTTAAGTTTTGCCAAATTTTATTAACAATTCGGTATTTTGAATTATTCAAGTCGGACATGTATGGTTTTATTGTCGATTTGAATGGTCTAAAATAGCGGGCCGTTACAGTTGGTATCAGAGCTTTGGCTCTAGGCAAAACTTAGCATATATGGTAAATTTATTTACAGAATCACTTTCGTTTGAGTTGAATCTCTTCCTTTTTGACTCAATTTCCTTTGAGTTTTGGAATGTCCCTCGGTTCCGAAATTCATTCTTGTCTCTTCCTATTTATATTCGTTTGATTCTGGAGTATCCCATAACTCCACCGAATGTTTTGTAAAAGGGGTGAAAACACCTTTATAATTGGCATCGATTCACCGAAGATTTTTGTATCCTCGGTTTACGATGCTGCTATATCTTGATATGTCGAATTCCATCTCTGGCAATCGAATGTCGATTTGTTTTAGAATTCCGCATCGATCATATCCCTGAAGTCACGATTGACCCGGTTAAGGTCGCCCGCGATTTATAGAAGTATATCCATCTTCTATTTTGTAATTTAATTATCTCATCTTTGATCGAGTCTATCTTCGAATCAGAATTCTATTGATTGGAGTTCCTCTAATTCAAATCTCTATCTTTCTTTTGAAATCCATTCTTAAAATTATTCTTTGAAAATCGAGTATATTTGCATTTTTGAAATTGTTTTATATATCGAAATTATTATTTTGATAATTATGATTTTATTCTATATAAAAAGTAAAAATGTTTTCGATAAGGATTATATACCTATATATAAAACGAATAAGAAATGTTATTCTATATATAAAAGTTTTGAAAGGATTGGAAATTTCGAAAATTTATAAGAAAGTGATTCATATAAAAATGATTTATAACTGAAGGGTTAAATTTGAAATTCGAGAATTGAATTCCGGTATTTTGAAATTGGTTTTAAGATTTTGGAAAATATATAAAAATAATATGATTTAAAAGTATTTTTTCGAATAAGAAATGTTTCAAATAAGTTCAAAATAATTCCAATAATTTTGAAGAAATTTCAAAGAAGTTTTCAAGAAAATAGAAGTCCAGAACTCACTTATGTCGCTGGAGAATAATTTCGGTGATGAGTGCACGCATCATCGACATTGATTTTCGAGTTTCAGAGTGGGGGAGAGGCCACTTTAATAGCTCGCTGTGCGAGTGATTTTGTAAAGCCGTTATGATTTCAAATTCCGAAGTATAATTTGATATTTTCGAAAGATATATGTATATATTTGAAACAGTTTAAAATGAGACCGGTGTTCAGTCCTCGAGTTTCAGATTTAATAATTGATTTATTGTTGATTTTCAACTCTTGAATTTAAAATTTGATTTCCCTAACTATTTTGAATGATCATTCCAAATCGAGATTAAAATTTTCAAAGCTAAGAAATTTCGAAGAGTATAAAATGTTTGATAAAGAATATAAATTTAGTTTTGAAATGTTTTGAAAAAAAAATAGTTGAATAATGGTTTTCAAAAAGGTAAATTGGACATTTCACATAGAAAAAGATAGTTTAAAAGTAAAAAAAAAAGGGGATAATTATAAATTTGGAAACCATTTTGAGTATAATTAATTTTGGGAAAATATTTGGCTTTGAAATTAAATTGGAATCAAAAACCAGTACTTATATGGTGATTTTTGGAAATGAATCTGTTTGACTTGAATTATTTTAATTTGGAAAATGGGATAATTTTCTAAACCAATTTTTTTTGGGAACTTTGAAATATTAGATATTTAATTCGGAAGAAAATTTGGTGAAATCATATATGATTTTGAAACTGAATTGATATTGAAATGATTTGAAATTGAGAACCTTAGATTACTAAGCACTTGATTTGGGAGTGGTCGAACTTATATAAAATGGATTGTATAAGTATGAAGTTGATTTGAAATCTATTGATTTGAAAGGTACTCAATTTGGAAAGAGATTTTATATAATCGAAGTCTATATAAGTATGATTTGATCTACTATTGATTTGGAAAGTATTCGATTTGGGAAAAAGGGAATCCTATATATAATGGACTTTATATAAGTATGATATTTGAAAGTGATTTGAAAAGGTACTATATGATATATATTTTCGAAGTAAAGATATGGAAAGTGCCTTCTGCTTGATATCCGCTTTGTGGCCACATCGTGGATTCATTCTATCGATATTATTCTCTCTGATTTTCGGTTTTCCGGATGTAATACTCGAGTGTTTCCCACCGTGGCGTAACCCATGGTTTTTTTTCTCTCGCGAATGCATAGCGCAATTGCCTGGCTGAGTCTTGCCTAGGGATAGGATTGTTTCCTGGGGGATCCAGGCGTAACCATTGTGTATCCTGCAATCTGTGTAGGTCGCGAATAGTAGCGCAAGTGCCTGGCTGAGTCTTGCCTGGGGGTACGGATTGTTTCCTGGGGTACCCAGGCGTAACCATTGTGTATCTGCGAACCATGATCGGATAAAGGTTTTGGTTTGGTTGTTTTGTTTGGATTGTACTTTCCATATCTGTTTTTAAAGGTTTTCAAGTATTTTCACTGGGTGTTGAAACAAGTCTACTAAGTACTTGAAGAATTCTAGCTTTGCGCCTGATCAACGCATGGCCAGAGTCTGCAAGAACGAGGATAAACTTGTTAAAACATTGAGTTATAAAAGTATTTTCGGAAGAAAAATTGGTTTCGATATAAAAATATTTTATTTATAAAGGTATTTTATTATAAAAGTATTTTTCCCAACAAAGAAATTTTGAATAAATATTTGAAATTTAAATTCTTATGGTTTGAAATAAATTATTCGTGCCCGATTCTATTCTTTTGAATCTACCTCATCTGCTCAGCTTCATTTTTCATCTATATTCCGTTTTCGGAATCTACCTTCCTTTCCTTTTTGAATAAATCTTTTAAATATTGCTTATTTGTATACTGCATTGTTTTATATAAAATTTTAGTGGTATAAATATCTTTGAAGTTATTAATTAAATAAAACATATTTAAAGAAAATGATTATTAATTTATTGATAATATTTGAAAAGTATCTTGAGATAAATTTATAAATTTATGAATTATGGATTTAATGTTTTCAATAGCTTCTTTGTAAATATAACTAATGATGCAAATAATTGTTTTCAAATAGCTTTCACATATGTATAAAGATGTTAGTTAAACATATTAAATTCCAATGAGTTTTGAAAATTTTAAAGTATTAAAGATAACTGAATTGCAAATGAATATTTCAAGTAAAATTTATATAGTTTAAAAATTTAAATTACCCTTGACTTTCAATCTACCTTTATTTCTGGTTGTTCTATTCTCCTACCTCCTTCCTTTTCGGGGACGAAAAGTTTTGAGTGGGGGAGAGTGTAACGACCCATAATATTTTAATAGTTTTGAATGGTTTTATTTTCATATTTAATTCAATTTTGAGAAAATTTTAAATAATTGAATTTTGAAATAAAAATTTTATATTTAGAATACGTATATGAAGATACAACAAATAGTGAATTTTCACTTAATTATATGGGAGTTTATTTTTTTATAATTCTATTTCAATCTATATCGGTTAAATATTGCTGGAAAAAAAAAATTATTTCTAAGCCTGAATATTTTTACATAAGAAAATTCTAAATCATAGATCCTTCATTTTTAATAATAATATTCGTTCCCCCTTATTGCTCTCCAAACTATGGTAACAAATTTGCTTTAATTTTTTTGCTGAATCAATGTATCAAACGTTGATATTTCATTTATTAGTCCACTATCTACGTTATTTATGGACACAAATGTATTTCAATATCTCTTCATATACCATTCCTAAATATCCTCCTCCAGATCCGTGACCATCTGATTTCTTTTGCGTTTCAAATTTTAAACGCGCATAAATCAATTGCCTTAATATTTGTCAGCTAAATAAATGGGTGACCGTTGCTAGTACATAAAAATTTGTTTTATTTCTGCCTGAATTCCGGGCTAATTTTTCATCGTTCCTTTTGTTTCACTTTAATTGCTTTAATAAGTATGTCAATGGACAGAAGTTACCATTCTCATCATTACACTTTATTTCATATGGTACGTTTCTTTGTTTTTTTTCTCTGTTCATTTCTTTTATTTGCCTCTGTCTGCTCCTTTATCCCTTCCTTCCATTTCAAAATTCAAACGTGCTGTCCATTCTTGGCATAAATTATTTTCAGCTAAATCATAGTCGTTGCTTTTATATTTTTCCAAATTTTAGGGTCACAATTATTAATTGCTGACCTTTCCTTTCCTTTCCTTCAGTCCACTGATTCCTTCCTTTAAACCATTCAATTTGCGCGTTGATTTTATACCAATAGTCGTTACTTTTATTTATTTCTCTGAAATCATGCGTAACGTTCCTTTTCAATTTATTCTTCTGCCTCTCTTTATATTTTTCCATTTTGCTTTGGGAATACAAATTCGCACACTCCTCTCCTTCTTTAATTGATCTGTAGCCGTTTCTTATTCATTCTTCCTTCAGTTTCAAATTTGAAAGTGCTACCCAAGGTAAATAATTAATTGCTAAATAATTCTCCCGAAATCAGGGGACTTCACAGTATCAATTACTTTTATTTACATGTCCATTCAAATTTTCTATCGGTTAAGACCAAATAGTAGCTCACCTTTTTATTCCCTGAATTCAGGGTTTGACTATTGATTGGTACCTATCTTTTTATATTTCCTTTAATTTATTGTTTCAATATTTTTTCCTAAATCTATGCTTCTAGACGTTGATATGCCATTTCTATATTTTGGGTGATAACTTTTTTGAACGTTTGATAATAATAATAATAATAAATCTGCATATTATAATCGGATATCAATTGAGATCAAGGAAAGAAATAAGTATAAAACGTATAACCTGACAAATAATAAAAATTTCTTTAATTGCACCGTTGATTTTGAAACGTATAAAATTCTATACGTTTTTTACGCATCCATTCATTTCTTTTATTTCTTCCTTTACGTTTCCTCTCTTTACTGATATATACTTACTTCTTTTATCTCTCCTATCTACTACAAAAGGCAACCCACTTCTTTGTGAAATAAAAAAAAAAAAAAAATTCCTTCATCCCTCAACCCATCAAAATCACCTCACCTCCGTTCTCGCATGCTGCTCTTCCAGCCAACGTTCCATCCTTGCCGTGAAGTTGTTCCTATCCCCTCTTTCGCCTCTGTATTTTTGAATGGAAGATATTATGTGGTAAGTATATAAAGTGATAACTGCATATATATTTTTACCTTGCCTACCCTTCCTCTTTCGCCTATAAAAATCGGCATGAATAATTTAGGCACGTGCCCTATTAATTAGTTATATATATCAAGCTTTGTATCCGTTGTTTTATACTTCTCAAATTTCGCATTCGGTTCTAAAGGTTTAATATATTCTGTTAGCATACATAAGTAAATAAGTTTGTAAATTGTTATGTATACATATAGTAAGTTATAAATTTGGTACAGTTTTTTTTAAAGGTAGATTTGATTGATGATACGTGTCATAGTTTTTATATAAATTTATATTAGTCTGTAGTTTGTTTTTAAATATGTTGTAATAACATTGATTTTTAAAGTGAGTATATTTATAGATTTATTTGAAATGTGTTTAAAAAAAAAAACACAACACAGTACATTTATATGTAAGGTTTATAAAAGTTATAAGCTAGGTACATTCATATATTAGTTTAAAGATGTTAGTTAGTATACACATAAGCTGCTGTATATAATTTATAATTTACGCGTATATAAGTTTGGTTTGTATATAAGTTAAGGGATCTGTAGTTATTAAGTAAAGTTATCGGTTTTATATTATAGGATATTTGTAACAGGTCAGTCTATATACTTTAAGTTGTGTAAGTGTGTCAGTTTTAATACCTGAGTTTACACGCGTACTATATTAAGTTATAATCGACAGTTTCTTTATGTATAAGTCTGGTTATAAAGTATGAGCATAAATATATTTAACATAGAATCTACTTGTTATACGTTTATTTGTATAGCTGCATCATGGGTTTAAAAATTTAAACCGATGATTTTATGTTGTATATTTATTTTCCTTAAAGTAACATATTGATTTTTAAGAAGAGAAAATAATATATATATTACATCAATATGGGTTTAAAAATTTGAATATGATTTTTATATAAACATACATAAACTTTATACGGTGTATCTATTCAATTATACCATCTATCCTTATCAATCCAGTTCTGATTTGACTTCGTCAACTCCTATTTATCAGCTTGTCCGACAAACCCATGTCCTTCGTGCTTTGCTTCGTAATTCATGCTTGGATTTCGTAACTCAATTTCGTTGTCTATATCCTCTAACCTCGAAAGGTGAGCAATCACTCACGATTTACATTCTTTTATTTACTAAATTTGATTTCAATTGGGACGACAATTGAAATATGAGGCTGTAGTTATTTAAATTGTTATATATGCTATTATCTGTAAGTATTCACTTATGGGATATGACACCATATCCTATTGTTTATATATTTATTTTGATGATACATGCCTGTTGTTATTATATTTACATATCTGTTATCACTCTGCAAGTTCCCTGTTAGTATAGAAATCACTATGGGTTGAAATGATACATACCCGAACAGACTTTAGAATAGGAGAAAATCGTTATGGGTTGAAATGATAAACCCAAGCGATTTTCATTTAATTGAATTGGGATTACAAGTTGAAATGCTATCCACCCGTATACATTTAGTGTACGGATTGAAATGATAAATATTCGTAACACTTGACCATATGAAAAGAAATATATACAGACATCGTTGGTCCATATATATAAATATTTTAAAATTTAATTCATTGTTTTGGAAAGAAATATATGGTCTTATTAAATGTTAATCCTTAAATTTTTTTTATATATAAAGGGTAATGATATATAGATTTAATAATATTTAATTTAGTCAAAATTTGATTTAATACATAAATTATGCTAAATATTTATGTAAATTTTATTCCAAAAGTATTCTGCAATTTACTAAGATTGGGAGATAAATGTGGGTTTATCTAATGGTATTTAAATAAGGATTTATTCAATTAAATCAATTTGAAATTTTTGAATGGGAAATTTAAGGGTATGATTTTGTAACTGGATTTTTTATTTAAGCGATTTAATGAATATTTCACGTTTAAATAAATTAAAGAAAATATTGAGTAAAATGTAATTTAAGGTTACTTAAATGATATTGTATCTAATGAGGGATTATTTAAGACTAGATAATAATGAGGTTAAATCGAGATCTATATGGAACTATTAAATTGAACATTTAATTAAATATTAAAGCTTTGAACTATATTGGGATTTAAATGGTTTATTTTGAGATTCGGATATGTATTTGAAATCAATATAGTTGAATTTAGTATTTAGAAACTAAATTGATTAAAAAGTTAGTTGAAACGTTGAATACTTAAAGTTTTGAAATATATTGAACATAAAGGGTATTTTGTGATTTCAAATCCGAATTTGAAATCGATAAAATTGAAGTGGTTATTTTAGAAATTGAGTTGAATTTAAATTAATAAATTGAGATTGAAATAGATTTAAATGGGGTGGTCAGGTTGATGTTAAACGATTTGTCAAGTTGAGGGAATTGAAATTTCTTTACTGTACAAATTATTTAATATATAAAAATACTATTTGGGAAGTATAGAGATATTTGAAGTGAAAATGATATTTTGTTTTGAAGTATAAATTAAGTTGAAAAGACTACGGTGTTATAGTGTATATTTCTATCTTTTAGATAGTTCCATGGACCCTTAGAGGATGGTTATCCCAAACATCCTCTAAGCTAATTATATTTCAGTTGATATTTCACTTGAGTTAGATTTATAGATATAAGAATGTTAATCCTGACTCGAGTGTTTTGTGTTTTGCTTTACGCTCGGGTCAGACTGAGAGATACAGCATTTGAGACTCATCTTCGAAGTTGGAGCTTTGCTTGAAGATCCAGCTATCTATCCCTTAAGTCATCCAGTTGATTTGTTCAGAGAAGCCATCTGTTACATTGGAGACTTCATGGCATTTGAACTATTCGGTTGTATTTTATTTCTAACGCTGAGGTATATAGTAGCTTCATGAACTACTATTCTTTATCTATTCCGCTGCATTGTATTACTCTGTGTAAGTGATCTATGATTGATTTATTTACTGTATATTTTAAGTTTTGCCAAATTTTATTAACAATTCGGTATTTTGAATTATTCAAGTCGGACATGTATGGTTTTATTGTCGATTTGAATGGTCTAAAATAGCGGGCCGTTACAGTTGGTATCAGAGCTTTGGCTCTAGGCAAAACTTAGCATATATGGTAAATTTATTTACAGAATCACTTTCGTTTGAGTTGAATCTCTTCCTTTTTGACTCAATTTCCTTTGAGTTTTGGAATGTCCCTCGGTTCCGAAATTCATTCTTGTCTCTTCCTATTTATATTCGTTTGATTCTGGAGTATCCCATACCTCCACCGAATGTTTTGTAAAAGGGGTGAAAACACCTTTATAATTGGCATCGATTCACCGAAGATTTTTGTATCCTCGGTTTACGATGCTGCTATATCTTGATATGTCGAATTCCATCTCTGGCAATCGAATGTCGATTTGTTTTAGAATTCCGCATCGATCATATCCCTGAAGTCACGATTGACCCGGTTAAGGTCGCCCGCGATTTATAGAAGTATATCCATCTTCTATTTTGTAATTTAATTATCTCATCTTTGATCGAGTCTATCTTCGAATCAGAATTCCATTGATTGGAGTTCCTCTAATTCAAATCTCTATCTTTCTTTTGAAATCCATTCTTAAAATTATTCTTTGAAAATCGAGTATATTTGCATTTTTGAAATTGTTTTATATATCGAAATTATTATTTTGATAATTATGATTTTATTCTATATAAAAAGTAAAAATGTTTTCGATAAGGATTATATACCTATATATAAAACGAATAAGAAATGTTATTCTATATATAAAAGTTTTGAAAGGATTGGAAATTTCGAAAATTTATAAGAAAGTGATTCATATAAAAATGATTTATAACTGAAGGGTTAAATTTGAAATTCGAGAATTGAATTCCGGTATTTTGAAATTGGTTTTAAGATTTTGGAAAATATATAAAAATAATATGATTTAAAAGTATTTTTTCGAATATGAAATGTTTCAAATAAGTTCAAAATAATTCCAATAATTTTGAAGAAATTTCAAAGAAGTTTTCAAGAAAATAGAAGTCCAGAACTCACTTATGTCGCTGGAGAATAATTTCGGTGATGAGTGCACGCATCATCGACATTGATTTTCGAGTTTCAGAGTGGGGGAGAGGCCACTTTAATAGCTCGCTGTGCGAGTGATTTTGTAAAGCCGTAATGATTTCAAATTCCGAAGTATAATTTGATATTTTCGAAAGATATATGTATATATTTGAAACAATTTAAAATGAGACCGGTGTTCAGTCCTCGAGTTTCAGATTTAATAATTGATTTATTGTTGATTTTCAACTCTTGAATTTAAAATTTGATTTCCCTAACTATTTTGAATGATCATTCCAAATCGAGATTAAAATTTTCAAAGCTAAGAAATTTCGAAGAGTATAAAATCTTTGATAAAGAATATAAATTTAGTTTTGAAATGTTTTGAAAAAAAAATAGTTGAATAATGGTTTTCAAAAAGGTAAATTGGACATTTCACATAGAAAAAGATAGTTTAAAAGTAAAAAAAAAAAAGGGGGGGATAATTATAAATTTGGAAACCATTTTGAGTATAATTAATTTTGGGAAAATATTTGGTTTTGAAATTAAATTGGAATCAAAAACCAGTACTTATATGGTGATTTTTGGAAATGAATCTGTTTGACTTGAATTATTTTAATTTGGAAAATGGGATAATTTTCTAAACCTATTTTTTGGGAACTTTGAAATATTAGATATTTAATTCAGAAGAAAATTTGGTGAAATCATATATGATTTTGAAACTGAATTGATATTGAAATGATTTGAAATTGAGAACCTTAGATTACTAAGCACTTGATTTGGGAGTGGTCGAACTTGTATAAAATGGATTGTATAAGTATGAAGTTGATTTGAAATCTATTGATTTGAAAGGTACTCAATTTGGAAAGAGATTTTATATAATCGAAGTCTATATAAGTATGATTTGATCTACTATTGATTTGGAAAGTATTCGATTTGGGAAAAAGGGAATCCTATATATAATGGACTTTATATAAGTATGATATTTGAAAGTGATTTGAAAAGGTACTATATGATATATATTTTCGAAGTAAAGATATGGAAAGTGCCTTCTGCTTGATATCCGCTTTGTGGCCACATCGTGGATTCATTCTATCGATATTATTCTCTCTGATTTTCGGTTTTCCGGATGTAATACTCGAGTGTTTCCCACCGTGGCGTAACCCATGGTTTTTTTTTCTCTCGCGAATGCATAGCGCAATTGCCTGGCTGAGTCTTGCCTAGGGGTACGGATTGTTTCCTGGGGGATCCAGGCGTAACCATTGTGTATCCTGCAATCTTTGTAGGTCGCGAATAGTAGCGCAAGTGCCTGGCTGAGTCTTGCCTGGGGGTACGGATTGTTTCCTGGGGGACCCAGGCGTAACCATTGTGTATCTGCGAACCATGATCGGATAAAGGTTTTGGTTTGGTTGTTTTGTTTGGATTGTACTTTCCATATCTGTTTTTAAAGGTTTTCAAGTATTTTCACTGGGTGTTGAAACAAGTCTACTAAGTACTTGAAGAATTCTAGCTTTGCGCCTGATCAACGCATGGCCAGAGTCTGCAAGAACGAGGATAAACTTGTTAAAACATTGAGTTATAAAAGTATTTTCGAAAGAAAAATTGGTTTCGATATAAAAATATTTTATTTATAAAGGTATTTTATTATAAAAGTATTTTTCCCAACAAAGAAATTTTGAATAAATATTTGAAATTTAAATTCTTATGGTTTGAAATAAATTATTCGTGCCCGATTCTATTCTTTTGAATCTACCTCATCTGCTCAGCTTCATTTTTCATCTATATTCCGTTTTCGGAATCTACCTTCCTTTCCTTTTTGAATAAATCTTTTAAATATTGCTTATTTGTATACTGCATTGTTTTATATAAAATTTTAGTGGTATAAATATCTTTGAAGTTATTAATTAAATAAAACATATTTAAAGAAAATGATTATTAATTTATTGATAATATTTGAAAAGTATCTTGAGATAAATTTATGAATTATGGATTTAATGTTTTCAATAGCTTCTTTGTAAATATAACTAATGATGCAAATAATTGTTTTCAAATAGCTTTCACATATGTATAAAGATGTTAGTTAAACATATTAAATTCCAAAGAGTTTTGAAAATTTTAAAGTATTAAAGAAAACTGAATTGCAAATGAATATTTCAAGTAAAATTTATATAGTTTAAAAATTTAAGTTACCCTTGACTTTCAATCTACCTTTATTTCTGGTTGTTCTATTCTCCTACCTCCTTCCTTTTCGGGGACGAAAAGTTTTGAGTGGGGGAGAGTGTAACGACCCATAATATTTTAATAGTTTTGAATGGTTTTATTTTCATATTTAATTCAATTTTGAGAAAATTTTAAATAATTGAATTTTGAAATAAAAATTTTATATTTAGAATACGTATATGAAGATACAGCAAATAGTGAATTTTCACTTAATTATATGGGAGTTTATTTTTTTATAATTCTATTTCAATCTATATCGGTTAAATATTGCTGGAAAAAAAAAATTATTTCTAAGCCTGAATATTTTTACATAAGAAAATTCTAAATCATAGATCCTTCATTTTTAATAATAATATTCGTTCCCCCTTATTGCTCTCCAAACTATGGTAAAAAATTTGCTTTAATTTTTTTGCTGAATCAATGTATCAAACGTTGATATTTCATTTATTAGTCCACTATCTACGTTATTTATGGACACAAATGTATTTCAATATCTCTTCATATACCATTCCTAAATATCCTCCTCCAGATCCGTGACCATCTGATTTCTTTTGCGTTTCAAATTTTAAACGCGCATAAATCAATTGCCTTAATATTTGTCAGCTAAATAAATGGGTGACCGTTGCTAGTACATAAAAATTTGTTTTATTTCTGCCTGAATTCCGGGCTAATTTTTCATCGTTCCTTTTGTTTCACTTTAATTGCTTTAATAAGTATGTCAATGGACAGAAGTTACCATTCTCATCATTACACTTTATTTCATATGGTACGTTTCTTTGTTTTTTTTCTCTGTTCATTTCTTTTATTTGCCTCTGTCTGCTCCTTTATCCCTTCCTTCCATTTCAAAATTCAAACGTGCTGTCCATTCTTGGCATAAATTATTTTCAGCTAAATCATAGTCGTTGCTTTTATATTTTTCCAAATTTTAGGGTCACAATTATTAATTGCTGACCTTTCCTTTCCTTTCCTTCAGTCCACTGATTCCTTCCTTTAAACCATTCAATTTGCGCGTTGATTTTATACCAATAGTCGTTACTTTTATTTATTTCTCTGAAATCATGTGTAACGTTCCTTTTCAATTTATTCTTCTGCCTCTCTTTATATTTTTCCATTTTGCTTTGGGAATACAAATTCGCACACTCCTCTCCTTCTTTAATTGATCTGTAGCCGTTTCTTATTCATTCTTCCTTCAGTTTCAAATTTGAAAGTGCTACCCAAGGTAAACAATTAATTGCAAAATAATTCTCCCGAAATCAGGGGACTTCACAGTATCAATTACTTTTATTTACATGTCCATTCAAATTTTCTATCGGTTAAGACCAAATAGTAGCTCACCTTTTTATTCCCTGAATTCAGGGTTTGACTATTGATTGGTACCTATCTTTTTATATTTCCTTTAATTTATTGTTTCAATATTTTTTCCTAAATCTATGCTTCTAGACGTAGATATGCCATTTCTATATTTTGGGTGATAACTTTTTTGAACGTTTGATAATAATAATAAATCTGCATATTATAATCGGATATCAATTAAGATCAAGGAAAGAAATAAATATAAAACGTATAACCTGACAAATAATAAAAATTGCTTTAATTGCACCGTTGATTTTGAAACGTATAAAATTCTATACGTTTTTTACGCATCCATTCATTTCTTTTATTTCTTCCTTTACGTTTCCTCTCTTTACTGATATATACTTACTTCTTTTATCTCTCCTATCTACTACAAAAGGCAACCCACTTCTTTGTGAAATAAAAAAAAAAATTCCTTCATCCCTCAACCCATCAAAATCACCTCACATCCGTTCCCGCATGCTGCTCTTCCAGCCAACGTTCCATCCTTGCGGTGAAGTTGTTCCTATCCCCTCTTTCGCCTCTGTATTTTTGAATGGAAGATATTATGTGGTAAGTATATAAAGTGATAACTGCATATATATTTTTACCTTGCCTACCCTTCCTTTTTCGCCTATAAAAATCGGCATGAATAATTTAGGCACGTGCCCTATTAATTAGTTATATATATCAAGCTTTGTATCCGTTGTTTTATACTTCTCAAATTTCGCATTCGGTTCTAAAGGTTTAATATATTCTGTTAGCATACATAAGTAAATAAGTTTGTAAATTGTTATGTATACATATAGTAAGTTATAAATTTGGTACATTTTTTTTTAAAGGTAGATTTGATTGATGATACGTGTCATAGTTTTTATATAAATTTATATTAGTCTGTAGTTTGTTTTTAAATATGTTGTAATAACATTGATTTTTAAAGTGAGTATATTTATAGATTTATTTGAAATGTGTTTTTAAAAAAAAAACACAACACAGTACATTTATATGTAAGGTTTATAAAAGTTATAAGCTAGGTACTTCATATATTAGTTTAAAGATGTTAGTTAGTATACACATAAGCTGCTGTATATAATTTATAATTTACGCGTATATAAGTTTGGTTTGTATATAAGTTAAGGGATCTGTAGTTATTAAATAAAGTTATCGGTTTTATATTATAGGATATTTGTAACAGGTCAGTCTATATACTTTAAGTTGTGTAAGTGTGTCAGTTTTAATACCTGAGTTTACACGCGTACTATATTAAGTTATAATCGACAGTTTCTTTATGTATAAGTCTGGTTATAAAGTATAAGCATAAATATATTTAACATAGAATCTACTTGTTATACGTTTATTTGTATAGCTGCATCATGGGTTTAAAAATTTAAACCGATGATTTTTTGTTGTATATTTATTTTCCTTAAAGTAACATATTGATTTTTAAGAAGAGAAAATAATATATATATTACATCAATATGGGTTTAAAAATTTGAATATGATTTGTATATAAACATACATAAACTTTATACGGTGTATCTATTCAATTATACCATCTATCCTTATCAATCCAGTTCTGATTTGACTTCGTCAACTCCTATTTATCAGCTTGTCCGACAAACCCATGTCCTTCGTGCTTTGCTTCGTAATTCATGCTTGGATTTCGTAACTCAACTTCGTTGTCTATATCCTCTAACCTCGAAAGGTGAGCAATCACTCACGATTTACATTCTTTTATTTACTAAATTTGATTTCAATTGGGACGACAATTGAAATATGAGGCTGTAGTTATTTAAATTGTTATATATGCTATTATCTGTAAGTATTCACTTATGGGATATGACACCATATCCTATTGTTTATATATTTATTTTGATGATATATGCCTGTTGTTATTATATTTACATATCTGTTATCACTCTGCAAGTTCCCTGTTAGTATAGAAATCACTATGGGTTGAAATGATACATACCCGAACAGACTTTAGAATAGGAGAAAATCGTTATGGGTTGAAATGATAAACCCAAGCGATTTTCATTTAATTGAATTGGGATTATGAGTTGAAATGCTATCCACCCGTATACATTTAGTGTACGGATTGAAATGATAAATATTCGTAACACTTGACCATATGATAAGAAATATATACAGACATCCTTGGTCCATATATATAAATATTTTAAAATTTAATTCATTGTTTTGGAAAGAAATATATGGTCTTATTAAATGTTAATCCTTAAAAAAAATTTATATATAAAGGGTAATGATATATAGATTTAATAATATTTAATTTAGTCAAAATTTGATTTAATACATAAATTATGCTAAATATTTATGTAAATTTTATTCCAAAAGTATTCTGCAATTTACTAAGATTGGGAGATAAATGTGGGTTTATCTAATGGTATTTAAATAAGGATTTATTCAATTAAATCAGTTTGAAATTTTTGAATGGGAAATTTAAGGGTATGATTTTGTAACTGGATTTTTTATTTAAGCGATTTAATGAATATTTCACGTTTAAATAAATTAAAGAAAATATTGAGTAAAATGTAATTTAAGGTTACTTAAATGATATTGTATCTAATGAGGGATTATTTAAGACTAGATAATAATGAGGTTAAATCGAGATCTATATGGAACTATTAAATTGAACATTTAATTAAATATTAAAGCTTTGAACTATATTGGGATTTAAATGGTTTATTTTGAGATTCGGATATGTATTTGAAATCAATATAGTTGAATTTAGTATTTAGAAACTAAATTGATTAAAAAGTTAGTTGAAACGTTGAATACTTAAAGTTTTGAAATATATTGAACATAAAGGGTATTTTGTGATTTCAAATCCGAATTTGAAATCGATAAAATTGAAGTGGTTATTTTAGAAATTGAGTTGAATTTAAATTAATAAATTGAGATTGAAATAGATTTAAATGGGGTGGTCAGGTTGATGTTAAACGATTTGTCAAGTTGAGGGAATTGAAATTTCTTTACTGTACAAATTATTTAATATATAAAAATACTATTTGGGAAGTATAGAGATATTTGAAGTGAAAATGATATTTTGTTTTGAAGTATAAATTAAGTTGAAAAGACTACGGTGTTATAGTGTATATTTCTATCTTTTAGATAGTTCCATGGACCCTTAGAGGATGGTTATCCCAAACATCCTCTAAGCTAATTATATTTCAGTTGATATTTCACTTGAGTTAGATTTATAGATATAAGAATGTTAATCCTGACTCGAGTGTTTTGTGTTTTGCTTTACGCTCGGGTCAGACTGAGAGATACAGCATTTGAGACTCATCTTCGAAGTTGGAGCTTTGCTTGAAGATCCAGCTATCTATCCCTTAAGTCATCCAGTTGATTTGTTCAGAGAAGCCATCTGTTACATTGGAGACTTCATGGCATTTGAACTATTCGGTTGTATTTTATTTCTAACGCTGAGGTATATAGTAGCTTCATGAACTACTATTCTTTATCTATTCCGCTGCATTGTATTACTCTGTGTAAGTGATCTATGATTGATTTATTTACTGTATATTTTAAGTTTTGCCAAATTTTATTAACAATTCGGTATTTTGAATTATTCAAGTCGGACATGTATGGTTTTATTGTCGATTTGAATGGTCTAAAATAGCGGGTCGTTACAGTCGAGCTGCTCAGGATCGACAAAAGAAATATGCTGATAAAAGACGAAGACAATTGGAATTCGAGATTGGTGATATGGTCTTTGTCAAAGTTTCCCCTATTAAAGGAGCTGTAAGATTCGGGAAGACAGGGAAACTCGCTCCGAGATTCATTGGTCCGTTCAGAGTTCTCGAGCGGATTGGTGCTGTTGCATACAAGATTGAATTGCCAGTCCGGATGGCTGGGATTCATAATGTTTTCCATGTATCTCATCTACGGAAATATGTGCACAATCCATCTCTTATTATGGAGCCAGCTGTGCAGGAGGAATTGGAGGTTGAGCCGGACTTGTCAGTTGTCCGACATCCTGTTCAAATTGTTGATCAAGATGAGAGGCAACTTAGAAGCAAGATTGTGAAGCTTGTTAAAGTCCAGTGGAGTGAGGATCCCAGAGATTGTACCTGAGAGACTTTGGATAGCTTTAGGAAGGCTTATCCGGATATGTGTCCGGATAGCTAGTGGTGTTTGTATTGGATGTATGTTTGTTTGGATGTTTTGTTTGATGGTTGCTTATGTATGGATGTTATGTATGTTTGAAGTGTTGAATAAAATGAAATTTTTTGGATTATCTTTTGTTTAAATTTCGGGGACGAAATTCATTTAAGGGGGGAGGATTGTAATATCCCGGAATTTCACACCCAATTTAAATATGATAATCTATATAATAAATTAATTTAAATTGATAAATTTTTTACTTTATTCAACAACTAATAAATGAATGGTAAATATAAATTTATTCTAATTAAAAACTAGTA
This sequence comes from Allium cepa, assembly GCA_030765085.1. Taxonomy (NCBI): domain Eukaryota; kingdom Viridiplantae; phylum Streptophyta; class Magnoliopsida; order Asparagales; family Amaryllidaceae; genus Allium; species Allium cepa. The sequence continues at coordinate 662,673,201 of CM060940.1, read as the reverse complement.
CATATATAAGGAATTGAATGTGTTAAAATTTTATCAAATTTGATTTTGAATTGGATTTTTTAAAATTCAATTTGTGTTTGAATTGAAATATTAAAAGATTTAAACTATGTTAATTTTTATTCTAAAATTATACTTGGAGTACTAAGTTATATTCTCATAATTTTAATTATGTTATAACATTGGTTTTATATTCATTATTTAAAAAGGAAATTGATTTTTCTAAGGATTTAAATATAAACATATATAAGAAAATCAATTAAGTAAATATTTAAATTTCATTTTTGCATGAGATAAACACATGTTAACATCTAAGCTTATTAATAAAACATGTGTTAGGAATTTAACCATTAATTTGACAAGTGTCATAATATAAATTTTCTTTTCTTTAAAATTTTATAAAAAAAATCATTCAAGCATACTCTCTCATTTTTTTTAAAAAGAAATTTTACATTCTTCTCTCCAAAAATCTGAACTTCTTCACATCTTCAACAAATTTCTGCACAATCTCAAAGTTTTATCACCAATTTATTCAAGATTTAAAGCATATCAAGATAAACAAGTTATTTCAAGAAGCAAGTAGGAAAAGAAGATCTGCAGTTCTTACATAATTTGTTCCTGCAAATTTGAATCTTCATCAGGAAAAAAATAAGGTGAGTAAATCTTTAAATTAAACCTTAAGTATAAAAGTTGTATGTTGAATATTAGTGATGAATGCTTGCATGTTAATTGATTTGTGAAATGTTGTTTACAGTTTTAAATATTTGACTGTGCATGTTAATGAAACTGTGACCCTCTGTTGCTTTAAGATCAAAGAAAATTTTCTTAGCAAACTTTAAATTAAAATATAGTATGGTGATGATGGATATATATCTTCAAATATATATAAGTTAGAGTCAATATGATATAAGTATTAAAAATATACATACTGATAATACTGTAAACTGCAGAAAGTAAGTATATGCAGTAAAACAAAAAAAATCATAGCATGTAAATTATGTTAATTTTTGATGAATCAAATATATATGTTGAATCTATAATGCATGTTATGAATTTTCAAATTGAAATAAGAATTTATAACTTGCAATTGAATTCGAATTTTGAATATTACTGTATTTGGGGCTTTTGTAAAATTCTCGAGCCTGGTTTGATTTTAGCTTTTGAAATTTAAATTGAAGCTATGTTAGATGATGATTATCACTAGAAAAATACAAACCGAATTTATTATGCAACATAGAATTTGAAATTTGGATTTTTAGGGTTATGGGTTCTCTTTATTTGGGTTTGTGATTTTCGGTCATATGAAGGTTTGGATTGATCGAGCTTCATGAAGTTAGGGGAGGTGTGACGTGTGGGTGTTGTGCACGCGTGGCCGGAGTTTGGTGCCGGAATGAGGTGAGATGGTCGTGGTTGTGGGGTTTTCTCTTTGCGTCTACAGTTTCGAATTTTGGCTCGAGTACTCGATTTTCGTTTGAGCTCGTATTGTTGATTTCTGGGTTGAGATTCTGGAATTAGGAGTGAAGAGTGGTTTGCGCGTGAGGCCAGCGGTGGCGATGGTGGCGCGGTGGCACTGTGCAGGTGCACGTCGAGGCCGTGTGTGTGTGTCAGTGCGTCTTCGTGTGCGTGGGTTTGCAGCTCGAGATTGCGCTCGAGTTAGGCTCGTGCTTGGTCGCGTGATTTGTCGTGTGTGGCTCGGGTTGAAGGGTGTGTTGTGCTCGTGAGTGTTTGGTTGGGTTTCAGGTGGAAGAGAGGTAGGAAGGAGATGGAGTTGGGTTTGGGTAGTGAATTTGGGCCGGACTATATGCATATTTAATGAAGATAAGTTTAAGCTTGTTTTAAAACTTCAATTTGATTTAAGTTTAAAGTTTAACCCTTTATATTTTCTCTATTTATAAAGTGTCATATATATTTATTTCAAAAGGTATTTCACATCTTATTATTTGAAGTTTGAAATAGTTTATATCTTTTAAATCTAACATTTTCAAAAGTAATTAGTTTTTAATAAAATTGAATACTTAAATATATAAGAGTTTTTGAAGATGAATGAACATTGATTTGTTTGAAGTTAATTAGATTTTGAAATTTAAGTTTACTTAAATTTATTAGTAATTAGTAATGGAATTAATTAATTAATTTTAGTTAATTAATTATTAAGATTAAATTAATCACTTATGAATTATTTAATGGATAATTAAGAATTAAATTTAATAACAATTAATTAATTTAAGGTTAATTCATAAGTAATTAATAATTGATTAATTAATGTATTAATGATTAATAATTTAGTGATTAAGAAATTAATCAATTAATGGATTAAGAGTTAATTAATTAAGTAATTAAACATTACTTAATTTATAATTAATAGTAAATTAATTAATGATTAAGTCTTAATTAATTAAATAATTAAGGTTAATTAAGGAATAATTAATCAAGTAATTAAGATAAATTAATTTGTGATTAATTAAGAATTAATTAAGGTAATTAAGGTTAATTAATTATAAATTAAGGATTAATTAATAACCAATTAAGGAATGATTAATTTTTAATCAAAGTTTAATTAATAAATAATTATAGTAATTAATTGATAATTAAATAAAGATTATTAATTAATTAAGTAGTAATTAATTAATAATAAGATGATTAAGAGGTGATTAATTAATTAAATAATTGGGATTAATTAATTAATGTTTGGTTAAGCAAGATTAACTGATAAATTCTTAAGTTATTAATTTAATTTAAATTAATTAAATTAATTATGATATGAATTAAGTAGGACTTGCTTGTGGATGATAGTTTGAATTGATATCTAAATATGGTTGATATCTGTTGAATGATAGTTGAGTGATATTCTGAGATAAGATGTTGTATATCTGTGATAGATATTGGTTATTATCTGTTGATAATGCTATGTGATACTATGTTTAAAAATCTGAATTGAATTGTTTAAAACTTTAAACAACTTGGACCTAAAAGACACGCTTTGGATTTCGATGAGACTGGGATCGGGTTTCCATATTTGGATATCCGAAAACCACATCGATTCCAAATAACGTTAGGTCGTGAATGTTATGTGAAGAGTGAAGACTCGAGGTGTAAGGTCTATACGTCAGTATAACTCTATGGGTGATTCCGTAATGAGTTTGACGGAATAGTACTTATAGATTCGAGATGGTGAATCAAAGTGCAAGGGTTATCGTCGTTAACTCTGAGGGTGATTCCAAAATGAGTGTAACGAGATAATGCCTTCGGTTTCGTTCGAACCCGGAACGAACTTGTATGGATTGAATGCTTTCAGATCATCGTCAGGTGGACGATGAGCATTCTAAGAGATGTGTTCTTTATAAAGGTAATCGTAACCTCAAGCCTCATCAACCGGGAATGGCTAAAACAGGGGAGGTGCAGCAAGGCTTCGTGGGTAGCCCCCACTTGAGAGTGAGATGTACCCCTGTCTAGAAGTCCCTTATTATATATTCGGCTGTGTGCGCAGTTGTTGGCCACAACTGCGGGGTTGTCTTGTTCGGAACTATCCAGTAAGGGATGGGTCCGGCCTTGTGTTGCAGGGGAGTTAGGGTGGCTCTTCGGTACGGTGATCTAGGCCCCGTACTGTGATGGGCGGTACCCCAGTAGCCCTGCCATTGATGGAAACCCAATTTCCCTACGAGACTATACGGTTTTGATTGTATTACCCACTTTCGTGGCTTGTAGCTGGAATTTAATGAATGTAACAATTTCGGCTATTTTCTATTTATTTGAAAACCCTAGACCCTATTATAATATCACTGAATTTCCTATCAAATCTTTTGGTTAGCGTAAGGTAAAAACTTACCCGTGTTTATTTGTGGGAAGTCTTACGTGATACCTTTTATTTCAAAATGATTTTTAAAGTTAAGCAACTTTAACTGATTTACTCACACCAGACCCATGTCTGACCCGGAGTTTATTTTGTTTTTCATAAACTCTTGGGTACTCAAATTTTTATGAGTAGCCAAGTGATTTGGTTTGGATTAGCATGTTTTGGAAGCTGGAGCTGGAGTCCAGACGTACTATCTATCTATATCCACTGTAGGGGCATTTTGGTGTTATGTTTTGAGTTGTATGGGTTGGGAAACTCTTATGAATGGCTGATGTAATGGAATAGTATTATTTTGTAAACTCTGGTATGTAAATTATGTAAGGGATATATGTAATATTATATTTTGTTCGTTTCCGCTGTGAGATTCTGATGATTGTTGTTTCTTTTCTTTCTATCTTTCTATTTCTATCTCTTTCTTTTCTTATTGATGATACGTTTTTCTGTGGAATGAAAGACGGGTCGTCACATTAACTTTCCTAATTCAACCAATTATTTCACAAAATATGTAGGTACATTTCATCTTTCTAAGTCTATAACTCCATAGACCTTGTATATGCATAATATTTAAATAAAACTCAATAATATAAATTTCAGTGCTATAAATAAATTATATAATATCCTTCTTACTTTTCAAGCTTTCCAAATCTCCTAAATTTGGATCCATTCCCTTTCTTAACTCCTTTTCCATTCTAATCCAAAAGAACATGTATAACAAGGTATATACATACTATTAGAATTATAGATATAAGAAGAGAATAGGGCTTAAAGGGTATATAGATTTTTAATAATGAAATTTACCTTTTTCAGTATTGATTCACTTCTTCTCTTCCTCTCTTTTATTTTCTACCCTTCTTCGAATATATACATACATACATACATACATACATACATACATATATATATATATAATTTTATAATTAATAGAAATAGTGGAGAAGGGAAAATGGCGGAGCTTCGCTGCTTTGACTAGTAAATATCCGAAGAAAATTGAGGAGTTGGGCCAGTATTTATAGAAGCTTGAATCGATCATGAACATTAGATTAAAATAATTAAATCCGGGCCATTTGTCCAAGGTTCAAACCATAGCCGCCTACATACCACCAGCCGACCACTCCCTTATAGAGGATGACCGCTAACGGTCGATCGACCCAAGGAGGATGTAACAACCCGCATATTTATCGAGTTTACATTTAAATATTTTTATTTAAATATTAAATCGTTAATCGGATTTTGGTCCGAAAAACTACTTTTTGCAAACGGTCAAATTAGGACTCGAGACCACTTCCATTGAGTTCGAAATGTCGTTTACAACTTTTTAAGTATAAACATCGATAGGTTTGGAGTTAGTGAAATTTCACTAACTTTTCCCGCTTTGGACTTTGGGTTAGTTTAGCCTATTAAGCCCAAGTTCCAACCCTCTTCTCCTCACTCTTCATAAATTTCCTAACTAACTCAAGCTTTAGCATTAATGGTGAAGAGAATGGGAAATTAAAACTCCAAGCTCAAATTCAATTGCAACTCCATCATTCAACTCCAAATTCAAGTAGAAGATATTGGATTCAAGCTTTGGATTGCTTCTCCTTGCTTTCAAGCTTCATCTTCATAAATTTTAGTGCAAAGGTGAGATTTTTATCTCACAATTCTAGCCTATAACTATATTGGACTGTTGGGAATGATTCCCCATCACTTTAGCATGTGCATTTGCATTTGGTTTGGATTGGATTGGCGAAAAACTCCAATTTTTAGCGTTTTTGACAAAAAACTGCAGTTAGGTCGCACTGCCTCGGAGTTAGGTCGTTCTGGCCTTAAGTCGTTTCTGGCCATCGCTAAGTCGTCCACGAGTTAAGCCTAAGTCGTAAGTCGCGCGCGTTGAAAAGTCACCGCCTTTGTATTTCTGTTCGCCTGTGTTGAGTCGTTCACGAGTTAGAGTGCTAAGTCGGCTGCGAGTTAAGAGTTAAGTCGTTCGTGTGTTATCTCGTAAGTCGTCTCCGACCTAAGCTCCAGTAAATCGTTCGTGTGTTATCTCGTAAGTCGTATCCGACCTAAGCCTCTCTAAGTCGCGAATTGTTAAGTCGGCTGTCCTTAAGTCGTTCGACCCCACTAAGTCGTAGGTCGCCTCCGACCTTACCCTTAGGTCGTATGACCTGTTTGTTAAGTCGGCTGTCCTTAAGTCGTTCGACCCCACTAAGTCGTAGGTCGCCTCCGACCTTACCCTTAGGTCGTATGACCTGTTTGTTAAGTCGGCTGTCCTTAAGTCGTTCGACCCCACTAAGTCGTAGGTCGCCTCCGACCTTACCCTTAGGTCGTATGACCTGTTTGTTAAGTCGGCTGTCCTTAAGTCGTTCGACCCCACTAAGTCGTAGGTCGCCTCCGACCTTACCCTTAGGTCGTATGACCTGTCATCCACTAGGTCGCGCCACTTAGGTCGTATCCCTTAGGCCGCGAACTCTTTAGGTCGTTAGACCTCATTTTGCTTTAGGTCGTAAGCCGCTTGTCTTCACTTAGGTCGTACCGTGACGGGGCGCTGCCCCGCACCCCGCCGGGGGCGCTGCCCCCTGGACCCCCGCGACCTGACCGGGCAGGTCGAACCCCGTATAACTCTGCGTAGGCGATCTTATCTGAAGAACATTCAACCGAACTTCCTGAGCTGATTTCCTTGGATTTTTATCACATCTTCGAATGTGATCTTTGTGATTGATTGTTTCTACAATCGCTTCTGTGATTTGTCACTTTAAAATATGAAGGTTTCAATACTAGTAGTAAATATTTTCTTAAACCGTTTTCCAATCTATTAGTATATACAAGCCTTTACCTCACTCGGATGAGAAATCTAATTAAACGACTTAGTAAAACAAGTGGTATGAAACGCTTGCGTTCACTTCGTCGGTTAATTCTTGGACTTGTTCGATTGAACCCCTTGTGACAATTTTATTAGTGAAGATTTACAGTTTGTTCGTAAATATTTAAGTTAAGCAAGTGGTTATGGGACATGAAGCTAAACTTCTATATTTACTAGCTTAGTGTAATTGACACTTCTCGTTGATCTTGATGATCGCTTTATGAATTAGACTAGCAATTGCGCGATGTCTCTTTCATTGCAAGGTTAGACTAGACACCACTTGTGTGATTCCATTCACACATACCTTTCTGCTTTTTGGTTAGTCTTGACCTCATTCTGTGTGATTCCACTCACACATGTGGGGTAGCTCCCCATGGTCTTCGGACCGTCATGTGCTAGGCCTCTTTCCCTTTTTATGATTTCTGGATTTCTCGTGTTGATTTCTGGAATTTGTGTCATTGACTTGTTATGAGTACAAGTTTAGGGTATGATGCCCCCTTCGAATCTTTGAGAAGATTCTTGTGATATTGATTATCTCTTATTGATTGATCTTCTGTTGATCATTATTTACATACTTATAGCGGTATGTCGTTATGGATGTTTATGTTTATGCCATATCTTTTATGTTATATCATGTCATCTGATATTTATAGCTAGACTGATCCGTTTATTATTTTCTTAAATAATACTCGGATCAGACCGAGATGTTACAGGTGCTTCTGCTTGACTTCTTCCCAGGGATTCATCACTCTGACTTTTGGCTAACTGTTTAGATTAGCAGTTTTTGCTGTATACACTTGAGATATAGACTCATAATTGTATTCTTTTGTATAGCACGTGTTGCTATTCTTTTGTATTATCGTGGATCTTATTGACCACTACTCTGATGTACACTTTCATGTGTTAGTTATATATTCATATCTTCTTCCGCCTTTGTGATATGGATATCTGTGACTGATTTGTGATATGATTATTTCTATGTTTGTTTCCGAAGATTATTTATAGCCACCGTGTGATAAGCTATTACATGGATGGTCGCTCCTCAACAGCCTTATTCTCCGTGCTAGTTGACAGTACTTCTCCGGAGTGTTCTTGGCTAGCGTGGGTATAGAGGTGGGGCGTCACAGAGGAGGTCGACCAGTGGGTCCTATATTTATTATTATTTATTTCTTGCTTTTTTTTGAATTCTTTCAATTTACTTCAAATAATGAAAAAATTATTCATTTGAGCTATCAAGAAACTCTAATTATAAAAGTTGCTCAGAAATTCGCCAGAAACACAAAAGTGCAAGTTTCATTGTCAAATTATGATGTTTGCTCAAATTCCCTTTTTGGAGCCGTATTAATTATTTACTAATTATCGTTAGTTTGACGAGGTTTTTCACAATATAGTTAACCAATGTGTATAATTTGAGCCAGTGAAAAGTGGTGGCCGTGCGGTAGATTGTCCTGCAGCAAATGTTGCAATTGTGTTATCCATGTTAAAAACCACAAACTTTTTTACGGTTTAGTGATGATCGTGCTCTGACACTAAATGAAAGTGATTGGGATCAATACTAGTATGGATATAAGTACTCATAATGGAATATAGCTTCAGTAAATAATCGAACAAAACAAAAAAGATAAAATGACACTAGAAATTTATACTGGTTCAAATCTCTCATTCTACGTCCAGTCCCAAAGCTCTATTTAGGAATTTCTCAGCCAATAACCCTCACTTCACCCCAAGGAATAAGTTTACAAACACCGTGCGAGAAACAGATCAAGACCTCCACCGATTTCAAACCAAAAGCTTTAATCACGACTTTGATGTGTTCTCAATAACACAATAAGCCAAACTTTAGTACACCCTTCTTATAATATCTACTAATGATTATGAATTGTATATGTAGCATTGTAGGAAGAAAAATATGAAGATTTGATTGCTTTAGAAACTAGAAAGAAACAGATGGACTATAGATTTTAGAAATATAATTAGATGATCGCAACCAATGGAGTTAGACCACATTTATAAAGATTGAAGAGGTCTGTTGAAATGTGGTGATCGTTCACGAAGACATGACTTTGTATGGATAGATGTTTCTCTTCGAAAAATAGATATCATTTCAAATATATTCATTTTATCTTATTTAGACATCTGAGCTATATAATTAGACATCTGTTTTGTTTTAAATAAAAATTTCCTTGAAATGTCTCAGACGTTTGAGTTCCCTGGATCAGACTTTTGAATATATTCCAAAAAGGGTGTATTCATTTTAAACCTGGTTTAGACGTCTAGTCTAGAGATAAGATGTCCAAGTTAAGTTGATAGAAAAAGAATTCTAAAGGGTCACACGTTTGATAAGTTTAACCAGACATCTAATATCCTTATCGGATGTTTGATTGAACTTAGCAAACATCTGACTTTGTTCAGAGGATAAAAATATAAAGTGTCTTGGACGTCTGAATAATTGACTCGGACGTCTAAATCTATATAGAATTTCAGCCTGAGATATTCAAGGCTAGAAATGAATTTTTCAAACGTCTAGATTTTATGGCCAGACATCTAGACCCGTAAAAACCTATCCAATCTTTACGCTCAGACGTCTAGATTGTTTTTGTTGGATGTCGAGTTCTATTAATTTCTAAAAAACGGATTTTACATTTTAGGATAATTATTTATAGAAATGTTTTCTATTGTGCTCAATTATGTGTAATCGTTAAAGGATATTGTACATATGTTTCTAAACTTACAATAATGACAATACTTTGACGACATGATCTTAAATCCTTGAATTTAGTGGCAAGTTATCTTCTTGTCGAGAATATCCTATAGAAGATAAATAAAATTGTGCTATATATATAGTTATAGCATCAAAACTCTAAAAAGGAAGGAATCAACAGAGTTGTACACTTTGGAAAGGCAGGGAAATTGGCACCTAGATATGTAGGACTATTCTTAGTGATTGAGAAGATTCGTAATCTCACTTATCGAGTCGAGTTGCTAAGTAACTTAGCGGATGTGCATAATATTTTTCTTATATTGCATTTGAGGACATGTTTGCACGATCAAAGTTTGGTAATGGAACCGAGGCGATAAAGGACTTATCTGTAGAGCCAGATTTGACATATGTTAGGCGATTGAAAGAGATAGTCGGTCGCAATACAAAGAAGTTAAGTAACAAATTTATCAGACTAGTTCGCATTCAATGGAGGGACGATAGAGAAAATTGTACTTAGTAGGTAGAGGGTAGAATTAGGAACATCTATCCTGAGTTGTTTTAAGCACTCATGTATATAGCAGGCTGCTTTGTTGGCCTATTCTATATATTAATGTGGTACTAGTTTATTTGTAAGACCCCGTAAAATTAATGATAATTAATAAATAATTAACAAGGCTCCAAAAATGGAATTTGTGCAAATATTGGAATTTCGCCACGAAACTTGCACAATTGCGTTCATGGCGATTTTCTAAGCAATTTTCATACATGGAATTTCAAGATCGGAGCTCAATTGAAGAAGTTATTACCGTTTGAAGTTTTCGAAATGAACATAATTAAAAAACAAAAATATAAAGAAATAAACATTGAAACGCGGACCTCAATGGTCAACCCTGCTCTACGGAGCAGCGGTCGACCATCTATAGAGGAGCAATCGATCGGTCTTCATGTGGTGTCTAGGGTTTAAACCTTGGCCAATGGTACAGATTTAATTATTTTAATCTAACAGTTATGGTTGATTCTAGTGCATATAAATACAGGGCTAACCCCTCACTTCTCTTCTTATATTTTTTGATCCGAGAAGCGAAGCTCTACCATTTTTCACTTCTCAACTATTTCAAAGAATTATAAAATTATATATATACACAAATTGGAGAAGGGCGGAACATAAAAGAGAAGAAGAGAAGAAGCGAACAAAATATTTTGAAAGAAAAAGGTAAGATTTTAAAATTATAAATCTATAGTCCCCTTAACCCTAAACCTCTTCTCTTATCTCTAATTCTAATAGTATATATATACACACACACCTTGTTATGCATATTCTTTTGGGTTAGAATAGAAATGGAGTCAAGTAAAGGAATGGATTCAGATTTGGAAGATTAGGAAAGCTAGAAAGGTGAATAGGAAGTTATATAATTTATTTATACATTGTATATCACTGAATTTTATTTAATTATTATGCCTGCATAAGATCTAATGAGTTATAGGATTAAAACAAATGTATAGGATTATTGCCTACATATTCAATAAAATAGGTAATTGGAATTGTATGTACAACCTAATCTGGAAATTTGAAATCTATCCCAAATGTTTATTATTGTGGAATGTTTGTAAAGTTGTAAAGTTTATTCCAGATTTATAATTGGGTTGTAAATTAGATTGCCCTAGTTGACCTGGAATGTGAATTTCTATACTTTAATTTATTTAGAGTGGGGTATAATTATTGTAATTTCCATAAATTATCCAATGTATAAGAGTGCATCGTTTGAATTAACAAGGAATACAACAAAATGGAAAGAGATGTGTAAAGTATGGATATTATTCTTCGTAGTTTACACTGTCTATTTCAATAAAAGAAGAGAAATAATTCCTTGTATATATATGCTACGTATATATATATATATATATATATATATATATTGGTTTGTTCATAGAAAGATACAACAGTAATCCTTTTTGAAAGGGTAGCTCTGAAAAATTAAAACATGGAAAAGAAAGTACTAGGAATTAATGGTCACAAATAAGAAAATACATATACGTATAACCGCACTTAATGATTAAAAATAATATATATATATATATATAGCGTAATTTATGACGATATTCGTATTAGTTATTAATAATGTAATAATTATTGGACTAGGAGGTTAAAAAGGAAGAAGTAGTAATTCCAAATTTTATGGACAATTGGCCAATAAATTTATAGTTAATATAGACTTAAAAGAATTAGATGGGTACTGATTATAGAATTTAATATGGCATTTATGAGGAAAATTGAATAGGCATAATAAGTGGATTTTGAAACGGTTAAATAAATATCATTTAAGGTTATCCAATTTTGACATTAATGACCAATTATTACGGATAATTGGCACTTATCAGACGTAAGAAGGAAACAAGGAAATCAATGCCTAAGCGTATAAAATTGGAATGAATACATAGCAAACAAGTAGGTATTCATATTATTGAATATATATACGTAGAAGGCAATATAATTTTCATAGGAGAAAATTACACAACTTAAGTTATACATTTAGAATGAGGGTGAATTAGTGGTCCTAGCCCAACCCTTAGGCTTTAGGTGATTGTTTTGGTTTAGTGGGTTGGGATGCGGGGTTAGTAGAGTTATATAATAGAAGTTTGCCCTTTACCCGAAGATTACCAACAGTTGTGTATAGTTATTACTGATGTGAGACAACTCCAACAATAGGACCCGTGCGGAAGGAATATGCATTGGGGATAGGTAAGGGCAACATATACCGAGGGTTCACCTCAAATTTGAAGTATTAAATGACCTAGTACTTTTAAGAAAATGGGGTTTGCATTATTTCCATTAAGAGGTATCAAGTAACCGAATGTGGTATTATTCCTTGACTTAGTTAGGTTAGTCTAAACGAGCGTCAGCAATGGAAAGTTGGCGGGCTATGTCAATATTTTGTATCGGTATTTAGTATTAGGTCTGGCATAAAGGCTATGACCATCAACGATGCCGAGCGAGCGGTAGCAAAGACTTGAATTATGCCCAAACGGATGCCGCTTCCTACTAGTGTAGAATCCATATGGGAGACGCACAAACTTCAAAATAGATGGTTAGACAAAAATTCATTTATTAGAGGTAGGCTAGTTAACCCTTAAACGAGTCTTTAAGATGCTTTAGTAGTACGATAATTAAATTATATATTATAAAGCCACATATAGGGGTCATCGATCTTTGTGGTTAGACCTGATCAACTAGTGTTACATTGTGGAGGGCCCGCTTCATGGACTAAGGTATTAAATGGCCATTGTGTTTGCCTCGTCCTTATTTAAGTAGTATTAAGTGGCCGGGGTTTTTGGGTAGTGCATCGTTTAAATATAGATGTATATAGAAATATATATATGTGTGTGTGTATGTATGTATATGTATATGTATATAGTTTTACCTTGAAAAAGGTTAGGGTGGATATATTGGATGCATATATAGGTTGAACAGATTAGTCATGGACAATAAACATAATACTTAAATGAAAATCAATCGACATAAATTAATGGTATAAGTGAAGTAATTTTCCAATCACCAGAACATTATTCTAACCCCTTTCTCATTAAAACTCATAGGATAGATTTAGAGAGAGAAGATATTAGAGCAAGACGAGAATGGTAGATGGAGAAGTCTTTTTATTCATGCACGGCGTTGACAAGGCAATCGGACATCTAGGGAATAACATTGATTCCAAGGTATTAGCCTTAGTCGGTACGCATGTCGTATTACATTTTTCAATTCTGCTGCGAGTATATTGATAGCTCTCTGATATGCATGTGTTTGTTACAGTTTACCAAAACCAACGATCTGTTCGAACATGAGTTTCGATTTAGTTGAAATTTGGGGATATTAAGATGCGGGTAGTTACAGTATTCAAGTGGGATATGATTATGTGTTAGCAATTTCACTAATCCATTTTTATTAATGATTGATGATTTACATTGTTAGGGCATTTGTGTAGCCTTATGTATTGGTGTGTACTATATGATAATGGCTTTACTCCCTCAAGGTGTTGGTGTAATGATTGTGTTCTTCATTTTGAAAATTTCAACGATGAAATTTTCGTAAGGAGGGGAAATTTTAACACTCCATTATGGAGTACCATAATATGGTTAGTTAAACTAAATTTTGTAATAAGAAGGAACAATCAAAAGATCAAGTAATATAATTTAATTGCAAGAGTTAACTAATAGGGATTTGATTAATTAAGTGTAAGACACTTTAAAAGGTAAATTAAATGGACAAAAGGTAATAAGGGGAATTAAAGTTGGTCTTACTAATGAGAATAGACAAATTATATTTATGAATGAGAAGGATTTAGATTATGGGAAATGTATTGGTGAGATTACACAAGAAGAGATATTGGCTCGAGCCAAAATCACTCACCAATTTTCCTTAGCCACATTTCACTCATTCCACTTCATTTTCATGTACAAAACAAAATCTTAAAAAAAGGCAAGACCGACCACTATTTTCTAAACTAAAGAAATGAAAATCAAAAGTTAGGAGATTCAAGTTTTTATTTTTAAGAAGAAAGAAGATAAAATCAAGGTTTTTTAATCAAGGTGACTCAAATTTCTTTAAATCCCTTCCTAACACATTTGGGTCCGAATTTGTTTTTGAATGAATGGTTTTGACAAATGATAGATGGGTTGAGATGATTAAATACTGTTTTGAATATGTTTTGACATCTTAATATAAAAGGACTTAGTCGTGTTTTTGGGTAAAACATGATATAACCAGATTCGAATGCTACAAACTTTAATATGTCCATAATGATAAAATAAAGATGGCTTTTCAATTTCATAATTTATTAAATTTATTTTGAATTATTACGAATTTTCTAAGTTAAGAAAATGCTTAATTTCAGGAAAATTAATTATTAGAAGTATTAAAATAGTTAACTTGACCTGAAATTTTGATGTAATGTGAAATATGAAAAATTAAAATTTTTGTGATTATTTAGGATTTTTCCCATGAATTTTCAATCTAAAATGAATCATTTTGTAAAAGAAAGAATTAATAATTAAAAGATAATTAATGAACTGATTAAGGATTTATTAAAAAATACTGAAAAGAAAACTGTAAAAGTATATTTACCAATGAGAATTCGATACCAAACAAGGTTCGGTGTAAAGTAATTTTGTATGGTAATAAAAAAGTTTTCAAGTTAATTAAAAATGCCATTTCAACATGCGACAACCCATAATAATCAACTTGCGATAGCCTATGAGACCATCAACTTATGATAACTATTTAAACTATCAATATGTGGTAGTTTCTAAGAGCTCAACTCGCAAGATCTATTAACTTGCAATAGCTAGGTGTTATTCAACTAGCGATAGCTTAGAGGAATGTCAAGTTGCAATAGCTCTTGGAGAGTTGACTTACGAAAACTACTTGGATCTCAATGCGCGTTAGTTGGGGACTTTATCAACCTGTGATATCTCATAAGAGCTCAACTTTTGATAGCTACTATAACCATCAACTTATGATCGCTAATTTAGGGTCAATAAGCAATAATCTAGGAAAATCAACATGCGATGGCTTAGGTTGGCCGGTAGGCTCAACATATGATAGCTATTTGGAAGCCAACTTGTGACGGCTAAGCTCGGGTTGCAGTAGCCTATATGTTATAGCTTGGGAAGCTAAAATTTCCTATTTTCCTACTGATGCACTTTGGGGGACAGTTTCCACATGTTGATTGGCTATTTCAAAAGAATGAAATAATGGAAGAATTTTATAAGTTAAAAGTGTGTTAACTTATGTTGAAATGGAAGAAAGCTTAGAGAAGATAAGAAATGATATAGTACCATATAATCAAAGATAAAAATATTTTATCTAAAGAAAATGTAAAGTACACAATAAATAAATGAAAGTAAAGGTTGAACCATGATCGTAAAGATATATTGGCCCATTGAGTTATTGGATGGCAGGGTGCCATGGTAGGATGCTAAAACGTCATGGTGATGTTATAAATAAAATGAATTGGCAACATGAAATGAAATTTCTTCATGACTAAGAGGGGCGATTGACGATTAGTAAGATGCTTGCTAGAATGTATTCAAGGTGCTTGCATCCAACCTCTAAGCAGTATCAAGGTTGCTACCATGGTAGAACAAGTGGCCATTTCATCAAGTGACGTTGCTCGAGGAAAAGGTAAATTAATGATAAATAGGCCTAGGGTGGTAATCACTAAATTGAGTTAATGATGAAATAAAATGAACACCTAAAACAAGAGATTAGGTGATGTTTGTATGGTTGACGCATGATTGAATGACTTAGTTCGTGATTATATATTAAGTAAGGGTATACTTAACTTGGATTGACAATATAAATATAGCATGGTTCACAATTGGATGAAAACTATAGGGTGGGCGTATGGATTGAATATGATGCACATGATTGCTCTTGATGTAATGCTTGTTTACATGATATGAGATAATTGCTATAACGATAAAGTGAGGGAAAACCCTATTCCATGCTACAACGATATGGTCTCACTATGACTACTTAGGGTAAATGTTTTTACTCATACTAGGCTTTATGTCTGACTATGTTTTTATTATTTCCATAAATTTGTGGGTACTCAATCAAGTAGGCTAAGTTTATGGTTTAGGCAGGTACCTTTTGGAAAGTTGAATAAAGACTCTGAAGATGAAGCATGAAGCTTATTTAGCAAATAAAAGTTATTTTGAAAATTCTGCTGTGTAAAACCAGGAATTATACTGGTAAAGTGTCTTGTCGGCATCTTCAATATCGGCCATGATTCTATATTTGATTCTTATTATGTAACAACCCATTATTTTCAACCATTCGCATTCGCATATCACGGACTTGAATTGCTCAAAATATCATATTGTTGATTTAATTTGGCAAAACTCAGCATATACAGTAAATAAATAAATCATAGAATCACGGACACAGAGTGTTACTATAATAAGTAGCGAAAACAAATGAATAGTAGTTCATGAAGCTATTATATATATAACAGAGTTAAAATAAGATACAACAGAAGTCTCAAATACCACAGCCAAATAACAAAATCTGAATACACCATTGGAATAAACTGAATGACTGAAAGCTGAATCGATAGTTGAGTCTCCAAGCGAAGCTCCAAAATCGAAAGGTGAGTCTCAAATGTTGTGCCACTCAGTCTGACCGGAGCATAAAGCAAAACACAAAACACTCGAGTCAAGATTAACATTCTTATATCAACAAATCCAACTTAAGTGAAATATCAACTGAAATACAAGTAACTTAATGGATGTTTGGGATAACCATCCTCTAAGGATCCGTGGAACTATCTAATAGATGCTATTATAATATGGCTATTGTGAAGTAAACTATTAAAATAGCGTTACGACGTTACTCATATCCTCATTAACACATTTTTAGATATTCCCATAGTCTATACAATACCATAATTCCTTCGTAAACCGGAGGGCTATCAGAGGGCACTACATAGGTATGGTGCAAACCAAACTCGTAGAAGACGTGATAAGGCAAGCAGCAAGGCACTCGAGGAAATGCCAGGGTAGATACACCATTCGCATATTCGGACTGGTGGTAACGCATAGTAGCTACTAGCGCCTACCTCGTGACACACTCCCAAATCAAAGGGTGCATCCAATCACATCACAAAAACAATAGAATGGTATCTAAGAAATGTGTCCGATAGGAGGAATGATCTCGCTTGGCCCACTGTGGCTTCTGTTTTAGCTGCATCAAGCTGACTCACGGGAGTTAGGGCTACGTAAATACAATATAGAGTCATCACCAAACCATCCCACTTCATTCTGGAATCTCCATCACGTGCACAGTTATTAAAGTGGCTTTCGGTATTGGCAGAGAGTATGACAATATCCGATCCTGGTCTCTTTAACAGCCAAACGTTATTATAACGCCATGGTCATTTCAAAACAGTTTATACTTCAAAACTAGAATATCATTTCCATTTCAAAACCATATCAATACGATATCAGTTTTCACTTCAAATATATACATTTCCAAAACCATAGCACTTTCAAAGTTAAAACATTTTCAAAACCAAATACTTGAATTTATAACACTTTGGTAATCATAACATTTTGAAATCATAGCACTATGAAACTATAAAAATTTGGAAAACCATAACACTTTCCTTTAAATAGTTTAGATATTGGTAATAGTACATATAATAAAATAGTTTATAAAATCAAATAGTTTATTTTAAAGTAATTAGCATATTAAATAGTTTATATTTAAAAATAGTTTATATTAAAATGATTTATTAAAATATTCTTTTATATTTAAATAATTTATAAACTAAAATATATAAATAGCTAAAACATAATTTAAAAATACTTAATATAATAAATTAGATTCCTCAAATTTTACAAATTGATTCAAATCAACTCGAATTTCAAAATTCAAATTTAATTCAATCTTAATTCCTCAATTTCAATTCAGTTTCTCAATAAACCATTTCAAATACATATTTGAACCACAAAATAAACCATTGAAATTTCAATATATTTCAAAGTCAATATATTCCAAAGCTTTAAATATTCAACATTTCAAAAACTAAATTTAAAGATTCCATTTATATCAAAAATTTAACTTTATTATTATTTAGTTTTGAAATATCCACTAAATCAATCCAATATCATTTACATAAACCTTAAATTACATTTTTAAATAAATTAGATATTCCTTTAATTTATTTAAACTTGAAATATTTAATTTTATATTTTAAATCAAATCAAGTTATAAAATCATGTCTTTAAATCTCAAATTCAATAAGTTTCAAATCGATTTAATTAAATAAAATTCTTAATTAAATACAATTTCTAACAGATTTCAAATTTATCTTCCCAACTGTAACTTATAAATTCATTATGAAAATCTATTTTTAAAATAAAATTTAAATAAATATGTAAACATATTATATATTAATTAAATCAAACTTTATTAAATTAAAGCCTATTGTAAATCCACTTTATATTAAAGCTTATTTAAATATTTCCAATATTATATAAAACCATATATATTTCCTTTTAAAACCATATAAATCATTTTCAAAATAATTATATATAGACCAACGGTGTTTGTATATAATTTTCTATCCTATAGTCGAGTGATACGGATATTTATCATTTCAATCCACAATTTAAATATATACGGGTATATATCATTTCAACTCGCAAACCTAAATTCAGTTCAAATAAAAATCCCTTGGGTTTATCATTTTAACCCATAACGATTTTCTCCTATTCTACAGATCGTTCAGGTATGTATCATTTCAACCCATAGCGAATTCTATACTAACAGTGAACTTGCAGAGTGATAACAGATATGACAATAATATAACAGGCATATATCATCGATATAAGTAATAGATAATGGTGTTAGATGTCACAGTTGAACAGATACAGATGACAGCATACATATAACAATGTAAATAACTAACAACAGTATATTTCAATTGTCGTTTCAATTGAAATCAAAATTAATAAATATAAAAACATTAATCGTGAGTGATTGCTCACCTTTTGAAGCTAGAGAGAAGATAGACAACATAATAGGCTACGATTTGAATTGCGAAGTTGACCAATCCAAATTATTTAAAACATCCATCCATTTTCAATTTCCAGATCTGAAACCCATTTTGAGATCACAAAAACTCCCAATTCAAATCAACCATTTAACTTCCCAAGTTAAATCTTAATTTCCTCTTGAAATTTCCAAATCAGGTTGTTCACTCAAACTTATTTAACTTCTTCTAAGTTAAATTCAATTTACTTAATTCAATCAACCTTCTCAAATTTGAATTCTCCATTTCAAATTTTAAACTTCTTTCGCACTTATAAGTTCAAAACTTATATCACTTTGGCTTCTTACATCACACTTCAGGGAAAATCAAAACTCAACACCTTAGAGTTTATTTCAAATCATCTTTGATACCATGTATATCCATTCATATATACATATTTATTTCTTGGCCCACTAAACCAAAATTTGAGAATTTAAACCACCCTTGGTTTTAATTCAAAACAGTTTTCTTTAAAGCTTTCAAACAATTCTTATTTAAAATAAGATCACATTCAAAATATTCTGAATAATACTATTTATTATTATCTCTTAACATTTTGAAAACAATTTCAAATGTTTCTAAACTTAGAATTCAAAACTTCTCAATTTAAAACCCACTTCAATTTATAAGTTATACTCATCTAAAAGTTTTCTTCCCTAATTTTTTTTCATTTTGCTTTATCAAACAACATCCTATTATTATACACAATAACCAATCCATATTCTGGTTTGAAACCAATTCTAATTCATTTTATTTATATAGTTCATTTTATTCAAATTCATTTTGATATATATATATATATATATATGTATGTATGTATGTATGTATGTATGTATATTCACTTAATTCTTATTAAATTTCAATATCCAACCACCAATTATTTCTTTATATATACAACATAAGCTTTTATAAAAAAATTACTCATTTAAAACCATTTTTAAAACTATTATATAAGAAAATAACATGTACGCTCTCATATATATATATGTATATATATATATGTATATATATATATATGTATATATATATGTATATATATATGTATATATATATACTCAACTCATTATAGGGTAGCATGACTCTATCCTTAATGAGTACACCCACCAGAGCCAAGGTTCTCACTCAACCTTCAGCTCTGATACTAAATGTAACGACTCAGAATTATCGATCCCGAAAACTCTAGATAGTTAGGAAAAGAAGGAAAGAGATAGAAGAAAATAAAAAAAAACAGAAACACCAACATCTCACATTCGCTGCGGATAAAATATAATATCAAATAATATTCTTTACACAAAGAAAGCTGAAGTAGTCAATTACATTTTAATACAACAGAGTTACAATATTTCACAATCACTAGGCAATTAAAATAACTTGTCCTAGAAATACAAACAATATATCACAACGGAATACATTCCATACGTTCCTGCTATCCAGCTCGCTTCTTGAGCTCTAGAACGTCCTTACCTGAAAATCTATAATACTCGGTCTGAGCCGAGCATTACATCAAAGTAACACCAGGGTCAGGCTGGAAACCAGCGTGAGTAAACTCATCTAACACGGAATTCCAATGAATAGAACTTATTTAAAAGCCGGGGTAACTCGTTCATCACTGCAAGTTTACAACTTGTTATAGTCATCACTTATATTCACAATCAATCTCTAAGTACCTTTACTTAGTTTTAAATGGTCCAGTCATTTAAATTATTTCATTTCAGCCTATAGATTTCACATATCAATCAATAAAGAATCATTCTAGGTTACAAATCGAAGTGGATTCGGGTATTTACTGGTACCGGACCCCGGTCTCTTCAAATTCAATATCATCTTAACCCAAATTATTCAAGTGAAATTCAATTCAACTTTAAATACAAGATGTCACTTTTTGCACAGCAATTCATCATCGATAGATAACCATATTATCACTGTCAACCAAACATCATATCACAAAAACATTTCATACCCGAGATATCAACTAACTCAAGGCATTT
Organism: Allium cepa; assembly: GCA_030765085.1. Taxonomy (NCBI): domain Eukaryota; kingdom Viridiplantae; phylum Streptophyta; class Magnoliopsida; order Asparagales; family Amaryllidaceae; genus Allium; species Allium cepa. The sequence continues at coordinate 662,652,230 of CM060940.1, read as the reverse complement.
AACATCATTCAATCACTCATAAACAAGATTAATCACTTCCCAATTAATTTAATTTATCTCTAATTAAATTAATAGCTGACTTTAATCACTTAAATTACCTTTACTTAACATTAATTAATTATAAACCAATTAATTAATCATCCTTTAATTATCCATCTTAATTAATCACTTTTGACTAATTATCCTTTAATTACAATAAGTAATTAATTATTAATAAATTTCGAAATTAATTAGCCTTTCCCCCATCACATTAAATGATCCCTTAATTACTTTTATAAAGTAATTAACAATGACTTATTACATTTATCCTTAATTAATTACTCAAATTAATTATCCTATAATTACTCACATTGATTAATTATACCTTAATTAATCACACTCCATTAATTATCTAACCCTTGATTAATTTCCTTAATCTATCAATCCTTAACTAATTACACTAAGTAATTAATTCTTAATTACTTCCCTTAAGTAATTTACATTAAATTAATTACTTTCATCAAGTAATTACCCCATTGGTTAACTATTTCCAATAATTAACCTTTAATTTTATTAATTAATTATCCTCTAATTAATAATTAAATTAACTAACCCTTAAAACTAATCCTTAATTACTTACATTAAGTAATTATCATTTAAGCAATTAAACTCTAATTACTTAATTAATTTATCCTTAATTATGAATTAATCAAATCTCTAATCAATTAATTCATAATTAATTAAATACCCTGAAAATCATTAATTCATTAAATAAATTAGCCACTCTTAAATTCTTTATTAATTTAATTAGTCCTTAATCATATAAGGATTTAATTAATCATAAGATAAACCATTTATCCTATAATTATCTTACTCGATTAAACCATTTAATTAGAGTTCTAAAATAACTTAAGAATTTTAACTTAACAAATTTAAGTTAAACAAATTATATAGTATCCTTGAACAATCATTTAAGACATTTATACTATAAATGAATAATTTTTAAGAAAGGGTTCAAAACTAGATTCAAATTTTGAATTTACGAACTTATTTAATTTTTAAACTTGAAACTTGAACAGGATTTGCTTCAGGTCAAACCCGAATAATATCGATCCTTTACCCGAATCTGTTGCTTCCTTCTATTTTTCTATTATCAATTTAAAACTTGGATTAATTTTGAACTGGAAACCTGGTACACATACTCACAATTTAACCCGAAATGCTTCGAGCTCTATCCCAATTCACTCGTGAACTACATCATGCAAAACTCCATTCCACCCGAAGTCCAACCCTTCTTCCTCAATGGCCCAGAACATCCAGCTTCCTACTGATACAAGCAACTTGCGTGCACGTGCACACTTCACCTGGCCATTTTTGAACCTCGCTCCGATCATCATCATCTCGACGGCAAATCCCCGAGTTGAATCGATCATCTAGGTAGACGAACCCTTTGCAAAATCAAAATCGAATGGTTGAACGTCTTCTGACTCCAGAACCTATCGCCTAGGCCCGCCTTACCTTACCATCTCCGACCACCGGGGACACTGTCCTTTTGCCAAAATCTTCGCCTGACCCCCATCTTCCTTACCTCCATCTTCGGTTCAACTCGACACTATCACGTCCCCACGAACATCCAATCAACAAACCAAACCAAGACTCAACCAAAAACCCCAAATCGACTCCATTCTCCCTCCTCGGTTCTCAAAAAAAATCCAACTCCATTTTTCCCAAGACCCTCTACGGCCAAGCTTGCTCCAGCCAAAACAGCGCCGATCCCATCTCCCTCGATAGGCGAGTATCAATGTTCTCCCCAAAATCGTTCATCTCAATATTTCTCTTGACTTAATAACATAAAAATCAAGATTATACTTTTAAAAATCATAATTTTTGATATCAAACCCGAATATATACCTGAATCAACCAATTTTTTTAATCGAGATTTTGATATAGTTTGATTTTTACTGTTCTTCTTCTCTTTTACTACAACTACCATCACACTCTTACTGAAAATATTTTTAATCCCATTATCTTGTGATTATGAACAAGTTTTGTATATAGATCAAGTCTAAAAGAAGATTAGGGGCAGAGAAAATTGGATCATTTAATATTTTAAAACCTGTAGCTTAAGGACAGAACAAGTCTGTAATTGATTTTAAAAGACTGGATTCTTGAATCTGAAGTTTGCTTAACAACTTGCTGAAGTTTGAGTTGAATTCATTTTGAATCTGCTTGATCCTTACTTGCTTGATCCTGCTCAGGCAATTGAGGTCTGAGATGATCTTTGAATTGTCTGCTACTGGTTTATTTTGAATTTATTTTCCTCTGGTTTGCTTTCCTTTACAGGTTTTTTTATTTTGAAAAATTTTCTGTTTTGTTTTTAATTTTTCTCTCAATATGAAGAATAGAGATGAACAATTATTCTTTTTTTTTTAGAAAAGAAAAATAAAATAAATAAATTGACACTGGTTCAATTCTATGTTATAATAGTCAACACTTGTTTAATTTTATCATAAAACTATTGCACTTGTAAATTTATGTGTTAATATCTTAACACTTGTTATTCTACATGAGAATATATTTTAATAAATATTTATAAGTCTTATACTTGTAATATATGTGTATTTATACCCTTTTCATTTTTTTATGTTTATATATGTGTGTGTATGTGATCAAATTTATATTCATATTTTCCCTTAACAAAATATTGATAAAATTTTAAAGAAACTAATTTGAAACTAACTATACATTAGTAAAAAAAATTTAATATATATTATTCTAAGTCCAATTTATTATATTATATATATATATATATATATATTATTTTAAAATCCAAATTATTTTACTAAGGTATTCATTTAAATTTTAAATTCAAGTTTTAAATTCAGATTCAAATTCAAATTTGGATTACAATCCATTTATTTAGATATAAATCAATACTAATTCAAATTTTAAATCAACTCAAAAATATATACTGAACAAACACAAATTCAATATATAAATTTTAACTAATTATATTAGGAGATTACCAATATTTATCCTGATATTTATAATTCAATTTTTACTATATTCCAAATTCATTTACACATCCAGATATCTTTTATTATCAGAATTTTATCTGTTCAATTGATTAAAACAGTTAATTAACCATTTATCAGATGTCCAAAACCCAGGTTATCACATTCCTCTCCCCTTTTGAATCTTTTCATTCTCGAAAAGGAACAAAGCCAGAATTTATTTAATACTTAAAACCATATAATTTTCTTTGATCATTTTTAAAGCACTTTAAAAATCTATAAAAAATACTAAAATTGTTTTTATAAAAATACTTTTATAACTCGATGTTTCAATAAGTCCATCCTTGTTCTTACAGAAATTCGGTCATACGTTGATCAGGCATTGGACTGAAAATCTATAAGTACTTAGCAGACCCGTTTTTAACGCCTGGTGAAAATATTTGGAAAATATTTTGTTGAAAATATAGAAAGAATTTTGAAAATAGAGGAAATATTTTGGTGAGAATGCTCTGGAAATCTTCACCCCCATCCATGGTTATAGTTACATCCTGGGTTACGTTGCTATCGCAGCAAAAGCCCATGTAACTGTAGGCACTCCGCGCCCCTCGATTATGCCATGGAACCCGCTACAGATCGCAGTTACATCATGGGTTACATTGCCATTACAACAAAAGTCTATGTAACTGTAGGCATCAGCCCCCTCGAATATCGCTGCCAAAAGAATGAAACTTCTCCACTCCCACATAGGTCGCAAACTACATCAGTCAAGTCCCAATGTAGCCTTAGGCTCTCACGGCCTCTCGACTTCCGTTATGTCTTTATAGGTCGTAGTATACCAATATAAAATCAAACGTAGACTGTTGGCTCTCAGCAGCACACACGACTTTTGCTATATTACCATAAGTCGCAGTCTACCGATGTAAAATCAAATGTAGACTGTTGGCTCAGCGGAACACACGACTATCGCTATGGTCTGTAGTAGATCGCAGTGACATCGAGTTAAACTGTCTTCATAGCATAACACAAATGCCTCCGTAGGCATCAGCGCCCTCGACTTTCGCTACGCACTACACATAATCCTCAGGAACTAGTTTGTCTGGACTCCTCACAGGATCAACTTTATAACCCCTCAGGGTTCAAGGCAATACCACCCTGTGGCACTCCTGAGAAGTTCATTTCAAGGGAGCGCCTTTTTTCCCAGAGCCAATCTCAAAACACTTTATACTATACTCTTATAGTATCTTTCAAATCATACCCTTTATGATTTCATACAAAATCGATTTCTAAAATCGATAATTCTCAAACTAGACTTTCCAAATTCCAATATTGATTTTACCTGTGTAGTCAATGCCCCGCTATTACCCCGCTACAACCCCGCTATATCCCATAGCGGATTTCTACCGCTACGGTTATTCCATATAGCCCCAAAATATAGCCTTTCCGCTTTAATCCCTGCTATTTTCGGTATATCCCCTTATTCTCGCTATATTTTGCTATTTCCGTTATATCTTCTTTAATAAAATGAACTAAAAAATTGCATTTATACATTACAAATATTATGAAACTAATTTATTTGATTTAATTTTTAATATATTTTCAGAAATGAAAATACTCTAATATTCTACTGAATTCAATTATGTTATATAACAGTTTTACGTTTGTTTAAAGTATATTTATACATGTTTTTTGTTTAAAATTATTTATGTATTAATTATAATTCAATTGAATGATAATTTTTCATTTAATTACCATTTATATATTTGTAAAAACATTAAGTACGAGTTTTATATGCTATTTTAGACTCATCCGCTATATCCCGCTATATCCCCGCTATGACTTTTTACACCTCCACCGCTTTGAATCTGCCGAGCGCTTTAACTGCATAGGATTTTACCCAAAAATCAAAAGCCTTTCCATAATCCATAGGTTCCAAAAACCTTTTCTCAAAATCATTCTCGTAAGATCCTTTACACACACACACACACATATATATATATATATATATATATATATAACTTTAAAATTCTTTGAATCACTTCAAACTTGTAAAAAGTCCCTTTTTATACTTCAAATACTTTCAGAAACCCTTTTCTTCTGGCTATTCAACAAGGGGAGATTTATCTTATATAACAAAGATATATAACTTTGTTCATTCCAAATCAAATATTCAAATTTGATTACTCTATAAAGTCACTTACCATATTACTTTACTATCATAAAGTAAATTTCTATCATGGAAATATCCAATTTCCATTTTATTTCATCATATATTTCACAAAATATACCATTCATTTCAAAAACCATTCCACATTTCTTATCCAAAAATTCTCAGTATCAATTTCATTCAAACCAGTACGATGTACACATATCATCCGTATGCTATATCAATCTGATCGCTCACTCGATCACAAAATTTCACTTCTGAACTAATATCGTCCACCAGACTTTCTAGTGCGGACTCAGATCTAGTTTCTTGATCAGAAACCGTCATTCTCCTTGCATAACCATAACTCTGATAGAGAATATCCAGAACCAATCAACAATCCATATCCAGATTCACCGTCGAAAATTGAGTGGAAAATCCTAACTTGGATCGATATAACTATCTCGAAATTCTATGCTCGGACCTGGATCAAATCACTATGCGAATAGAATAATATACGTACTTACTACCTATTTATCTTTATTGATTATTAGACAAATCAATCTCCTTTCTATTCACATCTATTTACTTATTCACATTTTCTTCAATCTCATATGGATTATTACTTCAATTCTTATCTCAAATGGATATTTAATCATAAACAGTTCGAACTCTGTCCAGTTTAAATTTATAAAATAGCTTGAAATTTTTTAAAATAGATAAGTAGTTGAAAAATAATTATTAGTTTATAAAATAGCTGTAAAATAGTTAAGTAACTGTAAAATAGTCGAAAAATAGTCAAATAGTTATAGAAATTTTAAATAATTGCAAAATAGTTGTAAAATAGTAATTAGTTATAAAGTAGTTGAAAGATAGTAATTAGTTTATAAAACAGTTGTAAAATAGTTAAATAATTCCAAAAGTAGTTATAAAATAAGTATAAGATAGTTTTGGGTTTAATAAGAAAGGTTGTATATATAATAAATAGCTTGGAAAAAATAGATTTGTAGTAAAACAATTTATTTTGAAAATAGTCCGAAGCCAAACTGTTCAATTTCCAATCTCCATTCCCATCGGTTCAATTTAAATTTCCACTTCCATTTAAATTGACTCAATTCCAATTTAAATAACTTTAACTTCCATTAAAATTGATTTAATCCTAATTCAAGTTGAATTAACCTCAATTTCTTTCCAAATTCAAATCAAATTCCTTTTTAAATTTTAAACCTATTCAACTTTAATCACAATTCCAAATTATTCAAATCAATTTGGATTAATTTCAAATTGAACCAGCTTCAGTTTCAAATCATTTAAATTCTAGTTTAAATTATTCCCAATTCCCATTTGAATTTGAACTCATTCATCTTCAATTTCATTTCAAAATAATCCAATTCACAGCTTGAAGATTATTACTAATAATGGGATGATATCATCAAATTATTTAAAACATCCATCCATTTTCAATTTCTAGATCTCAAACCCATTTTGAGATCACACAAACTCCCAATTCAAATCAACCATTTAACTTCCCAAGTTAAATCTTAATTTCATCTTGAAATTTCCAAATCGGGTTGTTCATTCAAACTTATTTAACTTCTTCTAGGTATAATTCAATTTACTTAATTTAGTCAACTTTCTCAAATCTGAATTCTCCATTTCAAATTTAAAACTTCTTTCCCACTTATAAGTTCAAAACTTATATTACTTTGGGTTCTTACATCACACTTAAGGGAAAATCAAAACTCAACACCTTAGAGTTTATTTCAAATCATCTTTGATACCACGTATATCCATTCATATATATATATATATATATATATTTCTTGGCCCACTAAGCCAAATTTTAAAATTTAAACCACCCTTGGTTTTAATTCAAAATAGCTTTCTTTAAAGCTTTCAAACAATTCTTATTTTAAAATAAGATCACATTCAAAATATTCTGAATAATGCTATTTATTATTATCCCTTAACATTTTGAAAACAATTTCAAATGTTTCTAAACTTAGAATTCAAAACTTCTCAATTTAAAACCCACTTTAATTTATAAGTTATACCCATCTAAAAGTTTTCTTCCCTAATTTTTTTTTCATTTTTCTTTATCAAACAACATCCCATTATTATACGTAATAACCATTCCATATTATGGTTTGAAACCAATTTTAATTCATCTTATCTATATAGTTCATTTTATTCAATTCCATTTTGATATATATATATATATATATATATATATATATATATATATATATATATATATTCACTTAATTCTTATTCGATTTCAATATCCAACCACCAATTATTGCTTTATATATAAAATATAAGCTTTTATAAAAAAATCATTCATTTAAAACCATTTTTAAAACCTTTATATAAGAAAATAACAAGTATGCTCTCATACATACATACATACATACATACATACACACACACACACACACACACACACACACACACACACATATATATATATATAAATATATATGTACTCAACTCATTCTAGGGTACCATGACCCTATCCTTAATGAGTACACTCACCAGAGCCAAGGTACTCGCTTAACCTTTAGCTCTGACAGCAAATGTAACGACCCGTAATTTTCGATCCCGAAAACTCCAGATAGTTAGGAAAAGAAGGAAAGAGATAGAAGAAAAGAAAAAAACAGAAACACCAACATCTCACATTCGTTGCGGATAAAATATAATATCAAATAATATTCTTTACACAAAGAAAGCTGAATCAGTCAATTACATTTTAATACATCAGAGTTACAATATTTCACAATCACTGGGCAATTAAAATAACTTGTCCTAGAAATACAAACAACATATCACAGCGGAATACACTCCATACGTTTCTGCCATCCAGCTCGCCTCCTAAGTTCCAAAACGTCCTTACCTGAAAATCTGTAATACTCGGTCTGACCCGAGCATCACATCAAAGTAACACCCGGGTCAAGCTGGAAACCAGCGTGAGTAAACTCATCTAACATGAAATTCCAATGAATATAACTTATTTAAAACCCGGGGTAACTCGTTCATCACTACAAGTTTACAACTATTTATAGCCATCACTTATATTCACAATCAATCTCTAAGTACCTTTACTTAGTTTTAAATGGTCCATTCATTTAAATTATTTCATTTCAGCCTATTGATTTCACATATCAATCAATAAAGAATCATTGTAGGTTACAAATTGAAGTGGATTCGGGTATTTACTGATACCCGACCCCGGTCTCATTGAATCCAATATCATCTTAACCCAAATTATTCAAGTGAAATTCAATTCAACTTTAAATACAAGATGCCACTTTTTTCACCGCAATTTATCATCGATAGATAACCATATTATCACTGTCCATCCAAATATCATATCACAAAAACATTTCATACCAGGGATATCAACTAACTCAAGGCATTTAATATCATTCAATCACTCATAACAAGATTGATCACTTCCCAATTAATTTAATTTATCTCTAATTAAATTAATAACTGACATTAATCACTTAGATTACCTTTACTTAACATTAATTAATTATAAACCAATTAATTAATCATCCTTTAATTATCCATCTTAATTAATCACCTTTGACTAATTATCCTTTACTTACAATAAGTAATTAATTCTTAATAAATTTCACAAATTAATTAGCCTTTTCCCCATCACATTAAATCATCCCTTAATTACTTTTATAAAGTAATTAACAACGATTTATTACATTTATCCTTAATTAATTACTTAAATTAATTATCCAATAATTACTTACATTGATTAATTATCCCTTAATTAATCACACTTCATTAATTAACTAACCCTTGATTAATTCCTTAATCTATCAATCCTTAATTAATTACAATAAGTAATTAATTCTTAATTACTTCCCTTAAGTAATTTACATGTAAATTAATTACTTTCATCAGGTAATTACCCCATTGGTTAACTATTCCCAATAATTATCCTCTAACTAATAGTTAAATTAATTAACCATTAACACTAATCCTTAATTACTTACATTAAGTAATAATCATTTAAGCAATTAAACTCTAATTACTTAATTAATTTATCCTTAATTATGAATTAATCAAATCTCTAATCAATTAATTCATAATTAATTAAATACCTTGAAAATCATTAATTCATTAAATAAATTAGTTACACTTAAGTTCTTTATTAATTTAATTAGTCCTTAATCATCCAAGGATTTAATCAATCATAAGATAAACCATATATCCTATAATTACCTTACTCGATTAAACCATTAATTAGAGTTTCAAAATAACTTAAGAATTTTAACTTAACAAATTTAAGTTAAACAAATTATGTAGTATCCTTAAACAATCATTTGAGACATTTATACTATAAAGGAATAATTTTTAAGAAAGGGTTCAAAACTAGATTCAAATTTTGAATTTACAAACTTATTTAATTTTTAAACTGAAAATTTGAACAAGATTTACTTCGAGTCAAACCAGAATAATATCGATCCTTTACCCGAGTCTGTTGCTTCCTTCAATTTTTTTATTATCAATTTAAAACTTGGATTAATTTTGAACTGAAAACCTGGTACACAAACTCACAATTTAACCTGAAATGCTTCGAGCTCTATCCCAATTCACTCGTGAACTACATCGTACAAAACACCATTCCACCCGAAGTCCAACCCTTCTTCCTCAATGGCCCAGAACATCCAGCTTCCCACTGATACAAGCAACTCGCGTGGACGTGCACACTTCACCTGACCGTCTTCGAACCTCGCTCCGATCATCATCATCTCGACGGTCAATCCCCGAGTTGAATCAATCATCTAGGTCGACGAACCCTTCTCAAAATCGAAATCGAATGGTTGAACGTCTTCTGACTCCAGAACCTATTGCCTAGGCCCGCCTTGCCTTACCATCTCCGACCACTGGGCACACTGTCCTTTTGCCAAAATCTTCGCCTGACCCACATCTTCCTTACCTCCATCTCCGGTTCAACTCGACACTATCACGTCGCTGCGAACATCCAGTCAACAAACCAAACCAAGACTCAACCAAAAACCCTAAATCAACTCCGTTCTCCCTCCTCAATTCTCGAAAAAAATCCTACTCCACTTTTCCCAAGAGCCTCTACGGCCAAGCTTGCTCCAGCCACAACGGCGACGATCCAATTTCCCCAGATAGACGAGTATAAATGTTCTCCCTAAAATCGTTCATCTCAATATTTCTCTTGACTTAATAACATAAATATCAAGAATATACTTTTAAAAATCATAATTTTTGATATCAAACCCGACTATATACCTGAATCAACCAATTTTTTTAATGGAGATTTTGATATCGTTTGATTTTTACTGTTCTTTTTCTCTTTTACTACAACCACCATTACACTTTTATTGAAATCCCATTATCTTGTGATTATGAACAATTTTTTTTATAGATCAAGTCTAAAAGAAGATTAGGGGAAGAGAAAATTGGATCATTTAATATTTTAAAACCTGTAGCATAAGAACAAAACAGATTTTATGTTTCCAGACATCAACACTGATACAAACACACATATATAAATATGAAATCATTTTTTTTACCATTATGCATAACAAAATTCACATCATACTTCAAGTATTCATCTCATGCGAATACAAACGTAAATTTTTTAGGAGTTTTACTCACCTTATTTTGAAGGACAGAACAAGTCTGTAATTGATTTTAAAAGACTGGATTCTGGAATCTGAAGTTTGCTTAACAACTTGCTGAAGTTTGAGTTGAATTCATTTTAAACCATCTTGTTCCTTACTTGCTTGATCCTGCTCAGGCAATTGAGGTCTGAGATGATCTTTGAATTGTCTGATACTAGTTTATTTTGAATTTATTTTCCTCTGGTTTGCTTTTCTTACAGTTTTTTTTTATTTTGAAAATTTTTCTATTTTGTTTTTAATTTTTATCCCAATATGAAGAATAGAGATGAACAATTATTCAGTTTTTTTAGAAAAGAAAAATGAAATAAATTGACACTTGTTCAATTCTATGTTATAATAGCCAACACTTGTTTAATTTTATCATAAAACTATTATACTTGTAAATTTATGTGTTAATATCTTAACACTTGTTATTCTACATGAGAATATATTTTAATAAATATTTATGTCTTATACTTGTAAAATATGTGTATTCATACCCTTTTTATTTTTTTGTGTTTGTATATATATGTGTTATCAAATTTATATTCATATTTGCCCTTAACAAAATATTCATAAAATTTTAAAGAAACTAATTTGAAACTAACTATACATTAGTAAAAAAAATCTAATATATATTATTCTAAGTCCAATTTATTATATATATATATATATATATATATTATTTTAAAATCCAAATTATTTTACTAAGGTATTCATTTAACTTTTAAATTCAAGTTTCAAATTCAGATTCAAATTCAAATTTGAATTACAATCCATTTATTTAAATATAAATCAATACTAATTCAAATTTTAAATCAAATCAAAAATATATATTGAACAAACACAAATTCAATATAAAATTTTTATGTAATTATATTAGGAGATTACCAATATTTATCCAGATATTTATAATTCAATCTTTATTATATTTCTAAATTCATTTACACATCCAGATATCTTTTATTATCGGAATTTTATCTGTTCAATTGATTAAAACAGTTAATTACCATTTATCAGATGTCCAAAACCTAGGTTATCACAGCCCATATCCCCCTTAACACATTTTTATATATGCTCATAGTCTATACAGTACCGTAATTCCTTCGTAAACTGGAGGGCTATGAGGGGGCTCTCCATAGGAATAGTACAAACCAAACTCATAGAAGGCGCGATAGGGAATGCGATAAGACACTCGAGGCATTGCCAAGATAGACATACTGTTTGCGTATCCGGACTGGTGGTAACGCATAGCAGCTACTACCGTCCACCTCATGACACACTCCCAAATCAAAGGGTGCACCTAATCACATCACAAAAGCAATAGAATGGTATCGAAGAAATGTGTCCGATAGGAGGAATGACCTTATTTCACCCGCCGTGGCTCCTGTTTTAGCCGCATCAAGCTGACTCACGGGAGTCAAGGCTACGTAAATACCATATAGAATCGTCAACAAACCATCCTCTTCATTCTGGAATCTCCACCATGTGCACAGTTGTTAAACTGGTTTTCGGTATTGGCAATGAGTATGATAATATCTGATCCCGGTCTCTTTAACAACCAAACATTATTATAACGCCATGGTTATTTCAAAACAGTTTATACTTCAAAATCAGAATATCATATCCATTTCAAAACCATATCAATACGATATCATTTTTCACTTCAAATATATACATTTCCAAAACCATAGCACTTTCAAAGTTATAACATTTTCAAAACCAAATACTTGAATTTATAACACTTTGGGAATCATAACATTTTGAAATCATAACACTGTGGAAAACCATAACATTTTCCTTTAAACAGTTTAGATATTGATAATAGTATATATAATAAAATAGTTTACAAAATCAAATAGTTTATTTTAAAATAATTAGTATATTAAGTAGTTTATATTAAAAAATAGTTCATATTAAAATAATTTATTAAAATAATTTTTTATATTAAAATAATTTATAAAGTAAAATACATAAATAGTTTAAATATAATTTAAAAATACTTAATATAATAAATTAGCTTCCCCGAATTTCACAAAAATTCAAATTTAATTCAATCTCAATTCATCAATTTCAATTCAATTCAGTTTCTCAATAAACCCTTCAAATTTTATCGATTTTAAATACAGATTTGAACCACAAAATAAATCATTTAAATTTTAATATATTTCAAAGTCAATATACTTCAAAGCTTTAAATATTCAACATTTCAAAAACTAAATTTAAAAATTCCTTTTATATCACAAATTTAACTTCATTATTATTTAGTTTTAAAACATCCACTAAATCAATCCAATATCATTTACATTAACCTTAAATTACATTTTTTAATAAACTAGATATTCCTTTAATTTATTTAAATTTGAAATATTCAATTTTATCGTTTTAAATCAAATCAAGTTATAAAATCGTATCTTTAAATCTCAAATTCAATAAGTTTCAAATCGAGTTAATTAAATAAAATTCTTGATTAAATACAATTTCAAATTTATCTTCCCAACCTTAACTTATAAAATCGTTATGAAAATCTATTTTTAAAATAAAATTTAAATAAATATTTAAATATATTATATATTAATTAAATTAAACTTTATTAAATTAAAGCTTATTATTAAATCCACTTTATAGTAAAACTTATTTACATATAAAATATTTCCAATATTATATGAAGCCATATATATATTTCCTTTTAAAACCATATAAATCATTTTCAAAATAATTATATATAGACCAACAGTGTCTGTGTATAATTTTCTATCATATGGTCAAGTGATATGGATATTTATCATTTCAATCCACAATTTAAATATATACGGGTATATATCATTTCAACCCGCAATCCCAAATTCAATTCGAATGAAAGTCGCTTGGGTTTATCATTTCCCCTATTCTATAGATCATTTGGTATGTATCATTTCAACCCATAGTGAATTCTATACTAATAGGGAACTTGCAGAGTGATAACATGTACGATAATAATATAACAGGAATATATCATTAATATAAACAACAGATATTGGTGTCAGATGTCCCTAGTGAACATATACAGGTGACGGCATATATATAGCAATGTAAATAGCTAACAACAGTATATTTCAATTGTCATTTCAATTGAAATCAAATTTAATAAATATAAAAACTTTAATCGTGAGTTATTGCTCACCTCTCAAGGCTAGAGAAAAGGTAGACAACACAATAGGCTACGATTTGAATTGTGAAGTTGACCATTCCAAATGAGGATTTTCAATGCAAGGCAAGATTGGAACGAATTAGAAGGACAAGGCTGATAATAAGGAATCGATGGGAACAATCAATCAGTTTGATAGCACAGAATATATATATATATATAAATCAAAATCACTATTTAAAATTTTACCACTTAAAAATATATCTTTAAAAATATACAAAACTAAACTCATGTATTTTATAACTAATATATATATATATATACATATAAAATCAAGATCTACATATATATATATAAACACTGGCGACCGCATTTATATAACACTAAAGCTTAAGACTACTATAGATAACCATCAACCGACCCATATATATACTTTATATATATAAACTAAAAATGTACGTACTCATATATGTGCAGGCTAATTGAACTGTTTATGAAAATATATAGAAAAATGCGCACACACACACACACACACACACACACACACACACACACACATATATATAATTTCTAACTTTATGAAAACAATATATGCATGCCATTCAAAATGTATATAGCTTTATTTCAATACATACACACTACAAAAAAAAATGTAAACTATGAAGATATGCAGACATACGTATATATATAACTATAAAAGAAATTAACAACAGAACTTATGTATAAACTTCAAAACAGGGTATAAATTTTAATATGAACTTATATACAACAGAATACAATTGATACTGTAAAAACCTAACACTCTATATACAGTAGAACAAACTTTATAAGAAAAATATACAACTTATATAAATTTTATAAGTAGATATAAGTGACCTTTAACTACTTATCATTTCTTTTATCTCAACTAATAGTAGACAGTTATTCGAATATACCTTGTAAATAAATATTGGCCCACAACTATTTATGAGACACGGTATAACATATAATATACGTTAAATGAAATAAGAAACTTATATTCAAATATATGTTGTTAATAGCTTTCTCAATATACATGAAATAAATTTTTATAAGATACTATAAATATATGATATACACATACCATTTTATATGGCAATAGAAGGCTACAGGTCATGGAAATATACAACTTAATTGAAGGGTGACGTGCAGGCTCGGGTGAGGAAGAATGCACGGTGGAGGAGCTTGGCACACGGCTGTGGGGTAGCCTTTTCAAGCGAGGCCGCGATGAAGACGTCAGGGATTGTGGAGTTGTTGGGTAGTGCAGGAGGCTGCATGGGTGGAGGAGCGAGGTGGATGAGGAGGACGGTGAAGTGGGGGTCTCGGTGTAGGCACACTACAGTATGGATTCACTGTCACAAACAAATACAGGTCATATGTTTATATGTTTGCAAGGGGGAAGGAAGACGTGGCCACCTTGAAGAAGAGAGAATAGCAAGGCCCAAGGAAGAAGATAGTTGCTATGGAGGCCATGAGGTAATGGCGAACGAACAAGGTTTTCGAAGGAAAATCAAGTGAGAGTTTAAAATATCTACATTTTTTTATAACATAAATATGGAAGAAGAAAAGGAAAGGCGGAGTGAAATATATATTGTAGATAGAGAATTTTGAATGAACCAAAAAAAATCAGGGCTTGAAAAAGCAAAAGTCACACGTTACTCAGGGAATTATTAAAAGTTAATGGCTATGGTATAGACCTGTTAGATAATTGAAAAGACGAGGGAATCAAAAGTCCCAAATTTCGAAACCGATACGACTGGCTAGTTTATCGATTTCATCATGTCCCGAACTTCGAAACACATGAATGAATATACTACGGAGATCAGCATGATGGGATGATCAAAATGATATACAGATATCAACGGTACTGCCATCCTATCAAAAGTCAATATTCAGTATTGAAAATGCTGCTAAAACGTCAGAAATAAGATAAACGAAACAATAACAATCCAATTTGAGGAAACGAAATATGACATCTCACTCAGAAGATGATTTACAAATTTATTAGATAAGAATATTCAAGTTTGGAAAGCATTTTATTATCATCAATATTAACTGATTTAAATTGAAATAGAATTACATAATAAAATTAAACTTCCATATTTTCTGATGAAAATTTACTAATTACTATGTTTAAATAGACGTATTCCAAATATTAAATTTTCATTTTCAAATTTTATTGTTTAAAATTTCACAAAAATTCAATTAATTAAATAAATAAACTCACTAAGATTTTTGGGTCGTTACATATTGTATGAGAATGAAAAAGGGTAAACAATGATGTAATGAATTTTGTAAAACCATTTTGGTGTAATGATAATTTATTTAGCTGCTCCATTTACTAAATGTTGTGTAAAATAAACACTAAACTCATTTTGTTGCTTGAAAATGATTCTGGCAATGACTGCAGTATCACATCATCAGCCTCTACTTTTGGGTTTCAAAGTGGAGGACGTTACAATAGAAAGAAATGCGGATTACGGATCTTAAGGCTAGGATTAACCCTAGAGGGGGTGAACAGTGTTTATAAAGAATTACTAAATCTTTTTGAGTTTATGTTAACTTAGACACAGATGTATGCAATCTACAGATACAGGGATAATCACAGAAACAAACACATATGTAGAAATAAAATAAAAGCAGCAAAGGAAAGAACACACCGGATTTTATACTGGTTCGGAGTTACCCAACATCCAGTCCCACAACACAAGTACGGATTTCCTTTCAAAAGCAATTGTACAATTACACCCTCAGTTTCAAGGCTACGAGGTACACCCTCTAGAATTTCAACCCTCTGGTAGAGATACTTGATTTCCGGGCCACAAGTTTACCCAAGTGATTTACCAAGGCTACAATCACACATTTTCTCGCTTGATTGATTTTCAAGGCCACAATCACACCTTTTCTCGCTTAATATATTACAAAGAAGTCTATAACTCTAAATAGCACTGAGAACCTTGTTGAGATAGTGATAGAGAATCAAACTAGAAGTAATCGAGTATGATTCAATATTGATTTCAGCAGAGTAATGGTAAGAGTATGTATTAAGAAATATGGAAGAAGAAGAGGAGTGAAAAACCATAAAATCTAATATAAAATTCGTTGAAATTAACCCCTATTTACAAAAGAACAACATCCATATCCATTCATGAAGAGTTATGGCGAATAGACACTTCTTTTGAAATTTAAATTTTGAACTCAACTTACACCATGTCGACATGGCCACCATACGCATGTCGACATCCTAAAGAAATTTTTGATGATTTGACTTTCTTTGAAAATAGCCTTTATCTTATGTTAAAACTATTTTAAACTTTTCTAATATACTTGACTATAATTAAAATTCATAAGTAAATATAGAGAATAATATATATATAATTTAATTATAATTTTATATTTAAATCTTAAGTATAAATATTTAAAAGTTAAATATATTATTTCAAAAGATAGTTTAAAATCAGGAGTAATTTTGACTTTGAAATTAAAGATAATTTTGAGGCTAACATTATTTAAAATCAGGATAGAGGTTTTTGATGCTTTTAAAAGGAAGGTTTTGAAAACAAGATATAATTTTGAAAAATCATTTTGAATAAAAAGTTAACGGATACAAAACAATGTTCCACTAGATTTTTCGTAGGTTCCATCCTACTTAGGGTTCCATCTCTTTAACAGGCCCGAAGTGGATTCCATTTCACGAATAAATTAGATTTTAAGAAGTCAATGCTTTTCTATGAGTTTTAACAAAATTTCTAATTAAAGAATAAATTACTTCAATTCTTGAACTCTTGATATTCTTGATACTCATGAGTCTTCAATCTTGATATCTTGAATCTCTATACTGTACAGTCTTCATTCTTGGTACCTGCATGGTTAAATCCTGCATATACATATATATCTAAACTTATAATGTTAGTATTTATATTTTATAATCCATTCTAAGGCTGTTGTCATCAAAACCATCATCTCACGGACTAACAATCTCCCCCTTTTTGATGATGACAACCTTTGTTTATAAAATATTACTTCTGTCCTAATAACTCCCCCTTAATTTATGCCTAACTAACCTATTTTATATTTCTCCCCCTTTGTCATGAACAAAAATTAACTGCCCCTCATTCTTGGACTGGAGTACCTGTATTAATAAACTATACAATGGAATATATAATAGATAGATTAAGAAATAATTAACCTTATGAACATGATAATTAATCAAGGATTATATACATTTCAATATATATATATATACACACACATGTTTTATGTAGCAACCATCAAACCAATTTAAGAAATCAATTCACAACGAGTATCAATCCAAATCAAATCAAATCAACAACAAACAATTCAAACAAAGTAAACAAAATAAAAATCAAATGTTACATAGAACTTCCACCCATCCTTCTTCTCCAAAGATTGGATCTGCCTTAATAGCATCCCAATTATCATTGTTGTTGGTGAGAGAGACTGGAGGATGTGCTTCGTTATCATCCTTGTGTAGGGAGAAAATCATCCATCGTATTGCATCGAAATGCCTTTCTTGCTCCTTGATCATCTGCATTTGACTCAATTCTAAGTGTCGCTAGTTACGAAGAATGAACCAGAGAATACTCTTGAACGAATTAAGAGTTTCTTCAAAATTGTCGGGATAAATTGTGAATTGGATTAGCCATAGTTGAATTTGTGAAAGAAATGAAGAATTAGAAGATAGGAAATAATTTTCAGTGAAGAATTCTGGAAGAGATAGGTATATACAGGTGTAGAAATTCGTTTGAGATGAATAGACATATGGTTGTTATTCAAATTTCAAATTCAAAATCAATTGTCATTTCTGACCAATACATGTTGACATGGTCATGAGGGGATGTCGACATGGGTTACTGAAAAATTATGACTAACTGGATTTTGTGAATAATTGTGTGTGTGTATATATATATACTATACTAACATTTACTCTGGAGATAAGATAAGGTAGATAACAGAAAAGAAATTTCATTTCATTGCATACTAAGATGTTACAATGATTAAACACACACCAAACTGCATAAACTTTCAAATTAAACAAACTATGACACATACAACAAGATACGAAAAGATAAAACTAGTTAGAGGATGGTGATGATGAAGAAAGTCCAAGTTTCTTGCTGACTTTGGAAATGAACTTGTTCATCTTGGATGAAATTTTGTCCAACTTCTTACTAACGGATCGTTTAAGAATCCATTGATTCTCAACAATCGTCTTTTGATTTTTGAGAAGGGTTTTGGTGGATGGATTAGGAGGATAGCCAATGCTTTCCAAGGAGGTTTCACCTTCTGCAATTTCCATTTCATCCCCTTCTTCTTCCTCTTCCTCTTTTTCCATTTCCTCATGAGCCAAACGCTCTTCCTTTTCGGAAAGGGTCTCATAAGGTTGAATAACAAATGGAATTTTCATAAGCGAAATGTTGGAATGATTGAAAACTTTTCTAGAAACAAATTCTTCGCCTTTGAAATCTACTCCAAAATAGTTAAAAATCCGAGTGAAATAAATTCCATGATATAAAGTATTCTCTCTCGTTTCAAGATTTTTAGGACGAAGTTCATCCAAAATAACTTGCGCCCAATTTATGTCATAATTTCCAAAAATAGAAAAAAGAGCTTTGCAAACTTTTGAAGTAGGACTGTTAAAATTCCCCGACCTTGGGGTCAAAGTATGTTGTAAAAGAAGATTGACAATCCTTGCCTTTTGTCGAAAATTTCGATTTTTGAATTCAAAGTTATCATTCCCTTCGAAAATGTGATGAAATGTATCACGATCATTTTCATCAATTTTAAAATTAGAAAGATACATTCCCGTACACTTGCAATTGAGAATGGTACCCAAAAGATCACAATTCAAAACAATTCTAGTGCCTTTGACACTACTCCAAATTTCATCCTCATTTCCATGATAAAATCCTCGGTTTAAATTAGCATAGAAAATTTTGACAAGATTTGGATAGCAAATAAAATCATTTTGAGAAGCATCAATAAGACTAAGAACTCCATTGTTTGCAAAAAGAGAATCAAGTTCGTAAGAAGAGAAATCTCGAAAAATAGCAAACTTTCCGGGATGGACTTTGGCATAATTAGCATAATTGATGTATACTTTTATTGCCTCCGGATCATTGAATAATTGCTCTTTTATTTTTCTAGAAATTCTCATGGTGGCGGGGTTGCTTGAAGAAGTCATTAAAGTAAAGAGTAGAGAGCTTGAAGTTTTGAAGAGAGAGTTTGAATTTGAAAATGAGAGTGAAAAGATACGATAAAAGATAGTGAATAAATAGATTCTCAAAGGACATATTCTCTGGCCAAAAGGTAGCTTTTCAAGAATTGAATGAAGTGAAAAGATGGAGGGAAATTCAAAATTTGAATTCAAATTTTGAATTCCAAATTCTGGTACCCATGTCGACATCATGGTAGAGACCATGTCGACATGTGCTAGTGAATTTTGATAATTTATTCTTCCTAAGTTCTCTAATATATATATACATATATATATACTTATTATTTTTAATGTCTATATATATATCTGAAATATTTATAGTATATTTCAGAAAATTATACTATTAAAAAATAATAAAATAATAATAAAATAATAAGATAATAATAAAAAAATTAAAATTCAAACAACACACCAATTCAAAATCAATCAATCAAGCAACTAATTCTAAGCAAGCAATTTCAACCAATTGTATTGTAAACGTGTACATTTTTCTGAGTCCGTTTTTTTGAATTCGTCGGAGTCGTGAACAGTTGTGAAACACAAATTCAAATCATCTGTCTTCTGATCATCATCACTTGAGGACGAGTCTGAGTCATCTAGAGTAGCAGTAAATGCACGCTTTCATTTCTTTGCTGGATCGTTGTTGATAGAAGGATTTTGCCTATCTAGATATGGACAGTCTCTTTTGAAATGGCCTGGTTCATCACAGTTGTAACATTTGACATTATTTGGCACTACATTCTGATTTCCAGAGTTCTTATAGTTGTTTCTCTTGAGATTATTCATCTTTCTGTATTTTAGGAATTTCCTAAAATTTCTGGTCATAAAGGCTATCTCTTCATCATTATCGCTGTTTGAGTCTGATCCATCGGTCAATGCATTGAATGCCATTGATTTCTTTTCAGATGCTTTGTTTTCTCTTTTCCTGATCATTTGAACTTCATACGACATTAGATTTCCAATTAATTCTTCTATCTTTAAAGTATTCATATCATTTGCCTCTTCGATAGCTAGTGTCTTTTGATCCCATTCTGAAGTAAGAGAATTTAGAATCTTTCTGACTTGATCTTCTTCAGAAAATTCCTTTCCCAAAGATATTAGAGAATGCACAATATCCTGAAATCTACTATACATATCTGAAATATACTCGTTAGGATTCATTTTAAACAATTGAAACTGATTTGTGAGCATAGAAATTTTGGTCTTTTTAATTTTGTTTGTTCCTTCGTGAGTAACTTGCAAAGTTTTCCAGATTTCATATGCAGACTTACAAACTGACACTCTATTGAATTCATTTCTATCTAGTGAACAAAACAAAATATTCATTGCCTTAGAATTATTTTGTGCAACAGTCTTTTGCTCAGCAGTCCACTGTGCAAATTCAGTTGTGGGTTCAGAATATTCGGTTTGTGTAATATTCCTAGTGTCTAATCCTATAGATTGTAAGTATATTTTCATCCTACACGCCCAATATGCATAGTTACTGCCATTAAAAAGTGGTGGTCTGACAGTAGACTGACCTTCTACAAATGAACTAGTGACAGAAATACAAGTGTTAGTAACAGTACCAGTGTTGGTAGCCATTTTGAAAACTTTTCAAAAATCATATTATGAAACTTTGAAAACCATGCTCTGATACCAATTGAAAGAAATGAGGATTACATATCTTAAGGCTAGGATAAACACTAGAGGGGGTGAATAGTGTTTATAAAGAATTACTAATCTTTTTGAGTTTATGTTAATTTAGACACAGATGTACGCAATCTCCAGATTTAGGGATAATCACAAAAACAAACACAGATGCAGAAATAT
Source organism: Allium cepa (assembly GCA_030765085.1). Taxonomy (NCBI): domain Eukaryota; kingdom Viridiplantae; phylum Streptophyta; class Magnoliopsida; order Asparagales; family Amaryllidaceae; genus Allium; species Allium cepa. The sequence goes on along the minus strand of CM060940.1, from coordinate 662,630,242 downwards.
AATAAAAGCAGTAAAGGAAAGAACACACCAGATTTTGTACTAGTTCGGAGTTACCCTACATCTAGTCCCGCAACACAAGTAAAGATTTCCTTTCAAAAGCAATTGTACAATTACACCCTCGATTTTAAGGCTACGAGGTACACCCTCCAGAATTTCAATCCTCTGGGTAGAGATACTTGATTTCTGGGCCACAAGTTTACCCATTGATTTACCAAGGCTACAATCACATCTTTTCTCGCTTGATTGATTTTCATGGTCACAATCACACCTTTTCTCACTTAATAGATTAGAAAAAAGTCTATAACTCTGAATAGCACTGAGAACCTTATTGAGATAGTGATAGAGAATCAAACTAGAAGTAATCGAGTATGATTCAATATTGATTTCGGTAGAGTAATGGTGAGAGTATGTATTAAGAAATGTGGAAGAAGAAGAGGAGTGAAAAACCAGAAAATCTGATATAAAATTCGTTGAAACTAACCCCTATTTATAGAAGAACAACAGCCATGTCCATTCATGAAGAGTTATGGCGAATAGACACTTCTTTTGATATTTAAATTTTGAACTCAACTTACACCATGTCGACATGGTCACCATAGGCATGTCGACATCCCAAAGCAATTTTTGATGATTTTATTTTCTTTGAAAATAGCCTTTATCTTATATTAAAACTATTTTAAACTTTTCTAATATACTTGACTATAGTTAAAATTCATAAGTAAATATAGAGAATAATATATATATATTTTAACTATAATTTTATATTTAAATCTTAAGTATAAATATTTAAAAGTTAAATATATTATTTTAAAAGGTAGTTTAAAATCGGAGTAATTTTGACTTTGAAATTAAAGATAATTTTGAGGCTAAAATTATTTAAAATCAGGATAGAGGTTTTTGATGCTTTTAAAAGAAGGTTTTGAAAACATTTTGAAAACAGGATATAATTCTGAAAAATCATTTTGACAAAAAAGTTAGCGGATACAAAACAATGTTCCACTAGATTTTTCGTAGGTTCCATCCTACTTAGGGTTCCATCCCTTTAACAGGCTCGAAGTGGATTCCATTCCATGAATAAATTGGATTTTAAGATGCCGGTGCTTTTCTATGAATTTTAATAAAATTTCTAATTAAAGAATAAATTACTTCAATTCTTAAACTCTTGATATTCTTGACATTGATGAGTCTTCAATCTTGATATCTTTAATCTCTATACTGTACAGTCTTCATTCTTGGTACCTGCATGGTTAAAACCTGCATATACATATATATCTAAACATATAATGTTAGAACTTGTAACAACCCTGAATTTTGTGATTTATTTTAATTGTTTATTTTGATTATTTTATTTGAAATTTTGATTTAAAAACTTTATTTTATTTGTTAAAATGAATAAGTTATGTTATTTTAAATATAAATGTTGATTTTTATGTGAATTATACTTTCAAACTTGTATAAATTGGATATTTTACTGAAAAGTGGATTTCTGGTCAAATTAGTCAAACTTTGACTTTTAAATTTCAAACTTTAATATTTAAATTATTAAATTTTATCTTTTATTATGAAAATAGATTTAATAACATGAATACTGCTTTTCATTTCGTTGGAAACGGATTTAAATTGTGAAAGTTATCTATATTTCAATATTGAGTACAATTTGAGTTATTTAGCAATTTTGGTTATTTTAAATTATAAAAATTATATTTTCCTTGTCATATTTTATTTTAATATGTTATTGTATGTATATTTTTGTCTTATAATATTTTTAAAATGAAGTAAATAATTTTCCAAAGCCATTGGTAAATTTCTTGTAATTTTTATGTCATGTTTGCTATTTTTAAACGATTTGTTTTCCTTTTTCTATTTTTCTCCAGTTTAATTATTATTATTTTTTTGAAAATGATAACAACTTATTTTATTTCAAATTTTCATTTCATAATATTTTTAAAATGAAGTGGATATTTTTCCAAGACTAGTAGTGATTTATTTGTAATTTCTGGACACTGTTTTATATTTTTAAGTAATTTCTTTCATTCTTTTTATATTTTCTTTAAAATTAATTATTTATTTTCTTATATTTTTACTTGGTTTCGGTTTGTAAAGTATATTTCGGAATTTTGTTTTTATAAAATCAAAGAGAAAAGGAAATACCAAAGGTTTTAAAAAAAGTGCAAAACATAAGTCCTTTCACCTTCAAAACTTTTCAAATGCCATAACCTTCACTTTAATTCATTTTGCTGTCCACTTCTTCAGTTTTGGCCGTGTATTATTTACTTTTCACGTGAAAAACAACCCAGCACTTCTCATTCTCACGGCTTCTTCAAACTTCCTTGGTAATGGCCTCCTCTTTTTGCACTTTCTCTTCCATTTTTTTTCATATTTTGCCTTGTTTCTCTCTTCTATTTGCATGGCCTCCTCACCATAGCCACGGCCACCATCCCATACCACTCCTCCTTGGCATCATCACCACCAACCACTTCAGGTTAGACTATGGCCGAACCCTCTTTGAAGCCAAACTTCACCAAGAAATGCAAACAATGTCCAAAACAATGCATAGCCGAGCCTACCTTCATCTACCCTTCATCCACCACCAAGGCCACCACCTTGAGCCGCCGCCACCACCTTGCTACCACCACTACTCACCACCTAAACCTCTGTCCAGACCTATACCTGATGATGGTCGAGCCATTTGACCCGTAGACCGAGCCAAAAGTTGAACCAAACTCCACTATGTTGCCTAAATCCGGGTTCTATCATTTCAAACCCGCAATCCCAAGTTAAATAAATTAAATAAAAACCGTTCAGGCCTATCATTTCAGTCCATAATGATTTTTTCCTATTCTAAAGTCCGTTCGAGTATGTATCATTTCAACCCATAGTGATTTCTAATCTACAGTGAACTTGCAGTGTGCTAAACAGATATAAATGAACAGTAACAACATATATATAATAACAGATGATACGACATGAAATTTAACAGGTTAATATCATATATAAATAATCACAGGCAGTTATACATCATATGATTTTCTATACATTCAATTGTTGTTGTTTCACAACTGCATAAGTATAAACGTCGTGTGAGTTTTACTCACCTTTTTGGTGCTGGAGATTGCAATATAAATGACACAACGGATTCAAGAAGGCACGATGACACAACAATAGACTCAAGTGGGAAGAGATCCAAGCTTAGAACTTGTGTTACAACCCAAAACAAACAAAATAATATTACAACTCAATACAACATTGAATAGGAATAACTTTGAAATAAAAAGAGATGTGAATGTCAAATCTTTTGCCTTGTTTTCTACAATGCTTTGCACGGCCTAGGGGTTTATTTAGGTCAGGTTTGACATGGCTTTGGCTCAGGTTTGAACATAGGAATGCATGGCATAGAGGCTAAAACATGTGGAGGAAGTTACAACATAAGAATATCAAGAGATTTTTCTTTTTAAACTGCGGATTGAAATGATACATATCTGTATCACTTGACCTAGGTTAGAAAACTATATACAGGCCTGTGGTTATTTTACAAAGTGTTTTGGATATTTTTAAGTATTTTAAAAATATAAATTTATGATATTTGATTTAATTAGATTTTTAAATGTTTTAAAATAAAGAAATCATGATTTTTCTATGAGTTAAAAATGTAATTAATGAATGGTTAAATTGGATTATTGAAATATAACTTAACTTTGGAATTTGGAATTTTGGTTAAAAATGATATTTAAGTTATATAAATAAAATGGAAATTTAATTATATTTGGAAAATGGTAAATATGATAATTTGATTTAAATTTGAATTTAAGTGATTTATTAAAGTATTATTGATTTTTCTATGAATTTAAGTGGTTAAATAAATGAATGCTTAAATTGTAACTTTAAAATATAACTGGAGTGGGAAAGAAGAATTTGGTTTTAATTAAAGGTTTAAGTTAATTAAATAAAATTGGAAATTTAGTTTAATTTGTGAAATGAAAATAAAACATAAGTGTTAAATTCATTTGTTAAATATGTGAAGAAAAGAAAATGATACCCTTGAATTTGTTAAGTGAAATTTGTTGGAAATTTGAATTTTTCTGTAATTGTTACTTTATAAAAATCATAAATTAAAAGAGTATTTTTTAATGAACATTTTTAATGTTAAACTATTATTTTTAAAATGTTTGAAGAGTTTAAAATGAATTTATTTATTTGCTGGAAATACACTAAAATCTGGAGTTCACTTTTAATAGCATTCAGAAATGCCATGGTTTCTGAATTGAACTAAAACTGAGTAAAAAGAGCTATTATAACATTTCTGAAATGCTGTAGTGGGTGTAGTTGAACTTATAGGCTAAAATTGAACTCAGGCCTATTACAGCAGTTCTGTAATTACTGTAGCAGTCTGCGGTCTTTGCTGAAACTAATAAAAACTCTACACTTGAACCTGAGCTATTACAAGATTTCTGGAAAATGCTGTCTTTGCTGTTTTGAATTAAAATTTAACTAAAACTGAGTTTTAACAGCAGTTTTAAATCCTATCTTTGCTGAATTAAAATGTTTTCAAGTATAACTTATAATAGCTTTTTCTATATGCTGTGAAATGCTGAAATTTTAATAATTATGGTTTTTGACTTAGTAAACGAACTCAAAATGGTTCGAAACTTTGGAAATTGAATACTTGAATTGAAAGAATAATAATTACACTTTTAAAGGGTTTAAATGAAGTAATTTAATTGAAATATAAATCATTTAAAGAGTGCTTTGAATTGAAAATGAATGAATGTTATCTTTGAATTTAAAGGATGTTTAAGATAAGATATTTTGATATATTAAAATGATTTAAAATGAAGTTTTGGAAAGATATGATATTTTGATATATTAAAATGATTTGAAATGAAGTTTTGGAAAGATATGATATTTTTGATATATTGAAATGATTTTAAATGAAGTTTTGAGAAGATATGATATTTTGATATACTAAAATGGTTTGTAAATGATTTGATCTTTATTTTGATAAAGATTTGAACTGGAAATGATATTCTATTTGAAGTAAAATATTATTTTAAAGTTATAACCATGAGTTATAATAACGATTGGTTGGCAAAGAGACCGGAATCAGATATCTGACACACTCTTTGTCGATACCGAAAACCACTTTGACAACTGTGTACGCGGTGGAGATTCCAGAATGAAGCAGGATGGTGGCGACGTTCTTGAGGTATATTACGTGGACCCAACTCCCGTGAGTTGGCATAAGGTGGCTAAAACAGGAGCGGTCTCGGGCCAGTTGAGGTCGCACCTCGTAGCGGACGCATTTCTTCGATACTATACTCATACTTGTGATTGATTAGATGGTCGTCCTTCGAATTTGATTTGGAGTGCGTTCCACGGTGGGCGTATGTGGTTGCTGCGTTACCACCAGCACGAGTGTCGTAAATGGTATATCTACCCTGGCATTGCCTTGTGTGTCGTGTCACCTATCATACCGAGCTTTTACTATGAGTTTGGATTTCTCCTATAGCCCGTGAGGAATTTAAGGTAGTCTCCCGATCTGGAGATATGCTGATACTGGATGGACTACTGGGACTATTACATGTTAAGGTGGAAAATGTAAAGCCTTAATGCTATTTAAAAGTATATTTATTTTACTATTAGACATTATTATAATAGCGCAATATTACTACATAGTAAATAGTTTAACGGATCCTTAGAGGATGGGCGGTCCCAAGCATCTTCTAAGTTACTTGTACTTTTGCTACAGTTCACTTGAGTTGGTTTACATTGTATAAGTATGTATGTCCTGACTCGAGTGTTTGTATTTTTATTTACGCTCGGGTCAGCCTGAGTTATTCACAGATTTGGATTCCACTTTCTGGAGATTGGAATCACTGGAGATTATCTGCTATCTAGTCTTATATATTTTAGTTCGGTTGTTCTAGTCAGCTTGTACTTGGTTATCATATTGAAACTTCTGCTATACTTTATTTCTTCTATTGTATCTTGTTTAACTCTGATATATTTATATAGTATCTTCATGAACTACTATTTCTTTTACTTCCGCTGCATTATTAAATACTCTGTGTCTGTGATCTGCGATTATTATTTACTGTATATTTTGAGATTTGTCAAATTTTTATTTACAACGCGGTATTTTGAGCAATTCAACTCCGGCATGAGTGTCTACCTATACACTTATAATGGATGTGAATGGTTGAAAATACGCGGTCGTTACAGTATTTATATTTTATAATCCATTCTAAGGTTGTTGTCATCAAAACCATCATCTCACGGACTAACAACAATAAATTTATTCTAACTAAACTTCGATACCTAGTAAGGAACCATGCATGATATTTGTAAAGGAATCATATGCGATTGCTTTTGACTATCTATATGCCATGGCTATGAATGAATCATATGTGATATCCTAAATCATATGTGATTATAATAAAGGAATCATATAGGATATCCTTGGATTAACTCTATGTGATAGATGTGAAAGGAACTATATATGATAATTTTGTAGAGAAATATGTAATAGGTTTTTAGAAGCTAGCTTGTAATATCTTTACATAAGCTTATGTGTGATAGCTCATCAAGGCTTTAAAAGGAAGGAAAATGAGTAAGCTTAAGATTAAGATAGAAACCGAAGTGATGAAATTTTGAATCAGCTTGCTTATAAGATGAAATTTATAAGGCCATAGTAAAATAAAGGAAAATGTGTATATAAAAAAGTAATAAATAACCATAAGTTACTTTTATGAGAAATATTATCCTTTCGGATGTTTGTGTATCACCTAGGACTGAGATTTTTGGTCTTATCACTGCTTCATATTTACTTGCAAACATTTATCTAATTGTTCATACCATATATATTTATGTGTATCCACTAGCTTATCTATAGCCAATACCATTTTGTTGCCTATGATACACTACAAGAAACTGGACATTGGATAGCGTTTGAAAAGCGCTATAATAACTTTCCATTGTGTTTTAAAGAACGTTGTGTAATGACACGCTATAATAGGTCAAAAATCTATAATCGCCCTTGTGTAAACGTTGTGAAAATATATATTTTTACAGTGTTTTTTAAACGCTGTAAAGCTCAACACTATAAAAGAATGAAAACGCTATTGAATGGTTTTTATAGCCTTTATCAACATGCATTGGTATCCCTTACATGCAATATATTCTATGGAATTTATTCTTTTCTATAGCATTTATTTAATGAAAATAGCTTCCCTTAGCTTTTAGTAAATGCCATAAAATGGGTGTTATAGTGTTGATCAACATGGCACTGTATTATATAGCGTTCCTACTTTTCTATAGGACTTATTAAATGCCATAAAAGCTTTTGCTTTTTCTGTTTTGTTACTAATGACATCTCCTATCACTAATTTCTTCATTCCTATTATTTAATAATAGTTCACATACACAAATGGAATTGCTTTGGTATGTAAATAATCAAATAATACACATTTGAAAATAAAACAAACATCAAATATTTAATATAACCGCATTCATACATAATATTTCATTGATAAATTAAAAATGATATAAAAGATCACATAATTACCATCAGATCCTTCAAGACAAAATATCATACTGTAATTAACCCATGATTGCAAAATCTTTGGACCATATGAAGTAATATCTTTACCAAAATCAAGTATAGCATATATAATACAATAACATTAATTTAAAATTATAGTTTAGAATTCAAACATTCAGATATCATTGACATAGTTAATATACAAAAAGTTAATTAGGTTGGGAAACATGAGTATATTAAGTTTGTCCACACTTGCTTATGTCATTCAATAGACTTACATGACCTATACACTACGCTTTGCAAAAAACATTGACAGTAGTTTTGATTAGGGCATATGTTATCATGCTATTGTTGTTGTTGCCTAAGGCAGAGAGTGGACAATATAGTAAATTATTAACCAACATTTTCGTTTAAATTTCTTGTGTTCAAAGCATCAAACAAATATAAGAACACTAGAAATCATGTGTTGCCTATGCAATATATAAAAAGACACTAAAAATATAAGTACACACATTAAAAATAATTATGCTAATATACTCTAAATAACTAAAAATCAATGCATTAAAAAATGAATTATGCCTTTCATTTTGCTGTGGGTGTTGTTCAATAACAAAACATTTGATATCTACTATATCTATTTACTAAGACCCTTGGTGATACAACATCCTAATAAAAACATAAGTAGCCATCTTCCTCTCCTTTAGGAAATACAAGCAGTTGCCTGCTCATAAAAAAACAGGATAAATAAATGGATATTGTTTTTCAGTACAACAATGTTTTAAAAGGGAGAACTTTGGTACTATATTACTAGATCCATCCATATGCACGAAATTCTTCTAAATATAGTTTTTTCTGCATGTAATTATAAATTTTCTCAGTTGCCCATTTGAATTTGATACTACGTTCTCTTTGAAGTTTGAACAACTGATAATTGAAAGCCCATAACTAAAAACCAAACAAAATCAACTTAGCTTGTAACGATACAAAACAATTCAACGTAATTACATTTAACATCAGAGTAAAACATTGCTTCTTTTCTTATTAATTGTGTAAAATAAAAATTAGACATAAGTAGTTCCCGATGCATTACACTGCTTCATGTAAACCCAGCACACTATTTAAATCTACACACTATTTCATTTCAAAAATCTATAAACTTCAAAAAATGAGTTGTTCCCAAATCAAAGGTTTCAAAAAGGAATATTTTTTTTTAAACATTTCAAATTTTGATAATAATGCTTCAGATTCAAATTTTTTATATTAATTCTTGATTCCAAGCTTTCCAATTTTAAGCTTACTAGATTTGTTGATTTCAAGCTTGCTGTTACATATTTTAAAAATGAAAGATTTCAAAGAGGTTCAGTTTCGCAAATTACTTAATTTTAGCATGGATTTTAGTTTTGGGGTAATGGACGTATGAATTTTCTTTAGAAGCATATAAGGATCCAGTTTTCAAAACGTAATGGAATCATGATTTCACATCTATGATTTTGAAAGTGTACTATATACAATTGTACATTTTTGAAGGTATGGTTTCAAACATATATATGATTTCAAAGAAACCAAAATTTCAAATACGTAAGTTTTACATACACTGGATATGAATATGTGAATAGGCTTTGAGTTATAGACTTCTGAATATACAGGTTTTAAAGGCTTGATGTCAAGGCTATTAGATTTCTTAAGTACAAGCTTTTGAGTAATTAAATATATGGACATAGGTACATATCAAATTCCAAATGAGTATAGGTTTTAAAAGTGCAATGTATTGAGATTTCAGACATGAATATAACTGAGTTTTTGAATGAATACCAGCCTTCAAATGTTTTGAATATAAGATCCCTTACAGTTTCACATATATAACTATTTATATCAACTTCTAGAGGTATAAGCTTCGAATGGATATATGATTTCAAGCATATAAAATTTCATAAAATATCGTGTATTTTAAATTTTCCAGATAAATATATTGCTTGGCGTTTTGAAAACACGTCGTTATCTTTGTTACTTCATCAGTACAAGTCCAGGTTCAATCGTTTTCAAATTTTGTTGATGTCGGTATACATGTTTTTAAACTTGAAATTTCTCCAGGTTTCGAACTTAAACAGTTGGTTTTCATTTTACGTCGACTTTTTGAGGAGCTTTACTTGTATTTGCTACAGTGTCATTTGCTTTGGGCAATTTCAGTGGTTTTAAGCTACATAAAACATTGTGCATTTCAGTTCATCTAACCTTTATTTTGCTAATCTGAAGTTCATACCTTTTAACTGGTTTATGATGCCAACTCTAAACTATATCCAAATGTTCTGTTTATCATAAGTCCAATAGGAAAGGAAGTCACAATTAAAAGGTAAATTTGTATGATAGAATCAAATCAGCAGGTTTTGGAAATTGGGAATGCCAACTGATGGGAATGATAGGTCTGAGCACTAATGAATCTCGAACTGCTCCTTACCTCCATGTCCTAGACGATGAAAATGTAATTCCATCACCCCTATCGTCTCCTATACGCCTGCTAATCAAGAGTTTATACCATCTAAAAGCACGGAGCATTGAACAATTGGGGAATGATTCGATTTATCTATTTCCTTATGCTAACAACTAAAATTACAGTTAAGACAGTAGAACTTGACCTTTATTTCATAACATCATGGGTAAGAAATATTGAAAAAAAGTGATATTAAAGAAAGCTCTTTACGATGAGGGTCTTTCACATAGAGGAAAGGATAAAGGAAGAATACAACTTTTGCAGCAAAATAAATAATGTATAGGAGACAACAAGAATGGATCAAGTGAGTCAGAGAGAGGGATGCAAAATCAAAGTTCTTTCATTCTATGATCAGGATAAAGAAAGATGAGCAGACAAAAGAGAGAATAAAAGGAGAGGACAATAAACTAGACGTGACCAAAGTTGATTTGAAGATGATTCTCAAACAGTTGGTACTCCATTTTTGTTAACTGAAAAATGAATAGGTGTTTTTCAAATCAAATAGCAGAGTGAGACAAGGAGACCACTGTCACCAACCATCTTTGTAATTGTAGCTAAATTAATTAACAAGGGCATTCACAAGCTTAATAGAATTTATGAGGTAGTTAGACATTCAACTCCTCGTAGATTCCCGATGGTTTCTTCGCTCTCTTTTGCAGACAACGTCTTGAATGTTCAAAGAAAACCTGACATCATTATATGTTTCTTAACCAACATGAAAAGATATCTCAAGCCAAAAGGTAAATAAATCAAAGACAAGTTTCGTAGTGCTAGATAAAATCCATGGAAGGCAAAAGGATGGATCAACATGGCTTCGAGGTTCTCTCAGAAGACCTTAGTTTTTACTTATCTTATCAAACATACCGAGGTAGGAAGAGAAACTGGTTGTTAAAATGACCAAAAAAAGAAAGATAACAGGTTGCACAAGTCACTATTATCCGAACTACAAAGGACAAATAGAGGGTATAAGGAAAGTTTAGATTTCAGCGTTTGGAAACTAGGATAATGACTACAACTATGATGTGTCTATAACTCAATACTTTGATTCCACAATCCAATCTAATCTATATAGAGGTGGATATTATAGCTTATACTATCATAATCAAGATGTGGAACTTTCCAAAGTCCTTGTTAATTCTCTTTACTCTTATCAAAACCAAAACCTCAAAATAGTACTAATTTTTTCTTGATTTAACTTTATTTTTTCGGTAATAGTGATGCATTATAGTTGGTTTTGGAAGAAATTCATGATGTTTCACTTTGAAAGTTAAAGCAATAGGCATTTCGATTAGAGTTGAACATGCCAAAGTGGTTATCATAACAATGATGGATTAACATGTAGGAGGAAAAAAGCGGAGAAGAGAAGCATGTAGGAATACATAGTATGTTATAATATAGAAATTATGGAACATTTACAATTAATGAGTGTTACCTTGCATTCAGCTTTGTTAAGCATGGAGGTTCCACCATAAACTGCACTTGGATGAGTAAATCCCTAGATCCACCATAAACAGTAAATAATAGATGTCAAATACAAGATTTGATCTTTGAAAAAGAACATTTATTTTTAAATACTCAAATATAAGATCTTTTTAACATAAATTATAATGTTTTGAACAATAATTAACGATGATAAACTTATTTTAAAATTATATTTACAAATATAGATATTTGGGATTTCCTTCAGAAAACAAAGAAAATCATTTTTTGTAAAATTGAGATTTTTTTCAATATTAAATGATACAGAACTGGATACATATACTTATTCTCCATTTAAGCAAGAATATGTAATAAAATTATTTATTTTATTTTTGGAAATAAAATTCCTTAATGTCAAGGATGTCATCACTTTTATGTATTTTCTAAAATTTTAATTAAATTATAATGATAATGACTCATGAACTCTACTATAGGATAAGTAATCATTAAAAGTCTTATATTGTATTTCAGAGCACAATGATTACTGGATACATACCAAAAGAGGAAGAGGTTTGTTCAGTTATTGTCAACTTTTGATGGAGGACAAATTCAGGACCACTACAAGAATGAAGATTGATGTTGGTAACTTCACCCCGTTTGATTTCAGTTAAACTAGTATCATTCACCTAAGAAGGATAACAAATGTACAAACCAATTGATCCTAAAAATTAATAGCAGACAAATAGACAAACCATATTTTACTAGTTTAAAAAATTATATTAAGCATCATAATTTTTGCAAACATGCATTTTTTGGGCATGCAAGCACATAAGCGTGCACTTGCACATACATAAAAATGCTGATGAGATGTATTCTCATATTTTTATGAGCAGCCATTTATCATTCACCTTTTATCGCTATCAAAATTGAGAGGCGATTTTAACAGCTACTTATAATGTTCTACATGTTTGACTTCTTATATAAATTATGAGATGCCTCCTCATCAACACTTTCCTTGTTTGTGTGTGTGTTTGTATATGTGTGTATTTATACATACATAACTGTATGCATATATGAAAACTAACAAACCTGAAACGCTAGAAGCATTGTAGTCTTCGGTGAAAGCATTTCATCACACTGCATGGATAAGTGCAAATTGAATATTTCAGATGATTTTACAATGTTAGCCCAAGTAAATTACAAACACATACAAATAATGAGATAAGTACGTTCCAATATTGACGGACTGATAGAATAGAAGCAAAAAAATTTAACCTATCAGCTTTATTAAACGTGTCTGTTGTGGTATATTATCCAACCTTACATATTCACAGGGCCAGATTTACCTGGAAAAGAAAATAAAAAATAGTTAATGATTTATTATATTACTTTACCACTGGCTGTAAGATAAGACTTGGACGTATGAGAAGTATACGTCCTTAAGATAACACTAAAGCATTCTAGTTTCCACGCATCCTTTTTAAAATTATGAATGTCAACCTATTATAACATAATATATGCAAAATTGGTTAGGCTTCTAGTTGCATTTATTAAGACTGCATAATTTATTATCAGGGTTATCTAAAAGAATAAATATGTAACAACACATTTTTAAAGCTCCCATAAGGTAATAACACGACTTCTTCTTCTGATGGATTTCTTATGCCATCATCAGCCTATAGTAATTGAAAAATTTATTAAACCTACCAAGAAAATATATTTAAATTTATTCCATATCGAAATTAAATTATTACTCTCCAAATGCATTTTCGACAAGATTTTGTCAATAGTTTCTCCCTTGGAAACTTTAGCAAAAAACCTTTTTTTAACCCTATAGTTTTAGATGAAAAAATTGCATATCTGTAAATTCAATATGAATTTTAAAGATTTTCAAATGGGAAGGAAATTATTTAAAGGAAAAAAGGCGAGGAGTTCAAACTTCCTTGGATGAACGGAAGCGATAGGTCCTTCATAACCAAACATACCATAAAAAGGCTGCAACCATACACCATAAAAAATGTAATATCAACTCACGCATGCTTAAGATCAGCAATAAGGACTTTCCATAGTTCAAAAAACATTCTTTGTAAAGATTTAACAGTAACTGTATGATTCCACACTAAGAATTTTCACTTCCATGCCATGCTTGTCAAATAGTAATCAGAATACTTAAAGATTTGACAGCTTCATGATTAATCTTAAAAACCTAAACTGTAAAGTTAATACCAAATATTTATCTGTATGTGAGCTAACAATTGCCAAAAGGATATATATATATATATATATATATATATATATTATCGATGTTCGAAACAAAATAGTCTTAAACGCATTGCTAACAAAAAAATTCCATATGATGTAACCAACAAGGTAAATTATTCTGAATTATCAAACCATTTTTGCGCAATTGATTCCTACAATTTAAAAAACAAAATAAATCACTCACCGATTAGTAAAAGTGTGAGCGAAATCAACCCAGTTATCGCCACTCCAAAATATTATCTTGCCATCGACAAACACCGGTGTAAGGTCCACGCCCTAATGGGTCTACATTTTTGGGTCCCTGAACTTGATCCGAGAACCGTATCTCTACCATCTGCTGAAGGTTCTTTTTGTCCGTAACATAATGGTTCAAGCCTCTAATAAAGGCGGTAGTTCCACCGCGTACGTCTCGAGTATGGAAACTTAGGGATTAATGAAGGTTTTGATTTGGGATACTTAAGAGTTTTTTCCTTTTGGAAGAATCACTAAGGGAACGCCAAAAGATTTCGGATTCAAAATTAGTTGATTTTTAGGATTTTTAACACTAATTTTTCATGGAAGAAATTATAGAGGGAAAATGTGGAATTTGGGAAATAAGTTTGAAGAGGGAACGTGAAATGGGGAAACTTTACGAATAAGAGGGAAACGAAAATTTTGACCGCGCTGAAGGGAGGTTCATGGCATTCAGCGTTTAACACCATTTTTTACAAAACAAAATAACTCAAGTTAACATTTTACTTGAAGATGCTATGATGTTGTGCTATTGAAAGTGAATTGTCTTATAGTGTATTAAGATGTACTCACCTATGTATAATCACCTAATATTTGACTTTAGGGATTTTTTTTTAATAACTGATTAGGCTTATTATGATTATCGGTATGATTTGGCTTAACTCCTCTATGAGTAGAATTGCATCTAGGAGACGGTGATGGTCTAGAATTCTAGGATGTAAATACTATTCATGGTAAATCACTCATTGATCTTAAGAAGTCAGGATCAAACTTGGTAACTTTTAGCATTTTCTTAACAATGCAATATAATGTTCCTATAGTGTGATATGTGCTAAAGTGTTACTTATTACCTGTGCACGATCCAGGAATGTGAGTTGTGTAAACTGTTGGGAGGAAGCATGTTGCACCAATGACTAGGTACTATATGTAGCCATGCGACGAATAGGCAGGATACATAAGTGATACCAAACAAGGAAAAGAAAGAATGAATAGTGCCCAGGTAGCTCCTTAGGTCGTGGCTCCTTTTCCCAGAGCCGTAGTTTCAGCATTTTCCTGGTATATGGAAACCAATATATGAATATATAATGAGTAAAGGAATACACTAAGTAGGGGCACTTGATGTAAGAGTTGGGCTTAATTTCTATAAAGAAATGAAGGAAAGCCCAATGTTGATTTTTTGGCATATGTACCATGCTACATATGAATTATTGATTATCTTGTACGATTAGAGTTATGGATTGTAATATTATCATTGTATGTAAAACTTTGTGTGTGCAGGATCAATGATAAAGTATGACCTTTTGTTTATAATATGAAATACTAATGAGTGGAAAACTCGTTCTGCTAAGTGGTGTGATCTTACCGTGTGTTGTTAGTATTGTTTTGATTAGCTAATATTACACACACAGGAGGACTTTTTTCTGACTTGAAATTTTGCTACCCCTTAAAATCTCGAGTACTCCATCAAGTAGATTGTGATTAAGGAATTTTTATTTTATTTATGGACGACTAAAGCCTATTTGAGCAGCATAGGAGGTATAAATTATTTATAACTGTTAGTTTTAATGTTATACAACATAGTTTCTTTTGTATGTAATGATGATAGAGTTTATAGTCTTCTAAAATATACGAATATGATCATTCAAGAGGGCAACTCCGTATGTCAAACTTCTAAGGAATCTATAAATATGGCTACTATAACTTATCCATGCAATGAATATGTTTTACATTGATTGAAATTAAAGAAATTCAACATGTAAAGTTTAATTATTGTTGCTCGGTGATGGTGAATGCAAGATAACATACCTCATTTTTTTGCCTGAAAATAAAACTTATGATGACTGCAGCGTCAATTATGTTCATTTTTTGGCCTTAATTAAGGGATGCTACAATTTTTATCACAAAAAAGGTTAAAGAGTATATAATAATTTTTAAAAAGCTTAATCTAAATTAATTGGGCAAATCAAGGTGAATTATGAGACGTAGGGTAAGACAATAGTAACATACTTGTTAATTAATACGAAAAGTATATATCGATCAATACCACACTCCCACTCCTGTATGTCTCTAGTCTCTTACTTCTAGTACTTACGAATGAACACTTTGTGCAAAAAGCGAGAGAGAAAGATATGGATACCCAAAGTGGCTGTCTTAACATTAGAAGTGGAAATACAAACTGGAATGCAGACGTAAATGTGAATGATACCAAGTTGTTATGGGATGGAGTGGTGGTAGTATGTTCTGTGAGATAATGCAAATGATGAGGGTGCAACAACAAGAAAAACATAAAACATTGTTGTGGTGGTATATGTGTAGAACACTGGGGATGGATTTGGTCGAAGGAACCTACGGTATCATTAATCTGGTGGGAGTACTTTTGATCTAACTGCTTCATCCATAGAGATAAAATATTGGCTACGAGTCTTTGAAAGAATTTCTGGTGATCTTTATTTAGATGATGCCATTAACCGAATACCAAGATCAAGGCAGCTGAAGGGGCAGTGAATGATTGGTGGGATACTAGCACTACTATCACCCCCAAGGTGGATATCATTTACAGTATGTTTGAAGAGCTCTTTGAAAAATGCTTTATTACCCAATCATAGAAGGAATCCAGGTTTCTTTTCTTTATAATGATAAGCCTGGGAATGTCCACTATTCTCGAATTTTTTAATTATTTCAACTTCCTCGCTAAGTATGGATGGAGTTTATCAGTACTCTAAGAAAGAAGGTTATAATTTTATCCTAACTAAGTTTATGTGAGAAGGTCATGGCTCGTATTAATGGCTCATTTGATGAGATTGTCAACATTACTAGGATGTATAAAGATATAGAGGACTAGAGAAGAGCTAGGGACTAAACCTCCTTACAATTATGAGAAGAGAAAGAGAGACTCAATCTCCTAGCAGAATGCCATCTAACAAGAAGAAAGAGCCAAAAGTACAAATAGGGGAATTAGATTTGATAATTTTCATTTGACCAAGTAGTTCTCTGTGACAAGCTTCTACGATCTTCGCAAATAAATTCGGTTGTTGTTATAATTATGTATCAATTATTGAAGAATAAAAAGACTATAAACCAGCATATTTGATGAGAATCAACAATTTTTTTGATCAATTTGGTGTAGCCAAAATGTTTTTGCAAATGGACTTAGCAATGAGTATCCGTCAATTGAGAGTGGCAAAAGAAATAACACCTTCAAGTGTGCTTCTGTAACAACTAGGAAAAACAATTATTATTAGACGGTCTAATGAGTTGTGTCCATTTTAGATCTGGTTAATTTTATTTCATCATATGTAATCAGATTCTATGTTATAATCTTTGGATCGTATTCATGTCCATTGTACTACCACTAATTTCTATCGTTGGCCGATCTCAAACTCCTTTGGGGTTGTCCACAAAAGATCGCTCATGAGCGAATTTTATATCCAGCCTCTCGACTCACATGATGATTTATTTCTTGAAACGATATTTGTTTCTTTGTGCAATGAAATAGGCATTTGGAAATATTTTATGAACTGCCTTTATACTTACGTAAAATTGATTCAGTTTTTAGTTAAAGAAATGTATGTTTATGACACAAATTAGTCAACCACACACATCTTGAACTATTTAAGATTGGGGTATCTTATCAATTCATTTTATATGATCTCGTAAGCTAAGCTTTAGCTGAAATTAAATTTAACATGTATACTTAATGTTGAGTATATCCTTATAGAAAGAAGTTAACTTAGCTTTACTTACCATTAGTTATACTTTATTCAACAAAGTCTCTTTACTCCTCATCGATACATCATTACTTATCATAGGGAGAAGTAACTTTTGAGATTGAATCTTATTCATTTTTAGGTACTTTTGGACTCATTCCAACATGCTTAGCTGTTTGATTAAACATAATTACTCTATTCTCTTTGAATGTTATGTTTTCCTACTTTTATTTTAGATTCCATGAACTTATCATACATAAACATTTTTAAATAGATACATTGTTCATATCTATGATAATTCATTGATGAATTTAATGAAGTGATTGGATCCATTTTGGTATCATGAACCTTGGATTTTGTGTGTGTATGCATGTATGTTAATGTTTATGATATATTATCGTTAGATTCCCTTTAATATTTTAATTCAGCATTTATTTTAGTAATTAGTTCTGTTGAGAACTGTAGATTGTATAAGAGAGATTATATTTAACTATTATTTATATAGAAAAGGAAGACGGTAATCCAATTAAATACGAATAATATTAGGCTCGACGGTTAGAGAAAGACATAAGCCTAAAAGTAAGAAATTTACAATCATTTACATCCATTTTAAAGTTGAAATTTAGCCTGCGAATGTTAGCTTCTTTTTATTCCTTTTACGTAAATAAAATAGTTAAAGAGAAGAATTCGCAAATGTAGACTAAAATAGAAAAACACTAGATTTACAGAAATTAGATATAAAATAAGAAAAATTGAAATAAAAAGAGAAAAATAGAAATTTACAGTAAATTGTGCTAAAATGGGAAAAATAAATAAAAAGGGAAATTTTAATAACATGATTGGGAAGGTAGTAAAATATCAGTTGGTTGGTTTAGAAAAGAGAATACATTTCCATAGTTTAATATTTAAAGGATACGATAAACGTAATTGCACGAATAAAAGAAAGAAAAAGGGAATTAGTGTAAAATAGAGAAACTACTGTGTTTTGCACTACTCAAAAAGTAAAGAAATAATAAAAGTAATATCTTGTGGTTACGGATTATTGTTTATAACATTATTTAGTATTAAAACATGGAAATGGACTTTTAGCACAGTTTTTGTAACCAACCAAATAGAATATAACTACTTTCTAGAATATAAAAAAATAAAGTGAAGGATTAAAGGAAGCAAAGAAGAAATCAAGTTAATTATTAGATAAAACTAAAAGTAATGTAACTAGATCTGTTTTACAGCACAGATAGTAGAATAAAAGCAAAGCAATTATTATGATAAGTAAATTTGTGACAGACGGACGTAGGCCCAAGATAAGATTGTCGCATAACATAAGAGAATTAAAGATAATTCAATATCATAATAAAAGAAAACAGACTCGAATAGGAAAGAGACACTTGTAATTATATTTATAATATATGGATTATAAAAGAATATAGAAGTGACAATTGCAAGTAGAATTATAACATAGGTTACAATCAAACAGAAAGAATAGAAAAAGGCTTATTTTAGGACTTATATTAAGCTAAGAAGAAAATAGAGCAGAAGTAACAGAAGAGGCTTATTTTTAAAACTTACACTAAGTTAATAAGCTAACATATAAACATGGCCCATACCAATAACATTCTCTTTCAGTCAGGAACTGATGGTCTCACAATAGCTAGGTGAGGCTGGGACAAGCTTATGATGATTAGGGTGAATGTATAGCCAACAGAATAAGAAAAGTAAACTAAACGCAAAATAAAAGACTAAACTTAGGGTCTAACAAAAGACTAAAATGTGTTTGAAGCGGCCCAAAAGATGAAGAGCCTAACAAAGCAGTTCATCATAGATTTTTAGCACAGAAGAAGCATGTCCTACTAGATATTTTAGGCTAGAGAGAGTATGAGACTTCAACGGGACGTGAGGGTACTCTAGAAAGGCCTTCTGAGGTAGGCCTAACGAAGCAGGCCCCCAAAGGTAGGTCTTTAGGTGTTCCATCAAGAGAGTATACATTGACTGATTTTGCTTTGCAGAACCATTGTAGGTAGTCAAAAGGGTTGACGTTTGGAGTAGGATATTAAAATGACATCGTACACTAACTTGCAAGTAGGTTTTACTGGGCAAGACCCAAAAGGATAGCCGCATGCGGATATCAGGCCAGCATCAAACCAAGAAGCGAGTTCGGGAAAGACTAGAGTTAAACCAAAAGGCCAATGTTTTTTCACTATCGAGACATTCGATGAGGGGCACAGTCAATTGGATGTTTAGGTTGTTTGTAGCAGGACACAGCCATTTAGCTCTTTAAAGATCTTTCGATTAGTTGAGGGGTGGCTGCATGGGGCCATAGACACGATGAGAAAAGAGACAGATCAAGTAGAATATCTATATTTTAGGCCAAACGAGCGGTCCTTTACAGATGTAGAAAATCTACGACTGAGTTCCGTACAAGGTTGAACTTGTTAAGCGGAATTCAAGGAGTAGACAGTATGATTACGTACAGTGCTCAACGTATGCACTAGGTAGTACATTGTGGATGTCTGAGCATTAGTATAGGCTAGTGCAGACACAGTTTTAGGTTTTCATAGCAAACGACGGAACATCTGTATTGTAGGCCTCACAAAGCTGTCTTTTGCAGATGTAGTCACAGAACACTCTAGGAGCAAGACAATTGAGTCCTTTTCAAGAAGGATACGGAAGGAACTATGGGTAGTAACTAGGACCAATGCAGTCATTGGACATATAGCTATATATATATATATATATATATATATATTAGTTATTAGGTTTTAATCCATTAGGGAGTAGATGGATACGATTCACGCATGGAGGCGAGAGTAGTATAAAACCAATAAACCTAATATAATAGAAAATGAAAATAAAACGCTATATGTAGAATTAAGCCTAGCAGTGTATAAGTTGTGCAGTCAACAGAACTTTAGTTCTGATCCCCTCCTCATAACATCCTATAGGTTAGGTAGATGGCAGAGATTTTCCAGCTTTGAGACGCTAGTTTATAAATTGTTATTATATATGTGAGTATTTACTTACTATTATACTTAAGTCAGTTCCGCTGTGAGATATTTATTTAAGCTCTGATATATTTGTCTTTGCCTATTTGTAAGATACCAAATACCCAACTTGGGCTTCAGTGGGCTTGGATTTTAAAAATTTTGCAAAAAATCTAGACCCATTGGAATTAAGATTGTTACAAATGTAGATACAATTCCTCAAGATAAAATGAAATAAACTATTATTAGGGAAGAACCTGCCATGGAAAGTTCTGAAAAATGGAAAAAAATATTGGAATATAACCCAAACTTTAAAATTGTTTCAAGTGAAAGTAGCAATGAACCACAACACATCAAAAGTACTCAAGAATTGACGATATATTTAAAAAGGCACAAGAAGAGGGTGAAAAAGACAAAAAACAATTGGTAGAAATCAAGGAGGAGAAAAAAGATCAAAATCAACCGAAGAAATTAAAGTTGAAAATGAAAAGCAGATCAAAAAGCAAAGAAGGAAAAAGAAATTCAGTCAATAACCGTAGAAGATTATAAACCAGAACCATGATCGAATGAGTTGCCTACAAATGCAAGAATAAATGTCAGACAATGTTTGAATGTAAAAAGGCTAGGCAACGAGAAAATCATATTGCTTAAACAATTCATCGGAACCAAATACCTCTTGTAAAATAAATGCAGACATACCAACGAAGTACAAAATTTAAATAATTGTTTCAATTGCTATGTTGTCTAAAAAATAACCTCAATAATTGCTCTGTTGTCTGTAAATATACCCAAAAATTGCAGACTTATAAGCAAATATTGGAAGTGCTTGCTGTGTTATGAAAATTTCCCTAATAGCGGCAGACATACCATCAGAAATTGGAAATAATTGCTATATAGTTTGGACATATACCAATTAATTTCAAATATATCAGCAAATATTGATAATGATTGCTATATTGTCTGAATACCGATAATAATACTAATAGTCTTTATTAATTTTGTCGCAAGAGTGTATATCTCACTGGTGACAAAAATATGATAATATCTGGATCTGCCCTTGGTAAGTTGATTATTGGAAGATTCTTTGATGGCCAGGTGCAGAAGTTTGAAAATAGTTTTTATATTAATTTACAAATTAGAATTTACAATTATTCGTAATATTTTACTGTTATTTCTCATATTAATTGCTGATGATTGCAGATAAATCTGCAAATTTTCATATTATTTGCTTATATGTCAGCACTTATTCATAATTTTTGCAGAATTCTCCATAAATTCCATAAAGTTCAAAAATATATTATTATTTAATAAAATAACTATTCTTATAGATCATCGAATGGTATGCACATGAGTTGGAAAAGATGCATTCAAAATTTTCTTTTCTTCAAAGTCTATGCAACTATAAGTTTTATAACTGTTTAATGAAATATTTGTTTAAAAATTTATAAATTCAGTTTGCTAATATATATTACTTTAGACTTTCCTACTAAGCAATACAAAAAAGGTCATTCAAGCTCTAAGTGATGATTCGATCAAAAATAGTTTGACAAACTATAATAAAATGTTCTTCCCAATCCACGTAAATGGACATTTCACTCTATTAGAATTCATAAAAAGAAGAGAGACAGTGGATTCATTATGATTCAATATAACCAAGACTTGAAGGTCCATATTCTAAAGCTACAAGAAAATTGGTATGTAATTTAATAAAGAAGAATAAATTATTTAAACTGAAAATAAATTATCTAATAAAAAAATTTATTTTTTACAAAGAGTTTATGTAGCAGGCTTGTTTAAAAAAAATTGGAAAAGAAAGATCACAAATCTTCAAGTTTAATTACATCTGCAGACATCCCATGATAACAAAGTGATTCGTAAGTACACCACAACAAATAAACTTGAAATATTTACACATCATGCTGCAATTATTCTGACTAATTTTCAAATAATTTGCAATTTTTGAAGCAAAGATTGTGTACTTTTTATAATGAATATAATGAGAGAAAGATCTGAAAACAAGGCCATAAACAAAGAAGACTTCAATATGGATATGATGTTATAGAAATACAAAGAGCTGAATTAGCATGTCAAATTCTATCGTGCAAACCATATAGTTGGAGCATCGAAGAAAGCCTAACACAACAATTTTTATTATCAGAAGCCAACAAACATTAGTGGTATTATGTAACTGTGGTGTTTAGTGTAGAACTTATGAAACATATATATACTGGCAAACTAATGTGTTTGAAAAACCATATTTAATGCTTCAATATAATTATTATAATAATAATTATCAAAATTGCTAAATAAGCAATATGTGAGGTTGAATTAAATTTTATGATCATTGAAGGAAAACTAAGAAAATATATTGAACTGCTGCAGACATATATGCAAAAATTTCAAAACATTGCGGATATGTCCGCACTTATCTAGAATAACTGCAGACGGTTATGCAAAATTATGGAAATATTGCATATATGTCTGCATTTATCCACAATAACTGTAGATATTTATGTAAAATCTTCAAATCATTGCAGACATGTCTACATTTATCTTGAATAATTATAGACATCCATGTAATTATTCAGAAGATTATTAGGAAGGTAGCAATTAATAGAATATTTACACAATTATACAGAACATTTACGCAATCATTCAGAACATTTACGCAGATATAAAGCAAAGTATTACCATGGTTGCAAAAAAGTATGCAACAACATTTACAGAAAATACACATAAATATTCAAAAAAATTGCAAATATGATAGCAATATTGCTAAACTATTGTAGAAAATGCTAGAAATATTCTTTCCATTCATTTAAAAGCAGTAAATATTCAATATAATAGTGATAGAAATACAAAAAAACACAAAATAAAGACAACATAATGTTTTAGCGGTACATTAAAATATTTCAAAATGAAAAAGCAACAGTACTACATGTGTTTCAAAGCACAAGTCCTTTTATTATGACCTAACTTCTTACATAAACTGCATCAAATAGTCTTTGTAATCTCACCAACAGATTTAATTCTCTTAGAAGCTGATGGATGCCAGGCATTCTTCGACATATTGGAGGTGCTAAATCAACGGCATCAAGTAAGGCATCTTCTTTTGTGAAGTTTACAACTGGATTTATTACACAACTTTAAAATAATCTTCAATGTAATCATACGCATTCAACTTTTCACAACTCATACATCTAACAACATGAACCCAAGGAAAGCCATAGATTTGCCACAAATTACAAGAACAGACCCGATTATACAAATCAACAGGTTGTTGGACCGGAGAATGAACTTCAAATACATGTTCACTTAATTTAATAACAAACCATGCAGCTCCCTCCAAATGTAGATTTCTCAAACGATTTTGATTGACTAGACATAAAATGCTATTCCAACCATCAGCAAGTTCTCGATGGTCAGACATAAGCTTCATCAACTTAATTCTAATTTTATCCAACCAAGTAGTGATAAGTAAATACCTTTCTTCCAAAATCCATTTGTTAAAACACTCAGAACAATTAGACGACATTTTACCATAACAACATGTGGGAAAAAAAACATTAGCAAACTTCTCAAAAGGAATTCCATTCAAAAGATTTGCCACGGTAGATCCACTAGCTTCCTTAAAATTTCTCAATGCTACATTGAAAACATCCAGGTTAGAAGCATATGCAACACGTGCAAACAAATCTATCAACCATTTATTCTTAGATTTAGGAAATTGAAATTTTAGAGCAACTTTCAAATTATTGTTCAAATGATAAAAACACAAACCATGAGATGAATTGGAAAACACTTTTGGAACAACAACAAGAAGACCAGGATGCCGATCAGAAATGAAAACAAAATTTATAAGATCAGCTTTTAGAAAGTCTTTAAGTTGTTCATAATAGAAAATCCAATTATTTTCATCTTTACTAGAAACAATTGCAATTATTACAGGGAAAAAACCTAATAGAATAGTAAACTAAGTAAAAAATCGATACTATAGCAGTTAATCTAAATAATTGCAGAAAGTAAGCAACTTTTGTAAAATAGTGCAGAATAATAGGCAATTGTTTATAATATATAATCCTAAATAATTGCAGCCAAATATGCATACAATTTGTATAATTGAATTAAAACGATGATATTATATCATATACAATATGAATTTTTTGAAAACAGTAACATAAAATACAAGAGAGTAAGAAGAAGAAAATATACAAGTCTATGATATTAACAATTTCAGATTTTCTACACTTAACATTAAATTTTGCAGAAAAATCAACAATTTTTAATATTAGTTGCAAAAATATCAGCAGTAAATTAGAATAATATAAAATATTGAAGCGGATATATAAAAAAAAGTAAACAACATACCTTCATTGCCATTTATACCAGTAGCAGCCATCAAATAACCTTGAGCTCCGCCTTTAATAAAAGTAGCATCCAAAAATATTAATGGCCGAAAAAATTGAAAACCGTGTGCACAAGCTTCAAAACTGATAAAAACTCTCTCAAATTGACGAGTACTAGAATTATGCTCCAAAACAAGTTTACTGCTAGGAGTAGTTTCAAAAACAACGTCACAATAAGACTTCAAGTGATGATAAGACATCATATCACTTCCATGTAAATCCAACCTCTTTCCACTATAAGCAAAATAATACTTCAAAATAATACCATACCCAGTTTGAAAAAGATTAATAATTTCCTTGGTTTTCATCAATGGATTAGCCTGAATATGATCATAAACCAACAATTTAATCAGTTTACTTGAAATGATAGGATCATTAATATCAAGAATACCAGCACCATAAGAATGTTCAGGCTGAAATCTCTTTATAACCAAATAGCTAGGAAGATTAAACTTAATAGGAGCATGAATCCTGAAGCTACATTTAGATCGAGAACAAACAACAGTGACTCTTTCCTTGTCATTCTTAACCAAATGAAGCTTGTACCCATTCTTAATACTATATATCATCAAATTTTGAGCCTAAATTCAATAACACCACCTGGAAACTATTGACCAGCACCAGTAAAGACAGATCGATTGGAATCATTTCTCAACAACTGCCTCAAATGAATATTAGAATCACTGGTGCTAGCAAAGAAAGAACCACTACTACAAGAAACTGCATCTGACCTAATAATATCAACATTGTTTGTCGAACAACTGGAAGGTACAATGTCAACAAAAATAACCAAGTAATCCTCATGATTATGAGCAGACAACAACAAGATAGATTGAAGATCAAAATTAGTTTCAATATTCCTTCTCATACCATCTCTAACATAGTATAAACCAAATGATAGTGGACTTAAATCAGACCATTTATCACAAATAGCATTTTCAACATATCAACAGTACTATCAAAATGAACATGTAAAGAAAAGCTATCACGTCCAACCATTAAAAGCACTAAAACACCAATATTGCCAGCATCACTGTTAATTAAAATAACAAAACATCATTATAATTACAAAATTATAAATAATAAACAAACCATAAAAGAATGCAAACCATTACAACCATAAAATAGATTATTTGCTGATAAATATGCAATAATTATAAAAATATTATAGATAAAGCTGCAAATAATATGGGAATTTCAATTTTAAAACAATATTATTATTATGATCAATTTTTCACCTATAAACAATCATAAAAATCATGAACAACTAACGACATACGAGTTTGCACGTGTATACAATAATTGTACACAAGCCTTCATTTACATACAAAAATTGCAGACATGTCTGCAATTATTTACAATTCTTGCAGACAAGTCTGCAATTATTAACAATCTTTGCAGAAAAATATGCTTTTATTTACCATTATAACTAGTATAATTCAATTAACACTTCTATAACTGGAATCAAACTTTGTCCTATGAACACGGATTAAATTCTACAATCATTTACAATAATTGGTAAGAAAAAAAATACAGTCAATTAAAAAGAAAAACTGTTGATTAAAAAGTAGATCGCATGTTTACCTAGAAGATGATGAAACCATAATAAGAGGAAATATGATTTCAAAAAGTAGATCGATCAAAATCGAAAACGGAAACGTAGATTTTAAATCTTGGCTGCAATCATAAAACCACGACAAAAAAAGAGGTTAATTGTGGAAGAAAATTTAGCCGAAACAAAAATAGAGACCAGATTAATAAAGTTTGAAACGGAGGGAGGTTTTGTGTATTATGTTTGGTTTTAGGGATATGGGTCCAGTTTTTACTTAATTTTATCCAAGTTTACTTACAAAGTGGAAATGATAAGGACATAATAAAATAAAGGAAAATGTGCATATAAATGAGCAATAAATAATCAAAACTTTCCCATGTGAGCAAAGTTATCCTTTCAGATGTTAGGGCATCGCTTAGGAATGAGATATTTAACCCTGTACATTACTATATGTTCAATAGTAATAATTTATATGTTTGTTCATACATATGTTTTTATGTATATTAAATTTCCTATTTATGTTTAGTACCATATTGTTGATGTGATATTATGATGTGCTCACTTATGTATAATCACATAATATTTAACTTTGGTGATTTGGGTTTTAATAACCATTTATGATTGTTATGATAGTCGATTTGAATATGCTTAACCCCATGTGAGTAGAATTGCATCAAAGAGGCCATGCTGGTCTATAATGATGAGATGTAAACACTAATCATGATAAGTGACTCATCGAGTTTAAGATGCTAGGATTAGTCTTAGTTGCTTTTAGCATTTGTTTTAAGCCTATGAAAGGGATTTTTGGAGTGTGATCTATGGCGAAATGTTGCTTCTTACCCTTGAATGACTCATAAATGTAGGTTTTGTGAAATGTAAGAGGAAGCATGTGAAACCAATGAATGAGGTACTATATGTAACATTTCTGTGAATATGTAAAATAAATATATGGTACCACACAAGGAAAAGAAAGAATGGCTAATGCCATGGTAGCTTCCTAGGTTATGGATCCGTTTGCCCCGAAGTGTCAGCAGTTCCTACTAATGGTACCTACACAAGAACAATAAATGAGTATACAAATTAGAGTGAGCAGGGATGCTCAATATTGCATGGATGTGTAGTTAAAGCACTTTGTGACTGCATAGCGATGGAAGTGCAAAAAGTTATAGTGAGGATAAAACGAAGATATAGTGGAAAATAGCGGAGGTGCAAAAGGCTTTATTAAATATAAAAGAAAATATTTAAAGTTAGTTTATTCTCATCATCACATCATTTGTGTAGGATAAAGAAATATTGTCTAATTTTATATAGCAAAACCCAGTAAAATCACGATCTATGCAGTCTAAGTTTGGTGACTACAATAGGTTTCTAAGTTATATTGAGCGCTTAAGCCTTAAAATTAGGTCTTCATCCTAACTTTGTCAATTTGGTTCAAAAGAGAATCAGTCAAATCAATGTTTTTATATTAATGCTGCTAAAACGTATGCTAAAAAGCCTTTATCTAACGGATGTAACATAAAATAGCAGAACTTAAAGCGAATCTACTATTTAATAGCGTTATATTGAAAAAGTATAGTGGTTGAAGAGCGCTATGTGTTATCACCGGATTTTATGAGGCATAAACTGCACAAATGTAGGGTCAAACTTAACTTCTATAAAGAAATGGAAGAACATCCAATGGGTTTACAATTGAGTCGATCGAATATGTTTTTAGTTAGCCTATAAAATTGATTCTTGAGTATTTACGTTAAACCTTAAGTATATGAATTGTTGAGTATTCATGTTAAATTTCAATTATAAATTATAGTGTTATCATTGTATGTAAAACCTTATATGTGTAGGATTTAAGACCAGGTATGACTCTTTTAATATAATTTATAGTAAAATACCAGTAAGGGAAAACACTTTCCTTTAGGTTTTGGGTCTCACTATGTACCGTTAATACTTTTTTGGTTGGCTAATATCATTCACATCTTGATTTTTGTCGTATCTGTAATTTTTGTTATTTCCATCAAACTCCTTGGCACTCATCTGTGTAGGTTGAGAGTAGGGGTTTATTAGGATCTGTTTTGGATGCATAAAGCCAGCTGGAGATGTGCAAGGGGCACGCAGTTATATATTACTACTTAATATTTATGTTTTGCAACTTACTTTTTTTGAAGAATGATGGAGTTTATAACCATATAGTATTTGTGACCTCGATTGCTTAAGCGGGCCTCTTCGTATGCTGCTCTTATAAAGAATCTATGTATTTGGCTATTATGATTTATTTATGCGATAGACATATTTTGGGTGGATCAAATTTGAAAAATGAAACTGTGAACAAAAAGTTCTAATTACTGCTACTTTATGATACTATTGTAAGATAACATATTTTATTTTATCTTTCGAAAAATACTAGCAATAAAATTCAACATCATTAGTGTTCATTTTCAACTCTCGAAATGGAGAAGGTTAAATGTCAATTAGGCGAGTTTTCATTTTTAAATATATTCCATAAAAATTTATTCTACCGAAACCATCCTTAAAAATATTCTATAATTATATTCCACCATGTTTCCATTTCCTAGATATAAATACCTACATGTATATTAAAACTTAAAAACAAATATATAGCTAATTTGAGACATTTAAATAGAATTTAGTCTCACTTATAATCGTATATTTTATATTATTTTCAACAATACTCGTTTGTTTTATGTTTTAAAAAAAATTATTTGTTGTAAATAACTATATAATTGTCAACGATATAAACTACAATTTGTAAATATTTACAAATTTAAACGCAAGAACAAATATTTATATGTTCTCAAATGGAAAGTTCATTTTTTCTACCATTAAATTACAAATTTCGTATTATTTTTTTCCAATAATACTCATATGCCATATAATTTGGTAAAATTTTGTCGATGCATATATTTGCAATTTGAAATGGAAATTGCAAATATTTGCAATTTATCCGCAAAACACAAAACTTTATCGAATGGGTAACACACGAATATTATCATAAAAACGTAAAAAAAATTATGATATAATGATGAAAGCGAAATATTATTTCAACATTTCTACCAAAGAAATTTAGAGTGTGCTTTTAAAAACAATGTTGGTGTTTTGTAAATAAGATGAACTTGATTTGTGAACGTGTTTACGAAGAACCTAAGTCATGTTTCTAAATGTTTGGACAAAAAAATCTCATATTTATAAGTGTAGGTAAGTATATCATGAATGTATTTTTTACCTATATTTATTTTACTAGAAACATTAGAGGTGATTAATATTTTGTCATAATTCATATCTTGTTTTTACTCATTTACACATATGCGAGTAGCGGACGGCTTAAACTTAAGGATACATGGCATTTTGATAAAGTAGACAATTGTTCAGCTTCTTTGACTGAATTAATTTTGATTGTCAACTGTAAACTTTAAGTAAACTGATCAGAGATGATAATGAAACTAAATAACCATTTCAATGTGCAATTCCCAATTAAGTTATAAATCAATAAGATAATATATAAAACAATACTTTTTTATTTACTATACTTAGCATGTAAGTCGGAATGACTAACGCTCCTGATAAAAAATTAGACAGATCCTGCAATTGCAAGTGCGTTGAGCCAATTTGCAGAGATGTGGAAGGTATTAAAAAGGTTTCAAATGTGCACACAGGTAGGCCTTCATAAGATGGGCTTCAGACTTTAACTACTTTGTGCGTCCATAAGATGTGGTAGTGCTTGGCGTGCATGAAAATAGGTTGTTGTATAAGGTCCATGAAGTAACAGCTGGCGGCAAAATAAGAGAAGGCGAGTGGGTTTGCTGGGCTTTGAAAAGGAAGATACTACAAATGCAAAAGATTAAATGCAAGTAGAACAACAATCAGAAGATACGCTGAAGACTTAAGGTCTAGAACTTCATTGTCCTTGGTCATTTTGATTTCAACACGACTCATGTTTTTTGGGAAAAAGGTACTTCATATACTACTAGTATAACCGCACAACGGTGGAGAAACCGACCACTCGATTGTATATCTTTGATAAAAAATATACATTTAAAATTTTTGTTAATATTACTTAAACATTAAATGATAATATGTTGGAAAAGAATAAATTGAGATTTGAATCTGAAAATATTAATTTCAAATTTAAATTTAATCAAACCATTCAAAATTGTCGATTTGAAAGTGAAATTTTAGAATTTCAAAATCATAATAGATTTGAATTTGGAATCTTTGATACGCGAAGTAAAAAGAGGAAGTTTAGGAAAACCGCGATAAGACAAGATCCACGATTTTAGGAAAACCGCGATGAGATAAGATTCACGTTTTTTTTTAATCAAAATATAAAAAACAAAACGATAATATAGAAGACAAAAAAACCACAAGTACGCGTGTTCAGCACACAAAAAACGATGACCACTAAGTCATAGATCTTCGAGAATTCTGATCCAGGAGGGAGAAAGCGAGTTACTTTTCCAAAAAAGGCCTGAAGACAAACCAAATCCTCTGAGAACTTAATCACGAAAACTAAAATTCGAAAGAGACAAAATTAGATCCAGCCTCGAGAATACTAAAAGAAGCAGAAGGAAGTTCGAGGAGGACGGTAGGTGGCTATCAGGTCAGTGGCAATGTCAAATTCATCCAAGATAAGTTTTGCAGCTGTACTTGTAATCTTCGAGTTCATGTTGTACTGGATTAAGTACTTGCAGTCTTGAAGTAGTAGTCTTAATCTTAAATTAGAGGACATTTCGATGCTTTTAAAGATACAGTTATTTCTTTCGCACCATATATTCCAAACCAGAGTAGTAAATGCAATCTTAGTAACCTAATTGATTAACGAGTTTCTTTTCTGGTTCTGGCATATAAACTCCAAGATGTAATTAATGTCGAATCTGTTACCGAGATTGAGAGGTAGCTTATTCATAATTTCCTCTAATAACCATCTTGAA
The DNA here is from genome assembly GCA_030765085.1 of Allium cepa. Lineage (NCBI taxonomy): Eukaryota > Viridiplantae > Streptophyta > Magnoliopsida > Asparagales > Amaryllidaceae > Allium > Allium cepa. The sequence goes on along the minus strand of CM060940.1, from coordinate 662,598,716 downwards.
TAATTACAGTTAAAAAAGAGATGGTCTTTATCTTCAAACTAATTTAAACAAAGAACACAGGTTCGATCTATAACAGAGTTCCATTTGCTGATTCTATATTTAGTGTTTAATTTGTTAATTTTTGCCAATAGAACACAAATGGACATCTTTGGAGCACATTTTTTGTCCTAAATTATTTCAACCCAATTGTATTCAACATGTTTGCATCTAACATGTTCCCATGCTGATTTCATATTGAACTGACCAGTTTTATTAGGAATTCAGAACCGGAAATCTTGTTTCATATGGTTGTGAATGGTTAATTTGTGCAATGCAATATGAATTTGTGTAGGAATGTAATCTAAATGTTCTTTTCATTCATTGCCAGACATAAGTTTAGATACCTATCTTTTACAACCACCAGACACAGCCATGACATACCATCCAAACTTGTCAATTAGAGAAGATCTATTTAGCCATGGGTCGAACCAGATGTCTGTGTTATCAATTTCTACTGAGTCTCTTTCAAATTCAATAAATGTTGGTCGATCGTATATTTCATTATTATTACAATTTTCCTATCAATATACCCTTTACACCACTGTCTGGCCCTTAATAGTGTTTTCCATGTATTAGATGCATTAATATCCAAAGAAGCAGTCCAAATTTAGCATTTTTGCAGTACTTATTGTGCATCCACATTGCCCAAAGAGAATCACCATTAATATAATTCCATAAATGTTTAATGGCAACTGCTTTGGCAACTTCATTTATTCTTCTAATGCCTAGACCCCCCACTCTCGGTTTTACACACATCATCCAAGCACATTTTATGTGTTTTAGATTCCATATGAAATTAGTACAAATGGAGTTTAGTTTTTGAATAATAGACAAAGAAAATTGAGAAAATTGAAGCCAAAATTGAATCATTGGGAAAATTACAGATTTAACCAGTTCTGTTCTACCGCTAATATTCAACATATTATTATTCCGATGGTTGAATTTTTTGTTTATTTTTTATATTAGCCATCCATAATCTCTAGTTTTTAATTTGTTATTTGATAAGGGGATGCCTAAATACATAACCAGGAGATTTCCAATGCTGATATTCGGGTGTCAGCAATCTGCTTCCTGCATTTAGCTCCTTTGCTAATGAATAAGGATGATTTAGTGGCATTTAAATCAGGACCAAATAAGTGCTTCAGATTCTAAAAAATTTGATTAATAATTTCAGCATTTTGACTAGTAGCTTTAGTCATAATTAAGATATCATCTGCATATAATAAGTGGATAATAATTGGCTCAGTTTGATAGATAGGGGTAATGTTACCTTTTGAATACTCTACATCAAGACTGATAGTCAGGAATTCCATAGCAATAGAAAATAGATATGGCGAGAGAGGGTCTCCTTGTCTTAACCCTCTCGAGCTGTCAATTAATCCATATGGAGAGCCATCAATTAAAATGGAAAATGAAGGGGTAGAAATGCATTCATAAATCTGGTCTGCAAATAATAGAGGAAATCCATAGAAATCAGCATATGATGAATAAAATCTCTATTTATTTAATAGGCTTTATTCAGATAAATTTTTAGGCATAAATTATTAGAATTAATTTTGTTGAATCCTCGAACCATTTCATAAGCTAGCAAGGAATTTTCAATAATCAGTCTGCCAGGAATAAAGGCATTCTGATTATATGAGATGAGGTCATTCATGTAATCTTTCATTCAGTTACAAAGGAGGTTGGCTAGTATTTTGTAAGAGAGATCATAGAGAGATTGGTCTAAAATTAGTCATGTCCGCTGCTTCAGGTTTTTTAAGGATAAGACAATTAAAGTATGATTAATTTCTCTGATAAGTTTTCCAGTTTGAAGAATGTCATTCATTGCATTCCAGATATCATGTTTAATTTGCACCCAATGGACTTTGCAAAATTTTTAATTAATGCCATTTGGTCTAGGAAGGCTGTTATCATTAATCTGGAATGTAGCTTCTTTAATTTCCTCAAGCTGAAATGGTTTACATAAATTATATCTAGCATTGCCAGACAGAATTTTCTTGCAAATAATTCCTAGAAATTGATTTATGGCCTGATGTGATAAGAACACTTAAGAAAAATATTTAACAGCCTCATTCGTAAGTTTATCTAATGCTAATGACCAAGAACCATTGTCAGTAAGAAAGAAATTACTCCTTTTAGGATAAAAGACTTTGATTTTACTGAAAAAATTCACTAGGTTTGTCCCTTTTGGTTAGTCAATTAATGTTCAAACTTTGTTCATTGTCCACAGCAATTTATCTCATAATGTAATGTAGTTTCTTGTTACTCACAGAGTACTGTTCCATTAAACTGACATTCAGAGGATCCTTCACACGTTGATTATAAAGCTCATTAGTATCATTCTTTAGTATATCAACCACTATGTTTATAATATTATTAATTTTAGCCCATTCCTTCAATGCAAATTTGGTTACTTTCAATTTGCATAGGAGAATATAAAGAGGATTTCCACAATACTTTTGGAGCAGAGCATCATGCTTGGTTGACTGGTAATCTGAGTGAAAATGCCAAGAGTTTTTATACTAAAAGGTACTCGGACCCTTTTATTGTTATGAATTAGAAGATTAATAATGATGAGAGTATGGTCACTCAAAGAGTGACTTCCAAAATGAATACCAAATTGAAAAAAATTTATCCATCCATAAGGAGTTGACAAAAACGTGGTCAATTTTACTACGAATAGAAAAACTTTGTCCTCCTCTCCATATGTAAAAATTACCAAAGAAATTTGGTTCCACTAGTTTAGAGAAGGAGATACATTCTATAAAATCTTGATCGCCCATCGAGTTAAAAAGACCATTAGACATTCTATCATTAAGAGATAAAATAGCATTGAAATCACATGCCACAAGCCACGGTAGATTAAAGTTTTTAGACTGGTTTGGAATATACTTCCAAAGCTCTACACGCTTCAATTCTTCATTGAAGCCATATACTGTGGTGCATAAAATACTAATACCACTTGCATTATGCAAAATGCAAGAAATATATTGATCATTAGAGTGTAAAATGATATTCGGCCAATGAGATGAGTCCCATAGGATTAAAATTCAGCTATTCTGACCAGTAGATATACTATGAGAATATTTCCGACTAATGTTAATTCTGGACATAAATTTATCAATACTGTCTAGAGATAATTTATTTTCAATAATGCCAAGAAAGGAAAATTTATTACTGTTTAAGAGATGCAACACTTCAACCTGTTTAACAGGGGCATTCATACCCCTTATGTTCCAAAAGAGGAACTGCATCTATGGATTATTTTCTTAATTGCTGCTGTCTTCAGGGGAAGAAGCCATCCGGTTAACTTGGCTTTTTTGGCTTTTTATTTTTACCTCTTAATTGATTAACTAAACTTGCCTATGCAGGGTTCTCGATAACATCAGAGGAAACTATGGCTTTAAACTCAAAGGGCGCTTCCTCTGTTCGAATTTTCCTGGTAAATCTTGATCTAGACTTAGAGCGAGGATCAGAGAACTGATCACTATTTACTTGTTTTGGGGAAGGGTCCAGAGGCGCTTCAGACATTTCAATAGAGACTTCATTATCGTTGTTTGTATCTGTGATAGTTGATTGTATTTCCATTTCAGCTTCTTTAGTTATAGGTTTGTTTTGCATATTTGTATAAGTAGCTGACGACTGGACATTGTGCATATGATCTGTGACATCTTCTATTTAAATATTGATATATTTAGTTTTGAGACTGTTTAAATGAATGTCTACCCGCACTGGACGGTCATTATTTAGTTGTGTCTCTATGTTGATAGAGTTATTAACCAAGTTGTTATCATTGCTATCATCTATTATCATCTCAGAATCATCTAAACATGTTTTCTGAGTAGTAACTTTAGAAACCCAAACTTCAGTAAATTGACAGTGATTTTCCGCATAGCCAAAGCTTGAACAATTTGAGCAAATAGAGAGTTTCCATTCATACGATACTTCTTGCCAAACAATTTTGCCCTTTTCAGATAGGATAAGAATTTTCTGAGGGAAATTAAAAGAGTTAATAATTTAAATTTAAACTCTAGCACAAGTAATTTTAATTATTCCTTCAGCAAATTTATCCAATTTGATGGGGAACTCAACACTGAGACGATACGACTAATCCCCTCTTTCGTCCAGTAATCAAGAGGTAAATTGAGGAAACGAATCAAAATCTGGATAGAATGAAGAAGTTCTTTATTGAGTTACATTCTAAGGGACCACCTCTTCATCATCATTAACATTTTATTATAATAATAAGGACCGCCTTCCAAAATTTTGTCACAATCTTGCTTTTTGTTAGATTAACGACATAAAAACTATTTTCCTTAGAATAAATCGAGAATTCAACTTCTGGTTTCCATACTCTAATAATATAGTCTTTGGAATATGGGTAGTATGGCTTAGGACCAACAATATAAACTACAATGGCATTATCCCATTGTTTTTTTAGCATCTTGAATGACCTCAGCGGACATTTTAGCACATTGCATAAAGTTAAATTCATGGGAGAGGTAGTACTTTAACGGAATAGAAATTAGAACATTATTACCCTTGACTACTTCATTCCATGCCCTGCTAGATGTAGTGGAAAATTTCCATTTATTAGCTTCTGATCTGATATATGATTGATTGGGACAGTCAATGTTGCTATTATTAAAGACGTGATTATGTGGTACGCTTCGGTTAGATGTTGGTACATGAGAATAGGAATTTGATGATCGGGGTTGAAGTAAACTCTTAGGTTGGAGCTTCCATTTAAGAGATAGGACTGGAGTGAAGCCAACATCATTGGCTTCGACAAAGCCAGGAGAGGAGATCGTAGGGAAACCTGTAGGAGGCTCAGGCAAGCGGGGAGGGGAGGGTGGCTCTAGAGGTGGGAAGGTTTGACGAACGGGGTTGCAGGAAAGGGACATGCCATGATCAGGAAACAGCAGGTTGAGGCGAGAAAAAAGGGAGATCGAAGAAGTCTGGCTGCAATAGCGACCAGAAAGCTGGAGATGGCAAGAAGAGAACCGGTTGTAGCTAGAATAAGGTTTTCTAGTACCGCATATTTTGCATATACATGACTCATGTTACAGAAAGAACAAACATACTGCAAAAACTATAGCCCAAGCAATAATAAGGCTATATATTCTAATTTTTTAAAATTTATTATACAACGTATCTTTTTAATGGTTAGCTTAGAAGCGCAATTTTTTGGTCCGATCGCAAACTTCTAAAATTTTCTTTTATATGGAATATGAAAAAATATTTGTTAACGTATAATTAATTTAAACAAATGAATATATCTTAACTTGTTTTATATCATACCTCAAAAATTTATGAATTTCAAGATTATGAATTAAATCGTGAATAAATGATATAAATGTCAAAACGTATATGTATGAGAAACTTAATGAGTATGAAAATAGATTTAGGGAAGAGAAATGAAATGTTGGGAAATGGAATAAATAAGTATTAATTTGCATTAATTCAATAATGCCGTTGTTATATCAATTTACTGCACCATCAAGCAAATGGTTGATATGAAGTTATACAATTATGAGAATAGACACATAGCAAAATTAATGGCAGCAACCATATAATGTTATACAATTATAACATTCTACAAATACAGCATTCTAAAAATATCAACCTAATCCTATAAATGTCACTCGCTTTATCCATCCATATTCACATCTCTTTCCACCCCTATTCATTTTCCACTTCTCTCTTCTGTCGTCTCCATTCCGATCTCTCACCATCGCTGTTTCCTTTTGGACATTCTTCATTGAATTGCTCGTCATCGTTAATCTTCGATATGAAAGCTCGAGGTAAGTGTAATTATACTACTGAAACCATGCTTTACACTATAGTCCTATCTTGCACTTTTATATTTCAATCTTATTCTACATGAAAAATCATTTTTGGGACTGCAACTTCTACACTTTTGTTTTATATTAAAAAGGTAAATTGCATTTTTTAGAATTTGTTTGTATTGTTTATTCAATTGCATTGCTCTGCATATTCTTGAAATAATATCATGATTAAAAGTTATTTACAGTCATAAAATCAACTGATTGATGAAAATTTATTCTTTTTTCATGTCATTTTTTATTTTCAAATATATTTCAATCTTATTCTACAAGAAAAAAATCATTTCCATGGCTTCAACTTCTACACTTTTACTTTATATTAAAAAGGTAATTTTCACTTTTTAGAATCTGTTTGTACTGTATATTTAAGTGCATTGCTCTATGTATTTTAAAAATAATACCATGATTACATGTCATTTACGAACATAAAATCAACCGATCGATGGAATTTTTTTTTGCATGTTTATATTTAAATATGCATAAAGATTGTGCTTCTTATAAAAAATATACAAAATACATGTCAACCATCATGTTATTATTACTACTCTATTTATTAGAAAAAAATTGATTTCAGCATACATCACAATTTATCAACCAAGCAATGGATGCTAAACACTTTGATAAACAAAGGTCGACTAAAAAAGATGACATATCTCCAAGAGCATCTTCAACGAAAGATTGTGTACATGTCTAGAAATCAACAAATGACGATACAAAATCACCTTCAACAAATTTACTCGCGAAGCATGTGCTATCGCCACACGCGAGGCGCATGCCATACAATCGTTTTCATAATCCACCTCTTATATCCAAGTTGATCTTAATTATCCACATAGCAGCAAATGTACGCCCAATCTTTATACTTAAGTCCACAAGCAAGTCCATAACATGTAGATTGACCAGATTACAAACCACATAATGACCTTTATACCAACCCATGTAAGTTTCTTCATATCCCTGAATAACCTTTTGGTGAAAATATGAGTTCCAACACATGGTGTTAGATATAACAGAGCACTGATAACATCAAGACAAGGTATTTATCGATGTAAACCATTTCCATTGCATGCTTTTGGATGGAAACGGTTTGTTTTTTAAATCATGTGGTCAAACACTAGTAGGCATACTGAGTTGATGATTCTTATCTAAATTAAAGCTATTTAAGGGTTTTTTATTTATGTTATTTAATGGATAAGAGCTCCATTAAAGCAACATTCAATTTGTAGGCCAATGCAATATTCTGTCCTTTCTAGATCTTTCGACTTGAGTTATTTCTTTAATATTCCACATCTTTGGTTAAAATATTTCGAATGCCAATTAGATTTTTATCGTCACCATATATTTGGATAATAACATATCAAGATTTATTTTTATTAAGTGCATATGGACATACAGGACTATTACTATATCTACTTTAATTAGTACTCACTTAAGATGTTGTACCATATATTTGAAGAGCATTGCGTACTCTGGTCTTAATAGATGTATTGATATCCTTTCTAAAAAGATCATGAATATTAAAAATAAAATGTTGTCTTATATTGTGATTAATTACTCATGATTGCAACTATTTATAACTACAATCAAACAACATTTTAGTCAAGGATTTTCTTGTTAATGTACTTTAAATTAATTACTTAAATAACTATATCATAAAATAACAAAGTATATATAAGAAAAACAAACACATTTGTTATGAATAGATTAATTACAAAGCTAGATATATATTAAAAATTACATAATTGCGCCTAGGGCATACCACTAGCTCTCTCGGTTTATGCATCACTTAGGCATAATTATTACATCGGATCAACTGGAAGATACTGAAGTTGAACCTGAAACATATAGACCTTAAAATTTGATTCATATAGTTGAACAAAGTTCGAAGCAACTTGAGAGGAAGATGAAAACGCTAGTAAATGTTCAATGTAGTGAAAGAGAAGGCCATAACACTTGGGAGGCTTAGGAAAGCATAATTACCACATACCAAGAGCTCTTTACCTGGTGATATTCCATTTTATCACATATATTTTCACATTTGATATTTTGTTTAATTTAGTATCTTGCATGCTAGGGCTGTTTACTACGCTTATCTGATTGTCATGTTTGATCGGATGTTATGCATTCTTGATATGAATTGTTTGGTGATGTTTGTTTGGCTTTCGTGGATTTTTGGGTGCAAAATTCTTAAAGGGGGAGATTTCCATGTATCGGTGGATAATAGAAACATTATTTTCACTACCAAATAAACTTAGATTGGACTAAAACTTTGGATAGTATAGTTTTTTGGCATTTTTGACCTTTAGAATTCGTTATGGGAAATTTTGGCCCTGAAAGCTAGTAATGGCTATAACTTTTGATAAAAACCAAATTGGGTTCGAAAACCACTTCCAAATAAAATATACGATGGTTTATCCTTTTCATAGAATGGTTATTATAGATATTTAGTCTAGTGCTTTAGGAGATATCACAGTTTTAAGTTAGACCATGCTTAGGTAGGTTTTAGTAGAAATTAGTTTTAGCCCATAATTAGTCCCACTCATAGATTTATAGAATTGTGCAAATTACAGCTTAGAGAACATTCCTAAATCACTTTTCCACTTACTAAAATAGAACCCAAACTATCTCCTATCAAAATCATCTCAAATCCAAACTAATACAGTCAATCTAGCAATTAAGTCTATGTTAGCACAGGGATTAGCTAGAGGTTTTAAAATTAGTACTTTTGGGCAAGGGGGTGTCAAAACCTCCACTGTTAATTTTCGACCTAGCTTGATTTAGGTGATTTTTATCGATTTCACATTGGCCAATGAGTTATCAATCATCTCACAACCTTCGCATACATTATATATAGTTAAGACATAATTTGGATTCACTTTTAAACCTAAAATATGATTTTGGATTTATTTGGATTTAAAAATGCGTTATGGGTGAATTTACACGATTTTAGCATACATATCCATATTTTAATTGATCATATGAGTGTTAGACTAGGATATTGATGTGATACTAATTGTTATAATATCATATAATGCTTGTTTTTTGTTTGGATGTTTTTTATTAGATGTTTGGATGATTAAAAAGGTTATCAAAGAAAATTTGGGATTGAAACATTCTACTGGCAAGGATGTTCCTATAAATGGAGTGGCTTATCGACGTGTCATCCAATTTTGATTACATAAAGTTGGAAGGTTTGGAGCGATAACAAAATTGCAATGGATCGACACTAGAGTGTTTGGCATTGGATCGATGCAATGAAGTTGCACATATATCAAAACATTTAGATTAGAGATGGATTGGTTCATATTTTTGCCAAAAATAACTTGGTCAAATTTTTTTCTAAGTAACTCGATCAGCACCTGAATGACCCGAAATTTTATCGATTTGATTTGTAAAAATTTGATAAATTTTGAATATTCAATTAATTGGTTTTAATGGTCAAATTACCCTCTTTTAATTAATAAATAATGATGGTAAACTTGTTTAGATGTTTGTTTACAAAATAGGTTTTTCGATGAAAAATTGAAAATGTGATCGAAAATCGTTTTTTGGATTTTCGACTTTTTATCGAACGAAAGTTGTCCCAATGTTGTTGCGCACACATATACATACTTTTGTAACATACACTTACGCATATAATAAGCGATTTAGTAAAGTAAAAAGGGTTAGTAAAAGTAAGTATACTTAAAGGATTTAAAAAGATAATTAATTAAATTAATAAAGTGAGGAAAAGACCTTTCCTTCTTATTCTAAGTATAAGAATAATAAAAGTACTTAAAGGACTTAAGAAATAGGTGATGTGATGTTAGGGGACATAAGAGGACGTGTTGTCAAAACATTAAGGAGGGTGGTGGATAATTTTAATGTAAAGGGCATGTTAATAATCTTCCACTTTCCATTTCTATAAAACAACATCTCCTCTTTACTTCACTTCTTTATTTCATTTTCATTTTCATTCTTTGTTCTTTCCTTTTTCCTTCTCTTCTCAAAAACACATTAATGGCTTCTCCCTTTTCACTCTTTTCTTTCTTCAAAATATTTTCCAAATCAAACAAAAATAAAAAATAATCCTCTCTACATCAGAGCTAACACCACCACATACACAAAGATGCAAACTTTTTTGTCGATTCCCCAAATTGGCCTAGGGCCATAAGCATTTAAGCGAAGGAGGACCTTGTATGAGCATGAGGATGGAAGATGAGGTGGCTTTGTGTTGTTTTAGTGGATGGTAGAAAGATACTTGCTTATGGTAGAGTTTGGTCACGATAAAATTGTGACATCGCACTTTGATTTAGCTGTAAATAGTGACATGTTGCAGTAATTTATTGCTTGCTTATATGATTATATGTATGTGTTTAAGATGTGTGCTTGTTATTGATTCCCACTTGAAAGTGGATGATATAAATAACCATTGTCTTGCAGGGGACAAAAGCAAGGCAAATAAAAGTCGAAGTGTCATCACAGTGAATAGGTCACTATGGAAGCACTTCGAAGAATGTAAATTTTGTACAAGGATCCTAAGGGATTCCCCGCCTTGTTGATTTTATTTACATTTGGTATTGGTTATTTAAATTCTTGTGTATATGGAAAGTGAATGTTGCTTAGTTATAGTTAATCTACTTGTTGGTTTTATTGGGTTATTGAAATCCTATGCTCCCTTTTAAGCGACTTATTAGTTGTTTTCTTAAATTGTTTTGAAATGGTCTTTCAAACTTGATTTTTGTTTTTGAACCTTTTGCCAAAGATATGGAGTGTTTAAAATATAGAAGGAATAGGGTTCAAAAATATTTAATTTACAAACAAAGTTTTAAAAGGTTACGGTCCGTATATGGATAGTCGCTATGGACGCAGTTTGGCAATATGTATTTTTGTAAAGTAATAAGAGTTATCTATATTAGATATTTTAAAAAAATTTAGAAGGGAAGATGTTTTACGTGGTTTGGGATTCATCAATCAAAAAGATTCTTACTTTTATAAGGGAAAGACCTTGCCTTTTTAAATCAAACTTTGGCTTAAATAAGTGATTGTGAAAAAAAAAAATGACAGGTGTATTGGAACTCTTGGATCCTATTTTAACTTTTAGACTTAGAGGTATAGGAACTTGTTTCTATTTTGAAGTCAGAAGTGAACATCGAGTCAAGGCTTGAGAGGTAATGATACCCCAATTTGAACGGTTTCACTTGTAGTTGATGAATAGTACTAGTTTGAAATCAAAGACTAGAAATGAGTTTAAGGAGATGGTTTTCTGGTTGTTTTAGAAAGACTTTGATTTATATAAGGAATTTCTTTGTCGGTGCCATTAAGTAACATAAAAAAAATATGATTAGTAGTGCTAAAATATTGACATGTTTATGGAAAGCAAGTCATCTTGTATTTTGCACTAAAAGACAATGAGTAAACTTTCCTTTATTTGTGAGATCGAGAATCATGGTATTTAAACTAACGTAAGGCTGGGAGCGACTAGTGTTCGGACTTACCTAGCTTGATTTTGAACAAGGGATAAAGAAGCTGAAATATTAGAAGTATGATAAGTATAGGTGAGTTAATTTATATAAATGGATCATGATTAATTAAGCATATGGAAGGTACTTCATCTTATACTTGAAAATAAATTTTGAGGTATGGAAGCCCATTTCTATCTGTGAAAGTTTAAGAATGTACATCGGGGCAAGGATAGTATGCTAACTTGTCCGACCTAATTGTTAATCGAGAGATAGTACAGGGTTGAAATCGAAAATCCGGTGATAAGTATAGGATGTTTGATTTTCCATATGCAAATTAATTATTTGTGCCAGGTAGTGGTCTATCCACTATCGACAATTTGACCTATTTTGACCTAGGAAGTATATGAAAGCTTCACGATTTCATGTGGTCTGGGATTTCCTTAAGTGAACTCATTTCGGTGAAATGTCTCCCACTTTAAGAGCGGATATTCGAGATCTCCTTAGGACTCTTATATCGTCTGCTTACTTATGAAAGAACCGGGAATGAGTCAACCGAAAACTATCGATTACTGGTTTGGGGATACCGGAATCAAATAATCATGAGTTATTCGAAAACAACTACGAACTAATATATGCATTCGTGTTGAAGACATCTTGAAGATGATGGAATTAAAGACGGAATTCTTTGGTGTGCAAGGGCTACTTGTTATTTATCCTGAGAATGCTGTAGAAGTAGTGCTTTCAGTTTGTTTATATCCTGAACAGCTTGCATGGATGAATGCTGGCATCACATTGTTACCTGCATGGCAATGTTAGCATTCCAAATGGGATTTGCTAGAAAGGAAAAATGTAGCCCCAAGCTTCACACTGGTATTTTCTAAAACAGGGGATGTGTTTCAAGGCTATGTTGTTCGTTACCATTAGGGTATGGTCATCACCCAATCTAGATCAATATTTATGGATTTATGTATGCTTCGCGCCCAATACATTTTTTCAAGTTGGAAACTATGGTGATTGCATATTCGGTACTATCCACGAAGGGGTAGGCCGATCCTAATATGCAGGGAGTCAGCCAAGGCACCTGGTATATTTTTCTAGAGGTGTACCATAGAAAGAAGTACCAGGTTGCCTTGTCATTATATGGAATCCATTTTTCAGTACATGCTTTATGGACTTAGTTGTATACCAAATACGTTGGAACATGGGAAGAAAGCAGTTATGTTATATATTTATTTTAAACCCTAGATATTGTTATAGCATCACCGAATTTTCTAATAAAATTGTTCAGATATCATAAGGTAGAAACCCGTCCGTGTTTATGTCGGTGTGGTCTTACAAGATATCTTTATTTTTGAGAGGTTTTATAGCACGAATTTTCCATATGATACGAGTTTTCTCATGCTGGTTTGCCAGACTGATTTGGGTGTTATTTTCATATAATACTCTGGTCAAACCCGAGTACTTTTCTAGATTTAGCGATGGACGCTTGGAGCTTCAGGAGACAAGCCGGATACTTGCAAGACTTGATGTATTTTATCTTCCATTGTATTTTTTGTTTTGTATTTGTTAGTAATTGTAAGGATAGGTTGTTATAACTATCCAGCTGATGATAGGTTAGACTATGATTATTGTAATGTTTTCTTTTGTAAGATCATTTGGATATTATATATTACTTGTTACCATGTGAGATTATGCTCTATATTTTCTTTTCTTTCACCTCAACTATCTATCTTTTCGGCACTTGGATGTTCGACACATGAATACCGTGGATACATTAATGTCGACTTTTGAGAGTCTAAAAAGTGAGTCATCTCAGATTTGCTTGAGTATCATCTATCGCACCACGTTGCTCTTGCATTTTTGTAAAGGTATACCAAGGCAAGGTAGAGTGAATGGATACTTCAAGGTTTTTGGTGCATTAGCTTCGAGGCAAGTACGAGGGAGTCGTTAGGACCAATCGACCGCAGCAAGAGGATGAAAGAGATGACGTACTTAGCCGAAAATGGGACGAATCGAGGTGAATCTTCACACCGATCGCCACCAATCGATGTGAACTTTTAGGAAATGTGCAGCAGGCTTCGAGGTGGGTCTATAATTAATCAAGGTTAAATTAAAGGCTAGATGATTTTGTTTTTAAGTCACCATCTATTGATGGCATGGATGGTTTTACTCAAGGCAAATGGGACGGTACACTAGGACTACTTCGAGCTTAGCATAGGGTGACTTGGGGCTAACATGGAAGTGACTCCAAAGATCACTGAGGCAACCAAGGGAAATCCAGAATTTCGATGACTCGACACTGTGAGCGATTTAGATCGACTATTCAAGGTGAAATTATTCATAGCATCTAGGAATAATCTAAGCAGGAAAGTATGAATGATGTGAACTAAATTAAATAAGGGATTCTACTATAAAGATGTGTGCCAAGGGATTTTTGATAACTCAGAGAATTTGATGTGTGGTCATAAAGATAGGGAGTGTAAGGATGCTTGCTTGGATTGTGCGATGTGATCCATGTCCCTATCCCAAACGACGCAATCCAGTTTCCAAGCCATTCATAGTGGCATGAATTCAAGTATTAATGAAATCGAAATATTGATTAGTCTCTAATATAATGGTGTGATCATATGATTCAGCTAATATCCAATGATACTTGAGTTGAGAGATGCGAGGTTGTTTGATAATTGTCATGTTTGTTATTGTTATCAAATGATGTAGGTATTCTCGAGTTGGAGACCTATACATCCTAGTCTATAGCTAGAGTAGTGCACATATATAATGATAATTTATCATATATTGTTTATATATGCTGCATCGTTGGATTCAGTGACAGGCTAGTTATGATTCTTCATACCATATGTTCATCTTTATGGTTTTTACTACTTAATCTACTTTGAGATTATAAATCGATCATATAAGACTTTTGTCTTACCGGAAGTTATTCACATTACTTCTTATCATTTCAAATAATCTTAAATGAGTAGATTGAGAGAAAAATATAAGATAGCGTGTGGACCTACGTAGAGGATGAGTGGGAGGATGAAATTTTCTTATATATATATATATATATGTGTGTGTGTGTGTGTGTGTGTGTGTGTGTATTTGGAGTCACTATTCCTTATATTCCCTCGTGTAGTGTTTTGGAGTTATGTCGGTACATATCTATTATTAGACATGGTTAATTTGAGAGTTAATTTTATTAAAATTTATAAACTATATTATTACTCTACTTTGCATGATATGATGAACCTTCTTCAGTCTGATATGATGTTTTATTTTGGTTCATTTGATAATGCTACCGCTTTTCTTACTTTTCATCTATTTGTTATTCGTTTTCACGCCTTGAGATGTTTACAAGTTCTAGATTAACTTATCATATATTACACTTGAACTCTTTCCTCCATCTGTCGGCTGTCGATGCAGCATATTCTCTGGTGTCCAATATTTGTTATTTGGGTATGGAAGTGGACGAAGCCTCTAACTAATATTTTACCTTGAAATCAATTTCTTTAGATAAGCATTCCATTTCAGTATATTTTTTTGATTTGTGAGTTATTTTGGTGTAATCTGCATGATAATTGCATGGATCAAATTAATGCAATTTGTTGATTTTTTTCTATCCTCTAGGAATACATCTTCACCTGTAAACTCTTAGGAAGTATGCACAAACCCGCAACACATACTCCAGGGCTAGAATATGGATATGTAGTTACCGAGGAGCGAACCTTCGACCCTGAATGTGTGAGTTTGCATTCCTAATCAACTATATCACCCATATGGGTTAATTGTTTTTAACTAAACAACAATAATGTTTCTAACATTTGTTTCTACTTTTGTTGCTGATTGAACTGAAGGTGTTAATGGATTTCGTACTAAAATTTGGAGAAGGCAATGCCCGCACCATCGATCGAGAGGTTTTCCCTATGAACCACGCATCGGTCGGGTGAGGTTGTAGTGTAGCTCCATGCTAGCAATGAGTAGGGTTATATATCACCCACATCAGCAATGGACGAGGTTACAATTACTTAACCCGTCGTCAGGAAAGTGTGTTTTTGTAATTTTTAGAAGAAAAATCGAAAGAAAAAAAGAAAATATAAACGAAATTTTTTGCTGGTGTCAGGGTCGTCTGGCATGTGGAAGGAGGAATGCCAGTTTAGAAATAAAAGAGTCACATATCACTAAATAACTTCAAGAAATGACATATAAATATGGATTGTTGGTACGTAATACCGAGGATTTATCTTGTTATAATAAAGTGTGTGTCAACTCTTATGCGTACGCCATATGCCAGAGAGGGGGAGCTTAGTCCAACCGCCGTTACATAACAAGTGGTGCCAAAGCCAAAGGTTACCAAATGGGCCATGCTGGAAAACAATGCTCTCAAAGTACTCTAAAGGAAAGTGAGTTATAGGAAGTTTATTAGGGTTGTCCTACATGTGGCAAGGATGAATGATGATTCAGAATCGGAATAGTCCCACATCGTTAAATAACTTAGATAAGTGATGCATAAATATGGGTTGGTAGGTTCATGTAAGACTGGGGATTCCTCTTGTTATAATAAAATGTGTCTAACTCATAAGCGTACGTTACGTGCTAGACGTGAAGATTTTAATGAAGAAGAAAAAAAAAAATTAGTTGATTTGTTAATCTGTCCTTCACACTATTTATCTGTTTCCATAATTTAAATATGAATCTCTTTTCCATTGTATATGTAAAAGTTGAATGGAGTGTAAAAGAGTTCGAATTGTAAGTTCTATTGGTGTCGATTCTATTATTTTAATGTAAAATAAGTTAATAGTTGATTCTATTTTATTATAAGTCAATTGTTAGGCTAAGGATATTAACTAATTTGTATGTTATGGTATGGAGTTGACTTGTATAAATTGGAAGTTTTGACTTTTAAACGATTAGTAGAGAACGCAAAACCTATGGACATTTATGAGCATTTAGTTCGCATGTAGTGTGTGTGTGTTAGCATATAAATAACGTATAACTAGTAATAAATTAATCGCATATAAAAAGTAGGTTAGTAATTAGCATTAAAACCCCTTCAGAAGAAGTTAAGATACTTATGGAAAATAATCTATAATTTACGGTTGAATGAAGAGATTTTTTTTATAAGGCCTTAGTGTAAAATGTGGTGATATATATATATATATATATATATATATATATATATATATATATATATATATGGTAGTATGTTAGGAGAGTGGAAATTAGAGATATGTTATAGGGATGCGAGGTCCATCAAAAACATATAGAAGTCTGCCTAACTAATTTCGCTACCAATAGTGCGACTTTAGGACTAATGTGAGACATCGCCTATAATTAGTACCCAGGAGGATGCAAGGTTAGTCCTAATTATATAGGGTAAGTCTGCCTAGTTAATCTGGCTACCAACACCTATGAATAGATGGACTAATGTGAGACATTGCAGTTTGGTTTATGGGTCATCATGCATAGGACTTGCTTCGGGGTTGGGGGTATTAGGTGGTTGTTGTAGGGTCCACCTCATCTCTACTTAAGAAGTATTAAATGGTCAGGGTTATCTTTTAAGCACGGTAGTGGGAAATCTCGGAAGGAGTCCGCTTTGGCTTCGTGGTATTAAGTGGTTATTGTAGAGTCCACCTCTCACATAACGAAGTATTAGTTGGCCTAATTAGATCCATTGCAATGTCAGCTAGAGAATACCAGAGAGGCATCCGCTTTGGATTAGGTACTAAATGATAGGGACCTACCTAAGATATAGGTATTAAATGGTCAGAGTCTGCACATTTCCCATTGAAAATGTATTAAGTGGTTTGGGAAGTTATCTCACATTGTTAGGACATGATTCATGGTAGATGCATGGGACTGGGAAGGGAAATTAGCCATATTTGAAAGTGAATTAGAGAGCTGGATTAGAAAAGTGTAGGTTATAGAATTGGACTAGAAGAATCTTAGGGCTTACAGTTGGAGGTATTTCATATAGGATATAGTTAGGATGTGTAAAACATACTCTTATCTGAATTATACTACCTAAGTACTACTATGGAAATACTCGATATTTTTATTCACCAGACATTGTTGTTCTAAATCCCTCCTAAGAGATGAAGGTAGAGGCCATGTCATATGGCAGTTATTTATCTATTTATGTTTTAGTTATATTTAATTGTACCCGTTTCAGACATGTTTTTGTTATGTTGAGATATGATTTTTCAAATATTGAGATATTATGTTATGTTTTTTAGATTTGAATTTCTATATAATGGTATTATTTATGATATTATATATTATCCTTTCCACTGTGAGATTCTAATAGCCTAAAATAGGTAGCTCCGAGTATTGTTCATTTCTAAAAAACAACCAGTTTTGGAATGGGTCTAATGTTCAATAGGCCTTTCCTAGGTCGAAAATTTGACCTCTTTCAAGGTGGGTTGTAACAATCCCACGCAAAAAGATACACTTGGCCATAGTTAATGAACTCTTCAAGCTTAATTCCCCTCTCAGCCTCCAAGATAAATTAAACCTTAAGTTAGCGCTTAAAATCATCCCAAGTGATTTCCTCCTCATCTACCTATATATCTACCACTTCCCACCAACTAAGATTTTCCCCTTGGAGATGCCAGGAAGAAAACATATGCCTCATTATGCCCTCAAGTGCCACGTTAATGAATATGCTATCACAAGATTTGCCTAATTATATAGGGTAAGTCTGCCTAGTTAATCTGGCTAACAACACCTATGAATAGATGGACTAATGTGAGACGTTGCAGTTTGGTTTATGGGTCATAATGCATAGGACTTGCTTCGAGGTTAGGGGTATTAGGTGGCTGTTGTAGGGTCCACCTCCTCTCTACTTAAGAAGTATTAAATGGTAAGGGCTATTTTTTAAGCACGGTGGTGGGAAATCTCGGGAAGGGTCCACTTTGGGTTTGTGGTATTAAGGAGTTATTGTAGGGTCCATGTTAACCCTGCCTCGGTTACGACTCAGTGGTCCAGTATGTGGAGATGGCGCCGACTCAGGACTTAAAGGGATAGCCGACCTAACTGATTAACAAGGTGGCCGACTTAAATCGATACCGACTTAACTGGTTAAGGAGCATGCCGACCCAATGCCTTCACATAGATGCCGACCTAGTGCTTCAGAAGGAACTGGCCTAACGACTCAAGAAATAACAAAGGATCCGACTTAACATGGTGCCGACCTAACTGCCTAATGGAGTTGCCGACCTAACTGCTCAACAAAGGATCCGACTTAAGGACTTAACATGTTTACCGACCTAACTGAGTGGACCAAGTTCACGACTTACGCTTGTGTCGTGACCGACTCATGGTCTGTGCTAGGATGTGCGCGACCTGGGCAAGGGAGTTAGTTCACGTTTAGCTCGTCAATTCATTAAATCGGCAACGACCTATTTGAGCATGCACTTCCCATTTAAGTCGGAGGCCATGCATCAGAGAGAGGGAACGACCTACGACCTGGCTTGACCCGGTGACGACTTTGGACTTGTGCAAATTCAGCGAAGAAAGATCAACTCAGCTAGATCATAGTGGTGCTCCCATAAGTCGGCCACGACTTAGCTGGGTCGGGGGCGATTCAGAACCGGTTACGACTTAGCTTAGGTCCAAGATCTTTGCCTATAAATACCAACCTACCTCCAACATTAAGGGGACTTTTTGGTCGATCAATTTCAAGCGCCATTACTCTGCCGAATTCCAGACTACTTCAACACTTAAAGCTTTTGAGATTCAAAGAACGTCTAAAAGAACTTCATAAAGAAATCATCTACATCCACCATGGATTTTAAGATTTTTGTCAACATCGAAGTTTGAGCTACTTGTTCTAAGTCTTTTGTAATTCAAAGTGTATTGTACTTGAGAAGATTTGTATCAACTTGTAACGTGATCATCAATAAAAGTACTTAAAGTGGACGTAGGCTATACCCATAAGCCGAACCACTATAAAATTGCTGTTGTTTACTGCTTTTCCGCTATTACCTGCTTATAATTCTTTCCCGATCTATCGGGTGGTGCTTTCACAACTACACTTCACACACCGGGGTGTTAGCGTTCAAATTTAAGCGTTAACATTTTTGGTGCTTTCACTGAGAATTGAACTCAGGACAGCTGTCATCATTGCTTCGCAGAGATTTGAAGAAAGAATTTCCTTAAAAACCAGAAGTGTATCTGAGATTATGGCTCCTGGAAGGAAGAGTAGATCTATCAGGTCTGGAAACATTCAAGAGGGAACCTCCGCTTCCCCTGTACCTAATCAACCCACTCCATCTGTTGGAGTTACGAAAGCGGAGTTGGATGCTGTGATTCTAGGGTTAAACCAGCAGATAAACGCCCAAAATGCACAACTAGAGGCTCAAAGTGCCCAGAATGCCCTGATTCTGAATAAGTTGAACGACTTACTTGGGGCAAACAATCAACCGGCTGGTAATGAGAGGAACCATGCTGGCAACGTTCACGATGTTAATGAAAGAAATGCTCCTGAAAGGCCTACTAGTCCCTTTGAGCAGGCAGTACCTGAGGCCGGTGGATCTAGAACTCGACATGATGAAGAATATCTTTCTGGAATGGTCCGGCAGATCATGAAAGAAAGTATGCAAAGGGTTGAAGATGAGAAGGAATGGGGTTTCGCTCCAAGTAAAACTCCGTTTACTGAAAAAATCTTGAAGGCGGAATTTCCAAGGAAGTTTGTCCCTCCGACTATCCCAGCTTACAAAGGGACAAGTGATCCAAACGAATTTTTGTATAAATATGATTGGCACATGACAGGTGCCAGAGCTTCTGACGAAATAAAGTGCCGATATTTCCCCGTATACCTTGAAGGGGTGGCTCTACTATGGTTTACCAAGCTGCCAGTCCGATCTATAGATCAGTTTTCAGACTTGACCAGAAAATTCAAGGAGCAGTTTAGACTTTATGCTTCAAAGGCCAAGGATATCATGTCATTGTCCAGTTTAGAGCAAAATCCTGGTGAGTCCATCAGATCTTTCTTGAACCGCTTTAATATAGCGCTGGCGGAAGTGGATAATGCTGAACCACGAATGATCTTGACTTATCTAATGAGGGCTATTGATAAGTCAAGCGAATTTGGGAAATGGTTAAATATGAAAGAGCCAACCTCTCTCGAGAAGTTCTACAAAAAAGCAGACGAATTCATTCGCTTGGAAAGTCGTCCTTTGCCAGTAAAGGCAGTGTTGGAAAAAGCTGAAGACAACACTGTCGCTCCACACAAGAATGAGTCGGTGGGGCAGAAAAGGGAGAATAATAATGGAAAGAAACAGGGTAATATGAAAAAGCCCCGGTCCTTCAAGCCATCAGAATATACTCCATTATCACATACACCGGAGCACATCTACCTGGCCACTAAAGATTCCATCGATTTCCCTAAACCTATCCCTTTGAGAACCGGGAGAAAAGCCATACAAAGTGGGAAATTCTGCCGTTTCCACAATCAACCAGGTCATGAAACTGATGAATGCCGCCAGCTGAAAAATCTGATTGAAGAGTTGCTAAGAGAAAACAAGTTGCAGCAATTCGTGAAAAAGAATAGCAACAATCCTGCATCGTCGAGTCAGGGGCAGCGGGCTCCTGTTCATCAGCCTGGGGCAGGTGAGAAAGCTACGGGGCATGAATCTGGAAGGCCCGTTATCAATGTCATTTCCGGAGGACCTCACCCAGATGGCAAGAGTTGGGGTGAGATGGAGAGATATTTCAGGGCTTTGAAATATGCTCCAGCCGAAGAAGACGTCTTTGTTCTAGAAGACACTACGCCCCTTAAACAACAGAAAACTTGCAGTGATGATATTATTTTCAGAGCCAGAGATTCTACAGGTATTGAAGCTCCTACTTTAGATCCCTTGGTCATCTCGGCTGGTATAGGACCAGCCATTGTCAGAAGAGTCCTCATTGACTGCGGAGCATCATGTAATATCCTCTTCAAAAAGACATTTGACCAGATGAAAATCCCTATGATCGATGTGCAAGCCTCATCACAGAAAATCGTGGGCTTCACTGGGGAGCCAAAGCAACCTGTAGGAACCATCGATTTGTTTGTAGAACTTGGGGAAGGAGAAAGGAAAGTGGTCCGAAAGCAAACATTTGTGATTGTCGATGAGTTTTCTGCCTATAATGCTTTTCTTGGCCGTCCAACACTCGCAGCATTCAAAGCTATCCTAGCCCCGTGGTGCCTCACTATTAAATTCCCTACTGACAATGGAGTAGGAGTTATAAAAGGGGATCAGAATGCTGCGCGAGAGTGCTATTTGACAGAGCTGCGAGAGTCAAGAAAAAGAGAAATGGGAAAGGGTGCGGCAACCCCAGTCCGCATCAAGGAACCAGCCTTGTAGCAATTACAGGGCGGACCCTGCACTGGCGAGCACAGCGGGGCACGGAAAGAAATGGATCCCAGAAAAGCCAGTACAGGGGAGAATAGAGTAGTACCGGTGGAAACAACAGTTCCGGTACCTGTTGACCCAAAGGACCCAAATAAGGTGTTGAATGTGGGTTCGCAGCTTAATGTTTCAATTCAGAATATCTTGATATCTTTCCTGAAGGCGAATTTGGATGTCTTTGCTTGGACTCATGCCGATATGTGTGGAATATCCCTGGAAGTTGCGGTACACGCTCTGAATATTGACCCAAAGTTTACGCCAGTTAAACAGAAAAGAAGAACCCAAGGTCCAGAAAGGTCAGCAGCATTAAAAGAATAAGTTGATCGACTCATGGAAAATAACTTCATCAAAGAATCTACATATCCGAATTGGGTTTCAAATCCTGTGTTGGTCAAGAAAGCTAATGGGAAATGGAGAGTGTGCATCGATTTTTCTGATCTAAACAAGGCTTGCCCCAAAGATTGCTTCCCATTACCCAGGATCGATCAACTGGTAGACGGAACTGCGGGACATGAATTGTTATCCTTCATGGATGCCTACTCCGGTTATAACCAAATCATGATGCATGAGCCGGATCAGGAGGATACAAGCTTTATTACAGATGTTGGACTTTATTGCTACAGAGTTATGCCCTTCGGATTGAAAAACGCAGGGGCAACCTACCAAAGACTTGTTAATGCTATGTTCAAACCGCAATTGGGCAAAACTATGGAAGTCTATGTCGACGACATGTTAGTGAAGTCCAGGAAAGCAGCGGATCACATTGAACACTTAGCAGAAATGTTTGCAGTCCTCCGGAAATACAGAATGAAGCTTAACCCCCTGAAATGTACATTTGGGGTCGAATCCAGAAAGTTCTTAGGTTTTATCGTCAGTGCTAGGGGCATTGAGGCTAGTCCAGCTCAAATTACTGCCTTGAAAGAAGTTAAAGCTCCTAGAACAAAGAAGGAATTGCAGAGTCTCAACGGAAAGATCGCCGCCCTGAGTCGGTTCATTTCCAAAGCTACTGATAAATGCATCCCATTCTTCGATGTACTGAAAAAAGGAAAGAAGAACTTTGAATGGACGCCCGAATGCCAAAAAGCTTTTGAAGAGTTGATCCGTCATATGGAAACGCCTCCGATACTTTCTAGACCAGGTAATGGTGAGGATCTTCTTATATACTTGGCAGTATCATCTCATGCTCTAAGTGCAGCGCTGATACGGGAAGACAAAAGGATTCAACATCCAGTTTACTATATCAGCAAAAGACTCACTGGGGCAGAGCTGAATTACTCCAAGTTGGAAAAACTCGTCTATTGCCTACTAGTTGCATCAAGGAAACTGAGGCAATATTTCCAAGCTCATCCTATCAAAGTGCTCACTGATCAACCTCTAAAGCAAGTCCTATTTCGCCCAGATACTTCGGGTCGCCTTCTAAAATGGAACATTGAACTCAGTCAATATGACATCACTTATCATCCCCGAAAAGCAATCAACGGACAAGCTTTAGCTGATTTCATTGCAGAATTCACAGAGAAAGATAATGGTGAGGAAAAAGCGATCAATGATTCTCCAATCCAGTGGAAGATGTATGTTGATGGCGCAAGAAATGACTACTGTTCTGGAGCCGGAGTGGTACTTGAAACTCCTGAAGGTCGATCATTATGTTATGCACTAAGACTGGAATTCCCTTCAACAAACAATGAAGCAGAATATGAAGCTCTTATTGCAGGTCTGAAAGTCGCTAAAGAGCTAAACATTCGAGCATTACAAATTTTCAGTGATTCTCAGCTTATCGTATGCCAAGTCAAGAAGGAATTTCAAGCAAAAGGTGGAAACCTGCCTTCCTACTTGTCAAAGGCTTAGGAACTCCTATATGAACTCGATCACTATTCAATAAGCCACATTCCTCGGGAAGAGAATATGAAGGCAGATTCCCTCGCAAAGTATTCGAGTTCTGGTGAAGCTCAACTATTGGGATTGGTCCCTGTAGAAGTCCTTTCAGCGCCAAGCATAGACGAGATGGATATAGACTGGATTATGAATGTATCTCAAGAACAAGAGTCATGGATGACTCCAATACTGGATTACCTACTCAGGGGTTCTCTGCCAGAAAACTCGATAGAAAGACGAAAGCTTCTAAGGAAGGCCTCTCGCTATGTAATTCAGGATGGCCGATTGTACAGACGGGGATTCTCAATGCCATTGCTTCGATGTGTATCCCGGGAAGAGTCCAAAACAATCCTAGCTGAAGTGCATGGAGGAGAATGCGGTGATCATTCAGGTGGTCAAACACTAGCAAAGAAAATTCTCCGATACGGATATTTTTGGCCAGAAATTAATCGGGATGCTGCAGATTACTCCCGAAAATGTGACAAATGCCAAAGATATGCCAAAATTCCTAGAGCACCTTCTACCGAACTCACACAGATGGTCAGTCCATGGCCATTTGCAATTTGGGGAATGGATCTCATTGGGCCGCTACCAACTGCTAAATCAGGGATTAAATACGCTATTGTTGCAGTTGATTATTTTACTAAGTGGGCTGAAGCTGAACCATTGGCTACTATCACTTCTAAGAAAATGATAAGCTTTGTGACCAAGAATATCATTTGCAGATACGGTGTACCTCAGAAAATAATCACAGACAATGGTACTCAGTTTGAAAGCGAGGAATTCCAGGATTTTTGCAAACGATTCAAAATCCAGAAAAGCTTTTCGGCAGTAGCTCATCCGCAGGCAAACGGGCAAGTGGAAGCAGTGAACAAGATCATCAAATCAACCATCAAAAAGCAACTCGAAAGAGCAAAAGGTGGTTGGGTCGATAAACTACCACTTGCACTATGGGCATACAGAACTACTCACAAAACTGCAACTGGGCATACTCGTTTTTCGTTAGCATACAGATCGGAAGCAATGATCCCGGTTGAAACAGAGGTCCCTTCACACAGAAGAATCCATTTCAATCAAGCAGAAAATGAAAAGCTACAACTGGAAGCGCTGGATCTCCTTGATGAAAAAAGAGATGAAGCTAACCTCAGAGTTGCAGCTCATCAGCAAAGGATAGCCAGACATTTCAATTCCAAAGTTCGTCAACGCAGCTTTGAAATTGGAGATCTAGTCCTGAAAAGAATTATGACTGCGACAGGTGTGTTTGGGCCAAATTGGGAAGGACCGTATGTAATAGGTCAGAAACTTCTTGACGGCACATTCAAGCTCACCACTGTTGATGGAGATCAAATTCCAAGGGCATGGAACAGCAATCACTTGCGTCCATACTTTACTTGAAAATTTTGTTGAAACATTGTAAAAAGAATTATGAATGTATGATTCTTGTAATTGAAAGCAATTGTGAAACTGATGCAAGTAAATAATGAAAGAATATAAAGTGGATGTAGGCCCAATTTCATGGCCGAACCACTATAAATCTTGTGTTCCTTATTATCATTATATGTTTGCTTTGTTTTCGATATAAAAATACATAAAATGTATTGCTGAAATATCGATTTAAATTTTTGCAGACAATGGAGATAAAACTTGCGCATAATAAGACCGAGCGATTCTCACCATCATTCAACAAGCAAATTTCAAGTCACAAAGACCCCGAATTCAAATCCTAGATAGGAAATACTTCAATTGAACGGCTAATGATTTCGATAGAAACGAGCCCTTGCTGATAAATTGAGATTGTTTGAACAAACAAACATCCAATTAGGAAGCTAGTGCCCGTTCTCACGAACTTGCCTGGCAATGAAGTACACTTCCTTGGATTAAACAAGCCACTTGTGAGAGAAAGGGGAATGAAAACTTGAAAAGAAAAAAAAGAGGATCGCTGAAAAGGCATAAGCAAGTGAACAGAGGAACAACCAAAGCTACCATCAGCGGCACAAGTCCTCTTCGGAGGCGCAACTCTTCGGAGGATAAAAGACCTCTAACGGGTCATACGCCACAAAAAAGAAAGTTCTCTACTCAACAAAAAAGATTGGAGGAGTCATGACCCTCCAACCATGAGAGAGTAACTTCCAGGCGATGAAACCCCTCTCTGAGGCACATTTCACCAGGAGTTGAAGTGTTATAACCGCTCTTCGGAATTTCACTTCACCAGAGTTGAAATGCAAACAAAATAAAAGCCCTCTTCGGAGGCCCATTTCACCAGGAGTTGAAGTGTTATAACCGCTCTTCGGGATTTCACTTCACCAGAGTTGAAATGTAAACAAAATAAAAGCCCTCTTCGGAGGCCCATTTCACCAGGAGTTGAAGTGTTATAACCGCTCTTCGGGATTTCACTTCACCAGAGTTGAAATGTAAACAAAATAAAAGCCCTCTTCGGAGGCACATTTCGCCAGGAGTTGAAGTGTAGCAACCGCTCTTCGGAATTTCACTTCACCAAAGTTGAAATGCAAAAACAAAGACCTTCTTGAAAGCCCACGTTTCACCGAGATTGAAATAAAACTTCCAAGTGTTGAAACGTGAAAAGGCTTTCTTCGAAGGCACAACTCTTTGGGGGTACACGTTTCACCGAGATTGAAATAAAACTTCCAAGTGTTGAAACGTAAAAAATCCCTCCTTAGAGGTACGACCCCCTCCCGGGGACACAATAAAAAAAAAGACCTCTTTAGAAGCACACGTTTCACCGAGATTGAAATAAAACTTCCAAGTGTTGAAACGTGAAAAGGCTTTCTTCGAAGGCACAACTCTTTGGGGGTACACGTTTCACCGAGATTGAAATAAAACTTCCAAGTGTTGAAACGTGAAAAATCCCTCCTCAGAGGTACAATTTTGTATAAAAAAAATCCTCATCAAAAGCGTACTTTAACTTTCAAATGGAAAATGATCGTAAAAAGAAAAGAAGTTAAAGTACCCTTCAGAGGTCCGCTTTGCCACATAGAGGAATTCACTTGGTAAAATATGCACATAAGCAAAAGAAAAAAGTGATTTCTTCGAATGACAAAGCGTAAAAACTTATACGAAGGGAGTTGTACTCTATAAAAATTTTCTTTAAAGAATAAAATAATTATTCTTTAACAAATAAGAGTGCAAGTCTCCTCGAAGTATAAAATATTGCAACAAGCTTAAGGTATGGGGGCAACATGGTATAGTAGTATAGCTGCATCAGTAAAGTAATACTCAAACAACATACCATAAGCCCGCTGCAATATCATATAAATAAACTTGTGCAAAAATAAATAGTAAATGCATTCTCAAATTCAAACAGAAGTTTGTACAAACGAAGAATCATTTTATTCAACTATAATGCAGATACAGGTTTTCAAAATAAAAGCGGGGGGCCGATACCCGCACAACTCTCGGCCAGTTCATATAAAAGACAAAAAGCTAAAATCTTCACTTCTTCTTCCCTCCTTTGGACCCTTTACCCGGTCGAATGACCAGCTTTCCAGGTCGGCCAGTGGGTATAAGGGAAGTAGGAGAGGTAGGTGTAACCGGTTCAACTTCCGGCTCCTCTTCAGTGGCGGTGATTTTCTTCCCCCTCCTCTTTGATGTCCCACGCTTCTCTCTCCTTTGTGAGGAAGACTCACTCCCCGGAGTGACAAGTTTTGATAGAACAATGTCGTCAGAAGGAGTCCGTTCCGGGGATATGTCACCTCCCTCAGGTCTCTCATCTTTCTGCTCTTGCGAAGCGATGGGATCATCCAAGCCGTGAAGAGCCTCTATTTGTTCCTCCTGTGATCCAGGTTGCGAGGCAGAAGGAGGCACCGCCTGAAGAGATGAAGGAAGGATGGCCGGAGGAGTAGAAGTTTGAGCAGTGCTTGGTACTTTCTCTACAGAAGAAAAAAGGTTAAAGTCAGTAAAAAGAGGAGATGAAGGTTCACCAATGAAGTCAGTAAAGAGAGGAGATGAAGGCTCGTCAAGGTTGAGAAAATAGCCAAGGAGCTCGTGAAACTCATGTGAAATAAACGAGTAACCCGCTTGAGCAGAATTGACAGTAGCGAGATTAACAGTGAAGTTACCTGGAGAAGCTGGTTTCCTGATATCGACTTCATAAGCTTGCGCATCAGCGCTCTCTTCACCCTCGTCTCCGCCTTGTGTGCTTGTAATATCAGCGGTAACTTTGGTGGGAGATGCGAGATGGGAACTGGAACCAATAATGTCGACTTCAGACGAAGAAGGTGGCTGGACTAGAGTAGTTGAAGTGGTTTTCCCCAGCTGGTCCCCTTCCGTCACTTCGGTTCTTAGTTTGGCAAGTTGTTCCTTTCCCCTGGCGAGAGCAGCGCGAGCGTCTTCATCAAAATAATGCCTTTCCAGGGCTGACTCGTCATAACCAGCACCTTCAGCACCAAGCATATCGAGGGCGGCCTCCCACACTTCAGCTAAAGTGATCTCATACTTGGGACCAAGAAAGGCGAGGCTTCCACGCCCCAAGACGCTATGCAAGTAGAAGTCGAATAATGTTGAGCCGAAGCTGTTTTTGGTCGCCTCATGAGATTCTTCGGCTGCGATTTTGCCGGCGACAGCCTCATCGCGCTCCCTTTCAGTTTTGGCAAGCTGAAGCTTAAGCATTTGTATCTCCGCCTCCTGGGAGTTGTTTTTCTTTCGAAGCTCAGCAATATCAGAGACATAGCCTTCACTGATTCTTTTTTGTGCCTCGAGCCTGTCTTCGGCATCCCTCTGACTGGCATGAGCATCTCTAACTTGTCTGAGAAGCACTTCTTCTTTTTGAGAGTATGAAGTAGAGGAAGCAACAAGCTCATCTTTCAACTTCTCAACCTTTGCTTCGAGCTCCTCGTTGTAGGAAGTAATGCTCCTCATTTCGATGTCGTGCTGCTCAAGGACCTTTTGCCACTCAGCCTTATCATTTTCCATGGTAAGCATGGCCTCTAAGTTGGCACGGTTAACTCTTTGAAGCTCATCAACAAGCTTCTGCCAGTTTGACATCCTCTCGATATCGAGCTTGACTGCATCAAGATTGCGCAACATAGCAGACTTGTCGATGGGGACCAAGTCTAGGTCGAATCTCACACCCTTTAAGCACCATTGTGGAAAACGACTTTGTAAAGTGGCTGGGCCAGGTCCCACTTGAAATTTAGGCCTGCTTATTATTGTCTGGATGTCCTCCTTCCCGAGAGCAGGAGAGTCGGAAGTAATGTCGAGAGGGGCAGTAGGCTTTTCGGGAATAGTGGAAGCATGTCTCTCACCATATCGGGCTCGTTTGCCTGAATCTTCAGCTGCATGACCCTTTCCTCGGTCGTCGTGAGATTTCCTTTTGTAAGAGTCGTCACTTCTCTGCAGGGAATCATGGTGCTCATCCCTATCCCTTCTGTCATAACGCTCTTCTGCATCCCTCCTTTCACGAGCCTTTCGAGCAGCCCTCTCTTCGTCAGACTCTCTATAGGAGGGAAAGTAACGCCGATAATCATATTGACCACGCCCCCCGTAGCGTTGGAAATCCTGATAATATGATCCGCCGCGTGTCATTGAAGAATCTGAAATAAGAAAAGATAAGCTTTAGAAATCTTTAAAGTATAAGAAGATAAGTGCATAAATGTGCTGGAAAATCCTAAGTGTTGTGTGATGTGCAAGCTACACGCATTAAGCTACAAACCACTCTTTGATGCAGAGGTGATGATAGCTTGGGTATGAGGAGTTGATGTTTGTGTTGGTGTTTGTCGAAGAAGAGACGTCGCCTCAATTACAGGAGAGATAGTTTTAGATACGTCATCTCTAAAAAGCTCCTGCGAAGTCACTATTATGTCGCTCAACCCCTCATAAACATCGTCACCATCATGCTTGGTGGGACTTGTTTTCTCAATTCCTACATCAGCTAATCCCCCGAGAGGCCGTGAAGGTTCTTCTTCTTCCTCGATCGGGGCAAGCACCGTCTTACTAGATGACCCCATAATGTCGGTAGGAGTGGAACACTTCACCAATGAAGCTTCAATATTAGACTCTTTTGATGTGAGTTGTTCGACAGTAACCGGGGCGTTAGGAGTTTTCATCGGAGAATCGGGAACTTCTGTTGGAACTTCATGAGCATGCGTAGAACGAGAAGCGTGTAGAAGCCCGTATTGGTGTAAAAATTCATCCTTCAGCAGAAATTTTATGCTCCTTTCTTCCGCAGCCACGGCACTCAACCTCTCAAAAACTTGTTTATGAATCGGATCTCTAGAAGGGAGAGGAAGTGCTGAAAAGAGCAAAGAATGAAGTTAGCAACTGAAAGTTCGGATCTCGAAAAAAGTTTCAAAAACGAAAAAATGGAAACACTAGTCTTACTTCCTATTCTCCAGATGGCATAAAACCCTGGAGGGCAGCGAGCAAAGAAAAACTGGTTCAAAAATCCATGAACACTTTCAGTGAGATCGGAAAGGAGCTTGCGGTTTCTAGCACTTCTCACAATAATGAGTGAAGGATGATCTTTACTCTTTGTAAACGAGCACAGATAACGAATTTCTTCAAAACTCGGTAGGCGATCAAGAGTTCTTCTAAACAAAACACACAACCCCATCAAGATGGCATAACCATTAGGATGAAATTGAAATGGAGAGATCGTCAACCGGAGAAGAAGAGTTCGAAGGAAGTCATTAAAAGGAGGAATCGCCCCACTTAAGCACATGTGACGGTTGACTGCAACGAAACCATAGGGAGGATTATCAGCAGTATCATTTGACCCAGGGAATAGGACATCGTTTTCAGCAAAGCCAAATTGAGTGCGCAGCTGAATAAATGTTCTCAAAGATAGAATAGTCGAAGTTCTTTCCGGAGGATTCTCTATCGGAACTGTTGTCGGGAAAGTTTCTTCTTCTTGAGTTACCACTTCTTCTTCTCGATGGGAAGTCATTCTACATAAACAACTGGGTATTCAAACATGAAGGTGCACGTTTCCTAAAGTGTGTGAATTGTTGTGTAGAATCAATCAAGCGGTAAACAAATATAACTGAAATAAAAACTAGCAAACATTTGTTAGTTATGAAATTCAGGGATTATTGTTTTAAGCCTAAATATGCAAGTAAGATGTTGGTGCAGACAAATCAGTTCAGATTGTTGATACTTTGCACTAATGCTTAACCCTAATTGATTGATTCGCAAACATTTCATACAATATAATTAAGTTGTTTGTTTTGTCTTGACTAATCTGACATCTGACGTGGGCAGTCAATGGCAGTATTTTCGCCTTGGTTCTCTTTGTTTGTTATTTTTAGCAGGTTAGCAGCTTATAAGTTAATGCGGCATAATACAAGGAGATTCAGGCAACTTTAAAGTTCAAAAATTCAGACAATTTAGTTCTTTAGCTCAAGGCAAATGCTCAAAGTAGGCCCATGCTCCTAAATGATAACATGTCTGAAGCTCAAGTACTAACTCGGCTACGGTTTAAAATTCTTTTGCAAGATAAAGCTAAGTCGGTAGCAGGTCAAGGTCTAAATAGTTTAACTTGGCAACTCGTTCCCCTAGGTCGCAAGCTCTGGTTCAAAAGGCAGGAATTTCTCAAGTGTTAGCTCGGTCACGATTCAAGCTTTAAAGTTTAGATCGGTAAGCTTCTTTCTGGCATTATCTCGGCCACGGTTTAAAGCTTAGATCGGCAGAATGGTAGGTCGATGGGTCTCACTCAAGCACTAACACGGTCATGATTTATGATTTGAATCGGCCAAAAGATGAGTCACCTAAAATCACTGGGTCGCGTCTAAACCAATACCTCACTCCACTCAACCCATTAGCCCGCTAACCGCTCCTCCACCAGCAAAAACCCCTATTCCATTCATACCATTATCTGCTGCCGGACCGTCCACTAAATCAGTTCGAAGTTATCATAAATTTGTCGCATGGTAATCTCAAACGATTAGCCTAAGACGACGAGCCACTTTCATTATTTCATCGAACTTTTAATCGAGCAACCTGAGTTTCATCAACGGCAAATATGATAGAATTCGTGATGAAGCATCATGCAAGGAGGCCGTTCGAATTCAAGCGATAAAGTTTGAGAACCGAAGGTAATCTACAATCAAGGGAGGAGTAGAATCACTTACGCAATGAATAGTAGGAATTACTGGTGATCAGGTAGGATGGAATCGCCTTAAAGAGCTCAGGAGAATTTTAATGGCAGAATCGAAATTGAGTGAATGAATAAGTGACGAAGAAGGTTGAAGGAGGCCGGCTTATATTCTGAAGTGAAATGATACGGGTCATCATACACGAGTTAGCTGATAAGTCGTTCACGACTTACCGACCTAAGAGTGACCGAGTTAAAAGGTATCGAAGCACACGACTTAATCCCAAGGCGTATACTTCGAGGGGCAAATGTTAACCCTGCCTCGGTTACGACTCAGTGGTCCAGTATGTGGAGATGGCGCCGACTCAGGACTTAAAGGGATAGCCGACCTAACTGATTAACAAGGTGGCCGACTTAAATCGATACCGACTTAACTGGTTAAGGAGCATGCCGACCCAATGCCTTCACATAGATGCCGACCTAGTGCTTCAGAAGGAACTGGCCTAACGACTCAAGAAATAACAAAGGATCCGACTTAACATGGTGCCGACCTAACTGCCTAATGGAGTTGCCGACCTAACTGCTCAACAAAGGATCCGACTTAAGGACTTAACATGTTTACCGACCTAACTGAGTGGAACAAGTTCACGACTTACGCTTGTGTCGTGACCGACTCATGGTCTGTGCTAGGATGTGCGCGACCTGGGCAAGGGAGTTAGTTCACGTTTAGCTCGTCAATTCATTAAATCGGCAACGACCTATTTGAGCATGCACTTCCCATTTAAGTCGGAGGCCATGCATCAGAGAGAGGGAACGACCTACGACCTGGCTTGACCCGGTGACGACTTTGGACTTGTGCAAATTCAGCGAAGAAAGATCAACTCAGCTAGATCATAGTGGTGCTCCCATAAGTCGGCCACGACTTAGCTGGGTCGGGGGCGATTCAGAACCGGTTACGACTTAGCTTAGGTCCAAGATCTTTGCCTATAAATACCAACCTACCTCCAACATTAAGGGGACTTTTTGGTCGATCAATTTCAAGCGCCATTACTCTGCCGAATTCCAGACTACTTCAACACTTAAAGCTTTTGAGATTCAAAGAACGTCTAAAAGAACTTCATAAAGAAATCATCTACATCCACCATGGATTTTAAGATTTTTGTCAACATCGAAGTTTGAGCTACTTGTTCTAAGTCTTTTGTAATTCAAAGTGTATTGTACTTGAGAAGATTTGTATCAACTTGTAACGTGATCATCAATAAAAGTACTTAAAGTGGACGTAGGCTATACCCATAAGCCGAACCACTATAAAATTGCTGTTGTTTACTGCTTTTCCGCTATTACCTGCTTATAATTCTTTCCCGATCTATCGGGTGGTGCTTTCACAACTACACTTCACACACCGGGGTGTTAGCGTTCAAATTTAAGCGTTAACAGTCCACCTCTCACATAACGAAGTATTAGTTGGACTAATGAGATCCATTGCGATGTCAGCTAGAGAATACCAGAGAGGCATTCACCTTGGATTAGGTATTAAATGATAGGGACCTACCTAAGATATAGGTATTAAATGGTCAGAGTATGCACATTTCCTGTTGAAAAGCTATTAAGTGGCTTGTGTACTTATCGCACATGGTTAGGACATGATTCATGATAGAAGCATGGGACTGGGAAGGGAAATTAGCCACATTTGAAAGTGAATTAGAGAGTTAGATTGGAAAAGTGTAGGTTATAGAATTGGACTAGAAAAATCTTAGGGCTTACAGTTGGAGGTATTTCATATAGGATATAGTTAGGATGTGTAAAACATATTCTTATCTAAATTATACTACCCAAATACTACTATGGAAAGACTTGATATTTTTATTTACCAGACAATGTTGTTCTGACTCCCTCCTCATTACAACAAAGGTTGGAGAAGATAATGCTAATTTAAGAGATGAAGGCATAGGCCATGTCTTATGGCAGTTATTTATCTATTTATGTTTTAGTTATATTTAGTTGTACCTGTTTTAGACATGTTGTTGTTATGTTGGCATATTATTTTTCAGATATTGAGATATTATGTTATGTTTGTTAGATTTGAATTTCTATATAATGGTACTATTTATGATATTATATATTATCCTTTCGACTGTGAGATTCTAATAGCCTAAATAGGTAACTCCGAGTATTGTTAAATTCTAAAAAACAACCAGTTTTTGAATGGGTCTAAGGTTCAATGGGCCTTTTCTAGGTTGAAAATTTGGCCCCTTTCAAGGCGGGTTGTAAAAATCCCACGTAAAAAGATACACTTGGCCACAGTTAGTGAACTCTTTAAGCTTAGTTCACCTCTCAGCCTCCAAGATAAGTTTAACCTTAAGTTAGCACTCAAAATCATCCCAAGTGATTTCCTCCTCATCTACCTATATATCTGCCCCTTCCCACCAACTAAGATTTTCCCCATGGAGATGATAGGAAGCAAACATATGCCTCATTATGCCCTCAAGTGCCATGTTAATGAATATGCAATCACAAGATTTAATCCAAACTTGAGTTTTAGCAAATGTCCCCTTACATGGTACACCCCATATTTTTAGTAATATTATTTAGGATATTTAATTAGTAAATAAAATAAAATAATGTAAGATGATTAGTGGATTGAAATTTGAATATAATTAAGGGTAGTCGTGCCTTGTTTGTTGAATATGCGCTTATATGTTTTTGTTTGATGATAATAAACATATATATTCATTTAAATGTATTTGGTAATGTACTATTTTGTTTTTCATAGATTAAATAAATATTTGTTGAATAAAATAAATTACACAGAATTTGAACTCAAACAGAACAAGTTACACAGATTTTGAATTCAAACAGAAATTTTATTCAAACAAATATTTATTACAATCTTGAATAGTACAAATTCAAGCTCTCACTATACATATACATTTTTGATTACATCACAATTACATCACAATTTCGTTTTACATAATTTCCTCACTACATATCACTCACACTCGTATTTTGTCTTCAACTGCATTCCAGTTTGAATCCAGCATCTGAGCAATCTGCAAAAATATTCACTAACGCAGTAAAATTGAAAAAGAAATGTTTTTGCAATATAAAATAAAATATGATTTTTTTGAAAATATTAATTGCCTCAGTTATTTGGGTTGTTCGTCATCATTCACACTTGAATTCATCACACACGAACAGTGTGAGATGCACAGTGTATCACTGTACATGCCACAAGGCCGTGCACATCAATATACACTTGATAATGCTACAGGGACAGGTAAGCACAGGTCAAACCCAAATGAAAAGCCGGGTTCAACTCACGTGCAACATAAATAAAATCTCGACTTCAGCACAAGGTTAAACCCGAGTTTTAAAACTGGGTTAAACACAAGGCACAATAAACTGAATGCAAAGGTCAAGCCATTGTTGTCATGACTCAACTCAAATGCAAAGCTTCGACAAATCAAAACTGCATCAAAGCATCAATAATGCATGAAACAATGAAACAGCCAGTTGCAACAAAGACCAAGCTGCAAGCATCCACAAGTACAGAAAACAACAGAGCATCAAAAACTCATGAATACAGTAACAAGTTCTGCTACTCAAATATACCAAATGCAAGACCACAAGTACAACAACTTCAGATCATGCTACAGAATGTACATGTGAGGACAGTGAATACAAGAACAAGTCGATATGAACAGTGCAAACTACAAATGTGATACATGGAACAATGCATGATGAATTGGATCAACATAGTCAAGTCCAAATGCATCGGTGAAGAAACTGCAGTGGACATGTAAAAGAAGCAGTAACAGCAAGTCAAGTCAAATGGAACTCAACAAGGCAGACTCAAGTGAATGAAAACATGTATGCAACATGGTGAGCAACACAAGTGAAACATTTGTGTCAAAGAGAACAATGTCGAATACATGAACAAGTGTAGCATCTGTATCAAAGCAAATTATATCAGGAACGCAAATGTTACAGTGAACGCAAATTATACACCAAACAACAATGCAAGTGCAGATGACACAGTGAAGATGACAAGTGCATCATGATACAACACACAAACAAGCACACGGGCTAATGAAGACTAGACATGAGTATTAAGCTACAACTAGAATGAGGAAGTGCACCGAGTATGCTCAAGACAAAATGCTATCAGGTCAGAAAGTATACACCATGTCAAGATGCAGACAAAAAGAACTTCAACCAAACAACATCAAGACGTGTCAACAGTACATGAAGACAGTTCGAAGAAGACTACAATATCAAGTTCAACTGAAATGAAAATAGTTGACAGAAGACTACGAGATGACCGAAGTCAGAGAATTCAAATCCAATTCGTATCTTTGAAAAAGTCAGCAATGAAAAAGGGAAAGTTTTTGCCTTTTGATTCAAGAAAAATCGTACGCGTGAAAATCAAAGCCATGAGCATCAAGACAGAAAGTAAATCTGGAAAGCCGTGCGCATCAAGGAATGAAAAATTTGGAAAGTATCAAACTGATACGAATGAAATCAAATGATTCGAATTCATATAAATGCAAAACCCAAATTATCATCATCGTCATCGAGTACGCAACAAGAACAAGCAATAATTCAAGCAAATTAAACCAGCAAAGAGAATACATACCAATTTATCGAACTCGATCAAAGGAACAGCTACGTACGATTAGCAATCTCAAAGTCAACCAGAATCAAACATCAGAGAACGAGCGAGCAAAGAGTATCAATCATCCAGAGCCGAAGCCCTAATTCAAGAAAGAAGCCGAAGCCCTAATTCGACAAAGGGATCGGCCGCAATTGCACTCAGAAGGAAGAATAAAGAGGCCGACATTTTTCACAAGAATTGGATCGGGTTAAATAATAAGGGGCCGGCCTTATTTGTTTAAAGGGGATATTGTTTATTTAGGGTTTTATCAAAAGGGGGTTTCTTATTTTTTATTTGAGCAAAAATTACGCATTCAAGTTCGTATTCTTATTTTTGCTCCTGGTTTTATTTTTGAAGTTTTTTTTCTTTTTCGAGTCAAAGAATTTGTAAATCACCACCTAGGTTGTAGGTAGTGTCAGATTGTCTAGTTAGAATTAGTTCAGTGAGAAGGGTGTGCGAGTTTGCAAAACTCTATAGGCGAGAGCAGAGTTTGCGAGTAAACGAAACTCTATAGGCGGAGCAGGGTGTGCGAGTCTAGTAGAGTGTTTGTGAGCGGGAGCAAAGGTTTGCGAGTCTAGTAGAGTGTTTGTAAGCGGGACACTGTTTAATTCTAATAGAAATCTGGGAATGAAGCAGTAGGCAGGGGTTGCCGAAGATGGGTAAATTTTGTGTGTGATTTACTTTTCAGCATATTTATTTCTGCAGTTTGTTTCTGTGTTTAATTCGAGAAAATTTGCTTAACCCTATTCACCCCCCCTCTAGGGTTAATCTAGATCCTACAAATGGTATCAGAGCACGGTATTTTTTCTTTAACTCCAGAGTCATGAATTCATTAAATAATGCTTTTTCTGAGGGGCAATCTATTGTTAGGCCACCCATGTTTAACGGGAATGATTATGCTTATTGGAAAGTTAGGATGAGTATTTATCTTAGTTTCGTTGATTATGATGTTTGGGATATTATTGAAACTGGCTATAAATCCCCCACTATAACCGTTGGTGATACTGAGATTCCTAAACCTAAGGATAGGTGGGATGCTAACGATAAGAGATTAAAAACTACAAATGCCAAAGCAATGAACGCTTTGATCTGTGCTCTTGATAAAAATGAATTTAATAGAATTTCTCATTGTACAACAGCACAGGAAATTTGGCACACTTTGGAGGTAACACACGAAGGAACTTCTCAAGTCAAGGAGTCTCGTCTAGCCCTGTTCAGCAATGAATACGAGAACTTTGTGATGGACAAAGGCGAGAGCATAAAGGACATGTTTGGGCGCTTTTCAACTTTGGTATACAACGCTAGAGCGCTCGGGAAGGTATTCACTGAGGTAGAGCTTGTAAGGAAGGTGCTACGAGTTTTACCAATGAACTTTGAGGCAAAAGTCACGGCAATCCAAGAATCGAAAGATTTGAGTAAACTAAGCATGGAGGAGTTGATCGGTAACTTGATGACATATGAGCTTGAGCTAAAAGCAAAGGAGGAACGCAACAACTCCGAACCAAAGAAGAAGACGATTGCCTTAAAGAGCAAAGAAGAGAGCGATGAAGAAGAAGAAGATCCGATTGAAGAGCTTGCAATGGCTGTCAATAATCTTAGAAAATGGTCAAGATTCAAGCCACGCAAGAAGAAAAATTCTGGTAATAGGTCAAGAGAGTCTAACAATTCCGATAATGAGTGATATAACTGCAACAAGTCTGGCCACTTCAAACAAGAATGCCTACTTCTCAAAAACAATCGAGGAAAGAAAAAGACGAAGAAGGTCTTTGCAGCGACTTGGGATGATGAAGAAGGAGAGGAAGTTTCAAATAGTAGCTCAGAGGAGGCTAACTTGTGTCTCATGGCAAAATCGGATTCAGAAGCAAGCTCAGAAGAATCTAGTGAGGAAGGTGACTATTCTTATAAAGATCTTGTTTTTATGTGTCTCGATCTCACTAAAGTAGTTGATGCTCTTGAATCTAAAATTGAAAAATTGAAATCTGATAGGAGAGAACTTGCTCGTGAAAATTTTAGGTTAGAAACTGAACTTGAAAATATTCAAAACCTAGAATGTAAAAAATGTGAAATTTTGGATTCAGAATTGACAAGACTGAAGAATAGCTTTGAGAATCTTGGAAAAGAAAACTTGAAACTTAAGGAAATCATTGACACTAGGAAAAAGGATTTTATAAATCGATGCACCTCACTTGTCACTGAAAACACAACACTAAAAACCAAAGTCCAAAACCTTGAGAAATCTCTGAATAACTTTTCAAGAGGCAAAAAATCTTTCAACATGTTATTGGGAAATCAAATTTTTGCTAACAACAGAAAAGGACTAGGTTTTGGGAAATCACAAGTTGATGATAGTGCAAAAGGTAAGAGTGTCTTTAGTAGATGTGAAATAATTGGACATCATGTTAAAAATTGTAGTCATAGGAACAAGAAAACAAAATTTATACAAGTTTGGGTTCCTAAGAATTCTACAAACAAATTTCATGTCTATTGGAATAAGAATAAAAGGACTAAACAAGTTTGGGTTCCAAAGGGTTTGTTTATTCACAAATATTCCGCCACTAACAATCATGGACCTATAAAAACAAATAGGTCACAAAAATCTTTCATCGTGTAGGTATGGTGGCAGGCTAAGGAACAACAATAGTGTTCTCTGGATTTTGGCTGTTCCAGAAACACAACGGGCAACAAAGCAAAGTTCCTTAGCCTAGTATAAAGGTGACAGAATCACAATGGACAACAACGAAAAATTATCGTAAAGGTAAAACAGGTAAATTTGTTAAATGTGATAATCTGCACCGTAATCTGAATTAAATCAGCCAGTAAGGTGATGATGAAATGAATGATGTCTTTAATTCTGACTTATTCTTAATTGATATGATTTCTTTTGACTTGTTGTTATTTATGACCTTGATTTGTGCTTAAATGATGACCAATCAGATTTTCAACTTTGAACTAATCCATATAAATTTGTTCGGTCAAATGATGGTATTTTATTGATCTTTGATTACTCATGCTACACGTAAATATATTTTGACATTTTGGTCACTGCTAGTAAATTTGCACGATTTCAAATTTCATGTGAAAGGTGTTAAAAAGGATTTTAAGAAATTGTTGAAACTTCAAGAAATTGTTTGATTGACTGTTGATTACTCATTAATATAATTGTTTATCCTACGGTTTCTGAAATTAACACCATGATATTTATTTGAGTGTGAACATGGCTTCATTTCAAATTTCATTCCGAGATAGTTTGTTGAAATTTCACAATCTGGTCTTTGACATCCAACGAGTGAATATTGAGTGAAATTTAAATTCAGATGCAGATTACACTGATAATATAGTTGATAGAAAATTTACTAGTGGAACGTGATTAATCTTTGAAACATTCATTTGCTGCATCGTTTTTCAAAGAAAATATCTGCATATGTTTCACTTGAAACAATTACCAAATGGCATAAATTTTTCTCATATAACTCCTTCGAGAAAATCATGTTTGACCATATTTACAGATTAGTCATTTTTATTTGATTTTAAATGACAAATTTTGACTAATCTGACTCCCTACTAATGATCAAAAATATAAATAGTGATTGAAAAGGTGATAAGTGTTGATATTTAACATACATTACTCAAGAGAGTATATTTGGAAAATTTCTTTAGGAATTAAAACAAGAATTATAAAACTTTTTGTTCGGTAAAGATTCCATGACCATTTCTATATCTATCATTATTTCTATCGACCATGGTTTATCAAATATTCAATATAGTTTGTTGATATGTGGTACTATAATCAGGAATCATTCGTTTTTCATGTCACATTTTTTTTAAAAATAAATAAATATCCAAAGTGTTCACTCTCATTTAAAAGTCCTCACGGTTATGCATGGGTGAATTACTTGGATTTTTGATTATGTGCTTCCATGCTCATTTAAAAGTCCTTACGGTTATGCATGTATGGAACGCATATCAAAATTAATTGATTAAATAGACAAGTTGATTCTAATCCCATTTAAAAGTCCTCACGGTCATGCGTGGTTAGAAGATACTTGATTTCATTTTTAAAATTAAATTCGAATACTACTAATCTCATTTAAAAGTCCTAACGGTTATGCATGATTAGTAAATATTCAAATTCCTGATATAAATGTACCACAAGAAGATTCAACTGTATGATTTTATATGAACATCATATCCATCATTTCTAAAAGTGGAATATGCACCTAACAAGGGTAGTTATGGTTTTTGTTTGATTCTTATTGAAGTTTAATATTTATATTCAATTTGAGTTTAATGTTGGATTAATATCGATCACTTTATCTCTATTTTTCTCTCACACTATTATTCTTTTGCTAATAACAAAAGGGGGAGAGAAAAGTTAAGATTTTGTCAAATAGAATCAAGCAAAGGTCAAATAATCTTACATTTGCATCTAGGCTCATTTATATATTTCTATTTGTATGCATATATGTAGGGGGAGCATCATGTAGAGAGGAAGCATTTAAATAGGGGGAGCAATTAGAGTATATAATTGGTCAAATACATTTAACACGGTCAAAATCTTAAATATATGCTTGTTATCATCAAAAGGGGGAGATTGTTGAATATGAGCTTATATGTTTTTGTTTGATAATAATAAACATATATATTCATTTAAATGTATTTGGTAATGTACTATTTTGTTTTTCATAGATTAAATAAATATTTGTTGAATAAAATAAATTACACAGAATTTGAATTCAAACAGAACAAGTTACACAGATTTTGAATTCAAACGGAAATTTTATTCAAACAAATATTTATTACAATCTTGAATAGTACAAATTCAAGATCTCACTATACATATACATTTTTGATTATATCACAATTACATCACAATTTCGTTTTACATAATTTCCTCACTACATATCACTCACACTCGTATTTTGTCATCAACTGCATTCCAGTTTGAATCCAGCATCTGAGCAATCTGCAAAAATATTCACTAACGCAGTAAAATTGAAAAAGAAATGTTTTTGCAATATAAAATAAAATATGATTTTTTTGAAAATATTAATTGCCTCGGTTATTTGGGTTGTTCGTCATCATTCACACTTGAATTCATCACACACGAACAGTGTGAGATGCACAGTGTATCACTGTACATGCCACAAGGCCGTGCACATAATTATACACTTGATAATGCTACAGGGACATGTAAGCACAGGTCAAACCCAAATGAAAAGCCGGGTTCAACTCACGTGCAACATAAATAAAATCTCGACTTCAGCACAAGGTCAAACCCGAGTTGTAAAACTGGGTTCAACACAAGGCACAATAAACTGAATGCAAAGGTCAAGCCATTGTTGTCATGACTCAACTCAAATGCAAAGCTTCGACAAATCAAAACTGCATCAAAGCATCAATAATGCATGAAACAATGAAACAGCCAGTTGCAACAAAGACCAAGCTGCAAGCATCCACAAGTACAGAAAACAACAGAGCATCAAAAAATCATGAATACAGTAACAAGTTCTGCTACTCAAATATACCAAATGCAAGACCACAAGTACAACAACTTCAGATCATGCTACAGAATGTACATGTGAGGACAGTGAATACAAGAACAAGTCGATATGAACAGTGCAAACTACAAATGTGATACATGGAACAATGCATGATGAATTGGATCAACATAGTCAAGTCCAAATGCATCAGTGAAGAAACTGCAGTGGACATGTAAAAGAAGCAGTAATAGCAAGTCAAGTCAAATGGAACTCAACAAGGCAGACTCAAGTGAATGAAACATGTATGCAACATGGTGAGCAACACAAGTGAAACATTTGTGTCAAAGAGAACAATGTCGAATACATGAACAAGTGTAGCATTTGTATCAAAGCAAATTATATCAGGAACGCAAATGTTACAGTGAACGCAAATTATACACCAAACAACAATGCAAGTGCAGATGACACAGTGAAGATGACAAGTGCATCATGATACAACACATAAACAAGCACACGGGCTAATGAAGACTGGACATGAGTATTAAGCTACAACTAGAATGAGGAAGTGCATCGAGTATGCTCAAGACAAAATACTATCAGGTCAGAAAGTATACAACATGTCAAGATGCAGACATAAAGAACTTCAACCAAACAACATCAAGACGTGTCAACGGTACATGAAGACAGTTCGAAGAAGACTACAATATCAAGTTCAACTGAAATGAAAACAGTTGACAGAAGACTACGAGATGACCGAAGTCAGAGAATTCAAATCCAATTCGTATCTTTGAAAAAGTCAGCAATGAAAAAGGGAAAGTTTTTGCCTTTTGATTCAAGAAAAATCATACGCGTGAAAATCAAAGCCGTGAGCATCAAGACAGAAAGTAAATCAGGAAAGCCGTGCGCATCAAGGAATGAAAAATTTGGAAAGTATCAAACTGATACGAATAAAATCAAGTGATTCGAATTCATATAAATGCAAAACCCAAATTATCATCATCGGCATCGAGTACGCAACAAGAACAAGCAATAATTCAAGAAAATTAAACCAGCAAAGTGAATACATACCAATTTATCGAACTCGATCAAAGGAACAGCTATGTACGATTAGCAATCTCAAAGTCAACCAGAATCAA
Organism: Allium cepa; assembly: GCA_030765085.1. Taxonomy (NCBI): domain Eukaryota; kingdom Viridiplantae; phylum Streptophyta; class Magnoliopsida; order Asparagales; family Amaryllidaceae; genus Allium; species Allium cepa. Next base: position 662,555,801 of record CM060940.1, on the reverse strand, counting down.
ACATCAGAGAACGAGCGAGCAAAGAGTATCAATCATGCAGAGCCGAAGTCCTAATTTGAGAAAGAAGCCGAAGCCCTAATTCGACAAAGGGATCGACCGCAATTGCACTCAGAAGGAAGAATAAAGAGGCCGACATTTTTCACAAGAATTGGATCGGGTTAAAGAATAAAGGGCCGACCTTATTTGTTTAAAGGGGATATTGTTTATTTAGGGTTTTATCAAAAGGGGGTTTCTTATTTTTTATTTGAGCAAAAATTACGCATTCAAGTTCGTATTCTAATTTTTGCTCCTGGTTTTATTTTTGAAGTTGTTTTTTCTTTTTCGAGTCAAAGAATTTGTAAATCACTACCTAGGTTGTAGGTAGTGTCAGATTGTCTAGTTAGAATTAGTTCAGTGAGAAGGGTGTGCGAGTTTGCAAAACTCTATAGGCGGGAGCATAGTTTGCGAGTAAACGAAACTCTATAGGCGGAGCTGGGTGTGCGAGTCTAGTAGAGTGTTTGTGAGCGGGAGCAAAGGTTTGCGAGTCTAGTAGAGTGTTTGTAAGCGGGATACTGTTTAATTCTAATAGAAATCTGGGAATGCAGTAGTAGGCAGGGGTTGCCGAAGCTGGGTAAATTTTGTGTGTGATTTACTTTTCAGCATATTTATTTCTGCAGTTTGTTTCTGTGTTTAATTCGAGAAAATTTGCTATAACCCTATTCACCCCCCCTCTAGGGTTAATCTAGATCCTACATTGTTAACATGTAAATCAAAATGAGATAGCATGAATAAGATGTGTTAGCAAATAAGTAAGGGGTAAAAGAGGAAGAAGGGCTTTCTAATAGCCTAAACCCTTTGCCATGAGTTTTCACTTACATTCATCTACAAAATTTAATTGCAAAGAGAGGTCGACCACCATTTTCAAGATTAAGAAGAAGAAAGCTAAAGAGGAAGCTTAATCAACATCAAGTTTAATTCAAATCTCACACCTTTAATCACAAAGATAAAGTGAATAATTACTGCATCTCATTTTTCTTATGTTTTTGGTTCTAAGGATAATCCGAAATGTTTTTGCCTGAGAATGCCATGTTTTGATTGATTAAAAGTTTATATATGCTTGTTGATGATTTATGAATGTTCTTATTGGTTTTTATGATATGTTTTGACATGAAAACCCAACTAAATGACATATAAACGCCTTGCGAATTTAAATGTAGATCAAAAATAAAATTTTAGAGGTGGGTTTCAATTTTCATAATTTTCTGAATTAATGTAGATTTTATATTAATACTCTAGTGAAGAAAATGATTTATTTCATTATAAATTATCTACGACAAAATAATTAATTATTTGAGTCTAAAATTTGTTTATGTTAGAAAATATATTTAACAAGATTTTGTGGAATTTTTGTAGAATTTTCCAAAGAGTTTTGATAAATATATAAAATTATTTAAGATATGAGACTTAAATGTTTTATATATTTAATTAAGGAGAAGGGATGTTTTTCAAATGTTTTAAATTAATTAATTCTGAAATTATGGCAGTACTTTTAGATAAGAAAAATTAGCAACCAATAAGAGTTCGGCAAACAAGGCAGGTTAGTTAAAAAGTTTACATAAAAAGGTTTAAAATCAGAAATTCATGCCTAAAGCATGTTACACCTATTTTGGTTTCGCCTAGAAAGCTTTCAACTAAGACCCTCCGTCTCCCTTTCCACAAACCAATGCACATAGTATCAACATCTTGGTACACACTGAATTCGATGATGGCGGAAGGTAAGAGTCAAAACCAAGTAGTTCCAAAAGGGTAGAAGCACCTTTTTGTTTTAAAAGAAAAGAGCGCTTGCTTGTTTTCACCTATGTATCTTTCCACTAAGTCAATTGATTTAAAGAAAGGTTTTAAAGTTGTGCCTTTGTTTTAAATAATAGCTTCCGACTATGTTGAAGCCTTTACTACCGCCTTCCACCTTTCAGAACAAAGGTTTCGAAGGGGTTGTTTTGTTTTATAAAAACCCTGCCGCTTCTCCTATGCTTTCGAAAGGGGTGGTTTCGATACCATCACTTCTCTACTTAGTTATAGCTTTCGAACCTATTGCTTATGGCCCTTAGTACCTTTTAAAGAATAACCAATAGGTTTCGACTAGTTAGTGCTAAATGATTTCGAAAGATGTTTTTTCATATGTTTTAAATTAAACCTAAATGCTTTCGAAGGGTTGGAGGTTTTAATAACATCAAAAGGTTTAAATAAGGTTTCGAAGGGGTGGTTTCCCTTCATTTTCTAAAGGTCTAAACGAATGGTTTTTCCAGTGGTTTTAATAAGTTTAAAGCAAATGTTTTTTTCCTATGGTTTCAAAAGGCAATGTTTATTGATTTCAAAGAGGGATGTCTAAGGTTTTTAGCTTTCGATGGAAAAAGAAATTTCATTGGTTTCAAAGAGTTTATATGAATGGCTTCGAAAGGAAGATTTTGGCCTTTTGGCCTAGATAAAGTAAAGGGTTTACGTGGTCGAAAGGGGTACTTTCAATAGCATCGAAAGGGGTACTTTAAAATGTTTAAATGTTTTCATCAACAAAGATTTGAGTAAAGAGAGAGAGAGAGAGAGAGAGAGAGAGAGTGTGTGTGTGTGTGTATAGCATGGCAAGGTGATGTTGAGTAAATCATAGAGTATAAGTTCCTTCCTTGTTCAAGTTTGGTTTAAAAGGGTTTAAATCAATTTCAGATGAAAAAGGTTTTTCAAGGAAAACTATGGGAAGGCATCCCTAAGTAAGATGACTCAAATATTAGATACCAGATGAGACTGGTATAGGGTCGCGCCTATACATTAGCTATTGGCCCAAGCTAATTTAGTCCAAAATTTAGTGTGTAGCTCTTTGTCATGGATAAGACTAAAATTATGATTACACATAGAAGGGAATATATGTTTGTATACAGATAGGCTATTAGTGAGCCTGCAAAACCATTAGGATCAGGTGACCCCAGGAGATGTTAAGTTAGGGACATACCGTCCTGAAGAGAAGCATTTAACAAATAGTTAAGGACATACTGTCCAGAAGAGGAGTGCCTATTAGATGTTAGATAAATTTTACTTATATTGTCTGGTACGCCCGAGTTAGCCAAAGGTTAATGGTCGGTCAAATAAAGCTAAAGTTTTTGAACAGATATTTCTTTTATACCTGATATATATGGTTACATAATGATGCTTTGCAGTATTTAACCAATTTTGGTTCCAGGAAAAGATTTGCAAAAGATATATTTTAAAAGGATGTTAGTGAGGAGAAACCTGTTCCACTAAATGACGTGGTCTCACTTAACATTAATAATCAGGATGTATAGTATTCACACCAGGCTTTATGTCTGACTCGAAGTTTATGTTTTTTTCCTTAAACTCTCGAGTGCTCAAAATTGATTTGAGTAGGCTAAGGGTTGAGGCTTTTCAGGTTTTTGCAGGATGACGAATAAAGCTACCGGAGCGAGCAGGAGGCTAACAGACTGTTATTTAGGAGTTGTAGTTTTTTTATGTTTATTTCCGTTGTGTATGTATTAAGTCAATTATGACTATATGACTCAGATCATCCAATGGGGCCCTTCATATGTCGCTCTTGGCATGTTTTATAATAAGTATATTTTATCATTGCTTGGGAAACATTTTGGGACTATGTAATATGAATATGGAAGATGTGTTTTGAAATGTAATGGAAAAATGTTGTTTTGAAGTATGTGTTTTGTTTCATATTCAAGTGCTTCAGATATTAAAAATAAATAACATCAACATAGCTGTATTTAGTCGCCGAAAGTTAATACTATATATGACTACAGCATCTGTAGCGCTTATCTTTGAGAATCTTGATAGGGGATGTTACAACTTGGTATAAGAGCATAGGTTTATGAAATATTTTAACTAAAATGATTTTTGAAAACATAATCCTTAGGAATTAGAGTTAAGATCGGGGTGTGGGATAATGCTATAGTAACATATTTTTATTTGCTATATATAAGTATACGTTTCATCTCTAGACCCCTATCTTTGTTAGGCTATTCTTCTGTATCTCGCGAAGCTTGAATACAGATATGGACAGAAGAAGAGGTAGAGTTAATCTAGGAGGAGACACCATCCCACAAAATGGAAATTCCTGACCAAACACAAGGAGGACTCACGGTTAGGCTCAAGCTGAAAACGTAGGTGCTGGAGTCCCACAAGTAGATATGGGGCTGTGTATCAGTTTTTCTTAAATATGATGCAAGCTGGGATCGCAGTTGGAGTTGTTGGTGGAAATGCTGCGAGAGGAGTTCAAGAAGCTTCAATAGTCAATCATTATGCTAACTTGAGTAGAGACAATACTAGGCTTGGAGGGAAGCCATTTATTGTAAAAGCGGATGCTATAGATGTAGAAATTGGTTGTTGCACTGTGAAAGGGTATACGCTGATTTAGGGCTTAACGACGAGCAAAAGAGGAGACTTGCCTCGAGACAACTGCAAGGGGTGGCTTTGTTTTGGTGGAACAGTGTGACAACTGGAGTAAATGAAGAGCTAGAGTAAATGAAGAGCTAGAGTAAATGAAGAGTAGATGACATGGGCAAAGTTAGGAGAAGGTTCCAGGAAAGGTTCATGTCAGTAATGTCATTGTCCGTCTTTATTAGGAAGTTCACTGAGTTGGAACAAGGAGAGATGTTAGTTCTGGAGTATGCTAGTAGGTTTTAAGAATTGGCAAGATATGGGTATGCCACTATTGATATAGTGATGAAAAGGAAAGAGAAGTTCATTGGAGTTTGAAGCTAGAATTGGCTAGGGCTACTTTACCGCACATTATAAATCCATGTGATGTAGTTGTGGAGATGGCGCTGAGACATGAAGAGATGATAGCTTGTTTAGAGAAGAAGGAAAAGGAGGTCTAGGTTAGGCAAGGCCCAAAGAGGAAGTTTTTCCATAAGAAGATTGCTCAAAAAGGAAGAGTAGCGTAGAAAGGAAATTCTTAAGTGGTCTGCTATAAGCGCGATAAAAAAGGACATTATGCTCATGAGGGTTATACTGGAAAAGGAAAAGGGAAGGAGGTGATTAGAAATAAGAACCTTAGGTGTTTCAACCGTGATCAAGTTTGGCACCATAAGAACCAGTGCAAAGATCCATCTAAAGGAGATAAAGGCCAAGTGTTTGCATTGGAGCTTGCTACTTCAAAGCCCACAGTTCAGGAGAAAGGAAAAGCAGTATTGGGAGGTACGCTTCAGATCCATGATATGTCTGTTAGCGATTTGTTTGATACCGGTGCATCGCATTCTTTTATATCTTAATGTTTGGTAGATAAACTTAAACTATAACCCAAATACTTAGTTACTTTCTTAAGAGTTGCAAATCCGATAGGTGGTTATGCGACACCTGGGATGAAGTGTGACAACTTAGAGTTTGACTTGCTAGGTTACACCATTGTTCGCAGTTAGCATGTATTTGACTTTTTAGGATTCGGAATTATATTGGGCGGGTTAAGTAAATACGATGCTAGGATATTTTTCCACGATAGGAAAATATAACGAAGACAACCTGATTATAGTGATCAGATCATTTATACCATAGAAAACCCTAGCTGTGAGGTGAATGCTTTGCTGGATGTTATGGAGTTAGAAGATGAGTTGAATCGTGTAGTTAGAAAATTCACAGATGTCTTCGAGCCGGTAGTAGGATTGCCACCAAAATGAGCCATCGAGTTTCAGATAGATTTGGTGCCTGAAGCAGAACCGTTAAGTAGGATGCTAAGTAGGATGACACTTACAAAGATGAAGGAGTTGAAAGCTCAGTTGGTAGATTTGGAAGGCAAGAGTTTTATTAGACCCAGTATGTCACCTTGGGAGCAGTCACTGAATTTGCTAAGAAGCCGGATGGATTGTTAAGGCTATGTATTGATTATCGTAAGTTAAATGAGAAGACGATAAAGAATCGATATCTATTGTCGAGAATTGATGATTTGTTCGATTAGTTGAGCGGAGCCAGGATATTCTCTCAATTGGATCTAGCGATAGGATTTCATCATCGTAGAATGGCAGAAAATAATATACCTTAAACGGCGTTTAGAACACGGTATGGGTCATAAGAATGGTTAGTTATGTTGTTCGGACTCACAAATGCACTGATATTCTTTGTGGATTTGATGAACCGGATTTTCCGAGAGCATTTGGATAGGTTTGTATTGGTTTTTATAGATGATATTATGATATAGCCTAAGGATGAGATGGAGCATGAAGTTCATCTTAGAGTTGTGCTTGAGACACTAAGGTAGCATCAGCTAAAGGCAAAGTTTTTGACATGCCACTTATTGGAAGAAGGAAGTCAAGTTTCTTGGTCACGTGGTTTCGAAGGAAGGATTGTCAGTTGTTCTGGAAAAGATCGAGGCCATTAACAAATGGAAGAGACCAAAAATGGTAACTGAGATAAGAAGCTTCCATGGTTTGGTTGGATATTATCGAAGGTTCATAAAAGATTTTTCGCGGATAGCAGCGCTGATGACCAAGTTAGTGCGAAAGGGTGTGAAGTTTATGTGGACCGATAAGTGTGAAGAAGCGCTCCGTTGCTTGAAACACTTGTTGACCCATGCACCTGTGTTAGTGGTTCTGGAGGGGAATCGGGGCTTGGCAGTTTATAAATGCATGTGGTACTGGATTAGGAGATGTACCAATGCAGAGGAGTAAAGGGATTGCCTACGCTTCTAAACAGCTTAGACCGCATGCGGTTAGATATCCAACACATGACTTGGAGTTAGCTGTAGTTATATTTGCGTTGAAGGTATGGAGGCATTACCTTTTGGGAGAGAGGTTTGACCTTTATACCAACCATAAATCGTTGAAATACTTGTTCTCTCAGAAGGAGCTGAACATGAGACAATAGAGGTGGTTAGAGATTTTAGCCGCTTATGATTTTGGAATAGAGTCCACAACCGAGATTTGCTTGGTAGGAGGCATCAGAAAACAGTGTTAGCTATGATAGCAGAATGGAAAGACTTGGAAGCATTATCAGCTTGTAGAGTGCCATATAGATCCGAAGTTGGATCTATCGAAGAAAGAGTTATGTTGTCTTGTTTTGAAGTTCAACCAGTATTTCTTGAGAAGACTGCTTCTAGGAAGAAAGAGGATGTAGTGTTAGCTGAAAGGATTAGGAAATTAAAGGATGCAACAGAGAGTGATGACTTGAAAGATTTCAGACTTGACCAATGATGATTAAGAAAGAAAGGTAGATTATGTGTTCCAAATGTGGGAGACATAAGAAAGGAAGTTTTGGAGGAGTGCCATCGTTCGAAGTTCACTATTCATCTAAGAGGAGAGAAGATGTATCATGATATGAAGAGAAGTTTCTTCTGGGGAGGAATGAAGAGGGATGTTGACTTATGGGTGAAACGGTGTATGAACTTTCAGTAGGTAAAAGTTGAGCATCAAAAGCCAAGTGGATTACTTCACCCATTGGATATTCTAGTATGGAGGTGGGATTCTACTTCTATGGATTTCATAGACGGGTTACTAAGATCTAATAAAGGGAATGAAAGTATATGGGTCATGGTGGATAGGTTGACCAAGAGTGCCCATTTCTTTCCAGTTAAGTCAAATAGGACGGCACTTGTATTGGCTAAGTTATTTATGAAGAACTTGGTTAAACTGCATGGAATTTCTAGTAGTATTGTTAGTGATAGAGATTCCTTATTTACTAGTGAGTTCTGGAAGAGTTTAAAAGAAAGTTTAGAAACCAAGCTCAAGATAAGTAGTGCTTACATCCGCAGACCAATGGGAAAAAGAAAGAGTTAACAAGTAGAGTTACTGAGTGGCAGGAGTCCACGATGTTTTCCTTGTTTCTCATCTGAGGAAGTTTGTTGGGGATCCAGACACTACTTAGCACCAACTGTGTTAGAAGATTTAGTAGTGGAACCAGACATGACTATAATTAGGAAGCCTATCCGACTAGTTGCGAGAGATGAGAAGAAGTGGAGGAACAAGACCGTCAGATTAGTGAAAGTCCAGTGGAGTAACGATGCTAGAGACTATACTTGGGAGACTGAGAGCAGGGTTAGAAACGCTTATCCTGATTTGTTTGATGGTATGTATGTTTTTCCTTTGATTGTTTTTTTGTGTACCTTATCATAATTTGAGGACGAAATTCTTAAAGGAGGGGAAATTGTAACACCCTATATTTTTAGTAACATTATTTAGTATATTTAATTAGTAAATAAAATAAAATAATATAAGATGATTAGTGGATTGAGATTTGAATATAATTAAGGGTAGTCGTGCCTTGTTAATTTGTAAATCAAAACGAGACAGCATGAATAAGATATGTTAGGAAATAAGTAAGGGGTAAAATAGGAAGAAGGGCTCTCTAATACCATAAACCTTTAGCCGTGAGTTCTCACATGCATTCATTTACAAAAATTAAAAGTAAAGAGAGGCCGGCCACCATTTTCAAGAGTAAGAAGAAAAAAGCTAAAAGGGAAGCTTAATCAACATCAAGTTTAATTCAAATCTCACATCTTTAATCACAAAGCTAAGGTGAATAATTACTACATCTCAGTTTTCTTATGCTCTCGATTTTAAGGATAATCCGAAATGGTCTTTCATGAGAATGTGCGTTTTGATCGATTAAAAGTTAATATATGCTTGTTAATGATTTATGAATGTTCATACTGGTTTTTATGATATGATTTGTTACGAAAACCATACTAAATGACATCCAAATGCCTTGCTAATTTTAATGTAGATCAAAAAAATAATATTTTAGAGGTAGGTTTCAATTTTCATAATTTTCGGAATTAGTGTAGATTTTATATTAATTTTCTAGTGAAGAAAATGATTTATTGGGTTGTAAATTATTTAAGGCTAAATAAATAATTATTAGGTCTGAAATTTGTATATGTTAGAAAACATATTTAATAGGATTTAATGGAATTTTTGTAGATTTTTCCAAAGCGTTTTGGTGAATATATAAATTATGTAAGGTATGAGACTTAACGTTTTATATATTTAATTAAGGAGAAGGGGTGTTTTTAAAATGATTTAAATTAATTAATTGAAATTATGGAAGTACTTTTAGAAAATAAAAATTAGCAACCAATAAGAGTTTTACAAAGAGGGCAGTTAAAAAGTTTACTTAAAAAGGTTTAAAATCAGAAATTCATGCCAAAATCATGTTTCGCCTAATTTGGTTTCTCCTAGGTAGCTTTCAACTAAGACACTCTGCCTCCTTCCACAAACCAATGCATATAGTATCAACGTCTTGTTATACAGTGAATTGGGCGAAGGTGGAAGGTAAGAGTCGAAACCAAGGGGTTCCGAAAGGGTGGAAGCACCCTCTAATTTTAAAAGAAAAGAGCGTCTGCTTGCTTTTGCCTTTGTAGCTTTCGACTAAGTCAATTGATTTAAAGAAAGGTTTTAAGGTTGCACCTTTGTTTTAAATAATAGCTTTCGACTATGTCGAAACCTTTACTGTCGCCTTCCACCTTTCGAAACAGAGGTTTTGAAGGGGTTGTTTTGTTTTATAAAAAACCTGCCGCTTCTCCTATGCTTTTGGAAGGGTTGGTTTCGATACCATCACTTCTCTACTTAGTTATAGCTTTCAAAAGAGTAAGCTTTCAACCATGTTGCTTGTGACCCTTAGTGACTTTTAAAGAATAAGCCAAAGGTTTCAACTAATTAGTGTTGAATGATTTCAAAATGTGTTTTTCCACATGTTTTAAATTGAACCCAAATGCTTTTGAAGGGTTTGAGGTTGTAATACCTTAAAAATGTTTTAAAGAAGGTTTCGATGGGGTGGTTTCCCAACGTTTTTGAAAGTCCAAAGGAAAGGTTTTTCCAGTGGTTTTGAATAAGTTTAAAGGAAAGGTTTTTCCTATGGTTTCGAAAGACAATGTTTATTGGTTTTAAAAAAGGACATCTAAGGTTTTTAGCTTTTGATGGAAAAGAAATTTCATTGGTTTCAAAGGGTTTATATGAATGGTTCGAAAGAAATTTTTTGGCCTTTCAGCCTAGATAAAGGAAAGGGTTTTACATGGTCGAAAGGGATACTTTCAATAGGATCGAAATGGGTACTTTCAAATGTTTAAATGTTCTATCAACAAAGATTTGAATAAAGTGTGTGTGTGTATATGTATATGTATATATATATATATATATAGAACATGGCAAAGTGATTTTGGGTAAAGCATAGAGTATAAATTTTTCCCTGTTCAAGTTTAGTTTAAAAGGGTTTAAATCAATTTCAGATGAGAAAGGTTTTTCAAGGAAAATTATGGGAAGAATCCCTAAGTAAACTGACTCAGATATTAGAATACCAGATGAGAATGTATAAGGTCACGCCCTATACATTAGCTATTGGCCCCAACTAATTTAGTCCAAAATTGCAGTATGTAGGACTTTGTCACAGGTAAGAAAAAATTATGATTAAAAACATAAGGGAATATATGTTTGTATATAGATAGGTTATTGGCGAGCCGCAAAATCATTAGGATCAGGTGACCCTAAGAGATGATAAGTTAGGGACAGACTGTCCAGAAGAGAAGCATTTAACAGATAGTTAAGAACAGACCGTCCAGAAGAGGAGTGTCTAACAGATGTTAGATAAATTTTACTTATATTTTCTGGCAGGCTCGAGTCAACCAAAGGTTAATAATCGGCAAAACAAAACTAAAGTGTTTGAACAGATACTTTTTTTTATTACCTGATTTGTATAGTTACATAATGATTCTTTATAGTATTTAACCCATTTTGGTTGCAAGAAAAGATTTACAAAAGATATATTTTCAAAGGATGTTAGTGAGGGAAAACCCATTCTGCTAAGTGGCATGGTCTCACTTAATATTAATAATCAGGATGTGTAGTATTATTTACACCAGGTTTTATGTCTAACTCGAAGTTTATGTTTTTCTTGTTAAACCCTCGAGTGCTAAAATTGATTTGAGTAGGTTGAGGGTAGAGGCTTTTCAGGTTTTTAGTAGGATGACGAATAAACTACTGGAGGCAACCACGAGGCTAATGGATAGCTATTTAGGAGCTGCGGTTCTTTGTTTTGTCTTCATTTCCGATGTTGATGTATTAAGTCAATTATGACTATATGACTCTGATCGCCCAACAGGCATCTTCATATGTCGCTCTTCAAGTATTTTGTAATAAGTATATTTTTTCACTTCCTTGGAAATGTTTTGCGATTATGTAATATGAATATAGAACATGTGTTTTGAAATGTAATGGAAAAATGTTGTTTTGAAGTCTGTGATTTTTTTCATATTCAAGTGCTTCTAATATTAAAGATACGATTAACATAGTCATATTTATTCACTGGAAGTTAATACTATAGATGACTGCAGCATCTATAGAACTTAGCTTTGGGTCTCTAAACAAGGGATGTTACATTACCCATTATGGCTTCCCATCCAAGCTTATAAACCTTTGATGCATGCTTAAAGAGTTTAGCATTGGGACACGTGCAAGATCATGGCCATACCTCCGCAATCCCCTACCGAAGCATCCATAACTTCCCCCATCAAAGGAGTAGCTCATACTATACCCGCAAGGAATTATCGGAACCTAGTTGGCATCTTGGCTTTATTGCCAAATTTGCATTGGCCTAAATCTTTATTGCTCTTACTCATCGTAACTTGTCTGGAAAGGGTATACGTTAGCAACTTCCTTGATTCTCACTGTATACGGGATAAATGGCGCATACATAAGTAGTCATATGGTAAGAATATACAATTCGCTCTCTCAATGTTGTCCAAGTTTCTTATGGTTAATCTAAGCTATGATACCAAATGTAAAGACCCATCATTTGCAATACCTAAATATCAATGCATTACGACACCGGGATTCCTAAGTGCTACATTGGTGACACTTAAAGGAAAGAAAAAAATAGTGCCTCTATCATAGGTTCACATAGAACTCACAGTGAAATGATAAGTATAATACAAACACACACGCACACACACACACACACACACACACACACATATATTCATAACAACATGGGGACAATTGGGTCCATCATCATAATATATAACACTCCAAACATACAGAATTCAAATGATATAACATCCTAAATTAGTCCCATATACAACATAAATTCTAACATGTCCATATAAAAAATACTGGATAAATAATCATAGAAATATAAATTTATGCTTCCATAAATTGCTCCATATAGCAATGTTCCTGAAGTCATTATTCTGTACCTATGCAAGAAATATAAAAAAGGGATACATAGAGAAAGTTGGACATAAAGTCTTGTAAAAGGGAAACATCATTACTAAACATGATATCTGAGACACAAATATGGCATAAACAATGTACTAAGTCATACAACATAAAATAACTTAAATGTAAGCCAAGCACATATAGAATAAATAAGCAAGAGCTCTAGAATGACGTTTTATCATTCCTAGCCCTGCTCTTTCCTACATCCAACAGGTTAGCACAACAAGTAATAGTGCTAATTGTACCATCGGACCTTATACAATGGAACATGTAAATCCATGCGCATAACCAACGAGCTGGAACTCCAAGGTAATGTCGTACCGGACCCATAATCAAAACATTAAGTAAAGCTATATCTACTACCATATGGAATCTAGGGTAATGACGTATCATACCCATCTATATATCTAAAATAGATACTAACAAGTTGACATCCTTCCATTAAATTACCATAAGTTAGAGATAATAAGTGGTCGTCCTCATCTCATGGCGATTACCGATATAGATCAGCATCCCTACCTTTCTCTATCATACTTGGTAAAATTCGTAGCTAATCCCTAGCAGTCTTGATGGAAAATAATAATGCCTAAGCCATAGCTATAGGCCTTAGGTTTATGTGGTAATTTATTATACTCAACCCGATATGCATTTCCAAGATACCATGATGACCGGATATATAAGTCATACCTGATGTTGAAATCGCGTAGAAGGTACACCGAGAAATCGCTAAGTTGCCTCCAACCTGGAATGTTTGAATACCTTGATCCATGGTCCGCTCCATGATCACACATCCGAACATATTTCAGTCACTCCATATTTGGCGTTTACCTAATGACCGGATCCCAAGCCACACAGGCCCCAATGTTGAAGAACTCGAAAACATTACTACATAGTCACATTGGACCCTACATGCCTCGTCTGAGTTATAAAAGTCCTGCCCGAGCATCGTGAGAAAACAAAATTTTCCCTTATTGGAAATCTAGTCAACTGAAGTACCCATACCGTTCGACTTCCACCAACTTCTATCGACTAGTTATGGGTCTAATTGACTAAAACAAGCTAAGTTTATCCTATTATGTTGCGGGTCATAAGCCTCATAAGATTCGATCATATTCAGTCGACTAACCCTTAATTCTGTCAACTGAAATTTTGCCAAGAAGTAAACCTAAAACTTAATGGGGTGAAATCCCCTAAGAGAATTCATCCTGCATCTTTACTTCAATCCACCACTGCTTCAGCATTCTTCGCCCTGATGTTGTATTTTGTGGGATGGAGACCTCACACCTGACAACTTGCTTCTATGCTCAAGTCTATATCACCGACATCCCACCATGACATGAATGCTAACAAAAGAAATTCGATGATTCACCTCAAAACTCTAATTCTTTACTAATAATTGTTTGAAGTGCCTAACCAACCCAAACCCAACCATAAACCACACATTTGACATACTCAAGCAATGTTAACAGACAATATTATCATCTTATGTTTTATTTCAAATTATCTTTATTTATTCAATTTATAACTTAGTTTATTAACTTAATTCAATATTTCATTTAGTCACATTTACACATTTCAAAAAGAAGTCAACTACTTATCATTCAATCAAGAGCCAAAGCAATCATGGCAATGCTAAAACCTAACAAATTACTTAAACATGCATATGAGTAGTGAAGGTAACCATATCAAATAGAGAACCATTCCCACTCACCAATACTAAAAGAAATCCCCAAATTAGCTATGAGCCTACTTCTCCAAATATCCGTTTCATAAATTCCATGATGAATGCTTCACTTCGAAGGTAATCAATTTATGGCGTTGTAGAAGAAGATTCAACTAAAATTTAGAGTATTTTTGGATGATTTTTAGGGAAAAGATAAAGGAGTTATGGTAGGTGGAAGAGGAGCTAGGGCTTGGAGAAGATGAAGGAGAGGAAGGAGAAGGAAAATTGAAAATGATAAAGTGAGGCTCGGTATTTTCATAAATGGTCTTTTGAAGACTTTTCTTCAACTATTTACAAGTTTCCCCCACTCGATTGAATTTCCACATTTCCTCGATTCCTTTGAGCCTTAGACGTTTTCCAAACTTAAACTACATTCCTAACACAATGGAACTAATTTCGAGTCCCAATTCCACCATCTTAAAAAATAGTCGATATTTATGTCAAAATTACTCTAAACTTGATCAAACCTGTTTTAACTTGTTGAAACAATTCCAACCACAATCATAATACTTTTCTAAAAATTTGGGTCATTACATGATCAATAATCAAACTATTTAATTTTTCTATCAAAAAATTTGCTCAATTTTGATGCTTCTCGAATGATGCCATCGTATTAATTCTTTAATTTTATCGAACACTTATAGATTAATTTAACAGTCGCACTGGTATTGTGACATTTTGATTATCCTGTGCGAGAAGTCTATTCTAGATCATCATTCAAAATTTATGTTTCAACAAAGATGTACAAAAGTTAAAGTCACATTAGGCGATCATTTTGCAAGTAGAATTCGAATTAGCTACAGCATGTTGACTGCTAAGTCTGTTGTGCATTTCAAACGTTGGGATTTCCATGGTTATTCTTCATCAATATTTCTTACTAAACTCTAGCTGCATCAATCTTCCTTTTAATGACATACCTACGACTTATGGATCATATACCTATAGGTACAATTATTTCGATAATATACCCAGAATATCTTTTGGATTTGAGCAACCTGCCATATGGTAGAGTATATACTCTTTATGGCTTATTCACAATTAAGGAAATTGTTAGTGCTAACAATTTTTTTCTATACATTGATAAGAAACTCATAGTTTTTCTTTAATGTGGAGAATTATTGTTATACATTCATATCACCTGTGTCTGTTCTATGCTTAGTTAATTTCATTTCAAACTATATAATCTATTTTTATATTTAAATCTTTAGATCATATCTAATACTTATATAAAACCAGATTCAATTTGTAGTTTACAAAACTTATTTTCATAAAATAAATCAGTCGACCATTGTTGGTCTATCCCAAATTCCTTTAGGTTGGTTCATAAATAATCCTTCACGAGCGAATTTTACGTGCAGTCTCTCGACTCACACAACGTGTCAACTTCTTGACCCAGGAAATTTACTTACTTCTTATGAACTCACATCTTATATGATTTTGTAAACCGTCCTATAGATGAAATTAAATTTAACATGTTTATATACTCTTAAGCATATATCATTATAGAAAAAAGTTAACTCAACTTCACTAATCATCAGTCATTCTTCAGCCAGCGGACTTTTTGATACATCATTATTTATCATAGGGATGGGTGACTTTGAGATTGAATATTATCCATTTTAGGTACTCTTACAACTCTTTCCAATATTCTCTCCTATTTGGTCAGATCAGATTGTTTTTTCACCTTTATGTTTTCTACTTCTATTTTATATTCAATGAATTCACTATCGACACACGACTTATATATCAAATACACATGTTTGTGTCTATGATAACTCAACTTATGAATTTAACAAGTAAGTGAATCCACTTAAGAATCACTAGACCATGGGTTGCATATACCCATATATATGCGTATGTATACACATACACGTACATACATACATATACATACATATATATATATATATATACATATACATATATATATATATTAAAAGAGTTTACTAACTCTTTTTCCACTCTAATTGAATGGGTGACTTTTTTATAGAATTAGAATGCCATTGTTATAATATATTTATCTTAGAAAGAATGTTCATAAAATTCGTATTAAAATAAAACTACATATATTTTCATTCAATACTGAAAACGGTTATTATTTCATGAAAAATATTTGGGTTGTGTGTGCCTATATATGTATGTATGTATTTATGTACATATATGTATATATATGTATGTGTGTGTGTGTAAAAGGCAATCTTTTGTAAAGTGATGCATCCATTATTTCCACCATTAATATAACGGTGAATGAAATATGAAGCTCTATTCATCCACTTATCATAAGCTATTTATTTCATCTGCTATAATTAGTTTATAATCACGAGTTTCAGATCGAATACCTTAAACTTAAAGAACTTATCTTGTTGAAATTTTTTTATATAAAAACGCACCTGGAATATAAATTAGATTCCTCTTTTATGTGACAACTGCCTTATACCTCCACTACCCAAATACCATTAATAGTGCACCGCTATGGTATTCTAGCTGACATAGAGCAGTAGTCAAGGGTAAAAATAAACAATCCCAAAATAAGAACCTCTCATATATCTCACGACGCATAGGATAAAATATAATAATCAACATAGATATAAAATGAACAAGACGGTAATATAACTAGATGAATTAAAACAAATATAAGTGTAAAGATCCATCATAGTTATACAAAAAAGTGGAATAGAGTTTATATATCAAAACAAATAAACTCCAAAAATAAAGCTTTCTCTGATAGATATATAGTACCGCTAATAGGTTTATAGTAACGCATAGCAGAATAATAGCAATAAACCTAAAATACAGTATATGAATGTGCTTACCAATTGCATATCCTCTGCACAGTTCCATGCACTATCTCAGACCTTCTATCCCTAATATACACATTTAAGATTCCGCATGATAATAACAAGCAAAACATAGAACCTCAAGTTAGACAACGACTTGATATATCGATCTATAATCTCAAAATACTATAAAAATTAATATAGTAAATGGGAACACAAGGTAGGAGAACTGTACCTAACCTAGCCCACCACCTAACATGTTAGCATATATAATGATACAAGCTAATCTATCATTTTAGGGTGTATCCATAAGAACACATATGTTGATCTAACTAAAATATAATTTAATTCATTTAAAATTCGTTTATATTATATGGAAAGGTTAAAACCTATGAAAAATCACGTTTTTACTATTAAAAATATTTTGAAAAATAATTTAAAACATATATCAACCATTAAAGTATAGCAAGGGAACAAAATCAATCACAAGGTGTATAATCAACAAAAAGTCATGAAACATGTGTAGATCTAAGTTTTGTGTAAATCTAAGTTTGGACAATAACTACACGCTTCCTAATGCACAAAATTTGAAATTCCCAAAGCCACTTGCTAAACTCTAAGCTAATCGCTTGCTAATTAATTAGTTTACGCTAATTTTATGAAGAAAATTATGGAGTTTTGGAAGGTCTTGGTCAATTGAGGTTAAGAGATGTCTAGAGCAGAGAAAATTATGATTGGTGGATGCTATGGGGACTAATACCATAATCCAAAAATAATTAGAAGGCCTAGTGATGTGCATGGATTAATTACCCACGGATCTGCCTAAACTTCAAAAAGCCATACCTCATAAACCATAAGTGCATAAATCTATTTAACCACTTTATGGAATGAGAAACCATCATATTTTTCGTTTGGAAGTGGTTTCATATCTAATTTTGGCTCTTGTCAAAAGTTATAGGACTCATAATATTTTTAAAGTCAAAACCATCAAATGTTTATTCTAAGGTCAAAAATGCCAATACTCTACATTCCCCAATAATTTATTTAATGTGGACCCAATTTGGTTATTAAAGTAATATTTCTATGACCGGCCAACTCATAAAAATGTGGGTCATTGCATTCTTCTTCCATTAGGAATTTCTACCCTGAAATCCCAAACAAACAATCATAACCAGACAATATGGATAACAAGCATACTGAACAACTAAACAAGCATAGTAATCATCAAATATGCATACATGAGTAATCAATAAATCATATTAAAATAGTGTCATGCAAGGTACTAACCTAGAAAAATAAAATAGCAAATGTGAAAGCTAACAATAAAAATGGAATCTTACTAAGCAAAAAAATCTGGATAAGCGGTCCTCGCGCTCTCTTCAGCTTTCTAAATACTATCGCCTTCGCTTTCACCCCATTGAACCTATACCAACTTCGCTGTCTTCTTCCTAAGATTCTTCACTATACGAATAAGTCTCATAGGCCTTGATGATTTAGTTTAAACTTCAACGCCAGCCAAATGATCTAGTGGAACATTCTCACCTAAGTTGTGCACAAACTTCATAAGATAAGAAACATGGTACACATTATGCACACCTCCCTCCATCTTCTAAGATAAGTCAACTGCATATACTTGGTTCTCAATGCTCTCTTTTATTAGAAAAGGTCCTACATATCATGGAGCCAACCTCCCCTTATACCGAAAAAAACTATATTTTTCACTGGAGAAATCTAGACAAACACCACATTGCTAACAGAGAACTCCAAATTTCAACATCAATTATCAGTGTCGCTCTTCTATTTGTAATATGCAGTTTTCATTCGTTGTTTAATGATCTCAATATTCTTCAAAATCTTATTGATTATATCTGGCATAAATATAAATTTCTTACCCACTTCCCGCCAACACAAAGGGATGTTGCATTATCATCCATATAATGCTTCTAATGGCATCATACCGATGCTTGATTGGTAACTATTATTTTATGCAAACTTTACCAGATGTGAATGATCATCCCATGAGCTTCTAAAATTTAGAGTGCAAGCTTGTAAGAGATTCTTCAATTCGCTATTCACTCTTTTGGTTTGCCTATTAGTTTGTGTTGGAACTGGGCCAGTTAGTAGCGAGTAAATTGAGTAAAATATTTTTTTACCTATTTAGATCTTTATTGGTTATTTTTAGATCTGATCTAATATATGCAAATAAAACTAATTTAATTTGACTTTCCATTTTTCTAAATGATACAATTGACCAAATTATTATTTGGCATGTTTGTGAGAACATCTAAATATATCCAAGTGTATATAGTGCAAGTGCAACTTTTCATATTACGTATAGTTAAAGTGTACATGTATATGTGTTGATATTTACCATGCAATAGATATATTCTCCACTTATATATGCTTTTGCCGTCTAAGGCATTTTTTGCAAATGTGTATATGTATGTGTAAACATGCACATATTACAAATTTTTTTTATTAAATCCTTAATAAATCTAAATTGATTTTAACCAAATCAATTATATCTGTATTCAAAATTTTGTTTCTAAAACATCGTTATTTGATTTGGTAAGATAAAAAAATTAGATCTAGATTTACAAATTCAATATATATATTGTATATTAATAATTTAAAACAAAGCAAAACAAAGATATTTGTAAATATTATATATATGCTAAAAAAAACAACCTTTCATTTTTCCCTTTTATTCAATTAATATATTTTATTTTGCAAAAAAATCAATAACAAAAAATTAAGTATGAACATAATTGTTAAATTAAAATATTGACCTGAAATGAAAGATTAATTTTTTTCTTTTTAATCAAAAGATATATTTGTTAAACAATACCAGAGTGTTAATTTATGTGGTTTTATACGTCATAACGGATATTTTTCAAAATATAGATACATATATATAGATATATGATAATGCTAAGGGTATGCCCAAGGGGCAGTTCTATAATTATTTTAAATTGTTAACTCAATAATAAATCTCATTTGAAATAAAAAGTTTTTTCATTCTATTATATACTTGTCATATTATGATATGTTAATTAATTAATTAATTTAATTATATTAAATATAAAATTGTTAAATGATATGTTATGGGAAAATAATTATAATATGCCATAACCATGAGAAATTTATCACATTAACAATAATATATTATTTTAAATAGTCAAGATGTTTCCAGACATGGTAACGATAAATTTATTAAGAAAAGTGTATGTTACACTCTCTAAATGTTAGGCAGTGTATTGCTCATGAATGCTTAGGGCACCATGGGCTTACATAATGATAACTATTCGATAACTATGAATATGGACCACATATAGTCTAAGTAGAGCAAATAGATGGACTTGAACCCAACTGTATCAACTGTTAAGAGTTCACGTAGCTTTATGGACTAGGTGCAACGAGTAGTATTGACTTAAAGTGGGCGAGCAAGGGAAGGAAGCTGGAGGCATTCACAGTAGTAAGGCTTCATGGTCGACCTGTGGCTAGACCTATGGGGAAATCACTATATTGATTTTTTGAATACTTCAGGTTGAATAATAAAGAGCATAAGACATGTTTACCTTTAAAATATTGACACAAATGCTTAGGTAGTTCATAAATCATTGAGTTTATATACTCTATACGAGCCTAGCCATTGCGATGTTTTTTCAGTGTGTGAGTGTCATATATGTATTTTATCGTTGGCGATGTAACCCAATGTTGGTTAGAAAGTTAATCATCAGGATTCACATACTAAGAATTGACGTGGAGTTCTTAAATGTCAACGAATTGGTGTATCCATGTTTGGGTTATCACAATTGGTATCAGGTCATAGGTTCAGGATTCTTTATGGATAATATGGGTACTAAAAGAGCGTACTTGTATATTTTCAAAAAAATTATTAATATAAATAAGTATAATGCAAACATACACTTATAATTCTAGTAACGCTTAACACTATTTAAGAAAAGTTGCTAAAAATTTCTATTTATGGATAGGTGAGAATGAATAATTAATCTAGAAATAGTTTTGGTAAAGCAGCTGAGGTTAGGGGCATGAACATTCCTATATGGTTCAACCGATATCTTCAAGCAAGGGGCCAGATTGAAGACAACCATAATGGAGGACCCATAGTGCAAGCATAAGTAGCAACCCTAGCTCCTTAGCCTGCTTTGGATTTTCCTAAGTTATGTTGGGATTTCCAAAGTCTGGGAAGAAACAATTATCATTGGACTGAATCATTTGTAGAGACATAGGCTTGGCCATGTAAGGATATTTACTATGATGGGTGTGGAGGATATAGTAAAGAGACAACTAGCTTCGTGGAATGCAAGGAGATGCCACGAACTGGTGGAAGATTATTGCAGTCGATCAATGAGACTAGTATTACCTAGACAAACTACGAGAGGCGCTCTGAGAATAATTTCATTTCTAAGGTAGAAAAGAGGTAAACTTGAGAAGTTCATTCATTTGGAGCAAGGTGATCGCAATGTATAGAAGTATGTGAATAAGTTACATCAACTGGTGAAATATGACTTACGATCTCATTAATACACCAACGAAAACGATGATGAAGTTTGCTAAGGGATTGAATCCATCTCTGAGAATTATTGCTTTGAGTTAGGTACCTACTAGAACTACCTTGAGAGTTTGGTGGAGATGGCATTGCTAAATTCAATTAGGAAGGAGGAACCTATAGGGCAGAGGTGAAGCCAATTTAGCAAGAACACTATAAAACTGGGGTGGGAGCTCAATGCAAGATAAAGAAGCAAAATTGTAATAACCCAGAATTCGACCACTTTAAAATATACTATTTAAAGTGATTTTAAATATAAAATATATAAAATTTTACGGTTTGAACAATATTATGTAGGATTTGCAAAGAGAAATATACAAAAAAATAGAAATAATTGCTTATATCAACAAAAGTGAAAAAAATCCTAATTTCAGAAAAGTAAGTTTCAGTGGTTAAATAAGTTATTAAATTAATTTATGAGTGTTTATATTTTTAAATAACATTATACAAATTTATTTCTAAATTTGGTTTTCATAAGTAAATAGTTTAACTAAAACATCAAAATGTGACCGTAAAACAACTTGTCAAAAATCAACGTTTTGTCAATTTAAAGTCGTCGCAACATTATTACACCTTTATTTTCTTATATATCGACATATTCAAATAGTATAAGTATTAGTTAATTCACTAATCAAGTTCATTTTTACTAAACATACTTATAAAGACAAAAGGTGTTATAAAAGTCAAAAAGTAATGATTTGAAATATGATGTTAAGTGTTGAAAAAAATTAGTTTGCTTAAAGTATAAGCAAAGGGTATTTTGGTCTTTTTACAAAATATAATTTTAATCCAAATTTTTTCCTATAAATACCTACAAATTCTTTCATAAATTACACACACTTTCCATTCTTCTTCCTCCTTTTCTAAGCTTTCTCTTTCTTCTTCCTTAGAGCTTCAATGGCTTCCATGCTAGCTTAAAATAATTTAAAGTAATAATAAAGTTATGTCGGGATATCGAAAGTTAATAGTCTACTTAAGTTCAAAATCCGGATAGTGGATCAATAGCGGATTTTAAGAAGCTTCAGGAAGTAGTAGCAAAGCTATAATCAAATCTGTTGGGACAAAGTTAGATCGAAAAGTAAATTTTTGTCGGAAAACTCTACTCTTCTCTACTCTTTATTTCTATGATGTTATGACATGCTTTTGTATTTGTTGGATTTCTTGATAGTATGTTTGGATGATTAATTAAGTATTATAAAATTTAGAAGTTAAGTACTGAATGGGGTATGCGGAAACCGCTAGTACATGTATTTCATCTGTGAGATATAAGGAGACTTGGGCAATGGACGAAACATGTCGAAGGGAATGCCCTAATGCTCCAAACTAAAAGTCAAACCATTTTAACCCAAGATGTAATAAAATGTTTGATAGAATGAAGCATTGATTACCATTTATTATTGTGTTTATTTCATTGATTGATTGTTTGAATTAGGCTCGACCAGTTTATGAGCAGTTTACCTTTTCATATGTATAGACTTGACAATAATAAATTGAGAATGATTAAATACGAAAACCTTGTGATCAGAATTTCACAGTTCGACTATAAGATATCCAATAAAAATATAGGTTAAGCAGGGATTATAATAAAAAATATTTAATATATTTTGGAAATAAAAGATATTTTATCTTTTAAATGAAATGGTTTCATTTGAAAGAAAATAGAAATATTGGAGAATAAATATTTTGAAGCGATTATATAATAAAAGTGATTTGTATAAAGAATGGTTTTATAAAAATGCTTTACAAAACAGTAAGAATTTGGAAGACTAAACTTGATGGTTTTAAAATGATATTCGAAAGGATTTGGAAATAGAAATTGTTATAGATTTGAAGTATTTGTAATTATTAGTGTAAATAATTTTGTCACTTCGGGATACAAAATGATTTGTTATGTCACCGAAGATTCGAGTAACTCATGACTAAAAACATGGGCAAGGCAGATGTATATTTTCTATAGCCTCAGTATAGTCCGCTCTCGTAGTAGAGAGATATACATATCTATATCTATTTTCGAAAGGCTGCGACCCAGTTGCCTTGTTATGGCTAGAAACCTCCCGATCAGGTAGCATATAGTTTTGTATGTTTGTACATTGATATCATTTCAGAAAGGTGATTTGTTTACAAATCCCGTAGTAAAAGGCAAGTATGAATATCAAAGATATACATATACATATTTCAAAAGTTTTGAAATAAGAATTCGGGAATAAAGTCCAAAGAGATAAATTTCGTAGAGATAATTAGATTTGGAAATCTAAATGTCAAGATTAAGCTAAGTGGGTAGATTTTGAACCTAAATTTGCACGATATATGCTATGTAGTTTGGGAATTGCATATTTGTTGTTGCATCATAGGCTCCATGAGTCCTATTTATGGTAGGAGAAATATGTTGGCTTGATCCAATATTTGATTGGGTACTCGATTAGATAGGGGTACGTAGGCAGACACAAGTTGTAGCGATGCAGCCCCAATAATAACATCACATTTTTTTGTTTATTGTTTGTATATATTGTGCGTTGATGTAGTTTTCCTGCTTACTTTTATTCCGCATTTGACATATTTATTGTGTTAGCAGGAATAACTATTATTTTCTCTCTCATCAGAGTTGTGCAGCCATAGATTTATTTGTATTGGTATTTGGCATGTATTAAAGCATACCTAGCAGAATAAATTGATTACTCTGATAATTTGTAAAATTGTAGCTGTATCCTATATATTTTAAAGTGTTGAATATTTATCAAATATTGTATATTCAATTGGTCTCATTCATACTTTTAGAACGAATGGGTTTTTCGACGATTTTGATCGGTTCGAAAACCCGGGTCGTCACACGTGGTATCAGAGCTTAGGTTAGGTAGGTGCCTAAGTAAAATTATCTAGGGTTAGTAAATCATCCTAGGAATTTTAAAAATGAAACCACTTTAATCTGATAAATAAAATGGATAGGAAAAGGACCGTACCTCCGACTAGGGGTATAGGTGATATTACTATTTTTGGTGTGCTTAACTTTCGCTAATTGTTGTTTTTTCGTTATATTTTTCCATCCTTATAATTTCGAGTACGAAATTCTTTTTAAGTAGGGGAGAATGTAGCGACCCAGAATTTGACCACTTTAAAATATACTATTTAAATAATTTTAAATAAAAAATATATAACATTTTATGTTTTAAATAATACAAGATAGGATTTGCAAAGAGAAGTATACATAAAAATAGGAATAATTGCTTATATCGACAAAAGTGACAAAATTAAGATTTCAGAAAAGTAAGTTTGAATAGTTTAATAAATTATTTTAATTAAATTATTAATATTTATATTTTTAAATAACATTGTACAAATTTATTTTTTTGGTTTACCTAAATAAATAGTTTAACAAAAATGTCAAAACGTGACCATAAAACATTTTGTCGAAAATCAACGTTTTGTCGATTTAAAGTTGTCGCAACGTTGTTGCACCTTTATTTTATTTGTTTCCTAGGAATTTGACCAGGCAACTTAGTATTCGGCATCCCCACTGGTTCGGCTTCCAGTATCGTTTGGTGCAAATGCTTCCCACGGCATTCAGAGTGTTCGGCTTCGCTGTGCTCAGCGTGAGGAGATTGTTCGGCATACCAAGGACGCTCGACATAATATCATTCGGCATATTCGGGTCGGCACATAGAGTTTACTCCATTTTGGCCATGATATCCAGCTACCAAGCCCACCAGGGTAGTCCAACCCACCTTCGTCTATAAATAGGGAGGTAGGGGCACAGTGAAAAGGATCAGTTTTTTGGGATCACCGGGGAAACTCTGTCGCATTAAACACTCATTTAAGACTTAATCTTTTGTTTTGCAACTGTATTCAAGTAATTAGAAATGGATTATATCTGTAATCAACTATCAAGTAAATCAATAGAAATCAACTTCAAAGTGGACGTAGGCAGTTACGCCGAACCACTATAAATTTGGTGTTCTTGTTCTCTGCACTGAAATTTACATATTGTTCTCTATTTTAATTTACTTTCTTCATTAATCTCTCTACACAATCTTTCTAAGGGTGTTAGTGACCAACTTTGGTGCTTTCACTGAGAATTGAATTCTCAGGCTGTTAGGATCTGCTCTGTAGCTACTGGATTGCATAAATCCCCCAGAGGAGATCCAAGATCATTGATAAGACATCTGTTGATTCTATTCAGAGTTATAACCAACAACTCTACCATGAGAAGACCATGAACCAGATCGGCCTCCCATAATGCAGATGTCCACGAAACTGCTAGCATACAACAAGATGGACCTAGAAATCAGCAAGAAACAAGAGGTGTAGGGCCCTCCACCCAAAACCAAGCGGAAGTCGTTTCCCTAACGGAGTTCAACGACTTGATAAGAGAACTCAAGGAAAGTAGAAGGCAACTTGCTGAGCAGATTCAAGCCAACACTAACCTCATGACTCAGCTCGCTCAGCAACAATGCCAGAATGCTGGAGGTAACCCTGCCCCTTATTCTGAATCTGACAGTTCAACGTCAGCTGACGAACCTCCTAGGCGTAGACGCCGTAAGGATGAAGGTGCACAAGTAATCGTTGGGAATCAAGCCAGCTAAGAGACCGAACACCCGAATCTCCAAGACCCAAATCAGGCGGGACATCAACCCGCACGGTTCCGTGGAATGGAACCCAACCTTCCATCCTCCATACAAACTCCGGACTTAACAGCTATGGTCAGGCAGTTGATGAGAGAAAACCAAGGCTTAACCAATGAAGATTGGGGAGTATCCAGAAGTCATACTCCCTTTACAAATGGTATCCTGCAGGCGGAGTACGCCAAGAAGTTCAATATGACGACTATCCCAGCCTATGAAGGGAAGACTGATCCCAGGCAGCATGTGATGAGGTACGGATGGATAATGGATTCTGCAAGAGCTAATGATGCAACCAAGTGTAGGTGCTTCCCAATCACTCTGTCCGGAATTGCCACCATGTGGTTTACTCGACTTGCCGCACGATCTATATCCAGCTTTGACGAATTGGCAATGAAATTCATAGAGCAATTCAGGATATACACCACTCGCCCTAATGATGTGATGTCTTTATCAAGCGTAATCCAAACTCCGGGAGAGTCATTGAAAGCATACTTGCAGAGATTTCATGTTGCTGCTACCGAAGTGAGCAATCCAAACGACCACGCAATTTTGATGGCGGTAATGCGTGGAGTGGATCCAGACTCTGAATTCGGAGATTGGTTGGCGAGAAAGCCCCCAGCCACACGGGAACGTTTTTACTCGAAAGCTCATCAGTTCATAAGAAGGAAAGAAGCTCGACGGACAAGACGAGACAAGGCACCAGGGCCTGCTCAGGAGACTGTGAAGAGTACCGTTGCCATGAAGCACACCGACGATAATTCGGGAAAAGCTCAAGTCAACGTCCAAAGCAAGACTGGGCAGTTTAAAGGATCCGGAGGTGGAAATCTCGGAAAGAAAAGAGAGACGAGGAAGTGGAAGTCAAGGATCCCGACCTACAATGAATACACGCCGCTCAACGCATCACTTGAGAACATCTATTTGTCAACTTGCAACACTTTTAAGTATAGGAAACCACGCCCAAAGGAATCGACGGAGGAACAAAAGCGGACTGGAAAGTACTGTCGGTTTCACGAGTCTTATGGGCACAACACAGAGGAGTGCATACACCTCTATGACACTATAGAAAAGCTGATTAGACAGAAGAAGCTACAGGAGTTCGTCAATGACCTACAAGATGGAAGACAAGAGACATCGGACCCCGAACATGGGCCAGCTCCACGCCAACCAGAACAACCTGCTCGAACTGTGGGTAGATTGGTTATCAACACGATTGCTGGCGGACCACATCCTGCGGATAAGAATTGGCAGGAGATGGAGCGATATGCTAACTCTTTAAGACATGCGGAGTATAAGTGTTGTTCGAATGTGGAGGATGGGACTCCTGCAAAGCAGTAGCGCACAATGGATGATGATATTGTATTCAGAAGCAGAGATGCAGATAAGGTGGAGGCCCCTACCATCGACCCGATGGTCATATCTGCGACAATCGGGCCAACATTTGTGAAGAGGATTCTAATTGATTGTGGAAGTTCCGTTAACATCATTTTCAAGAAGGTGTACGACCAAATGAAGCTGGAGACTAAGGATTTGAAACCGTCTAAAGCCAGAATCCATGGCTTTAACGGTGCAGCAACGGATGTAGTGGGATATGTGGAGTTACCAGTTGAACTGGGGTAAGGCGAGCGTAGGAATGTACGGATCCTTCCATTCATAGTATTGGATGTTGACCCTCTATATACCGTATTCCCAAGACGTCCAGCCTTGGTAGAATTTAGGGCAACATTGGCCCCTTGGTGTCTGACGTTAAAATTTCCCACAACAGGGGTGTTGGAGTGGTATACGACGATCAGGCGCCCGGACGTACCTGCTATGTGGCTGAGCTGAGAGAGGCTCAGCGTAGAGAGAAAGGAAAGGTTGCGGACCGCTCCGTCCGCATATGAAATGCTTGTGATTGACAAGTAGCGCCCGAGCCCTGGATCGGGCTACATTCTCTGATCCATATAGACATAGATCCGAGAGACGATGATGGGGGACCTAGGGAAACAAATGCAGCACCGGATGAACTAACAATTGACATCCCAGTCAGCCGGGATGACCCTTCACGAATTCTTAAAATTGGATCACAACTTGACCCCGTGGTGGCCGAGAACCTATCTGACTTCCTCCGAGCGAATCTTGATGTCTTCGCTTGGACACATTCTGACATATGCGGGATTTCTCCTACAATCGCGAGTCATATGTTGAACATAGACCCAAGACATGTTCCTGTGAAACAGAAAATAAGAGGCATGGACCCAGAGAGGTCCGCGGCTCTCAAAGAGGAGGTGGACAAACTCAAAGCCAATGGGTTCGTCCGCGACGTCCTCTACCCTGAATGGGTTTCTAACCCGGTGCTAGTAAAGAAAGCGAATGGAAAATGGAGAACTTGTGTCGATTATTCTGATTTAAACAAAGCATGCCTGAAGGATAGTTTCCAGTTGCCCAGGATTGACCAGCTGGTCGATTCAACTGCCGGGCATGAGTTACTATCATTTATGGATGCGTACTCTGGATATAACCAAATCCCGATGCACCTTCCAGACCAAGAACACACCAGTTTTGTCATAAACGTTGGGTTGTATTGCTATGTAGTGATCTCCTTTGGATTGAAAAACGCGGGAGCAACTTATCAACGTCTGTTGAATCAGATGTTCAAGGACCAAGTTGGTAAGACGATGGAAGTTTATGTGGATGACATGCTCGTAAAGTCACGACAGTCAAACGACCACATCCGAGACTTAGCGGAGATGTTTGACATACTCAGACAATACGGAATGAAGATCAATGCTTTGAAGTGTTCTTTCCACGTAGCATCGGGAAAGTTTTTGGGTTTCATTGTGAATGCACGATGAATCGAGGCTAACCCGGAGAAGATTGAAGCCATCTGTGATATACAAGTGCCCAGAACCATAAAGCAGGTGCAAAGCTTGAACGGAAAGGTGGCCACGCTGAGCCGATTCATATCCTGGGCCACAGACAAGTGTATTCCTTTCTTTGATGTCATAAAGAAAGGAAAGAGGAATTTCGAATGGACGTCCGACTGCGAGGAAGCATTCCGAGCTCTTGTAAGGCACTTGGGAAGTCCTCCGGTATTGTCGAAACCAATAGACCGCGAAATATTGTACATATACTTGGCTGTATCCCATCACTCTATCAGCACAGCCTTGGTTTGCGAGGAAGACCGGGTTCAAAAGCCAGTTTACTATGTTAGTAAACGCTTGACGGGGGTAGAAAGAAATTATCCAAGGATTGAAAAACAAGCCTATTGCTTGGTGATTGCATCACGCAAGCTTCGTCCGTATTTTCAGGCACACTCAATTAGTGTCTACACTGATAAACCTTTGCGGTAGATACTCCAAGGACCAGAAACTTCCGGGAGAATGCTTAAATGGAATATTGAGTTAAGTCAGTTCGACATTACCTACCTGCCGCAAAGGGCCATACAAGGACAAGCACTGGCTGACTTCATTGCTGAATTTACTATGAAAGACGAATCAAACGACGACAATGTCATACCTCCCGTTCGATGGAAGATGTACACCGATGGGGCATCTAATGACCGTTGTTCGAGGGTTGGCACAGTTCCTGTAACTCCTGAGAGCCGATCAATCTTCTATGCTTTGAAGCTCGAATTCACAGCAACAAATAACGAAGCCGAATATGAAGCGTTGATTGCCAACTTGAAACTTATCAAAGAACTGGGAGTAAAATCGGTTGAAATCTTTAGCGACTAACAGCTGGTGGTGTACCAAGTGTGAGGAGACTACCAAGCAAGGGGGCAGAGACTTGCCACATATTTGGTCCGAGTTCAGGAGCTGCTAGCAAATCAGTATTATGATATTCCACATGTTCCACGTGAGCGAAACAGAGCAGCCGATTCATTGGCAAAATTCGCAAGCACAGGCGACGCACAGCAAATGGGATTATTTCCTGTTGAGACCCTCCATGCTCCGAGTATAGATATGATGGAGGTAGATTTCGTGTTAGAAACAGAAATCGAGAAGGAATCGTGGATGACCCCAATCAAGTAGTACTTACTATTCAAGATCTTACCCAAAGAAAGGAGCGAAAGCCGACAAGTCCTTCGTAGGGCTTCTTGTTATGTGATATAACATGGAACAATGTATCGAAGGGGATTCTCGACCCCACTACTACGATGCATTGCCCATGGTGAGATAAAACGAGTTTTGGGGGAAATCCATGAAGGAGAGTGCGACGACCATACCGGGGGGCAAACATTAGCAAAGAAGATCCTCCGTTATGGATATTACTGGACAACTGTGAATCGGGATGCTGCAGACTATGTGAGAAGATGAGATAAATGGCAGATATATGCAAAAATCCCGAGAGCACCGCCGACGGAACTCGCGCAAATGGTTAGTCCCTGGCCATTTGCAATGTGGGGAATCGACCTAGTTGGTTCTTTACCCATAGCCAAAGGTGGAGCGAAATATGCAATAGTTGCGGTCGACTACTTCACCAAATGGGCAGAAGCAGAGCCTCTGGCCACAATAACCACCAAAAAGGTTATTAATTTCATCGTACAAAATATCATATGCAGCTGTGGCCTTCCATGGACCATCATTACAAACAATGGGACTCAATTCGAAAGCAAGGAGTTCAAAGAATTTTGTCAGAAATATGGCATAGAAAAGAAGTTTGCAGCGGTTTCTCACCCGAAAGCCAATGGACAAGTGGAAGCCGTAAACAAGATAATCAAGTCCATATTGAAAAAACATCTGGAAAAGGCTAGAGGCAAGTGGGTGGATGAACTTCCAATGGCGCTTTGGGCCAACAGGACCACCCACAAGACCGCGACTGGCCATACCCCATTCGCATTGGCGTTTGGCATGGAAGCTGTCATACCCATGGAACTTGAAGTTCCATCACACCGGGTAACTTATTACGACCCCGAGTCGAACCAAAATCTTTTATTGGAATCGTTGGACTTTATTGATGAAAAACGCGAAGAAGTCAATTTGAGAGCGGCCGCATACAGACATAGAGTCGCTAAATATTATAACGAGAAGGTCCGACCAAGAATTTTTAATGTGGGAGACCTCATTTTGAAACGAGTTTTTCCGATCCCGTCTCATATGAATACCGCATGGGAAGGTCCATACATCATCGAACGGAAGCTTGGAGAAGGAACTTTCAAGCTAGCGACCGTCGATGGTGCGACACTCCCCCGAGCATGGAACAGCGAGCACTTGCGGCATTATTATACTTAGTCTATTTTTTTCATGTATTAGTTGCACTTATTTCCAGTACGCTTTTATTTCTAGTTCTTGACATGTAGTAAGATAATTCAGCTTGCTCTCATTAATAAAGGCTTGAAGCCATCTTTTCCATAAATGACTATTGTTTCTGCGTATGATGATCCTGTGACAGGCAAACGAAACCGTATTATTCTGGCTGACATACGAACATGCCCAATCGACCGAAAATCTCCAAGTCCCCAGAGGGCGGACTGGAGTACTCTAATTCCCCGGAGCGCGGATTCGAGTATAAACGACTCAAAATCTCTATGTCCCCAGAGTGCGGACTGGAGCACTCTAAGTCCCCGGAGCACGGACTCGAGTATAAACGACTCAAAATCTCCAAGTCCCCAGAGTGCGGACTGGAGTACTCTAAGTCCCCAGAGCACGGACTCGAGTATAAACGACTCAAAATCTCCAAGTCCCCGTAGTGCGGACTGGAGTACTCTAAGTCCCCGGAGCGTGGACTCGAGCATAAACGATGCAAATCTACAAGTCCCCAGAGCGCGGACTGGAGCACTCTAAGTCCCCGATATGCAGACTAAAAAATATTCTAAGTGCTTGAAGCGCGGAAGGAAAATCGAACAACTCTCGAAGAATCTACGAGCTACATGAAGGCGAACCGAGAGGTCCACGTTATTCACAACAGCTTGGATTTAAATCACAATCGTACAAAAATTGAACGGCAAGAGCCTTTTGAAAGACAGAAAAAAAGGAACTAAGCTTTACTCAGACAAAGTTTTTACTAAAAAGTTCGGAGTAGACAATCTATTTACAAAGACTAAGGAAGTAAATGAAAATAATTACATAACTTAAACTAACTCTCGTTGAACAAAAGTAATGGTCACTTCTTGTGCTTCTTCGACTTCCTCACCTCCGTGGTCTTCTCGGACGACTCCTCCCCTGTGCGTTTACCCTTGGCACTCTTCTTTGATAGAGGGGTAGCAGCTGCAAAAGTACGGGGAACATCCACGGGCTTGGAACTGCCAGGGAGAATGACCTTCAATGGCTTGTGCAAGGGATCGTCTGGGTCCACAACTCGAGGCTCGACCTTGATCTCGGCCGTCTCTCTCTTCTTCTTCTCGAGCCGCTCCTTCATACTCAGCTCGGATGTGTGTTCGGAGGCGCCTATGATCTCTACTTCATAACTCCCCTCGATGGGAGAAGAAGTCTCAGATTTGTCTTCATCCAGCGCTCCAATCACCTGAGCATTTGGCCAGGAGCTTCTCCTGCCTGAGTGGCCTCACCTATCTTTTTCTCCACCTCCTTGGCGACATCGCTCCTTGGAGTGGGCCCAGGATCAGAACGGACTACGCAAAAGCATGAAAAACAAGCATTAGAATAAAATAGTCCTTCATAAAGAATGACGACTTCTGAAATCTTAAAGTGAAGAGTTATCTAACAGGTTCCGACAGGCTCTCAGCCGTTAAGGGGGGTCTCACCCTTCGAAATGGGAGACAGAATGTGGACGCCAAGGCCGGGGTCCTTCGGATTGTAACCGATATGCTGCTCAAATGGATCGAGTGTCTGCCGATCGGCCGATCGAGTAGGCGCATGAGCTGGAGGAATGACCCCGGATGGACCAGTAGTAACTTCTTTCCCTTTCTTTGAGAAGGAGCCTTTGCCCTATATAGCTTTAACTGCAGACAAGTCCGAAGGCTCGTTCCCATTGAGGAATTCTTTTATCAAGGCCCTCTCATCAATCTCGTCAGCATCGTGCTCGGCCTTTCTGATTTCGATTAAAGTCTCCCACGCCTCGGCCAGAGATTCAAGATAACCCTCGCCCAAGAAAGTCAAGTCTCGATGCATAAGAACGCGGGCGTTGAACTTAGCAATTATCGGGTCAAACATACTTTTGACCTCCTACCTGCCTTCTTCTCTAGCCGCCTCAAGACGCGAGTCGGTATCAATGGATGTTATCTTCTTGCCCTCTTCACGGGCTTCACTCTTTAACGCCTCAATTTTGGAAAGCTCGGCCTTAATTTTTCTTTTAAGAGTCGAGTAGCAACGATTTCACTGTAGTATCGTTATGACTCTTCTTGGGCAGCCGTTTTCTCCTCTTTCTCTCTACGAAGCTGCTCCTCAAGTTCCTTGACTCGAAGGCTGAATGCGTCCCTCTCTTTTTGGACCGAGTCCTTCTCTAGTGCTAAGGCCCCACAGTGTTGTACCGCCTCGTCGATCTCTTTTTTATGTGTCGATTCCAGACGAGTCACGGCTTCGGCAGTATCTTGAGCACTCTATCGGGTAGTCTCAAGCTGAGATCCATAAGATGCAAGCTCTTCGTCCTAAGCCTTAATGATATCTCTGTCGTGGATGGCCTCGAGTTTCAGGCGATTGATCTCGTGTTGGTGCTCCATGGAGACTTCAGAAAGTTTTTCTACCAAATGAACAAACGCGTCATATTGAACATAGACGTCATTGGTACAGGCGATGGCGCTTTGCTTCACATGTCCGGGAATAGGATGAATCGCCGGGAGGAATTTCAGTCCATCAAAGCAGATTTTTGGAAATTTATCCTTAAGCTCGGCCAGCCTCTCCGACACGGTTGGATCTGTTGCAGGAGCAGGAGGAGACGGCTTAGAAAGTTCAGCCCACCTATGAGAATCTCAGGTCCGTTGAGTGGTAGAGGAGTCAGAGTATGGATATAAAAGATATACATATACATATTTCAAAAGTTTTGAAATAAGAATTTAGGAATAAAGTCCAAAGAGATAATTTTCGTAAATATAATTAGATTTGGAATTCTAAATGTGAAGATTAAGCTAAGTGGTAGATTTGGAACCTACATTTGCACGATATATGCTATGTAGTTTGGGAATTGCATATTCGTTGTTGCATCGTAGGCTTCATGAGTCTTATTTGTGGTAGGTGAACTACGTTGGCTTGATTCTGTATCTAATTGAATATCCAATAAGATAGAGGCACAGAGGCTGTCACAAGTGGTAGTGATGCAGCCCCAATAATAACAAATTTTTTTTGTTTATTATTTGATATGTATCATGCATTGATGTACTTTTCCTGCATACTATTTTATTCCGCATTTGACATGTTTATTGAGGTAGCAGGAAAGGCTATTGTTGTCTCTCTTATTAGAGTTGTGCAGCGGTAGATTTCTTTGTGTTGGTATTTGGTGTATTAATGCACACCTAGCAGATTAAATTGATTACTCCGATAATTTGTAAAATTGAAGTTGTATCCTCTACATTTTATAGTGTTGAATATTTATCAAATATTGTGTATTAAGTTGGTAGTTTTCATTCGTTGTTTTAAAAGAATGGGTTTTTCAGCGATTCCGATTGCCCCGAAAACCCGAGTCGCCACACAAATTTTAGGCGTAAGAAGTGCTAAGGCGAGGGCATATAACAAAGGATTGCAAGGCATGCATTGCGAAGATTAAACGCTACAAATGCAACTAATTGGCTACATGAAGAGAGAGTGACCGAGTGCACCTAAATCTTCTTCCTAAGTGGTTCCAGCATATGCACTAGATGTTATTCCTAGCTCAAGCGCCTCTCTAGCCATGGATAAGGGTAAGTTGGTCATTATTGAAGGTGTGTTAACTCTTTGTGATTTATCTAGTCATGCTTTGTTTAATGGGGAATCACACTCTTTTATTTCAAGTAGACTGGTAGATTAATTGCACTAAGAAACTAGCATAGTTACAGAAACTGTAATAGTACCAAACCTTGTTGGAGGATTAATTCGTTTATCCATGATTTGCATGGTTTAAAGTTATATATTTTAGGTGTTGAATTTTACTGCGATGCTTTTGTTTACGGATTTTTCGAGTTTGATTTAATTTTAGGAATTGATCGGATGACTATATATGGAGCAATACTAAATTGTGATAGGAAGAAGGTTCAGTTAGGTACTTGTAATGACACGTTATTTTCAACCATTCGCATCCGCACATATCAGACCTGAATTGCTCAAAATATCATATTGTTAATTTATATTTGGCAAAACTCAGCATATATAGTAAATAAATAAATCATTGAATCACAGACACAGAGTAATATAATAATAATGTAGCGGAATAGATAAATAGTAGCTCATGAAGCTACTATATAAACATCAGAGTTAGAAATAAAATATAGTAGAATATCTCAAATATGATGAAGTCTCGAATACAAACATATGACATCTCTGAACAACTCAACTTGAAAAGCTGAAAGATGGATCGATAGTTGGATCTCATAGCGAAGCTCCAAACTCCAAAGGTGAGTCTCAAATGCTGTATCACTCAGTCTGACCCGAGCGTAAAGCAAAACACAAAACACTCGAGTCAGGATTAACATTCTTATAACAATAAATCCAACTCAAGTGAAATATCAACTGGAATACGAGTAACTTAAAGGAAGTTTGGGATAATCATCCTCTAAGGATCCGTGGAACTATCTACTATGTAGAATATACGCGATTAACAACCAATCGTCATTATAACACCGTGGTCGTTTCAAAATAATTTATACTTCAAAACAAAATATCAGCCGTGAAATCATAACTTCCACCACTTAAACAGTTTAGATATTAATAATATTGTATAAAACAAAATAGTTTATGAAATAAAATAATTTATTTTAAAATAATTAGTATATTAAAGTAGTTTATATTAAAAATAGTTTTATATTAAAATAGTGTGTGTGTATATATATTAAATAATTTATAAAGTAAAATATCTAATTCCCTTAAATTTCACAAATCGATTCAAATCAACTCGAATTCCAAATTCAAATTTAGTTCAATCTTAATTTATCAGTTTCAATTCAATTCAATTTCTAAATAAACAAATTTACATTTTATCGATTTCAAATATAGATTTGAACCACAAAATATATCATTCAAATTCTAATATATTTCAAAGCTTTAAATGTTCTACATTTTCAAAACTAACTTAAACAATTTCGTATAGATCTTGATTTTACTTCATTATTATTTGGTCTTGAAATATTTACCTAATAAAATCAATATCATTTAAATAACCTAAAATTACATTTTACTAAGTATTTCCTTTAATTTATTTAAACGTGAGATATTCAATAAATTACTTAAATCAAAATCAAGTTATAAAATCATATCCTTAAATTTCAAATTCAATGATTTCAAATCGATTTAATTAAATACAATTTCAAATAAATTTCAAATTTATATTCCCAACCTTAACTTATAAAATCGTTATAAAAATCTTTTTTAAAATAAAAATTTAAATCAATACTTATACATATTATATATAAATTAAATCAAAATTTATTAAATTAAAGCTCATTATTGAATCTACTTTATATTAAAACTTATTTATATATTAAATATTTTCGGTATTAAATAAAACCATATATATATATATATACATCCTTTCAAAACCATAGAAATCATTTACAAAATATTTATATATAGACCAACGGTGTCTGTATATGATTTTCTATCCTATGGTCAAGTGATATGGATATTTATCATTCAAATCCGTAATTTAAAATATATATGGGTATATATCATTTCAACCCGCAATCCCAAGTTCAATTCAAATGAAAATCTCTTGGGTTTATCATTTCAACCCATAACGATTTTATCCAATTCTACAGAACGTTCGGGTATGTATCATTTCAACCCATAGAAATTCTACACTAACAGGGACTTGCAGAGTGATAACAAATATGATAATAATAATAATAATAGCAGGCGTACATTATCAATAGCAATATATATAAACAATAGGACAAGGTTTCATATCCCACAAGTGAACAGTTACAGATAATAGCATATATATAACAGTTTAAATAACTAACAACAGCATATTCAATTGTCGTTCCAATTGAAATCGAGTTTAACAGATGCAAGAACAGTAATCGTGAGTGATTGCTCATGTTTCGAGGCTAGAGTGATTTGATGAAGGAATGAGCTACAAATTCCAAGCACATATTCCAAAGCAAAGAGAGATTGGCACGAGTTTGAGGAATGGAACTGATAATAGAAATTGATGAAAATAAATCAATATTAAAACAAAATACACATGTAAAATAAAATCATTGTTTTATATTAAAACATATATATTAAAATCAAACATATATATATATATATATAATATTTTGAAATAAATACTTATATATAGACAACAGGAACAATGCAGGCAACATATTTAATTATTTGCAAAAGCTAATATAAATATATGCATGACCTCAAAGCATTTTCTGTAACGACCCAGAATTTGACCACTTTAAAATATAATATTTAAAGTGATTTTAAATGTAAAATAAGTAAGGTTATATCATTCAAATAAAATTAGATAGGATTTTGAAAGAGAAGTATACACAAAAATAGTAACATTTGCCTATATCAACAAAAGTGACAAAATGCAGATTTTAGAAAAGTAAGTTACAATGACTAAACAAATTATTTTAATTAATTTATGAGTGTTAATATTTTTAAATAGCATTAAAAAAAATTATTTTTAAATTTGGTTTACATAAATAAATAGTTTAACTAAAACGTCAAAATATGACCGTAAAATATTTTGTCGAAAAACAACGTTTTGTCGATTAAAAGTTGTCGCAACGTCGTCGCACCTTTATTTTTATATAGGAACATATATTCAATAGTGTAAGTATTAATTAATTTACTAAACATATTTACTTTTACTAAATAAGATTAGAAAACTTCTAGAAGTCATTAAGAAAAGTAAGTAAGAATTAACAAAAGTAAGTAAGAAAAGTCAAAAGTAAACATCAAATCAATATCAAATCAAAGCCAACATAATTATGATATTCATTACTTATTTTTTAAGTGACTAAGACATAAAGTAAGAATTGAAAGGATGATGTTAAGTTTTGAAAAAATGGAGATTGCTTTAGGTTGAAGTAAGGTTAGTTTGGTAATTTGGTAAGAGGTTATTTTGGTAAATTACCACTTTCTTTCTTTTTCTATAAATATCCACCCCCTTCTTCACTTTCATTCACATTTTCTTTTTCTTCTTTTCTCAAGCATCTTCATCTTCTTCCTCTTCTCTTTAATGGCTACCAAGCCATAGAAAAAAATTAAAAAGAAATAATGTCGAAATATTTATAAAATATTCAAAAGAATTCAATGTTTATTCTCTTCAAATCAAACTAATATTTTCTCCATATTTTACTTCTTTTCTCTCGGCCATAAATTATTCAAAACTGAACCAAATTGCAAAATTCTTTTTTTCGAATCATGTATTTTCCTAGTGGCTA
Organism: Allium cepa; assembly: GCA_030765085.1. Classification (NCBI taxonomy): domain Eukaryota; kingdom Viridiplantae; phylum Streptophyta; class Magnoliopsida; order Asparagales; family Amaryllidaceae; genus Allium; species Allium cepa. Next base: position 662,517,479 of record CM060940.1, on the reverse strand, counting down.
CAACTTCAATGTCGATCACTTTGTCCAGTTCTTAGCATAAATAAGTCAAAATTCCACTTCTTTCAAGTGCATTTTCTGGCCCAGTTTTTAAGCCAGAAAATAGGCCATCATGTTTTGATCATAACTTGATCATAACAGATCCAAATTAAGAATTTCTTTTTTTTAAATCATAATTTCAGTGGCTACAACTTTTATGTTGATAACTTTTTCCAGTTTTGAGATTTACTATACCTGAAACTCAATTCTTTGAAGTGCGTTTTCAGGGTTTATTTTTGTGAATCCGAGAATAGCTCTTTTATTTTGAACATATCTCCCGCAAAACACTTGGATTCAAATGATTCTTTTTTTCAAATTTAATAGAAAAGAATTTTCAACAACTTTTCAGTTAATAAGTTTTTCAAATTTTGTGAGTAAGAGAGTCAAAAACAAGAGAGAATATGACCTATTTTTCGGATCTAAATCTTGGAAATTCAAGTTCAAAGCTCTACTGCTACTTCTCTATATTTTCAGCCAACCTCCATCTCAAGCCTCGGCCAAGCTATTGGATGGGAGAGCGTGTTTTTTGCTAGTGTTTAATGGTGTAGGAATTAATTATTGAAGTGTTGGTTGATTAGAATGTTGGTAGGAAGTTAATCGTTTTGGTTTATGGTGAGAAATTCTCATTGCTTTTGAATTTATATTTTGATTATGTTATAAATCATATTTACACCCATATGACATATGAATGTTTATATCAAATTGATTGTTAATATGGATGATTTGATATTTAGTAAATTAAGTGAATTGTGATAATATATCCCGTTATGATATTAATAGCGAATGTTAGATTTGAAATCATATGCATGTGATTGGTTGAATGGATGTAATGTTGGTGATAAATATGAATATTGGATATGTTTGTAGGATCGATTTCACCCTAGAGGGGGGGTGAATAAGGTGATAGTGTTAATTATAAAATTAATTGCGGAAGCTTATAAAATAATTTCAACACAGATCACAGAACAATAGCAGCACAGATAATAGCAGAATAATAAATGCAGAAATAGAACGACACAGAATTTACCCAGCTTCGGCAAAAACCTGCCTACGTGCTGCCCCCAAGGTTTCTACTAGAAATTAGATAGTCCCTTGCTTACACACGTAAACTCGCGACACCCGCTATCGACGAAATCTAACTCTACGCTCAAAACACTGCCACAACTCAGCCACTGAGTTGCGAATTCTCAAGCTACGCCACGTAGCTTGTCCTCTAGTCACACGACTAGAAATTTAAACGGTTTAAAAAGAAAATACAAATTAAAAAAAATTTAAAATTAAAATAACCCTAATTTAAAATAAAACCCTTATTATAATTTTTAAAACCCCCAATCTAAAACAAAAGGCCGCCCCACGCTTTCTTTTCCTTTATCTTCTATCGGCTCGTTCCTCTTTGAGATAATGGCGGCTTGTTCTTGTCTGTGCAAATTAGGGCTTCGTTTTCTTCGATCCAAACTAGGGTTATTCGAAGAGCCGACTTTATGTTGATCGATTCGGTGATTATTCGCGTTTAGCCTTGATCGATCGTACTCCTTGTTGCTCACTTCGGCTGCTTCGTTGATCGAGTTCGTCCCTTGCTTCGGTATGTAATTTTATGCTTTTGTTTTGCTGGTTTTATGCTTGCTTGAACTCGATGATTTATGCCGATGATGATTGCAGTAATTTATATAGGGTTTGTAACCCTAGAATTGCGTTCGTATGATTTCTTCAATGATTTACTTTCGGCCGTCTAATTTCGTTTGGATGTTTGAGATTGATTCTGACCTCTTCAATTCGTATATGTTTTGGTTGCTTGCCATTCACGGCATTGACTCATTCTATTATGACCATGGCTTGAATCTGACTTTAATTTGTGACATTTGACTTTGTCACATTCGTGTATTTTTAATGCTTCTGCTGGCTTCGGTTGTACTTTTGACCTTATTTGATTTTCCTGTTGTTTTATGACTTCGGCCATTGCTGATTTATTGATTGCCTTATCTTGTACTTGGTGTATCATCTATATTAGTGCGTTGGCTTCAAATTTAGTTGCAGGCTTGTGCCTTGGTCTTGAGGATGTCTTTGTGCATTACTGAAACACTTTTCATACAGTTGAGTTTCAATTCATTGAAATTGATATTGTACTTCACTATTGCCTTGTTCATCATTGTATATTAATTTCGACTGTTCAGTTGCATATATTATCTGATGTTGTCACTTATGTTCGCACTGCTTTACATCTTGTAGTTTTCTTTGGTCTTGAGCATTGCCGTGTCATTGAGCATTGTTGTGTCCATATTGTATTCAGTGTTTACTTTGAGCATGTTGCAGTGTGTTTCCATATTGATGCCATTGTTTGCTTTGACTTCACTTGTTTGAGTCTGATATCTTGATTTATGCTGTACATATTGCTGTCATGCTGGTGACATTGGTGCATTGTCTTGTTACATGAAACTGTAATTATTCTGGTCTTGGGTTTGTGGTATTTGTATTTTGGATCTGTTGGTCATGTTACTCCATTCACTTCATGTTGCCTTGACAATCTGTCATACCAACTTGTTGAGGTTACTCCTCTTCAGTTGAGTAATTTCACCACCTATGTGTACTTGTGTCGAGGCTACTGTTCTTGCCTTCATTGTGTATATCTCTCTGTTCATCCACTTGCATTCTGGTTTTGGTATCTTCATTATTGAGGCTGGTGTATGTATTGTTTGTGTCTGCTCATGTTACTTGCATATAAACTTGGATTTGCTGGAATGACTACGACATTGGTTTTTGTAGTTGGTTCCTTGTTTCAATGTTGCTTGGATAATGAATTGTTTCATGCTTGAAGTCGTAGCCTGTACACCTGCCCTGTGTTGAATCCAGCTAGTAGTTCGGGTTTGACCTTGTGTGTGTGTTGAGATTTTATTTATATTGCACCTGAGTTGAACCCGTCTTTCTATTTGGGTTTGACCTTGTGCTCACCTGTCCCTGTAGCATTATCAAGTGTATATCGGTGTGCGCGGCCTTGTGGCATTTACAGTGATACACTGTGCATGTCACATTGTTCGTGTGTGTGATGAATTCAAATATAAATGATGACGAACAACCTAAATAACTGAGGCAAATAATATTTTCAAAAATTCATATTTTATTTTATATTGCAAAAATATTTCTTTTTCAATTTTACTGCGTTATTGAATATTTTTGCAGATTGCTCAGATGCTGGATTCTAACTGGAATGAAGTTGAAGATAAAATATGAGTGAATGAGCGATATGTAGTGAGGACATTTGTAAATGTGAAATTGTGATGTAATTGAATTTATATCAAAGTTGTATAGTGTATAGTGAGAGCTTGAATTTGTACTATTCAAAATTGTAATAAATATTTGTTTGAATAAAATATTCGTTTGAATTCAAATTCTATGTTATTTAATTTTATTCAGCAAATCTTTATTTAACTTGTGAAAAATAAAATAGTACATTAACAAATACATTATATATGTTTATTATCATCAAACAAAAATCATATAAGCGCATATTCAGCAATCTCCTCCTTTTGATGATAACAAACATATATTTAAGATTTTGAATATGTTAAATGTATTTGATCATTCATATGCTCTAATTGCTCCCCCTATTTAATTGCTTCCTCTCTACACAAACCTCTCCCTACAAATATGCATACAATTAAATAATATGCAAATGAGCCTAGATGCAAATAGAAAATTATTTGACCTTTGCTTGATTTTATTTGACAAAATCTTAACTTTTCTCTCCCCCTTTTGTTATCAGCAAAAGAATAATAGTGTTAGAGAAGAATAGAGATAAAGTGATCGATATTAATTCAACATTAAAACTCAATTGAATATAAACATTAAATTTCAATAAAAAATCAAACAAATATCATAAATATTTTGTTTGGCGCATATTCCAGTTTTAGAATGATAGGAATGATATCATCATATAAAACCATACAGTTGTGTCTATTTGTGGTATATTTATATCAAGAATTTGAATATCTACTAACCATGCATAACCGTTAGGACTTTTAAATGAGATTAGTAGTATTCTAATATTATTTTAAAAATAAATAAATCCAAGTATCTTCTAACCACGCATAACCGTGAGGACTTTTAAATGGGATTAGAATCAACTTGTTTATTTAAAAAACAACTTTTGATATGCGTTCCATACATGCATTACCGTGAGGACTTTTAAATGAGCACGGAAGCACATAACAAATTCCAAGTAATTCACCCATGCATAACCGTGAGGACTTTTAAATGAGAGTGAATACTTTGGCATTTATTTATTTATTATTATTATTATTATAACCTCCTTTTTAAAAAAAAAATATAAAATGAAAAACGAACGATTCCCGTTTAAAGTACCACATATCGACAAACTATATAGAATTTTGATGAGTGACGGTTGTCAGAAATATGATAGACATAGAGATGGTCATGGAATTTTTACCAACAAAAAGTTTTATAACTCTTGTTCAAATTTCTAAAGAAATTTACTAATTATACCGTCTCGAGTTATAATATATAATAAATATCAACACTCATCACTTTTTCAATCACTATTTATCTTTTCGATAATTATTAGAGAGTCAGATTAGTCAAAATAGTCATTTAAAATCAAATTCAAAAATATTTATGAAATCAATTTTTCAAGATGACTAATCTGAAAATATGGTCAAAAATGATTTTCTCGAGGGGGTTTTATAAGAAAATTTTCTGCTATTTGAAAATTGTTTGAAGTGAAAAATATGCAGATATTTTCTTTGAAAAACGACGCAGTTACTAAATGTAATAAAAATCATGTTCCTAGTAATTTTTCTATCAACTAGATTGCTAGTGTAATCTGCATCTGAATTTCTCTTTCACTCAAAATCATCATTAATTGAATTTTATCGACCAAACCATGAAGTGTGCACCAAAAATTTCAGAATCAATTTTAACAGCTTTTTTTAAATGACATTCTTTTGAATTCGAATCGAAGCCGTGTAAACAATCAATAACCGTGAATATAGAGTTAGCCGTATTATAACCAATTGTATTAACAACAAAAACACTATTATCAATCCAAATTAATATATATGAAGTAATTCAGAGAATCTAGAGAATTTTATAGTGTTTTTGGCATAAGAATATAATTGGCCCACTATTTTTAATAAGTCAGAATAAAAAACATCATCTTTTCATCATCTCAATATTAGCTAATTTAATTCAGAATACGGTGCAGATTATCACATTTAATATATCGTTCAAAATATACCATTACCTGTTTTACCTTTACGATATTTTTCGTTGTTGTCCATTGTGATTCTGTCACCTTTATACTAGGCTAAGGAACTTTTCTTTGTCGCCCGTTGTGTTTCTGGAACAGCCAAAATCCAGAGAACACTATTGTTGTTACTTAGCCTGCCACCACACCTACACGTTGAAGAATTTTTGTGACCTATTTGTTTTTATAGGTCCATGATTGTTAGTGGCAGAAAATTTTGAAAAATAATTTTGTGAAGACCCAAAACTATTTATAATTGTTCCCTTTGGCACCCAAATTTGTTTAACTTTGAGAGTTTTTATATTTGTGCCTTTTGGAACCAAAATTGGTATAGTTTTCATATGTTTGGGTCTATACGAACAATTATTGTGATTGTGTCCATATTTTCTACAAATTGTGCACATAGAGTTGACTTGATTAATATTGCTTTCAAAAATTCTCGATTTACTATATCCAAGTCCTTGTCTAACCGTATTAACAGTTTGCTTTCCTAATAGCATATTCAACGATTTTTCACTTTTTGAAAATTTATCTAAAGTCATTGACAATTGTTGGACTTGTGTTTTGAGAGATTCATTTGCGTTTAACAATTGTGTGCACTTTTTAATAGAATTCTCTCTCCTAGTATTTTCACTTTCTTTTAAAATCAGAATTTCATTTTTAAGTGATTTTATATTGATTTCTGATTTTTTAATTTCGTTTTCAAATGTTGGACACTTATCACACTTAGGGATGCTACTTTGATAGGTTTTAACTAATTGGTCAAGTTGTTCATTTAATTCTATCAAAGTAACTTTTTGTGATTCAAGTTTAGCATATTTCTCCCTAAGTCGTTCAAAATAGCCATTTACTTCGTGGAAATAAATAAGTAATTCAGAGTGAGTAAGTTTTGATACCTCGCTTGGCTCGTCATCGTCGCTATCAGTTATATTTTCTTGAAGGGACATATCTGCTTTCTCACTCTCACTGCTAGAACTTTGATTATCTTCATCACTTATATTCCACGTGGCTGCAAAACTTTTCCTTTTTGATTTCTTTTTAAAGTCGCGTTGATTTTGAGGACAATTGGGCTTGATGTGTCCGGGTTGGTTGCACTTGTGATAGATGATCTTCTGTTCTTCAGAGTAGTCTAGTGCTTTGGTTATTCTGCTTTTCGCTTTTTGAATTCGAGTTGAATTTCCATATTTGTAATTCCATCTTTTGAATTTCTTTATTAATAGCTCCAATTCTGCTGCTGCATCGTCATCGTCATCACTTTCAGTTGTTCCTTTGAGAGCTATTGATTTCTTTCGAGTATCTTCTCCTTCACGCTCTTCCATGAATTTCATTTCTAGCTCATAAGTGGTGAGATTTCCGATGAGTTCTTCGACTTTCATTTGTTTCAAATCTTTTGATTCTTGAATGGCAGTCACTTTGGCTTCAAAACTTCGTGGAAGGACTCTGATGATTTTTCGGACTATCTCCAACTCTGTATATGATTTTCCAAGAGCTTTTGATTTATATACGATATTGGAAAGTCGTCCATGCATCTCTTTGACATTTTCTTCCTTCGCCATTGTGAAGTTCTCGTATTCGCTGCTTAGCATGGCAAGGCGAGATTCTTTGACTTGAGATGTTCCTTCATGAGTCACTTCTAGAGTGTGCCATATTTCCTACGCAGTTAGACAATGTGAGACACGATTAAATTCATATTGATACAATGAACAGATAATAGAATTCATAGCTTTAGCATTAGTATTTTGTAATTTATTTTCTAGTTCTGTCCATTGTTCATTTGGTTTCTCTATTTCCTGATTATCTACAGTTGTAGTTGGTATTCTATAACCTGTCTCAACAATATTCCATGCGTCAATGGTTTTCAGAAAAATTTCCATCCTATTTTTCCAGTAAGCATATTCACCATTGAACATTGGTGGTCTAACTATGGATTGACCCTCAGCAAAAGCAGTATTAAAAGAAGCCATTTTAAAAATTCAACTTTTTAAAACAAAAATGGCTTTTGTTCCTAGCTCTGATACCACTTGTAGGATCGATTTCACCCTAGAGGGGGGGTGAATAGGGTGATAGTGTTAATTATAAAATTAATTGCGGAAGCTTATAAAATAATTTCAACACAGATCACAGAACAATAGCAGCACAGATAATAGCAGAATAATAAATGCAGAAATAGAACGACACAGAATTTACCCAGCTTCGGCAAAAACCTGCCTACGTGCTGCCCCCAAGGTTTCTACTAGAAATTAGATAGTCCCTCGCTTACACATGTAAACTCGCGACACCCGCTATCGACTAAATCTAACTCTACGCTCAAAACCCTGCCACAACTCAGCCACTGAGTTGCGAATTCTCAAGCTACGCCACGTAGCTTGTCCCCTAGTCACACGACTAGAAATTTAAACGGTTTAAAAAGAAAATACAAATTAAAAACAATTTAAAATTAAAATAACCCTAATTTAAAATAAAACCCTTATTATAATTTTTAAAACCCCCAATCTAAAACAAAAGGCCGGCCCACGCTTTCTTTTCCTTTATCTTCTATCGGCTCGTTCCTCTTTGAGATAATGGCGGCTTGTTCTTGTCTGTGCAAATTAGGGCTTCGTTTTCTTCGATCCAAACTAGGGTTATTCGAAGAGCCGACTTTATGTTGATCGATTCGGTGATTATTCGCGTTTAGCCTTGATCGATCGTACTCCTTGTTGCTCACTTCGGCTGCTTCTTTGATCGAGTTTGTCCCTTGCTTCGGTATGTAATTTTATGCTTTTGTTTTGCTGGTTTTATGCTTGTTGAACTCGATGATTTATGCTGATGATGATTGCAGTAATTTATATAGGGTTTGTAACCCTAGAATTACGTTCGTCTGATTTCTTCAACGATTTCCTTTCGGCCATCTAATTTCGTTTGGATGTTTGAGATTGATTCTGACCTCTTCAATTCGTATATGTTTTGGTTGCTTGTCATTCACGGCATTGACTCATTCTATTATGACCACGGCTTGAATCTGACTTTAATTTGTGACATTTGACTTTGTCACATTCGTGTATTTTTAATGCTTCTGCTGGCTTCGGTTGTACTTTTGACCTTATTTGATTTTCCTGTTGTTTTATGACTTCGGCCATTGCTGATTTATTGATTGCCTCGGCTTGTACTTGGTGTATCATCTACATTAGTGCGTTGGCTTCAAATTTAGTTGCAGGCTTGTGTCTTGGTCTTGAGGATGTCTTTGTGCATTACTGAAACACTTTTCATATAGTTGAGTTTCAATTCATTGAAATTGATATTGTACTTCACCGTTGCCTTGTTCATCATTGTATATTAACTTCGACTGTTCAGTTGCATATATTATCTGATGTTGTCACTTATGTTTGCACTGCTTTACATCTTGTAGTTTGCTTTGGTCTTGAGCATTGCCGTGTCATTGAGCATTGTTGTGTCCATATTGTATTCAGTGTTTACTTTGAGCATGTTGCAGTGTGTTACCATATTGATGCCTCTGTTTGCTTTGACTTCACTTGTTTGAGTCTGATATCTTGATTGTTGTTGTACATATTGTTGTCATGCTGGTGACATTGGTGCATTGTCTTGTTACATGAAACTGTAATTATTCTGGTCTTGGGTTTGTGGTATTCGTATTTTGGATCTGTTGGTCTTGTTACTCCATTCACTTCATGTTGCCTTGACAATCTGTCATACCAACTTGTTGAGGTTACTCCTCTTCAGTTGAGTAATTTCACCACCTATTTGTACTTGTGTCGAGGCTACTGTTCTTGCCTTCATTGTGTATATCTCTCTGTTCATCCACTTGCATCTTGGTATCTTCATTATTGAGGCTGGTGTATGTATTGTTTGGGTCTGCTCATATTACTTGCATATAAACTTGGATTTACTGGAATGACTTCGACATTGGTTTTTGTAGTTGGTTCCTTGTTTTCAATGTTTCTTGGATAATGAACTGTTTCATGCTTGAAGTCGTAGCCTGTACAGCTGCCCTGTGTTGAATCCAGCTAGTAGTTCGGGTTTGACCTTGTGCGTGTGTCGAGATTTTATTTATATTGCACCTGAGTTGAACCCGTCTTTTTATTTGGGTTTGACCTTGTGCTCACCTGTCCCTGTAGCATTATCAAGTGTATATCGGTGTGCACGGCCTTGTGGCATTTACAGTGATACACTATGCATGTCACATTGTTCGTGTGTGTGATGAATTCAAATATAAATGATGATGAACAACCTAAATAACTGAGGCAAATAATATTTTCAAAAATTCATATTTTATTTTATATTGCAAAAATATTTCTTTTTCAATTTTACTGCGTTATTGAATATTTTTGCAGATTGCTCAGATGCTGGATTCTAACTGGAATGAAGTTGAAGATAAAATATGAGTGAATGAGCGATATGTAGTGAGGACATTTGTAAATGTGAAATTGTGATATAATTGAATTTATATCAAAGTTGTATAGTGTATAGTGAGAGCTTGAATTTGTACTATTCAAAATTGTAATAAATATTTGTTTGAATAAAATATTCGTTTGAATTCAAATTCTATGTTATTTAATTTTATTCAGAAAATATTTATTTAACCTGTGAAAAATAAAATAGTACATTAACAAATACATTATATATGTTTATTATCATCAAACAAAAATCATATAAGCGCATATTCAACAATGTTCATTTTGATTAAGTAATCCCTTTATCTAAAAAGACCATGTTTTAGTAATATGAGATATTGTGGAAAAATAAGTCTCTTTCATTTAGAAGTGAAATTAAAGTTAAAATGAAAGAGAATTTGAAATTTAAAGTGAAACGGATATGAAAAGGATAGTTTATTAGAAATCGAAATTGAGATGAACAGTGAAATTGAAATCAATTTAAAAAAAGTGAAGTTTAGTTTGAGATTGAATTGATGTTTAAATTGAAATTAGATTTGAAATCTAAGTTTTAAATGTGTTTAATTTGAGATTAGAATTGAAATCGAATTGAAATTGGAATTTAAAGTTTAATATTAAAATAACAGGAATAAAATAATGTTACAATGGGGTAATAGTGAAAATATATTTTAAATACTTTAAAAAGTGAAAATATTGATTTAAAATGATTTGTAATAATTTTATAAATGTTGAAATCCAATTTGAATAGATTATTTCAAATATTGAAAATAAGTTAAAACTAGATGCGTCGCGCAACGGTAGTTCGGGATTTCGCGCCGAAAAGTTCAAATGAGTGTATAGAGTGGAATACAGCTTGGAATTCTTCAACAAGAAAATTCCAGACTATTATATCCATGTCTTTTAAGTGAAGGAAGAAAATCAAAGTTTCGTTGAGTAGATTTTGAAATAAGTTCAAATCAATTTTCTAGAAAAATCGCGCTAGTGCAGTTAAGTGACTGTGATAGGAAACTTGTTTAAACGGATGTTTTTAATTATGGAAAAATATGGAATAAATTTGATAAATCTATTTAAATGATTTAAAAGAGATTTGGATTGGAAAATATGAATTATCGAATGTTTAAAAGTTGTTTAATTCAAATAAGCTTATGTAGCACTTTCCGTAGCACTTTTCTGCTGCGAATTCTATAACTTTTGGAATATGAGTTTAAATGTGACGAAGTTCCCCAGAATCAATTGTGAATGTTTTAAAAAGGATAATTAAGCATTTTGAAAGATAATTTGGAATATTTATAAGCAATTCCAAAATAAAGTTGAAAAATTTGAGTATGCGGAAACGACTAGTACATTTTTCCTGCCTATGAGATCTGAGAAGATAAAACAATGTGTTTACCTAACTTTAGGGATGGAGCAACCAGTGCCTTAAACTTACATGGCCTATGTTTTCTTTTCATAGACGAGGGGCGGAACAGGTCGAAAGGAAAGCCCGGATGCTCTTAAATAAAAAGGCTCTATTTAGTTTTTGAAATTAAAAGATGATTGGTATTATCCAAAATTTAAGTAATCTCCAAAAATGAATGATTTCTATGATCCCATATATTTTAAAATGTTTGTTAAGATTGATTTTAGGGTTTATTATAAACGATGTCTTAAATAACATTGTTTTTGACCCGCCTAAAAGCTAAAGAATTTGATTGAAAGTTAAGTAAGGAAATCTGAGATATTTTCCAAAGCAAAAGAATGAATTTCTTAGAAATTACTTTAAGTCAAAAGAAAGAGAATTCGAAATCATCCAAAAAGAATTAAAGTCAAAAGAGACTTAATAAATCCTATATATTCATATTCACTTTTTATCGATAATTGGATTTCGAAGGAACCGGAGTCGAATTTGGGTTAATTCCTATCCGAAAACCACTTCGAACCAATGTATACATTCGAACGTGAAGACATGCTGAAGACGATGATTATTGAAGACCGTGGATCTTCATAGCGTGAGGATGCTTGTTGATTGTAGCGACCCGACTTTCCACTCCCGGAAAATCGCGTCATCTTTAAGAAAGAAAGGGATAGAAAATAGAATAGAAAGAAGAGAAGAAGAAACAACATCAGAATCTAACACAGCGGAACGAATAAATTATATTAATCACATAATACTTTACATAGTATCATATACATTAGAGATACACAGCATAAACAACTCATACTAGACAGTTATAGACACCTGTCTAGTTATACAACATAATACAACAACTCAAAGAAAACACACAGCGGAAAACTCTATAGCTATACGCGGAAGCCTCCTGCTCCATTGCTCCTCCATAATTCGTCAAAGCTAACCAGATTCCTAACCTGAATTTCCCTTGGCTACTCGTAAAAATTTGAGTACCCAAGAGTTTATGAAAAACAAAAATAAACTCCGGGTCAGACATGGGTCTGGTGTGAGTAACAGGTTAAAGTTGCTTAACTTTTAAAAACCTTTGAAAAGAAAGGTATCACGTAAGACTTCCCACACATAAACATGGAAAAGTTTTTACCTTACGCTAACCAAAACATTTGATAGGAAATCCCGTGATATTATAATAGTGTCTAGGGTTTTCAAATAAATAAGAAATAGCCGAAATTGTTACATCTATTAAATTCCAGCTACTAGCCACAAAAGTGGGTAATACAATCAAAACCGTTGGCACTTATTGGATTTTGGATTCCATACAATGGCAGGGCTACTGGGGTACCGCCCGTCACAGTACGTGGCCTAGATCACCGTACCGAGGAGCCACCCTAACTCCCCTGCAACACAAAGCCGGACCCGTTCCTTACTGAACAGTTCCAAATAAGACAACCCCGACGGTTGTAGCTACTAAACCGTCCCACACAGCCGAAATAAAAGGGACCTCTAGACAGGGGTAAATCTTACTCTCCAGTGGGCGCGACCCACGAAGCTTTGCTGCACCTCCCCTGTTTTAGCCATTCCCGTTTGATGAGGTTTGAGGCTACGATTACCTTTATATGACATATCACTTAGAATGCTCATCGTCCACCTGACGATGTTCTGAAAGCATTCAATCCATACAAGTCCGTTCCGGGTTCGAACGAAACCGAAGGCATTATCTCGTTACACTCATTTTGGAATCACCCTCAGAGTTAACGACAATAACCCTTGCACTCTGATTCACCATCTCGAATCTATAAGGACTAATTCCGTCAACTCATTACGGAATCACCCACAGAGTTATAATGACTCATAGTCCTTACACCTCGAGTCTTCACAAAGCTCTACTTAGATTCACGACCTAACGTTATTTGGAAACGATGTGGTTTTCGGATATCCAAATATGGAAACCCGATCCCGGTCTCATCGAAATCCAAAGCGTGTCTTTAAAGGTCCAAGTTGTTTTAAAGTTTTAAAACAATTCAATACAGTATCTATATATACACAGATAGATAACTTAAATCATAACTGATAATCAACATTATCATATAACAGATAATTCACATCATCAATATCAAATAGATATTCCATATATCAACATCACAATAGATAACCTATGTTATCATCACAATATCATCAAACATCCATACCACACAATATCATTTATCTCATTTCTGAGATCACAAAGCATCCAAGTCAATCCATGACATCCATCCATACATAAGCAAGGATTTACTCATACCAAATATAATTAATTTAAATTGAATTAAATTAATCATCTCTATCTCAAATTAATTTAAAATGAATTAAATTAATTCCTTCATCTTTAATTAATTTAAAATAAATTAAATTAATTATTTTACCAAATTTTCTTGCTTACTTAATCATTTAATTGATTAAAATCAATTAATCAATCATAAATTACTTTAATTAATCACTCTTGATTAATTATACTTAATTACATCCATGTAATTATTCTTAGTTAATTTCACAAATTAATTATCCTCACTAAACAGTAATTAACCCTTAATTACTTCAATTAAATTAATTAATCATAATTAATTATCTTAATCCTTAATTAATTACATTAATTAATTACCTATTATTGATTAATTAATCCTAATTAATCATCCTTAATTACATCACTAATTAAATAATTAATGATCTTAATTATTTCTTAAATTAATTACTCAAAGTAATTAACAACTTAATTACTATATTAACCCAAATTAATTATCCTTAAATTAACTTCTTAGATTAATTACTAAATAATTAATCCAAATTATCTCATACTTAAACATTTCCACTTAATTACAATCATGTAATTACTAATTAATTACTTAACTAAGTAATTACCCAAATCACCAATTACATAAAGTAATTATCCTTAAACCAAGTGTTTAAAACTAATTAAACTTAATTAATTAAATTAAACAATCTCAATCAATTAAATTAATTACATTAAGTAATTAATTTCTTAATTACTTTATCAAGTAATTACTCAAACCATTTATATTTGATTATTATTAAATTAATTAATCCAATTAATTATAAAAATTAACTACATTAATTAATTGTTAAATAATCATGGTTAATGACCTTCATTAACCATCCTCTAATTATTTTAAAAAAGTAATTAACTTAAATTAATTACCAATTAAATTATTTTTAATCATTATTAATTAAAGTTAATTATTAAATTAATTAACCTTAAATTAAAACTTAATTACATAATTAATATTCATTTATCATTAATTAATAACTTAATTAATGATCTTAATTCCAAATTGATTAATCCTTAATCAATTATTAATTCCAAATTTAATTAATTAATTTAAATAATTAACAAACCTTAATTACCTTGTTAATTTATTTCTAAAACATAATTCAAATTTTAAATTTCAAATAAACATAACTTAATTATGTTTTAAAAACAATTTAATTCAAAACAAAGTACTTTTTGAACTTATCCTTAAATTTCAATTTTAAATTCAAATTTAAAATAAAATAATTTCAAACTTAATAAATTTAAAACTTATTTAAATTTCAGGACAATTCAAAGGTTTGTCTTAAAAAAAATCAAATCATATAAACTTGAAGTTAAGTTCATTTCAAAATTTTAGAAGTTTAAATTCAATTTTAGTTTAAAGCTTTCAACTTTGAATCTTCTTTAAAATTTGAACTGAGCTTCATTTTAAAAACTCAGATTTCCAGATTTTAAAATCTATTCTTAAAACTAGCTTCATATTTTAAAACTTCATTATTTAAAATTTCAACCATTTACCAAATTGAAATAGTTAACTAAGTTAAGAATTTAAACTCTATTTCAAAACCTAGATTTAAATTTGAATCTAAAATTCAACTTACATTTGAATTTATACTAAATCTTACTTTAACTAAATCTGCAGAATTCCAAATGTTTAAAACCCAGTTTTTAAACTTCAAAAAAAAAAAAAAAAAAAAAATCCAGATTTTTAAAGAAAACATAAAAACAGTTTTCAACTTAAAAACCTGAAATTTAAATACCAATTTGAAATTCAAACTTGAATTAAATTTAAACCTAGACCTTATTCAAACCTATAATTACAGATTTTAAATTTTCAAAACCCTGATTTTTTAAAAATTTAAAACCCAGATTTTTAAAGAACACAGTTTCCCCTGAAACCTGAACACAGCAGATCAACCCGAGAAAAATCAATTTCTACTTCGGGTTAAAAACTGCATTACTTCGAGTTGTTTTACTACTTGCTTCGAGCCAACTTCCCCTTTCCCCTCATCTCCCCTGAAGCATTCCACACCCAAAATAGTTCACCAGAAACATGTCGCCTCCACCTCTACCGTTCATCAATGATGATCCCACAACTACATGCAGCCCTTCACTACTTTAACATCAACCCATATCAACTCGAAATCAAAGAATTCAAAATACCCCAAATTCCAAAACCTGGAAAATATTTACAGGTTTCAACTCGAAACCTGTCAACGGCCGTAGTTCGCCACCCCGACCATCTTGATACCCACCTCTCCGGCCTCGAGCTCACCCACCACCAACTCAATGATTCCCAAAACATCAATGCACTCGGTCCATCCTACCCTTCTCACTGATCAAATGTTCAAACCCATTTCAAAACTAGGGTTCAATTTAGAAAAAAAACCAAACTGCAGTCAATCTAGCAACATATACACATTTCTCTGATTTTTCTTAGGATCTATGATCCATTCTTAATAACTCAAAAGAATTTCAGAATTTCTTAATCCAAGAATCAATAGAATTTGCTTAAATTCTAAATTTTGTTCAAGAACAGCTTATAAATGAAACATATACCTAAAATTCCAATACTTGATTAAAAAAAACATTTCCAGTAAATAATTTTAGTTTCTGAAACTGATATAAATATTAATATGATTTGTTTTTAAATCCAAATCAATATACATGTGAGTTACTTATGTTTACAGAGAACTCACAGTATTTAATTTCCCCTAAAAAAATTTAAGTCTAAACTTAAGAAAGTAAAACACATTACTTATAAACTAAATTCTAATCTCTGATAAACAAACTCCTTTTTATTATTCTAAAACTCAGATATAAATCTCAAATTAAATCAATTTGTAAAAGATTCTAAAAGTAGGTTATAAATTTGAGTATACACTGCAGAACAAAATCAACATGCATATACAATTATAATCACAGCAGACTTTTATAAGCACACATCAAAATCTTTATCTCAAGCATGCATCAAGCAACCTAAATTAAATTTTTAAGTTTAAATGTTACTCACCTTTGATGAATGCAGAAAACAAATGCAGAGCCACTGTTGAATTTGCAGAACACATGCAGGCTTATAGAAATGCAGGCTTGACTTTGATATGCTTCATGAAGATGATGCAGTTGTTTAATCCCAATGCATGCAGATGAATATGTAGTTGCTCATTTGAAAGTTTACAGAAACAAGCATGTGCAGGCTTAATTCATTCCAGGTTTTCAAAATAGAGTGCAGGCCCTTTTTGAAATTTTGCAGACTTCATTTGAAATTTGAAGAGGAAATGCAGTATTCTGATCTTTGATGAGGGGAGTATGCAAGTTTTTGCTTTGATTGTAAATGCAGATGAATTTGTGCTTTAATTTGTGGATTGTTATATGCAGATGAAGATAGATCAGAGGGGAACTAGTTTTAGATTATGCAGGTTGGCTTGAATATGCAGTTTTTTTTGGATCTGAAGGAATGCAGATTTGTGGATTGTGGATCTTGAATATGCAAGCCTTATGATAGATATGAAAATGAGTTCATGATTCTCCTTTGATTCAGAAAAATGCAATATGAAAATGTGGATTGTAAACTACACAAATGTATTCTCAGATTTTAGGAAATAAAAGAAAGATTAAAACAAATTTTACACTTGTCATAAATTAGACACTTGTCTAAATGAATGCATATTAATTTAACACATGTTATCCTTTAAAGATAATTAATACTAATTATAATTTAATGTGTGTATATAATCCTAAGTAAATAGGTTAGTTTAATTTAAACATGTGTATGTGTTTATAAATGAAAACAACCATGTTTCAAAACTTACACAAATAAAAGTTAAAACAATTAAATAATTAAGATTTATACTTTTGAATTTAAAATTCAAAATAAATTCAAAATCAATCAAACTTCAAATCAAGTTATAAATGTAAACTCAATTTGAAATAAAAATTACAAATTCTATTCAAAACTTTATTTATAAAGACAATACCATATCAATATTGTTTTTATAAATACCTTCTTATTAAATTAAATCGCTTTACAAGAAATTATATTTTTATTAAATAATATATCCATTTTATTAAGTCATGAAATCATTTGTTGAATTTATTCTAAATTTAAAACAATACCAATCTATTTAAAATATAAACCAAATATTTATATTGTAAATAGAAATCAATTTATTATTTTAAAAAGATAAAATAACCAATTTAAATATTTATTGAAGAAGATTATTAAATTTATCTGAATATTTATTAACAGAACATCAATATCAATTTAATTTTAACTACAGATTATTAAATTGATATTGTCAAAAATTCCGGGATGTTACAATCCTTCCCCCTTAAAAGAATTTCGTCCTCGAAATTTAAAACAAAGGTAATTTAATAATCTTATTAAATTTTAATTTTAAACACAAGCATATATCAAACATATGCTAACAATCAAACAACCAATTCAACCAATCAAACAAATCTAATTATCCAGACAAAATCTGGATAAAATCTCATCGAGTTTCCCCAGTGTATATATATATATCCACCGGGACACTCGCTCTAGAAAATCCAAACAAACAATACCATGAAGCTACAAAGCTCCTATACAACTATATCTAAACACTAGACAAGATATCAGACTACAGACGAGTCTGACTTAACAATCAAAACTCCAGAACTGCTGGTTCCACAACCAGAGACAGATCATACACGTACTCGTGCAGAGATACGTGAAACTCATCGATCCCAGTTATCCAAACTGGCAATCCAATCCTGTAGATCAATCACTTAATCTCCAAGATCACAAAAAAGATCCAAAATACTTCAGAGCTAGCTTCTCAGACTTATCCAATCTTATAGCTCACCTTTGATCGGAGAAAACTTATCCAAAATAAATCTCCGTCTTCAGAGTCCAAATCTCTTTGACTCTTATCTACAAAACTCTCCAGACGATCCTGGGCTACCTACAGCCTTCCTGATCAGCTCAACCTTCGCTGATGCTTCTAGAAACAAACCAGACCAATCAACTCAACAAAATGATCTCCTCAATATCAGAAAACAACAACTTACTTCTCCAGAAAAGGAAAGCAGATGCACTTCCAAACTGCTTCCGCTGCTCAACTCTGATCCGAAGAAGAGAATGCTGAAGAAGAACACAAGCACAAACAGGATAACACACCCCAGAGATATGGTTCAACAAATCCATAAGAATCATTCAGGAGTTCCTCCAAAACTCTGAGCTGCTATACCAACTCAAACTCCTTGAAACCATTCTTCTATAAAGCTGAACCATCCGAACCACTCCTGGAATTCCAATTGATAAGGAAACTCAATGGACAAAACTCTGACTTCCTAAAGACATCCAGAAAAACTCAGATAACCTAAGAGAACTCACAAACAATCGCAAGTCACTTTTGCGAACACCCAAACCAAATCCAAGTAAAACTGTTCTCCCTTAACCCAAAAAGAACAGCTTACTCACAACAAGCCAACCCATCGAAGAAACGGGTTCACTTAACTGCTTCTGAACTCCACTTCAGAAAAACTACTAAGCCAGAAGATCTCTTGCCAACACCGAGAACATTTCAAACTACACTGCTGCCACAGATGCCAAAGAATCCCAAAACAAAGCTCACCGAGAAACTCGGACTTCAAAGCAAATAAAAACTCAAGCTGACCACAGCCACAACGCTGAAGCAGACTCACTTCCTTAACTTGTTCCAAAGAAAACATCTTCGGGAACATCCATAGTCACTACATCTCATCACGCAGCTACTACTCCTGAGGTATTCAAAATACCATCACTTACTTCAGCTCAACCAAGCAGATCCAAACACTACTCATCTAACTTCAAAAATGAACTCCGAACCTTAACAGGTTTCCTTCAGAGATTAATGAAGTTCTTCATTACTTCAGAACTCAATCGAGACGGTATTAGGTCTACAGTCTCAACAAAACACTTCCAACCTCAAACATTTAAACTCCAACCAATGGTAGTCGTGTTACACACACTACTACCCCATCTACCTTTATAACTAATATTGGAAAACCTGAACAGGTAACCCAATAGATAGGTAGAAATAAATATATGTATATATATTTAAAATTACAAATACGCTCTCTCAAGAAAGACACCACTACAGAGCCTAGGTATTCACTCAACCTAACGCTCCCTAAAGAAAGATACACTTCAGAGCCTAGGTATTCGCTCAACCTAACGCTCCCTAAAGAAAGATACACTTCAGAGCCTAGGTATTCGCTCAACCTAAAGCTCTGATACCAACTGTGACGTCCTAGGCTTTTCAACCATCAGCAACGGCTCACGACCGGTAGGCTTTTCAACCATCCCAGCCCCGCTGTGGCTCACAGTGATACCTCGAATTTGCTTTTACGGCCACCCTCTCGAGTCGCAACCAACCCCGCAAGACCTTATACTATCCCCGGGGGCATGTAGGGGTAAGAGTCTCCCGTTCGCCACCTAACGCAAAGCGAGAACCCCCTATCACGCAAGATTAGTATGTTGTTTCCAGAGTTTAGACTGTGAGACTTTGTTAAGGCAAAAAATTAAATGAACTTGCTGTACAATAA
The DNA here is from genome assembly GCA_030765085.1 of Allium cepa. Taxonomy (NCBI): domain Eukaryota; kingdom Viridiplantae; phylum Streptophyta; class Magnoliopsida; order Asparagales; family Amaryllidaceae; genus Allium; species Allium cepa. Next base: position 662,497,536 of record CM060940.1, on the reverse strand, counting down.
GTAGCAGAGCAGCTAAATTTTTTTTTATAAGTGAAGATATTAAACATTGCAAATCAATGTTTAAGAGTGAAACTTAAAACATCATGAAGGATTAGGATTTAAAAAAAAAAAACTCCAATTCATAGTGCTGTGTATATAATGCAGTTTCAAACATACTGTATTTTATATTTTGATACAGTACCCTTGATTCTTGCATTTGAATTGATTGATTTTGCTTCTGGAGATAGAATTGCCATCTAATGTTATGGGAAAAATAATAAATTGAATTTTAAATAAAGTTTAAATCTGGAAACTGAACTTTTGAGTTAATGAACCTGAGTTTGAATTTAAAACTGGAAATATAAATTTAAATTTTAAACTTTACAGTATTAAGAAACCTTGGTTTTGAGTTTGAACTATAAGTTTTGAGTTTATGAAATAAGAGTTTAAAATAAGTTTAAATTCAATTTTGAAATCTGGAATTTGACTTTAAAGTCAGTTTTAAAATAAATAAGTTTTAAATTTAAATTTGTTTAACTATGTTAGGAAAGGTTAAATAAATTGAATTTGAAAATGAAGATAGGAATGTAAGTAGAGTTTAAAATTTTTAAACTTGAATTTTTGTTTGAAACAATTTGTTTAAAATACTTTGTATAAAGAAGAATGTTTTTAAATTTTGAACTTAAGAAATTGGTTTCATTTAAATTATTTAATTAATTTAAATGGAATATTAATTATTTAATTAATTAATAATGTGGATGATTAACTAAGTAATTAAAAATTTTTAAGTTAATTAATTAAGATTTGAGATTAATTAATTAATGTTAATTAATCTATAATTAAGGATGGTTAATTAAGTTTTAATTAATGATTAAGATTTACTTAATCAAGTGATTAATGATAATTAAGATTTTAATTAACACTTAATTAATTAATAATTAGAGATTAATTAAATTATAATTAAATATTAATTAGTTGTTAATTAATAATGATTAATTATAAGTTAATTTCTTAATTAGGTAATTAAGAGGTGTTAATGAAGATAATTAACTTAAGATTATTTAACAATTAATTAATGTGATTAATTTTAATAGTTAATTAGATTAATTAATTAATAATAATCAATTGTTTAATTACTTAATAAAAGTAATTAATGAATTAATTACTTGGTGTAATTAATTTGATTACGGTGATTAGTTTGGATTAATTAAGTTTAATTAATTTAAACCATTGTTGATTGTTTGATAATTACTTTATGTAATTAATGAATTTATAATTACTTAGAGAAGTAATTAATTAATAATTAAAGGATGTAATTAAAGATATTAATTATAGAAGTAATTTTGATTTAAATTACTTTGAAAATTAATCAAGTGATTAATGAAGATAATTAATTAAGGGTAATTAAGTTATGGGAGGAGTAATTAAAATAGTTAATTACTAATTGGATATTAATCATGGGTGATTAATATATATGGTTTAAGTTGAAGATTAATTACTTATGTAATTAATTTATATTAGAGATTGATTAAATGTAATTAGAAATTATTAATTAATTAATTAATGATGTAATTTGGAATTGATTAATTAAGGTATAATTAATATTAAATGCTAATTACTTATTGTAATTAAGGGAATTATTAATCAATAAGGATTAATTGAAATGAATATTGAGATGATTTATAAATTGATTTATAATCAATTGATGATTAAGATAAGCAGGATTTGATGATGAAATGATTAATTTAATTTATTTTAAATTAATTAGAGAGTAAGTAATTAATTTAATTCATTTTAAATTAATTATAGAATGGAATGATCATTAGATAGTTGCTTATGTTTGATGATTGGTATTGATTGGTATGGTTTGTAATCTCAGTTATGAGATTAGTAGTGTATGTGATATGTATGCATTGGTTGCTTTTGGATGATAGTATGGATATCTGATTATGATATGAATTATCTGTTGGTAATGATAATGTTGATTATCTATTGTGTTGTGAATTATCTATCTATGTATATTTAGATAATGAATTGAACTGTTTTAAACTTAAAACAACTTGGCCTTAATAAGACACGCTTTGGTTTTCGATGAGACCGGGATCGGGTTTCCATATTTGGGATCCGAAAACCACATCGATTCCAAATAACGTTAGGTCGTTAATCCAAAGTGGAGCGAGTGAAGACTCGAGGTGTAAGGGCTATACGTCAGTATAACTCTGTGGGTGATTCCGTAATGAGTTTGACGGAATAGCACTTATAGATTCGAGATGGTGGATTAGAGTGCAAGGGTTATTGTCGTTAACTCTGAGGGTGATTCCAATACGAGTGTAACGAGATAATGCCTTCGGTTTCGTTCGAACCCGGAACGAACTTGTATGGATTGAATGCTTTCAGAACATCGTCAGGTGGACGATGAGAACCTAAGTGATATGTCCTATAAAGGTAATCGTAGCCTCAAGCCTCATCAACCGGGAATGGCTAAAACAGGGGAGGTGCAGCAAAGCTTCGTGGGTAGCCCCCACTGGAGAGCAAGATTGATCCCTGTCTAGAGGTCCCTTTATATTTTCGGCTTAGTGGTGCGGTTGCTGATCACAACTGCGGGGTAGTCTTGTTTGGAACTGTTCAGTAAGGAACGGGTCCGGCTTTGTGTTGCAGGGGATGAAGGGAGTAATCCTCGGTACGGTGATCTAGGCCACGTACTGTGACGGGCGGTACCCCAGTAGCCCTGCCATTGATGGAATCCAAAATCCAATAAGTGCCAACGATTTTGATTGTATTACCCACTTTTGTGGCTAGTAGCTGGAATTTAATAGATGTAACAATTTCGGCTATTTCTTATTTATTTGAAAACCCTAGACACTATTATAATATCATCGGATTTCCTATCAAATGTTTTGGTTAGCGTAAGGTAAAAACTTTTCCATGTTTATGTGTGGGAAGTCTTACGTGATACCTTTTCTTTTCAAAGGCTTTTCAAAGTTAAGCAACTTTAACCTGTTACTCACACCAGACCCATGTCTGACCCGGAGTTATTTCTGTGTTTTTCTATAACTCTTGGGTACTCAAATTTTTATGAGTAGCCAAGGGAATTCAGGTTAGGATTCAGGATTAGCTTTGACGAATTGTGGAGGAGCATATGGAGCAGGAGGCTTCTGCGTATAGTTATATTGTTTTCCGCTGTGTTGGTATCTCTGAGTTGTTATGTATTGTAATTGAGTTGTAATAATTAGATAGGTGTTTATAACTGTCTAGTATGAGTTGTATATGTCTGTGTACTCTGATATTTGATGTATACTATGTAATACTTTGGTTATTAATATAATTTATTCGTTCCGCTGTTGAGATTCTTGTGTTGTTTCTTCTTTCTCTTCTTTCTTTTCTTCTTCTATCCCTTTCTTTCTTAATTCATGACGCGATTTTCTGGGAGTGGAAAGTCGGGTCGTGACAGCTTGGATACCAAAATGTCACGACCCGACTTTCACTCCCAGAAAATCGCGTCATGAATTAAGAAAGAAAGGGATAGAAGAAGAAAAGAAAGAAGAGAAGAAAGAAACAACACAAGAATCTCAACAGCGGAAACGAATAAATTATATTAATAACAAAGTATTACATAGTATACATCAATTATCAGAGTACACAGACATATACAACACATACTAGACAGTTATAAACACCTGTCTAGTTATACAACTCAAATCAAACACAACACTCAGAGATACCAAACACAGCGGAATTATATAACTATACGCAGAAGCCTCCTGCTCCATATGCTCCTCCACAAATCGTCAAAGCCAATCCTGAATCCTAACCTGAATTCCCTTGGCTACTCATAAAAATTTGAGTACCCAAGAGTTAAAGAAAAACAGAAATAACTCCGGGTCAGACATGGGTCTGGTGTGAGTAACAGGTTAAAGTTGCTTAACTTTGAAAAACCTTTGAAAGAAAAGGTATCACGTAAGACTTCCCACACATAAACATGGAAAAGTTTTTACCTTACGCTAACCAAAACATTTGATAGGAAATCAGATGATATTATAATAGTGTCTAGGGTTTTCAAGTAAATAAGAAATAGCCGAAATTGTTACATCTATTAAATTCCAGCTACTAGCCACAAAAGTGGGTAATACAATCAAAACCGTTGGCACTTATTGGATTTTGGATTCCATACAATGGCAGGGCTACTGGGGTACCGCCCGTCACAGTACGTGGCCTAGATCACCGTACCGAGGAGCCACCCTAACTCCCCTGCAACACAAAGCCGGACCCGTTCCTTACTGAACAGTTCCAAATAAGACAACCCCGACGGTTGTCATGATCAACCGTCCCACACAGCCGAAATATAAAGGGACCTCTAGACAGGGGTAAATCTTACTCTCAAGTGGGGGCTACCCACGAAGCTTTGTGCACCTCCCCTGTTTTAGCCATTCCCGGTTGATGAGGCTTGAGGTTACGATTACCTTTATAGGACACATCACTTAGAATGCTCATCGTCCACCTGACGATGTTCTGAAAGCATTCAATCCATACAAGTTCGTTCCGGGTTCGAACGAAACCGAAGGCATTATCTCGTTACACTCATTTTGGAATCACCCTCAGAGTTAACGACAATAACCCTTGCACTCTGATTCACCATCTCGAATCTATAAGATCTATTCCGTCAAACTCATTACGGAATCACCCACAGAGTTATACTGACGTATAGCCCTTACACCTCGAGTCTTCACTTGCTCCACTTGGATTAACGACCTAACGTTATTTGGAATCGATGTGGTTTTCGGATGTCCAAATATGGAAACCCGATCCCGGTCTCATCGAAAACCAAAGCGTGTCTTATTAAGGCCAAGTTGTTTCAATTTTAAAACAATTCAATTCATTATCTAAATATACACAGATAGATAATTCATAACACAACAGATAATCAACATTATCATTATCAACAGATAATTCATACCAAATCAGATAATCTAAATTATCATCCAGAAGCAACCAATGCATCCATATCACAATCACTACTCATCTCACAACTGAGATTACAAACCAAACCAATCAACCAATATCATTCATCAAACATAAGCAAATAATCAAATGATCACACCTTCTATAATTAATTTAAAATGAATTAAATTAATTACTCAATCTCTAATTAATTTAAAATGAATTAAATTAATTACTTCATCATAAAATCCTACTTAACTAAACCATCCATTGATTATAAATCAATTTATAAATCATTATTCAATATTCATTTCAATTAATCATTGCTGATTAACTATCTCTAATTACAATAAGTAATTAGTATTTAATATTAACCACACACAAGTTAATTATATTAAATCCTACATATATATTAATCATCCTTGATTAATAATCAATCTGTAATTAACTACATTAATTACTCAACTCAATAATTAATTATTCTTAATTAATTATCTAAATCAATCCCCTTGATTAATTTCAAAGTAATTTAAATCCAAATTACTTCTAAATCAAAATATCTTTAATTACATCCTGTAATTATAAATTAATTACTTCCTTAAGTAATTACAAATTTATAAATTACATAAAGGAATTATCAAACAATCCTCAATTTTTTAAATCAATTAAACTTAATTAATTAATCTAAACAAATCACATTAACCTTAATTAATTACATTAAGTAATTAATTCACTAATTACTTTCATTAAGTAATTAAACCTAAATAATTGATTATTAATTAATTAATTAATTATCAAAATTAATCACATTAATTAATTGTTAATACCTCAATTAATGACTTTATTAACATCTCTTAATTACTTAATTAACAGATTAACTTATATTAATCATCATTAGTTATTAAGTAATTAATATTTAATTACTATTTAATTAATCTCTAATTATTAATTAACTAAGTGTTAATTAAAAACTTAATTACCATTAATCACTTGATTAAATAAATCTTAATCATAAATTAAAATTTAGTTAACTATCCTTAATTATAAATTAAACTAATTAATTAATCTCAAATTAAATTAAATATCATTAATTATTTAATTAAACTTCCCATTATTTAATTAATTAAATAATTAATATTTATCTTAATTACCTTAATAATTAATGAATCCAATCATTAAACATTTATTTATCTTTTAAATAAATATTTCTTATTTAATCAAGCATTTAAAAAACAAAATGTTTTAAAATTTACATTAATTTCCATTTAACATTTCTTTCAAACTTAAAGATTCAAATTTATTTAAAATAAGATTTTAAACAATACAACTTAATCTTATATGTTTACAAGAAACATATACTTAATTAATAAGTTTAAAAAAGAATTTGAATTCCAATTCAAATCAAATTCAAATCAATTTAAAAAAAATTACTTTAAAATTTCAAAATTGAAATATAACTTCTAAACTCATTTTAGTTTTAAATCTTTAAAACTCTTTCTATATTTTACACTTTCAATTCAATGTAAATCATTTGAAAGAAATTTAAATTTAAATCTTTATTTTAAACTGAAGTTTAAATTTTAAATTCAGATTTAAAAACTTAAATTTGAATTCATTTTGAATTCCTAATTTAAATACTAAGCCTTCAATTCAATATGCAAAACAACAATGCATTTTATACTTGAGAGTTTAAAATTAAATTTAAATTTAAAAACATAAATGTTTTCAAATATCAAACAGTCAAATTTGAATTCATATTCAAATTCCAAACTTAAACCCAGTTTAAATCTTCACTTTCAAATTTAAACTTACCTTTTTATTTTTAAAATAGAAACAGTTTTCTGTTTATTTAAAAAAAACTTAAACTTTGAATTTTTTTGAAATTAAATAATTTCAGAAGAACAAAATTCAAACTTATTTAAATTTATATTCAAATTCAGGTTGTGGAAGCCTGAGTCCAAATTGAGTTTACAATTTAAACTTTCACTCTTAATTTAAAAACTGCAACCTATTTCTGTTCTTTTATATTTTTATATATTTTTAAACCAATTTGAATTTCTGTATTTAAATTTATTACAAAATAATAATTCAAACAATTTGAATTTATTTTCAAACTCAAATTAGATTCTAAGTTCAGGATTTCAGATTAAATTTAAACTTTATTTTTAAAATTTCATAAAACAGAACTGCTCTGTTTGATAAAACTGTAACAATGTAACTCGAGCAACAAAAATTCTGCTTCGAGTCAGTTACCCTTCTCCTTCGAGTTATCTCCCACTTTCCTCGAGACAAACCCGAGGCAAAAACCCTGCAAACCCACAACATCAAAACCTGCACAACAGACCAACCCACCACCATCACAAACCTGTCAACACCATCACTGTGCACCACCTACCCATCTCAGGCCATCTCTGATCATCTTCTCCGGCTATACCCCTACGACACAATCCCCAACAAAACACTCCAACACTCAAGAATCCAGAATTCTACTTGAATTTAAATTCAAGTTTTTAAACCCAAAACCTGAAACATTAACTTCTGCAGTGCCAATCTGACATCACTAAACACTTCCACCTCCAGCCACCATCATCACACACCATACTTCGGCGATGACTCCTTCAACACATCATCAATACACACCCCAAAGATCTTTGAACTCGATCAACTCTTGAGTTCATACTCGAGCAATTACAGCAACTCAGTGGAACAGGGTTCATAACAGAAACCTTCCAAATTTCAACACCAAACCCAACTTCAAGTCAATTTAATAATTTCCCACAATCCTTCATAGACACACTATCTTCAGAAAACAAATTAACTAGCTCACATGCAAAGATCAACTGAACATGATCAAAAATGTAAAATACTGTGCCTTTGAAGACTGCACTATATTTACCACACAAATAATTTGGAATTTTTGTTTTTAAAATTCTTGAATTCATTTATGATTCTATTTACAAACTTGAAACCTTAATTCCTGATACCTATACTTTTTTTCAAGTTACAGAATTTAATTGTGTTTTATATTTCAGACAACACAGAAAACTAAACAACTTATATAATAATTTTTTTTTTTTATGCTTACTTTATTTTGAAATAAGCAAGTTTCAATCAAGATTGAGACTTAACAGCAAACAAATCAAAAGAAATAGGATTTTCTATTAACTAGAACTTAAACTATAGCCATCAGAACCATGGAATCAAACATGCATTGCATTCATATATGCACAGGCAATAAAAAAGGAAACATGTACAAACATTTAACTTATTAGAAAAACAAGCATGCAAACCTACTTAATTTATTTTAGATTAAGTGTTACTCACCTAATTATGCAGAATGCAGAGCCTATTTCAAATTTGCAGAGCACAAATTCTAGCATGCACAGCACATCCAGATTTGAAATGCAGTCCCTTATATGCTTTGATTGATGCCTTTAAAATCTTGAATGTTGCTTTTTAAAACATGCAGGCTTCTTGAATGCTATTAAAAGGCAGAGCTTTTATTTTCATATGCAAGAACATGCAGGTCTTAAATTGTTGCATGCAGGTTGTAATTTTGGAAAAGAGGAATTAAATGCATATGTCATCAGGTTTGAGAAATGCAGTTTTGAAGTATTGCAACATGATTATGGATGTGGAAGAATGAAATTTGGTGTATGCAGATTTGTAAATGGTTGAGAATGGAATTTGGTTTTCTTTTATTAAGGAATGAAACCAAAAATGCAAATGAATAAATAAACAAGCTAATATGAATGAATGTAAATTTTCAGATTTTAAATGAATTAAAAGAAAATGAAAATGAAATATTGACACTTGTCTTATAAAATGAATGATAAGTCTACACATGTTAGCTTTAAGTTTTAATATTTACAAACACTTGTCTTTATGAATTAAATTGATGTTTAATTAAAGTTAAATAAGTATTAAGCTTTGTCAATTAATTCTTATACATAATTATGAATTAAATAATTCTCTAAAGAAATGAAGCAAAGTATTATAACAATATACAAGTAGTTTATTTGAAAAGAAACTCTTAAAACAAATTTATAAAAGAATTTATAACATATTTTAATATACAACTTGAATTAAAATGAAATTTAAACTAGTTTAAACATTTATCTCTTATTTAAAATCATATAGTATTTTAACTAAATAATTTGAAAAGCTCAAATCAAAAATAAATCACTATTTCTAAATTCAAAACATATTAAAATTATACTATACTAATTTAACTAAAACAACTTGTCTATTTAAAATATATACATAAATACATATACATTATTAAATAGAAAACAGATTTATTAACAAAATTTATCATTTCAATATAAATTTAAATCCAGATTATTAAATTTATATTGTCCAAAATTCCGGGTCGTTACAATCCTTCCCCCTTAAAAGAATTTCGTCCCCGAAATTTAAAACAAAGGCAATTTAATAATCTATTTATAGATTCTATTTTAAAATACAGCATATGTTAAACCTATGCCAACATCCAAAGCAACCTATTCACACAATCAGAACAAATCTAATTATCCAAAAGAATTTTGGATAAAATCTTCACGAGTTTCCCCGGTATATATATATATCGGGATACTCGCTCTATAGAATACAATCAATCAATACTACTAAGCTATAGAGCTCCTAACAACAATTCTATACAGAATATCAGACTACAAACGAGTCTGACACAATAAACAAACCATCCTAAACTGCTGGTCCCTCAACCGGGGAATACTCTATACAATTGATTCATAATGATGCAGACTTGAATTTGGAGGATGCAAACGTGTATATGGTTTGTGAGAATGTGATTGGGTTTTCTCTTTTATTTAGGAATGAAACAAATGAATGAATATGAATCAGGAGTATTCTGATTCAGGATGGATGTCATTTTTGAAATCTGGAAGTTAATTTTAAAACAGCAGTTTAAATTTAAACTTAAGTTCAGTTTCTTAAAGATATTTAAATCTGCAGGTTTTCAAAAATGAATTTGTATTTTAAATAAAGAGATTTTAAAATCAAGGTATAAAGCAAGAGTTCAATTTCAAGTTTAAATTCAAGTGATTTAAATAGGGAACAGTTCAAATGTATTGAATTTAAAATCTGGATAATTGAATAAGTTTAAAAATTTAAATGTTTCCAAACAAGTTTAAATTTAAATTGTTTATTAGAAGTAAACTTGTTTCAAACAAATATTTTAACTTGATTTCCTTGTTTTGAATGAAGTCATTTATAAAAGGTTTATAATAGAAAGTTAATGATTTGTTAACTTGAATTTGTAATTTAAATAATAATGTACTTAAAACTTAATTGTTAATTAAATTAAGCAAATTAAGACTTATCTTATATAAGTTTTAATTATAAGTAATAAATGTTATTGACATTTATTTTTATAAAGATTATAAATGGAATTTAAATGGGTTAATGCTTAAATAAATATCATTTTGAATTTTTGATTAAAAATGGAATTTGGATTTAAATTTAAAATGCAATGTTCTAAGTACACTTTAATATTAATAAAATTATTAATAAGAAATGGGTTATCTTAGAAATTATTAAGGGTTAAGATAATTAAATAAATAGGATAATTAAGAGTGACTTATTTATTTAATTTAAAATTAATAATTTGTATTAATTTAAATTAGAGATAAATTAAGAAAAGTAATTAAAGAATTAATAATTGTTAATGATGGTCATTAACTAAGGTTTATTTAGTAATTAATTAATATGATTAATGTTTAATAATTAATTAGATTAATTAATTAATGATAATAATTGTGAAATTTGTTTAAGTCAATTACTTAAATAAAAGTAATTAAGACATTAATTACTTAATGTAATTAATGGAGTTTAATGTGATTGGTTTAAATTAATTAATTAAGTTTAATTAATTTTAAACATTGGATTTGATGATTATTACTTGATGTAATTAATGAAGTAAAATTACTCAGTGAAGTAATTAGAGATAATTACTAGATGTAATTAGTGGATGATGTTTGGATTGAGGAAATAATTTGGATTAAATTATTTTATAATTAATCAAGGGATTAGTTAAAGAAATTAATTAAGAAGTAATTACTTTGATAAGTAATTAAGGATAGTTAATTACTAAGTGTGATTAATCAAAGGTGATTAATAATTATGGTTTAATTAAGATTAATTACTTGATGTAATTAATTTAATTTAAGATAATTAATTAAATATAATTAAGGATCATTAATTAAATAATTAATGATGTAATTAAGATTTAATAATTAAGATTAATTATTAATCATTAATAAATGATTAAAGGTAATTAATTAATTGTAATTAATTAAGGTTTAATGTAATTAGTTATAGTTAATTAATGAAGTAATTAAAGGTTAATTACTAATTATGGTTAAGAGTAATTAATTTGTGAAATTAATTAAGGATAATTACTTAAATGTAATTAAAGAATAATTAATCAAGGGGATTAATTAAAGTGATTAATAATGGATAATTAATTAATTAATTTGTAATTAATTAATGATGATGTAAGCAAGATTTATATTAAGGTAAGTAATTAATTTAATTCATTTTAAGTTAATTAGAGAAGATGTAATTAATTTAATTAATTTTAAATTAATTATAGATGGTATGATTATAAGTCATTGCTTATATGAATGGATAATGATTGCTTTGAATGGTTTGAATCTCAGAGATGAGATTAGTAATGTTGATTGATATGGATGCATTGGTTGCATTGTGATATTAATATGGATTATCTTTTAATAGTGATAATGTGGATTATCTGTAGTTTGATAATGATAATTATCTGTTGTGAATCTATGAGTTATCTATCTATGTGTATATAGATAAGTTTAAATTGAATTGTTTTAAAACTTAAAACAACTTGGACCCTAAAAGACACGCTTTGGATTTCGATGAGACCGGGATCGGGTTTCCATATTTGGATATCCGAAAACCACATCGATTCCAATTAACGATAGGTCGTTAATCTAAGTGGAGTTTAGTGAAGACTCGAGGTGTAAGAGCTATACGTCAGTATAACTCTGTGGGTGATTCCGTAATGAGTTTGACGGAATAGTACTTATAGATTCGAGATGAAGAATTAGAGTGCAAGGGTTATCGTCGTTAACTCTGAGGGTGATTCCAAAACGAGTGTAACGAGTTAATGCCTTCGGTTTCGTTCGAACCCGGAACGAACTTGTATGGATTGAATGCTTTCAGCACATCGTCAGGTGGACGATGAGCATTCTAAGTGATGTGTCCTATAAAGGTAATCGTAGCCTCAAGCCTCATCAACCGGGAATGGCTAAAACAGGGGAGGTGCAGCAAGGCTTCGTGGGTAGCCCCCACTTGAGAGCAAGATTTTCCCCTGTCTAGAAGTCCCTTTTTATTTCGGCTTAGTGGGCAGTTGGAAAGCGCGCCGACTGCGGGGTTGTCTTGTTCGGAACTGTTCAGTAAGGAATAGGTCCGGCCTTGTGTAGCAGGGGATGAAGGGAGTAATCCTCGGTACGGTGATCTAGGCCACGTACTGTGACGGGCGGTACCCCAGTAGCCCTGCCATTGTATGGAATCCAAAATCCAATAAGTGCCAACGGTTTTGATTGTATTACCCACTTTTGTGGCTAGTAGCTGGAATTTAATAGATGTAACAATTTCGGCTATTTCATATTTACTTGAAAACCCTAGACACTATTATAATATCACAGAATTTCCTATCAAATGTTTTGGTTAGCGTAAGGTAAAAACTTTTCCATGTTTATGTGTGGGAAGTCTTACGTGATACCTTTCTTTTCAAAGGTTTTTCAAAGTTAAGCAACTTTAATCTGTTACTCACACCAGACCCATGTCTGACCCGGAGTTTATTTTTGTTTCCATAAACTCTTGGGTACTCAAATTTTTTACGAGTAGCCAAGGGATTCAGGTTAGCTTTGACGAATATTGAAGGAGCAATGGAGCAGGAGGCTTCGGCGTTGTAGATATGTTTAGTATTCCGCTGTGTATAATATCTCTGTGTTATCTGTTGAGTTGTATTATGTTGAAAATACAAGACAGGTGTTTATAACTGTCTAGTATGTGATGTATATGTTGTATATCTGTGTACTTCGATAGTGGTTGTAAACTATGTAATATTTTATGTTATTAATATACTTTATTCGTTCCGCTGTTTAGATTCTCATGTGTTGTTTCTTCTTTCTCTTCTTTCTTTTCTATTCTCTATCCCTTTCTTTCTTATTAGCGATGTGACTTCCTGGAGTGTAGGGAGTTGGGTCGTTACAGTGGTAAGTTCGTTCCGGGTTCGAACGAAACCGAAGGCATTATCTCGTTACACTCATTTTGGAATCACCCTCAGAGTTAACGACAATAACCCTTGCACTCTAAATCTCCATCTTCACTTGAGATTCACGACCTATCGTTAATTTGGATCGATGTGGTTTTCGGATATCCAAATATGGAAACCCGATCCCGGTCTCATCGAAATCCAAAGCGTGTCTTTTAGGTCCAAGTTGTTTTAAAGGTTTAAAACATTTCAATTCAATATTATCTATATACACAAAGATAGATAATTAACAACATCACAATAGATAATCCATATTATCATTCCAAACAGATATTCCATATCATCAATTCAATGCAACCATAGCATCCAAATCATACCACAACATTTATCTCATAACTGAGATCTCAACCATTCAGGGTAATCAATATCAATCAACATTCATAAGCAATGACTTATTAATCATCATTCTATAATTAATTTAAAATAAATTAAATTAATTACATCTTCCTTAATTAATTTAAAATGAATTAAATTAATTACTCATCTATATAAATCTTGCTTACATATTCCTTAATTAATTACAAACTAATTAATTAATTACCCTTTAATTAAATCACCTTAATTAATCACCCTTGATTAATTATCTTCTAATTACATTCAAGTAATTAACCTCTAATTAATTTCACAAATTAATTAATCCAAACCAAATCCTGTAATTAACTTGTAATTACATCATTAATTAATCCTTAATAAGTTAATTAATACCTTCATTGATTAATTGTTATAATTAATCAATCCTTAATTATATCATTAATTATTCAAATTAATGATCCCAAGTTATTTTATTTAAAATAACTCCATTAAATTAATTATCAATTATCATTAATCTTACTTGATTAACTTATTTATCAAAATCCAAACTAATTACTTACTTAAGTAATTATTTAATATTCCAACTACATATTAATTACACAAGTAATTAATTCCAAAACTTCTTCACTAAATTACATCCAGTAATTTATTTCCTTAATTACTTCACTAAATAATTATCCATTTCTAATTTGCATTAGTAATTACTTCCCAAATCAATTAATGATTAAATTAAATTAATTAAACTTAATTAATTAACTTAATAAATCAAAATAAATAAATTAATTAATTACAATTAGTAATTAATTTCCTTCATTACTTTCATAAAGTAATTTACTTAAACAATTAAAGGATTATCTTAAATTAATTAATACAATTAATTTCTAAAATTAATTACATTAATTAATTATAAAATAATATTAAGTTAATGACCTTCATTAACAAATAACAAACCTTTAATTACCTTTCCAAAGTAATTAATTGAATTAATAAATATTAATTCTAAATTTATTTAAAGAAACACATTAATTAATTTCTAATTTAAAAATTAATCAAGTGATAATTAAACTTAATTAATTATTAATTACTTGATTAAATAAATTCAATTCATTAATTAAATTAAATCTAACCTTATTAAGTTAATTGATTTCTTAATTACAATTTAATTAAACTTAATGAACTTACTAAACCCATAATTAATTAAATAAAGCCTTAATTACTTAATTAATTAACCTAATTATTAATTAATTAAATTAATTAATTACAAAACTTAATTATCTTAATCAATTTATAAATTATAAATCATTAAGTTCAAATTAACTTAACATAACTATAAATCTCATTATTGATTAATCCATCATTAGCAAAGTATTTTAAAAACAACTTGCTTTTTAAATTTCATCTACATTCCATTTTTAAATTAAAATTTAAAATGAAATCAAATTTTAAACTTAAACAAGGTTTAAATATTCAAAACCTTTCAATTCCATTTTTAAAGAATATCTTACCTTTCTAATTAAGTTTTAAAATAATTTAAACCATAATCATTTTAAATAAAATTAAAATACACTTTAATATTTAAGAGGTTTTTGAAAACATTTAACTTTCAAAACTTATCTCATTCAAATCAGAATTCAAATATTCTTCAGTTTCAGATTTTAAAATTTAAATTTAAAATCCTGTTTTTAAATTCACTTCAGATTTATAAACACAGGTTATAAATACTATAATATTCAAACTTAATAACATTTGAACTTACAAACTTATTTTCTTTTGAAAACTTTCAGATTTGAATTCAAATTTAAACTTACCTCAGGTTTAGATTTAAACTTGCTTTGTTTATTTTTAAATTTAGTTTTTAAAATTCAAAAAAACTGAAGCATATTTAGGCTACAGGAACAAAACTGCAAATCTTGCTTTATTCAAAACCTGAAATTCAAAATCTATTTGAATTCATGTTTAAAGCTTGCTTTCAGTTTAAATTTGAACTTGCCTTACTTTTTTTTTTTCAGTTTTTAAAAAAAAACCAAAACCTGAAATAATTCAGGTTACAGAAACAAGGCTCTGCAACCAAACTACCCGAGCTCAACACTATCTCACTTCGAGTCATTCTCCATTCAACTTCGAGTCATAACTCACCTTGCTTCGGGTAAAAACAGAAAATACCCGAGCACCACCTTCTCCATATTCCAGAAACTATATCTCTCCTCTATGGCCACTGTGCACATGTACATGACCAGGGCCAACTTCAGATCATCAGAGATGATCATTACCATCCACCCTCCACCATTAATCCCAACATGATACCTAAGCATCAAGGAACTTCCATTTCCAAAAATTTAACAGAGCAGCTTCTATATTATTATTTTCTCATTTCTGCAATCATTTATATGAACACTGGAATACAAATTTATTTGAATCCAAATTTTAAACTTGCTTCAAGTTTAGCTTTAAACCTGCTTTCAGATTTTGTTTTTAAAAATTAACTTTGCTTCCCTTTAATTTAATCTTGCTTAATTTTTTTTTTAGAACCTGAAACTGTCAAGTTTTAGAAAGATAGCACCTGAAACTAACATGCTCAAACCCGTTCCTATTTACTTCGAGAGGTGGAGAGATTTGAGTTGACAGGTTTTTGAGGGAACTGGGTTTGTCTGTTCCAGGTGGATGTTGGGTGCAGGAATTTTTACCTCGGGTTGATCTCGGGATTTTTGGAAAAAAACTCGAAGTAAGAAGGGAACTGACTCGAAGCAGAATATGGGCATCTCGAGTTTGTGTCATGTTCAGGTTTAACATAACAGACCTGCTCTGATTTTAAAAAAAAATTTTAAAAATGAAGTTTTAATTTAATCTGAAACCTTGAACTTAGAATCTAACTTGAGTCTGAAGATGAATTCAAATTTGAATTCTGATTTTGAATGATTTGAATGTAGGAATTCAAAATTTGGTTTAAAATAAAGAAAAAAAGAAAGAAAGGAGGAACATGAGACTGTTTCCAGATTTTTAAGGTTTGAATTAAATGCAAACTACAATCTAACTTAGGTTTTTGAAACTCAATTCAAATATGAATTCAAATAAGTTGAATTCTGTTCTTCTGAAATTATTTAATTTCAGGAAAATTCAAAGTTTGATTTTCTTTTTAATAAACAGAAAAACAGTTTCTGTTTTATATGAAAAAGGTAAGTTTAAATTTTTAAATGGAAATTTAAAATGAGTTTTGGTTTGAATTTGAATATGAATTCAAATTTCAATTGTCTGAAATTTGAAACCCTATTGTGATTTAAAATTTAAATTTGATTTGAAAATCTCAAGTATAAATGCAAATGTGATTTGCAATTGAGCTAGAAAGTTAAGTATTTAAATTAGAAATTCAAAATGAATTCAAAACTGAGTTTAAAATCTGGATTTAAATTTTTAAGCTTCAGTTTTAAAATAAGGATTTAAATTTAAATTGCTTTTAAATGATTTGCATTTGAATTGAAGGTGTAAATTGTAGAAAGAGTTTAAAGTGTTAAAACTAAATTGAGTATGGAAGTTATATTTAAATTTTGAAATTTAAAAGTAATTTTTTTTTTTAAATTGATTTGAATTTGATTTGAATTGAAATTTAAATCCTTTTCAACTTATTAATTAAGTATATGTTTCTTGTAAACATATAAGATTTAGATTTGTGTTGTTTTAAAATCTTATTTTAAATAAGTTTGAAGCTTAAGTTTAAAAGAAATGTTAAAATGTAAATTTAAAAACATTTTTGTTTTTAAATGCTTAATATAAATAAGGAATGTTTATCTAAAGGATAAATGAAAGTGAATGATTGGATTCATTAATTATTAAGGTAATTAAGATGAATATTAATTATTTAATTAATTAATAATGTGGATGTTTAATTAAATAATTAATGATTTTTAATTTGATTTGAGATTAATTAATTAAGTTTAATTAATCTATAATTAAGGATGATTAATTAAATTTTAATTTATGATTAAGATTTATTTAATCAAGTGATTAATGATAATTAAGATTTTAATTAACACTTAGTTAATTAATAATTAGAGATTAATTAAATAGTAATTAAATATTAATTACTTAATAACTAATGATGATTAATTTAAGTTAATCTCTTAATTAAGTAATTAAGGAATATTAATGAAGTCATTAACTCAAGATTAATTAACAATCAATTAATGTGATTAATTTTTGATAATTAATTAGATTAATTAATTAATAATCAATTGTTAGATTAAATTACTTAATGAAAGTAATTAGTGAATTAATTACTTAATGTAATTAATTAAGGTTAATATGATTTGTTTAGATTAATTAATTAAGTTTAATTGATTTAAACATTTGTTGAATTGTTGATAATTACTTATGTAATTAATGAATTTGTAATTACTTAAGGAAGTAATTAATTAATAATTATAGAATGTAATTAAGGATATTTATTTTAGAATTAATTTGGATTTAAATTACTTTGAAATTAATCAAAGGGATTAATTTAAATAATTAATTAAGAATAATTAATTATTGGATTGAGTAATTAATGTAGTTAATTACTGAATGGTTATTAATCAAGGATGATTAATATATATGTAGGATTTAATATAATTAACTTGTGTGTGGTTAATATTAAATACTAATTACTTATTGTAATTAGAGATAGTTAATCAGCAATGATTAATTGAAATGAATATTGAATAATGATTTATAAATTGATTTATAATCAATGGATGGTTTAGTTAAGTAGGATTTTATGATGAAGTAATTAATTTAATTCATTTTAAATTAATTAGAGATTGAGTAATTAATTTAATTCATTTTAAATTAATTATAGAAGGTGTGATCATTTGATTATTTGCTTATGTTTGATGAATGATATTGGTTGATTGGTTTGGTTTGTAATCTCAGTTGTGAGATGAGTAGTGATTGTGATATGGATGCATTGGTTGCTTCTGGATGATAATATAGATTATCTGGTTTGGTATGAATTATCTGTGGATAATGATAATGTTGATTATCTATTGTGTTATGAATTATCTATCTGTGTATATTTAGATAATAAATTGAACTGTTTTAAACTTAAAACAACTTGGACCTTAAAAGACACGCTTTGGATTTCGATGAGACCGGGATCGGGTTTCCATATTTGGACATCCGAAAACCACATCGATTCCAAATAACGTTAGGTCGTTAATCCAAGTGGAGCGAGTGAAGACTCGAGGTGTAAGGGCTATACGTCAGTATAACTCTGTGGGTGATTCCGTAATGAGTTTGACGGAATAGGTCTTATAGATTCGAGATGGTGAATCAGAGTGCAAGGGTTATTGTCGTTAACTCTGAGGGTGATTCCAATACGAGTGTAACGAGATAATGCCTTCGGTTTCGTTCGAACCCGGAACGAACTTGTATGGATTGAATGCTTTCAGAACATCGTCAGGTGGACGATGAGCATTCTAAGAGATGTGTCCTCTAAAGGTAATCGTAGCCTCAAGCCTCATCAACCGGGAATGGCTAAAACAGGGGAGGTGCAGCAAGGCTTCGTGGGTCGCACCCACTGGAGAGCAAGATTGATCCCTGTCTAGAGGTCCCTTTTCATTTCGGCTGTGTGGGCAGTTGGATGTACACCAACTGCGGGGTTGTCTTGTTCGGGACTGTCCAGTAAGGGATGGTTCCGGTCTTGTGTTGCAGGGGAGTTAGGGTGGCTCCTCGGTACGGTGATCTAGGCCACGTACTGTGACGGGCGGTACCCCAGTAGCCCTGCCATTGTATGGAATCCACAATCCAATAAGTGCCAACGGTTTTGATTGTATTACCCACTTTTGTGGCTAGTAGCTGGAATTTAATAGATGTAACAATTTCGGCTATTTCTTATTTACTTGAAAACCCTAGACACTATTATAATATCATCTGATTTCCTATCAAATGTTTTGGTTAGCGTAAGGTAAAAACTTTTCCATGTTTATGTGTGGGAAGTCTTACGTGATACCTTTCTTTTAAAAGGTTTTTCAAAGTTAAGCAACTTAAACCTGTTACTCACACCAGACCCATGTCTGACCCGGAGTTTATTTTTGTTTTTCATAAACTCTTGGGTACTCAAATTTTTACGAGTAGCCAAGGGATTCAGGATTAGCTTTGACGAATTGTGGAGGAGCATATGGAGCAGGAGGCTTCCGCGTATAGTTATGTAGTTCCGCTGTGTTTTGTATCTCTGAGTGTTCTATTTGTATTGAGTTGTAATAACTAGACAGGTGTTTATAACTGTCTAGTATGTGTTGTATATGTCTGTGTACTCTGATAATTGATGTATACTATGTAATACTTTGTTATTAATATAATTTATTCGTTTCCGCTGTTGAGATTCTTGTGTTGTTTCTTTCTTCTCTTCTTTCTTTTCTTCTTCTATCCCTTTCTTTCTTAATTCATGACGCGATTTTCTGGGAGTGAAAGTCGGGTCGTGACAGCTTGGTACCAACAGTCACGACCCGACTTTCCACTCCCGGAAAATCGCATCATGAATTAAGAAAGAAAGGGATAGAAAAGAGAATAGAAAGAAGAGAAGGAAGAAACAACACAAGAATCTCAACAGCGGAACGAATAAATTATATTTATAACAAAATATTACATAGTATACATCAAATATCAGAGTACACAGACATATACAACACATACTAGACAGTTATAGACACCTGTCTAGTTATACAACTCAAATCAAACACAACACTCAGAGATACCAAACACAGCGGAATTATATAACTATACGCAGAAGCCTCCTGCTCCATATGCTCCTCCACAAATCGTCAAAGCCAATCCTGAATCCTAACCTGAATTCCCTTGGCTACTCGTAAAAATTTGAGTACCCAAGAGTTAAAGAAAAACAGAAATAACTCCGGGTCAGACATGGGTCTGGTGTGAGTAACAGGTTAAAGTTGCTTAACTTTTAAAAATCCTTTAAAAGAAAGGTTTCACGTAAGACTTCCCACACATAAACATGGAAAAGTTTTTACCTTACGCTAACCAAAACATTTGATAGGAAATCTGATGATATTATAATAGTGTCTAGGGTTTTCAAGTAAATAAGAAATAGCCGAAATTGTTACATCTATTAAATTCCAGCTACTAGCCACAAAAGTGGGTAATACAATCAAAACCGTTGGCACTTATTGGATTTTGGATTCCATACAATGGCAGGGCTACTGGGGTACCGCCCGTCACAGTACGTGGCCTAGATCAACGTACCGAGGATTACTCCCTTCATCCCCTGCAACACAAAGCCGGACCCATTCCTTACTGAATAGTTCCGAACAAGACAACCCCGCAGTTGGCGTACGTTCCAACTGCCCACACAGCCGAAATAAAAGGGAATCGTAGCCTCAAGCCTCATCAACCGGGAATGGCTAAAACAGGGGAGGTGCAGCAAAGCTTCGTGGGTCGCGCCCACTGGAGAGCAAGATTGATCCCTGTCTAGAAGTCCCTTTATATTCGGCTGTGTGGGTGGTTGCTAGCTACAACCACGGGGTTGTCTTGTTTGGAACTGTTCAGTAAGGAACGGGTCCGGCTTTGTGTTGCAGGGGATGAAGGGAGTAATCCTCGGTACGTTGATCTAGGCCACGTACTGTGACGGGCGGTACCCCAGTAGCCCTGCCATTGTATGGAAACCAAAATCCAATAAGTGCCAACGGTTTTGATTGTATTACCCACTTTTGTGGCTAGTAGCTGGAATTTAATGAATGTAACAATTTCGGCTATTTCTTATTTACTTGAAAACCCTAGACACTATTATAATATCACGGGATTTCCTATCAAATGTTTTGGTTAGCGTAAGGTAAAAACTTTTCCATGTTTATGTGTGGGAAGTCTTACGTGATACCTTTCTTTTCAAAGGTTTTTGAAAGTTAAGCAACTTTAACCTGTTACTCACACCAGACCCATGTCTGACCCGGAGTTTATTTTTGTTTTTCATAAACTCTTGGGTACTCAAATTTTTATGAGTAGTCAAGGGAATTCAGGTTAGGATTCTGGATTAGCTTTGACGACTTGTGGAGGAGCAATGGAGCAGGAGGCTTCTGCGAGTAGATATATATAGAGTATTCCGCTGTGTGTTCTCTGAGAGTTTGTTGTATTATGTTGTATAACTAGACAGGTGTCTATAACTGTCTAGTATGAGTTGTTTATGCTGTGTATCTCTGATGTATATGATACTATGTAAAGAATTATGTTATTAATATAATTTATTCGTTCCGCTGTGTTAGATTCTGATGTTGTTTCTTCTTCTCTTCTTTCTTTTCTTCTTCTATCCCTTTCTTTCTTAATTCATGACGCGATTTTCTGGGAGTGAAATTCGGGTCGTGACATTGTAATTAATTTAATTCATTTTAAATTAATTATAGAAGATGTGATCAATTGATCATTGCTTATGTTTGATGATTGGTATTGGTTGACTGGTCTGGTTTGTAATCTCAGATATGAGATGAGTAGTGTATGTGATGCATTGGTTGCTCTTGGATGATGATTTGGATTATCTGATTTGATATGATTATCTGTTGATAATGATAAGGTTGATTATCTATTATGTTGTGAATTATCTATCTATGTATATTTAGATAATGAATTGAATTGTTTTAAACTTAAAACAACTTGGACATAAAAGACACGCTTTGGTTTTCGATGAGACCGGGATCGGGTTTCCATATTTGGATATCCGAAAACCACATCGATTCCAATTAACGTTAGGTCGTTAATCCAAGTGGAGCGAGTGAAGACTCGAGGTGTAAGGGCTATACGTCAGTATAACTCTGTGGGTGATTCCGTAATGAGTTGACGGAATAGTACTTATAGATTCGAGATGGTGAATCAGAGTGCAAGGGTTATTGTCGTTAACTCTGAGGGTGATTCCAATATGAGTGTAACGAGATAATGCCTTCGGTTTCGTTCGAACCCGGAACGAACTTGTATGGATTGAATGCTTTCAGAACATCGTCAGGTGGACGATGAGCATTCTAAGAGATGTGTCCTATAAAGGTAATCGTAGCCTCAAGCCTCATCAACCGGGAATGGCTAAAACAGGGGAGGTGCAGCAAGGCTTCGTGGGTAGCCCCCACTGGAGAGCAAGATTTTCCCCTGTCTAGAGGTCCCTTTTATTTCGGCTGTGTGGGCAGTTGGAACGTACGCCAACTGCGGGGTTGTCTTGTTCGGAACTATTCAGTAAGGAATGGGTCCGGCTTTGTGTTGCAGGGGATGAAGGGAGTAATCCTCGGTACGTTGATCTAGGCCACGTACTGTGACGGGCGGTACCCCAGTAGCCCTGCCATTGTATGGAATCCAAAATCCAATAAGTGCCAACGGTTTTGATTGTATTACCCACTTTTGTGGCTAGTAGCTGGAATTTAATAGATGTAACAATTTCGGCTATTTCTTATTTACTTGAAAACCCTAGACACTATTATAATATCATCGGATTTCCTATCAAATGTTTTGGTTAGCGTAAGGTAAAAACTTTTCCATGTTTATGTGTGGGAAGTCTTACGTGATACCTTTCTTTTCAAGGATTTTTCAAAGTTAAGCAACTTTAACCTGTTACTCACACCAGACCCATGTCTGACCCGGAGTTATTTCTGTTTTTCTTTAACTCTTGGGTACTCAAATTTTTACGAGTAGCCAAGGGAATTCAGGTTAGGATTCTGGATTAGCTTTGACGATTTGTGGAGGAGCAATGGAGCAGGAGGCTTCTGCGAGTAGATATATATATAGTTTCCGCTGTGTGTGTTCTCTGAGTTGTTGTATTGAGTTGTATAACTTGACAGGTGTTTATAACTGTCTAGTATGTGTTATTTAGCTGTGTATCTCTGATATGGTTGTAAACTATGTAATGTATTATGTTATTAATATAATTTATTCGTTCCGCTGTGTTAGATTCTGATGTTGTTTCTTCTTCTCTTCTTTCTTTTCTCTTTTCTATCCCTTTCTTTCTTATTAATGATGCGACTTCCTGGAGCCTGGAAGTTGGGTCGTTACAGTGGTATACATCCATAAGCAATGATTCATTAACCAACAATTATAATTAATTTAAAATGAATTAAATTAATTACAACCATCTCTAATTAATTTAAAATAATTAAATTAATTACTCATTTAAATCCTGCTTAACATCCATTAATTAACCCAGTTAATTAATTCACTTCCTAAGTATTCAACTTGATTAAACAACTTTGATTAATCATTCACTAATTACAATAAGTAATTAGTCTTTAATTAATTTTATAAATTAATTAACCTAAATTATAAGTAATTAACATTAATTACTCATTTATTAATTGATTATAATTAATTATAATTGCCCTTAATTAATTACAATTAATTAATTACTTAATTAATCAATTATTACTTAATTGAACAATCCTTAATTACATCATTAACATTAATTAATGATCTTTAATATTTAAATAGATTACTTAATTAAAATTAATTACATTTAGTAATTAACCTAATTATTAAACACCTTGATTAATAATTAACTATCTTAATTACTCATTTATAAATTAATTAACCAATAATTAATCATTAATTAATTCCTTAATTAATTCCAAAAGTAATTATCCAAATTGCCAATGACGAGTCTGACATTGTGGTATCAGAGCTTTAGGTTGAGCGAATACCTAGGCTCTGAAGTGTATCTTTCTTTAGGGAGCATTAGGCTGAGTGAATACCTAGGCTCTATAGTGGTGTCTTTCTTGAGAGAGCGTATTTGTAATTTTTATATATCATATATATATTTATTTCTACCTATCTGTTGGGTTACCTGTTCAGGTTTTCCAATTTGAGTTATAAAGGTAGATGGGGTAGTAGTGTGTGTAACACGACTACCATTGGTTGGAGTTTGAATGTTTTGAGGTTGGAGGTGTATCTGTTGAGACTGTAGACCTAATACCGTCTCGAGTGAATTCTGTAGTGATGTAGAACTTCATTAATCTCTGAAGGAAACCTGTTAAGGTTCGGAGTTTATTTTTGAGATTGGATGAGTAGTGTTTGGATCTATTGGTTGGCAGAAGCAGGTGATGGTATTTTGAATACCTCGGGAAGTAGTAGTTGCGTGATGAGATGCAGTGACTATGGATGTTCCCAAAGATGTTTTCGTTGGAACAAGTTTAAGGAGGTGAGTCTGCTTCAGTATTGTGGCTGTGTTCAGCCGGAGTTTCTGTTTGCTTTGAAGTCCGAGTTTCTCGGAGAGCTTTGTTTTGGAATTCTTTGGCATCTGTGGCAGCAGTGTAGTTTGGGGTTTTCTCGGCATTGGCAAGAGATCTTCTGATTTAGCAGTTTTTCTGAAGTGGAGTTCAGAAGCAGTTGAATGGACCCGTTTCTTCGATGGGTTGGCCAGTCAAGTGTAAGCTGTTCAATTTGGTTAAGGAAGAACAGTTTTCTTGGATTTGGTTTGAGTGGATCGCAAAAGTGACTTGCGATTGTTTGAGTATTCTCTTGGGTTATCTGAGTTTTTCTGGATGTCTTCAGAAAGTCAGAGTTTGGTTTGCATCTGGAGATTGAGCTTCCTTATAGGCTGGGATTCCAGAAGTGGTACCGTGTGGTTCAGCTTTATAGAAGAATGGTTCCAAGAGTTAAGTTGGAGTAGCAGCTCGGAGTTTTGGAGGAACTCCTGAATGATTCTTATGGACTTGTTGAACCATATCTCTGGGGTGTGTTGTCCAGTTTGTGCTTGTGTTCTTCTTCAGTATTCTCTTCTACTTCGGATCAGAGTTGGGCAGCGGAAGCAGTTTGGAAGTGTATCTGCATTTCTTTTCCGCTCAGGAGAAGTGAGTTGTTGTTTTCTGATGTTGAAGAGTTGAGTTTGAGTTCTTGATTTTGGTTGATCTTGAGGAGATCATTTTGTTGAGTTGATTGGTCTGGTTTGTTTCTGGAAGCATCAGCGAAGGTTGAGCTGATTGATAGGCTGTAGGAAGCCCAGGATCGTTTGGAGAGTTTTGTGGATAAGAGTCAAAGGGATTTGGACTCTGAAGCTAGAGATTTAATTTTGGTTAAGTTGACTCCAATTTAAGGTGAACTATATGATTGGGTAAGTCTGTGAAGTTGATCTGAAGTGTTTTGGATCTTTTCTGTATTCTTGGAGTAAGTGATTGATCTTCAGGATTGAGTTGCCAGTTTGGACAACTGGGGTTCGATGGGTTTCACGTATCTCTGTGGGAATACGTGTATGATCTATCTCTGGTTGTAGAACCAGCAGTTTGGGAGTTTTGGTTAGTGAGTCAGACTCGTCTGTAGTCTGATATCTTGTCTAGTGTTATAGATATAGTTGTATAGGAGCTTGGTAGCTTCATAGTATTGTTTGTTTGGATTTTCTAGGGCGAGTATCCCGGTATATATATATACCCGGGGAAACTCGATGTAATTCTATCCAGAATTTGTCTGGATAATTACATTTGTTTGATTGGTTGAATTGGTTGTTTGGTTGTTAGCATATGTTTGGTGTATGCTTGTGTTTAAAATTAAAATTTAATATGATTATTAAATTACCTTTGTTTTAAATTTCGAGGACGAAATTCTTTTAAGGGGGAAGGATTGTAACGTCCCGGAATTTTTGACAATATCAATTTAATAATCTGTGTTAAAAATTAAATTGATATTGATAATCAGATAATAATTATTCAAATGAATTTAATAATCTTTTCAATAATTGTTTAAATTGGTTATTTTATCTTTTTAAAATAATAAATTGATTTCTATTTTCAATATAAATATTTGGTTTATATTTTAATGGATTGGTATTGTTTTAAATTTAGAATAAATTCAATAAAATGTTTTATGGTTTAGTAAAATGAATGTTTTGTTAATAAAAATGTAATCTCTTGTAAAATGATTTTTAATTTAATAAAAAGAGAGTTATAAAAGCAATATTAATAATATAATGACTTTTTAAATAAGTTTTAAATAACATTTGTAATTTTAAGTTCAAATTGAATTTATAATTATAACTTGATTTAAAAATATTTGATTTTGAATTTTTGTTTGAATTTAAATTCAAAGTATAAATCTTCAATTGTTTTAAATTTTTATTTGTATAAGTTTATAAACATGATTTGTTTTCATTTATAAATTTATACATATAAACTAACAACTTAATTTAAGCTAATGCAACATTGATTTGTAATTAAAAACTAATTATCTTTAAAGAAAACATGTGTTGCATTTATAGCATTGGTTTAAACAAGTGTCTAGTTTATGACAAGTGTAAATTTTAGTTTTATTTTTCTTTTATTACATTAAAACCTGAAATACATTAGTTTACATCATTCATCCAAAATGCATTTTTCATTTCTCAAATCTAATGAAGATCAAAAATTATTTTTCATACTTGCAATCCAAATCTGCATTTCATAATCAAATAGACAAAACTGCATAATCATAAACAAATTCAAATCTGCACTCCAAAAATTTGCATTTTCATATCTATCATAAGGCCTGCATATTCAAGATCCACAATCTACAAATTTGCATTCCTTCAGATCCAAACAACTGCATATTCAAGCCAACCTGCATAATCTAAAAACCAGCTCCCCTCTGATCTATCTTCATCTGCATATTCAAAACCCAAATTTGCATTTCCTCAAAATTCAAGTGAGCCTGCACACCTTAGTCTCTCTGCATTCTGTTAAAACTGGGAAGTTTAGCCACTGCATCATCTATTTCTGCATGCTAGCATCCTGGTCATGGAAAGCATGAGCAACCCAGACTTATAGCAACAGAGGAAGCATGCATGTTGTCTTCTGCAAATTTCAAATAAACAACTGGGGGTCTGCAATTGTTTTCTGCATTCATCAATTAGGTGAGTAACAATTTATTTTTAAAACTAAATTAAAATATAGTTGCTAAATCTATTGCTTGTTGAGTATGTTGGATATGCCTGTGTTTGTGTATGAGATGGAATGCTTGCATTTTTGAGTTTTCTGCATATTCAACTGAGCTCTGTATTTTTCAAAGTGAGTAACATTGAAACCTTAAAAATTTATTAGGTTGTTTAATTTAATATTTGAGATAAAGCAGAAAAATTATGTCTGTATGTTTATAATGTCTGCATATATGTATGAGTAGAATGCCTACATGCTATGGATAATTTATTTTCCTGATCTAGATTCCAAATTCAAAACCTATGAACTCCAGATCTAAACTATGTTTAGATGTAAATTCTCAAATAAAATATGTAATATATGCTAATTAAAGTATTAGTTTTTATTTAGGATAATAACATGTTTCTGGACTCTGGAAATTGTGAGAACATCATGCATGTTCCATTTTATTCAAGCCCAATTTAATTATTTTGACAATTCAGGTAATACAAATCAAAATTATAAAATGGATCTTGATTTTTTTTAAAATCAAGTATTGGTATTTTTAAGTATATATTCTATTTGCAGTTTGACCTGGAGCAAAAACATGAATATGAGCAAATACTTGCAATTTGTAATTTAAGTAAATTTAGAGTCTTTCAGGATTGTAAAATAAGGATCATTGATCCTCAGTAAAATCTGAAATGATTTTAATAATGACTAGAGTAAGTGCAGTTGGAATTCTTCAGTTAACCCTAGCTTGGAAGTGGGTGTGAACATGGGATCAGTGAGAAGGCCAGGATGGACCGAGTGCTTTGATGTTTGGGATATGGGTAGAGGGTGTGTAGAAGTGTTCTTGGCCAAAGAGGGTGGTTGTCAGATGGTCGGAGATGTAAATGGTGGTCGTTGACAGGTTTTGAGTAAAACCTGTAGAATACTTTTCCAGGTTTTTAAATTTGGGGGTTGGTCCTTGAATCTTTGGATTTTGTTCGACCTGATGGTAGCTGTGGGCATGTTTGTGTTTAGAGAGGTTGTTGGATCATCGAAGTCGATCGCCAGAGGTGGTGCGACATGATTTCTGATGAACTGTTGTGGTTTGGTGTGTTTCAGGGGATGGTCTGTGAATGACTCGAGTAGATTGTAGAAAAACTCGAAGTAAATGGTTCAGAGACTCGAAGTGGGCATGTGTTTGACCCGAAGTAAAAATAAGGGTTCTCGGGTCTCTGTAGTTACAGGAAATAGAAACTGTTCTTATGAAATCTGGGTTTTGAAATTGTAAAATCTGAAGTTTATGTTTTAAGAAAAGTTTAAGTTTAAATCTAATTCAAATGGTATTTTGATTTGAATTCAAATTTTCAGGTTTTGAAACCTGTTTTTTTTTTTTTTTTTTTTTTTTTTTTTTTTTTTTAAATCTGGGTTGAACTTTTTTTAAAACTGCAGTTTTCTGTTATGAGAAATTTAAGTTCATATTTAAATGCAAGTTTAAATTTCTCATTTGAATTTAAAATTCCAGTTTTAAAAAAACAGAAACTTAAGTTTTAAATTTAACTTAATTAACTATTTTATTTTGTGTAAAATAGTTGGAACTTTAATAATGAAGTTTTTAAAAGGTGATTAAGATTTAAGAATTAAATTTAAACTGGAATCTGAGTTTAAAATAAAGTTCAGTTTCAAAATTTAAAAGAAGATTCAAATTTGAAAGATTTAAAATATAAATGATTTGAAACTTCTAAAATTTTGAAATAGATTTAACTTCAAATTCTTATGATTGCATTTTTAAGTCAAACTTTTGTTTTGACTTGTAATTTTAAATAAGTTTCAAATTATTTAAAATTTGATAAGTTTAATATTATTCAATTTTGACTTGAATTTAAATTGAAATTTAAAGGGAAATTTCTTAAGTATTTTGTTTTGGATAATATTGTTTTAAACATAATTAAGATTGATTAATTTGAAAGGAAATTTCTTAAGTTATGTTTATTTTGAAATTTTGATTAAGAATTATGTTTTAGAATTAATTAACAAGGTAATTAAGATTAATTAATTAATTTAATTAATTAATTGTATTTGGGATTAATAATTGATTAATGATAAATCAATTTGAAAATTAAGATCATTAATTAAGTTATTAATTAATGATAAATGAATATTAATTATGTAATTAAGTTTTAAATTAAGGTTAATTAGTTTAATAATTAATTTTAATTAATGAATGATTAAAGATAATTTAATTGGTAATTAATTTAAGTTAATTACTTTAATAAATAATTTGAGAATGGTTTATGAAGGTCATTAACCATGATTATTTAACAATTAATTAATGTAGTTAATTTTTATAATTAATTAGATTAATTAATTTAATAATAATCAATTAATGGTTTGGGTAATTACTTGATAAAGTAATTAAGAAATTAATTACTTAATGTAATTAATTTAATTGAATGAGATTGTTTAATTTAATTAATTAAGTTTAATTAATTTTAAACACTTGGGTTAAGGATAATTACTTTATGTAATTAATGTTTTGGAAATTACTTAGTTAAGTAATTGTTTAATAATTACAGATTGTAATTAAGGAGATGTTTAAGTATGAAGAAATTTGGATTAATTATTTAATAATTAATCAAGGTATTAATTAAGAAATTAATTTAAGGGTAATTAATTTGGGTTAATATAGTAATTAAGTTGTTAATTACTTTGAGTAATTAATTTAAGGAATAATTAAGGATCATTAATTATTCTAATTAATGATGTAATTAAAGGTGATTAATTATGATTAATTAATCAATAATAGGTAATTAATTAATGTAATTAATTAAGGATTAGGATAATTAATTATGATTAATTAATTAGTTGGAGTAATTAAAGGTTAATTACTGTTTAGTTGAGAATAATTAATTTGTGGAATTAATTAAGGATAATTACATGGATGTAATTAAGAATAATTAATCAAGAGTGATTAATTAAAGTAATTTATGATTGATTAATTGATTGTAATCAATTAAATGATTATGTAAGCAAGATAATTTGGGTAAAGCAATTAATTTAATTTATTTTAAATTAATTAAAGATAAAGAAATTAATTTAATTCATTTTAAATTAATTTGAGATAGGGATAATTAATTTAATTCATTTTAAATTAATTATAGTATGGTATGAGTAAATCTTTGCTTATGTATGGATGGATGTCATGGATTGACTTGGATGCTTTGTGATCTCAATAATGAGATAAGTATTGTGGTATGGATGTTTGATGATATTGTGATGATAACATAGGTTATCTATTGTGATGATGATATATGGTATATCTATTTGATATTGATGATGTGAATTACCTGTTATGTGATAATGTTGATTATCAGTTATGATTTATAAGTTATCTATCTGTGTGTATATAGATACTGTAATTGAAATGTTTTAAAACTTTAAAACAACTTGGACCTTAAAAGACACGCTTTGGTTTTCGATGAGACCGGGATCGGATTTCCATATTTGGATATCCGAAAACCACATCGATTCCAAATAACGTTAGGTCGTGTATCAAAGTGGAGCTTTGTGAAGACTCGAGGTGTAAGAACTATGAGTCAGTATAACTCTGTGGGTGATTCCGTAATGAGTTTGACGGAATAGTACTTATAGATTCGAGATGGTGGTTTAAAGTGCAAGGGTTATTGTCGTTAACTCTGAGGGTGATTCCAAAATGAGTGTAACGAGATAATGCCTTCGGTTTCGTTCGAACCCGGAACGAACTTGTATGGATTGAATGCTTTCAGCACATCGTCAGGTGGACGATGAGCATTCTAAGTGATATGTCCTATAAAGGTAATCGTAGCCTCAAGCCTCATCAACCGGGAATGGCTAAAACAGGGGAGGTGCAGCAAAGCTTCGTGGGTCGCGCCCACTGGAGAGCAAGATTGATCCCTGTCTAGAAGTCCCTTTATATTCGGCTGTGTGGGTGGTTGCTAGCTACAACCACGGGGTTGTCTTGTTTGGAACTGTTCAGTAAGGAACGGGTCCGGCTTTGTGTTGCAGGGGATGAAGGGAGTAATCCTCGGTACGGTGATCTAGGCCACGTACTGTGACGGGCGGTACCCCAGTAGCCCTGCCATTGTATGGAAACCAAAATCCAATAAGTGCCAACGGTTTTGATTGTATTACCCACTTTTGTGGCTAGTAGCTGGAATTTAATGAATGTAACAATTTCGGCTATTTTCTTATTTACTTGAAAACCCTAGACACTATTATAATATCATCGGATTTCCTATCAAATGTTTTGGTTAGCGTAAGGTAAAAACTTTTCCATGTTTATGTGTGGGAAGTCTTACGTGATATCTTTTCTTTTCAAAGGTTTTTCAAAGTTAAGCAACTTTAACCTGTTACTCACACCAGACCCATGTCTGACCCGGAGTTATTTCTGTTTTTTTTCTATAACTCTTGGGTACTCAAATTTTTATGAGTAGTCAAGGGATTCAGGTTAGGATTCTGGATTAGCTTTGACGACTTGTGGAGGAGCAATGGAGCAGGAGGCTTCTGCGAGTAGATATATACCTGGTTTTCCGCTGTGTGTTCTTTGAGAGTTTATTGTATTATGTTGTATAACTGGACAGGTGTCTATAACTGTCTAGTATGAGTTGTTTATGCTGTGTATCCCTGATGTATATGATACTATGTAAAGAATTATGTTATTAATATAATTTATTCGTTCCGCTGTGTTAGATTCTGATGTTGTTTCTTCTTCTCTTCTTTCTTTTCTTCTTCTATCCCTTTCTTTCTTAATTCATGACGCGATTAACCAAGATGTCACGACCCGATTTCCACTCCCGGAAAATCGCGTCATGAATTAAGAAAGAAAGGGATAGAAGAAGAAAAGAAAGAAGAGAAGAAAGAAACAACACAAGAATCTCAACAGCGGAAACGAATAAATTATATTTATAACAAAATATTACATAGTATACATCAAATATCAGAGTTACACAGACATATACAACACATACTAGACAGTTATAGACACCTGTCTAGTTATACAACTCAAATCAAACACAAGACTCAGAGATACCAAACACAGCGGAACTAAATAACTATACGCAGAAGCCTCCTGCTCCATATGCTCCTCCACAATTCGTCAAAGCTAATCCTGAATCCTAACCTGAATTCTCTTGACTACTCATAAAAATTTGAGTACCCAAGAGTTAAAGAAAAACAGAAATAACTCCGGGTCAGACATGGGTCTGGTGTGAGTAACAGGTTAAAGTTGCTTAACTTTGAAAAACCTTTGAAAGAAAAGGTATCACGTAAGACTTCCCACACATAAACATGGAAAAGTTTTTACCTTACGCTAACCAAAACATTTGATAGGAAATCTGATGATATTATAATAGTGTCTAGGGTTTTCAAGTAAATAAGAAATAGCCGAAATTGTTACATCTATTAAATTCCAGCTACTAGCCACAAAAGTGGGTAATACAATCAAAACCGTTGGTACTTATTGGATTTTGGATTCCATACAATGGCAGGGCTACTGGGGTACCGCCCGTCACAGTACGTGGCCTAGATCACCGTACCGAGGAGCCACCCTAACTCCCCTGCAACACAAAGCCGGACCCGTTCCTTACTGAACAGTTCCAAATAAGACAACCCCGACGGTTGTCATGATCAACCGTCCCACACAGCCGAAATATAAAGGGACCTCTAGACAGGGGTAAATCTTACTCTCAACCGGGCTTTCATATTGATGCAGGCAGGTCTTCATTGTTTCAGAAGCTTACAATCTTTGTTTGAATGCAAATGTGTGCAGACTTCTGATTATGGTTGAGAATGAAGTTTGGTTTTCTTTTATTAAGGAATGAGAAAAAAATAATGCAAGTGAATGAAGAACAAAATTATGAATGTATATTCAGTTTAAAATGAATTAAAAGAAAATTAAAATAAAACATTGACACTTGTCATTTTAAAATGTGATAAGTCTACACATGTTAACTTTAAGTTTTAATAGAGCATTCAAGCCTGCATTTCAATTTAAAAACAAGTGAAAGCTTCTGCATGTTCAATCTAGAACCTGCAATGTGCTCTGCATTTGGAAAATGAGGTGAGTAACTAAACTTTTATAAACTGTTTTAATAGGTAAATTGAGCATGCTTAATAAATTATCAATAAATATATATGAGAGTACCTGCATGTATGTGTTTGTGTACAGAATTATGACTGTGCATATGTGATTTTCAGAATTTCAGATTTATGATTCTTGAATATTTCCCTTAACTTGTTTGCTGAATTGAAATGAAATTTTTAAACAAATTTTGTTTACTTTAAAATGGTGTAAATCTAGCAGTATATGAACAACTTATGTTGTCCTTATCTTAAAAAGAAGAAGGACAGTTTTAAAATTACAGTATTACACATATTTGGCAAACACTGGGATATTGGCATTTGTTTGGGTTGAATTTGCTTCAGAAGATGCTGTAACTATCCAAGATTTGTAGAAAAAAAATTATTAAGTGGATTAAAATTCTATTTTGGGTTTTGTATTTGGGAATTGCAGTAAGAACCATAGTTACTGGGTTAAAATGGTTTGGGTGCTATGAACTCAAGGGTTGATCGAGTTCAAAGATTCTTGGGGTGTGAATTGATGATGTGTTGAAGGAGTCATCGCCGGAGTATGGTGTGTGATGATGGTCGGAGATGGTTGATAATGGAGTTGACAGGTTTGAAGTGGAGGGGGGTTGGTCTGTTTCCAGGTTTGTGATATGTTGGGTTGCAGGGAATTGTGACTCGGGTTGATCTCGGGATTTTTGGCAAATGACTCGAAGCATATAAGCTTCTGACTCGAAGCAAAATATATGGTGACACGAGTATGCCATTTTGTTTCAGGCTTTTACAAACAGAGCTGTTCTGTTCTGGTTTTTAATTTTTTTTTTAAAAAAGTTAAGTTTGAATTTAAATCTGGAGTTTAGCTTAGGATTTAAACTTAAACCTAAGGATGAATTCAAACTTGTTTGAATTATTTTTCTGTAATAATTTAAATGCAGAATTTTAATTTGGTTTTAAAGAAAGAAAAAAAAACAGAAACTATTTCCAGTTTATGAAGTTAGAATTAAAGTGTAAACTAAGTTGTGACTTAGAATTTTGAAAACTGAATTTTAGATGAATTCAAATAGGTTTGAATTATGTTTTTGAAAATAGTTTAAATTCTGGGAAAAATTCAAAGTTTGACCTTTCTTGATAAAACAGAAAACTGTTTCTGTTTTAAATAAAAAAGGTAAGTTTAAATTTTTAAGTGGAGATTTAAAACTGAGATCAAGTTTGAAATTTGAATATGAATTCAAATTTCAATTGTCTGAAATTTGAAACCCTATTGTGATTTTAAATTTAAATTTGATTTGAAAATCTCAAGTATAAATGCAAATGTGATTTGCAATTGAGCTAGAAAGTTAAGTATTTAAATTAGGAATTCAAATGAATTCAAAACTGAGTTTAAAATCTGGATTTAAATTTTTAAGCTTCAGTTTTAAAATAAGGATTTAAATTTAAATTGCTTTTAAATGATTTGCATTTGAATTGAAGGTGGAATTGTAGAAAGAGTTTTAAAGAATTTAAAACTAAAATGAGTTGGAAGTTATATTTCAATTTTGAAAATTTAAAGTGATTTCTTTAAATTGTTTTGAATTTGATTTGAATTGAGATTTAAATTCTTTTCAACTTATTAATTAAGTATATGTTTCTTGTAAACATATAAGATTAAGTTGTATTGTTTAAAATCTTATTTTAAATAAGTTTGAGTCTTAAGTTTAAAAGAAATGTTAAAATGTAAATTTAAAAACATTTTGTTTTTAAATGCTAGATTAAATAGAAATGTTTATTTAAAGATAAATAAATGTTTAATGATTGGATTCATTAATTATTATGGTAATTAAGATAAATATTAATTATTTAATTAATTAATAATGTGGATGTTTAATTAAATAATTAATGATGATTAGTTTAATTTGAGATTAATTAATTAAGTTTAATTAATCTTTAATTAAGAATGGTTAATTAAATTTTAATTTATGATAAGATTTATTTAATCAAGTGATTAATGGTAATTAAGTTTTTAATTAACACTTAGTTAATTAATAATTGGAGATTAATTAAATAGTAATTAAATATTAATTACTTAATAACTAATGATGATTAGTATAAGTTAATCTCTTAATTAAGTAATTAAGGAATGTTAATGAAGTCATTAACAATTAATTATTGTGATTAATTTTTGATAATTAATTAGATTAATTAATTAAATAATAATCAATTATTTAAGTTTAATTACTTAATGAAAGTAATTAGTGAATTAATTACTTAATGTAATTAATTAAGGTTAATGTGATTTGTTTAGATTAATTTATTTAGTTTAATTGATTTAAACATTTATGGATTGTTGATAATTACTTTATGTAATTTATAAATTTGTAATTACTTAAGGAAGTAATTAATTAATAATTACAGGATGTAATTAAAGATATTTGATATGGAAGTAATTGAATTTAAATTACTTTGAAATTAATCAAGGGGATTAATTTAGATAATTAATTAAGAATAATTAATTATAGGATTGAGTAATTAATGTAGTAATTACTGAATGGTTATTAATCAAGGGTGATTAATATATATGTAGGGTTTAATACAATTAACTTGTGTGATTAATATTAAATGCTAATTACTTATTGTAATTAGAGATAGTTAATCAGTAATGATTAATTGAATGATGATTTATAAATTGATTTGAAATCAATGAATGGTTAAGTTAAGCAGGATTTTGATGATGAAGTAATTAATTTAATTCATTTTAAATTAATTAGAGATTGAGTAATTAATTTAATTCACTTTAAATTAATTATAGAAAGTGTGATCATTAGATCATTTGCTTATGTTTGATGATTGGTATTGGTTGTTAGTATGGTTTGTAATCTCAGTTATGAGATGAATAGAGTATGTGATATGGATGCATTGGTTGCTTTTGGATGATAATATGTATTATCTGATTTTGATATGATTATCTGTTGATAATGATAATGTTGATTATCTGAGGTGTTGTGAATTATCTATCTGTGTATATATTTAGATAATGAATTGAATTGTTTTAAAACTTAAAACAACTTGGCCTTAATAAGACACGCTTTGGTTTTCGATGAGACCGGGATCGGGTTTCCATATTTGGACATCCGAAAACCACATCGATTCCAAATAACGTTAGGTCGTTTATCCAAGTGGAGCGAGTGAAGACTCGAGGTGTAAGGGCTATACGTCAGTATAACTCTGTGGGTGATTCCGTAATGAGTTTGACGGAATAGGTCTTATAGATTCGAGATGGTGAATCAGAGTGCAAGGGTTATTGTCGTTAACTCTGAGGGTGATTCCAATACGAGTGTAACGAGATAATGCCTTCGGTTTCGTTCGAACCCGGAACGAACTTGTATGGATTGAATGCTTTCAGAACATCGTCAGGTGGACGATGAGCATTCTAAGTGATGTGTCCTATAAAGGTAATCGCAGCCTCAAGCCTCATCAACCGGGAATGGCTAAAACAGGGGAGGTGCAGCAAAGCTTCGTGGGTAGCCCCCACTTGAGAGTAAGATTTACCCCTGTCTAGAGGTCCCTTTATATTTCGGCTGTGTGGGACGGTTGATCATGACAACCGTCGGGGTTGTCTTATTTGGAACTGTTCAGTAAGGAACGGGTCCGGCTTTGTGTTGCAGGGGAGTTAGGGTGGCTCCTCGGTACGGTGATCTAGGCCACGTACTGTGACGGGCGGTACCCCAGTAGCCCTGCCATTGTATGGAATCCAAAATCCAATAAGTGCCAACGGTTTTGATTGTATTACCCACTTTTGTGGCTAGTAGCTGGAATTTAATAGATGTAACAATTTCGGCTATTTCTTATTTACTTGAAAACCCTAGACACTATTATAATATCATCTGATTTCCTATCAAATGTTTTGGTTAGCGTAAGGTAAAAACTTTTCCATGTTTATGTGTGGGAAGTCTTACGTGATACCTTTTCTTTCAAAGGTTTTTCAAAGTTAAGCAACTTTAACCTGTTACTCACACCAGACCCATGTCTGACCCGGAGTTATTTCTGTTTTTCTTTAACTCTTGGGTACTCAAATTTTTATGAGTAGCCAAGGGAATTCAGGTTAGGATTCAGGATTGGCTTTGACGATTTGTGGAGGAGCATATGGAGCAGGAGGCTTCTGCGTATAGTTATATAATTCCGCTGTGTTTGGTATCTCTGAGTGTTGTGTTTGATTTGAGTTGTATAACTAGACAGGTGTCTATAACTGTCTAGTATGTGTTGTATATGTCTGTGAAACTCTGATATTTGATGTATACTATGTATTACTTTGTTATTAATATAATTTATTCGTTTCCGCTGTTGAGATTCTTGTGTTGTTTCTTCTTCTCTTCTTTCTTTTCTTCTTCTATCCCTTTCTTTCTTTATTCATGATGCGATTTTCCGGGAGTGGAAAGTCGGGTCGTGACATTTTGCTACCAAGTGTGACGTCCCGCAAATCCGTACCCCTTGAATCAACATTATTCTACCCTAATTGACTCAAGTGGAACAGAAATACGAACCATTGAGGTTAAAAGAAAAGAGATAGAAGAAGAAGAAACTAAACAATATCAGAATCTCACAGTCGCAGCGGAATAAAATATAATAGTAACTATAGAACTTTACACAAAATGAAATCTATATCTGTTTATATACAACATATCATCAGAGTGTCTCATACCTCAATCATCACATAACAGACATATCATATAATCATAGCATAGCAGCGGATATATATATATATATATATATATATAGAATAGTACGTCTCGGACTCCAGCTCCTCTCCTGCTCCATAGCATCCTGACCTGAACAATAATACTCGGTCTGACCCGAGCATTATAATGAAATAACACCCGAGTCAGTCTGGAATACCAGCTGATAATAATGCACACAATTGATTATTAAAGTTTCAAAAATCCTTTTGAAAACAAAAGCATCTCGTAAGACCACGCCACAAATAAACATGTCGGGTTTTTACCTTACGATAGCTAAAACACTTTTTATAGAAATCCTCTTATATTATAATAGGGTCTATTTACAAATACTTATAAAATAGCCGAAATTGTTACATTCATTAAATTCCAGCTACTAGCCACCGAAGTGGGTAATACAAACAAAACTCGTACAAGGCTCGTAGGGAAAATGGATTTCCAACAATGACTAGGCACTGGGGTACCACCTGTCACAGTACGTGGTCTAGATCACAGTACCGAGGACTACTCCCTTCGTCCCCTGCAACACAAGACCGGAATCACCTATGGGCAATTCCGAATAAGATCACCCCGCGGTTGGGATCAGCAACCGCACCACTAAGCCGAAATAAAAAGGAACCTCTAGACAGGGATGACCTTACTCTCCAGTGGGGGCTACCCACGAAGCCTTGCTGCATATCCCCTGATTTTCAGTCATTCCCGGTTGATGAGGCTCGAGGCTAAACGATACCTTTAGCACATATCCCTTAGAATGCCCATCGTCCGCTGACGATGTCACGAAGCATTCGTCCATACAAGTCCGTCCCGGGTTCGAACGGAACCGAAGGCACTATTCCTACTACATCCATTTTGGAAATATCCTCAGGATTAGTAGCGACTAGCCCTTGCACTTCACTGCTCCATCTTCGACTCCGAAAACGTTTTATCGCACGAAAACGTACAAACCGGATCGAAGTGGTTTTCGAGAAATAAATCTCGATCCCGGTCTCTTCGAAACGATCATCGCATTTGTCCAATATTGATAGTCGGTGATTTAACTATCCACAATGTCACGACCCGAATTTCACTCCCAGAAAATCGCGTCATGAATTAAGAAAGAAAGGGATAGAAGAAGAAAAGAAAGAAGAGAAGAAGAAACAACATCAGAATCTAACACAGCGGAACGAATAAATTATATTAATAACATAATTCTTTACATAGTATCATATACATCAGAGATACACAGCATAATCAACTCATACTAGACAGTTATAGACACCTGTCTAGTTATACAACTCAATACAACAACTCAGAGAACACACAGCGGAATACTCAATAGCTATACGCAGAAGCCTCCTGCTCCATTGCTCCTCCACAAATCGTCAAAGCTAATCCAGAATTCTAACCTGAATCCCTTGACTACTCATAAAAATTTGAGTACCCAAGAGTTTATGAAAAACAAAAATAAACTCCGGGTCAGACATGGGTCTGGTGTGAGTAACAGGTTAAAGTTGCTTAACTTTGAAAAACCTTTGAAAAGAAAGGTATCACGTAAGACTTCCCACACATAAATATGGAAAAGTTTTTACCTTACGCTAACCAAAACATTTGATAGGAAATCCGATGATATTATAATAGTGTCTAGGGTTTTCAAATAAATAAGAAATAGCCGAAATTGTTACATGATTAAATTCCAGCTACTAGCCACAAAAGTGGGTAATACAATCAAAACCGTTGGCACTTATTGGATTTTGGATTCCATACAATGGCAGGGCTACTGGGGTACCGCCCGTCACAGTACGTGGCCTAGATCACCGTACCGAGGATTACTCCCTTCATCCCCTGCAACACAAAGCCGGACCCGTTCCTTACTGAACAGTTCCAAACAAGACAACCCCGTGGTTGTAGCTAGCAACCACCCACACAGCCGAATATAAAGGGACTTCTAGACAGGGATCAATCTTGCTCTCCAGTGGGCGCGACCCACGAAGCTTTGCTGCACCTCCCCTGTTTTAGCCATTCCCGGTTGATGAGGCTTGAGGCTACGATTACCTTTATAGGACATATCACTTAGAATGCTCATCGTCCACCTGACGATGTGCTGAAAGCATTCAATCCATACAAGTTCGTTCCGGGTTCGAACGAAACCGAAGGCATTATCTCGTTACACTCATTTTGGAATCACCCTCAGAGTTAACGACAATAACCCTTGCACTTTAATCCACCATCCCGAATCTATAAGGACTAATTCCGTCAACTCATTACGGAATCACCCACAGAGTTATAATGACTCATAGTCCTTACACCTCGAGTCTTCACAAAGCTCCACTTTGAATCCACGACCTAACGTTATTTGGAATCGATGTGGTTTTCGGATATCCAAATATGGAAACCCGATCCCGGTCTCATCGAAAACCAAAGCGTGTCTTTTAAGGTCCAAGTTGTTTTAAAGGTTTAAAACAATTCAATTACAGTATCTATATACACACAGATAGATAACTTAAAACATAACTGATAATCAACATTATCACATAACAGGTGATCCACATCATCAATATCAAATAGATATTCCATATACCACCATCACAATAGATAACCTATGTTATCATCACAATATCATCAAACATCCATACCACAATACTTATCTCATTATTGAGATCACAAAGCATCCAAGTCAATCCATGACATCCATCCATACATAAGCAAAGATTTACTCATACCATACTATAATTAATTTTAATTGATTTTAAATTAATATGTAACGACCCAACTCCCTACACTCCAGGAAGTCACATCGCTAATAAGAAAGAAAGGGATAGAGAATAGAAAAGAAAGAAGAGAAAGAAGAAACAACACATGAGAATCTAAACAGCGGAACGAATAAAGTATATTAATAACATAAAATATTACATAGTTTACAACCACTATCGAAGTACACAGATATACAACATATACATCACATACTAGACAGTTATAAACACCTGTCTTGTATTTTCAACATAATACAACTCAACAGATAACACAGAGATATTATACACAGCGGAATACTAAAC
Organism: Allium cepa; assembly: GCA_030765085.1. Taxonomy (NCBI): domain Eukaryota; kingdom Viridiplantae; phylum Streptophyta; class Magnoliopsida; order Asparagales; family Amaryllidaceae; genus Allium; species Allium cepa. The sequence continues at coordinate 662,456,324 of CM060940.1, read as the reverse complement.
ATATCTACAACGCCGAAGCCTCCTGCTCCATTGCTCCTTCAATATTCGTCAAAGCTAACCTGAATCCCTTGGCTACTCGTAAAAAATTTGAGTACCCAAGAGTTTATGGAAACAAAAATAAACTCCGGGTCAGACATGGGTCTGGTGTGAGTAACAGATTAAAGTTGCTTAACTTTGAAAAACCTTTGAAAAGAAAGGTATCACGTAAGACTTCCCACACATAAACATGGAAAAGTTTTTACCTTACGCTAACCAAAACATTTGATAGGAAATTCTGTGATATTATAATAGTGTCTAGGGTTTTCAAGTAAATATGAAATAGCCGAAATTGTTACATCTATTAAATTCCAGCTACTAGCCACAAAAGTGGGTAATACAATCAAAACCGTTGGCACTTATTGGATTTTGGATTCCATACAATGGCAGGGCTACTGGGGTACCGCCCGTCACAGTACGTGGCCTAGATCACCGTACCGAGGATTACTCCCTTCATCCCCTGCTACACAAGGCCGGACCTATTCCTTACTGAACAGTTCCGAACAAGACAACCCCGCAGTCGGCGCGCTTTCCAACTGCCCACTAAGCCGAAATAAAAAGGGACTTCTAGACAGGGGAAAATCTTGCTCTCAAGTGGGGGCTACCCACGAAGCCTTGCTGCACCTCCCCTGTTTTAGCCATTCCCGGTTGATGAGGCTTGAGGCTACGATTACCTTTATAGGACACATCACTTAGAATGCTCATCGTCCACCTGACGATGTGCTGAAAGCATTCAATCCATACAAGTTCGTTCCGGGTTCGAACGAAACCGAAGGCATTAACTCGTTACACTCGTTTTGGAATCACCCTCAGAGTTAACGACGATAACCCTTGCACTCTAATTCTTCATCTCGAATCTATAAGTACTATTCCGTCAAACTCATTACGGAATCACCCACAGAGTTATACTGACGTATAGCTCTTACACCTCGAGTCTTCACTAAACTCCACTTAGATTAACGACCTATCGTTAATTGGAATCGATGTGGTTTTCGGATATCCAAATATGGAAACCCGATCCCGGTCTCATCGAAATCCAAAGCGTGTCTTTTAGGGTCCAAGTTGTTTTAAGTTTTAAAACAATTCAATTTAAACTTATCTATATACACATAGATAGATAACTCATAGATTCACAACAGATAATTATCATTATCAAACTACAGATAATCCACATTATCACTATTAAAAGATAATCCATATTAATATCACAATGCAACCAATGCATCCATATCAATCAACATTACTAATCTCATCTCTGAGATTCAAACCATTCAAAGCAATCATTATCCATTCATATAAGCAATGACTTATAATCATACCATCTATAATTAATTTAAAATTAATTAAATTAATTACATCTTCTCTAATTAACTTAAAATGAATTAAATTAATTACTTACCTTAATATAAATCTTGCTTACATCATCATTAATTAATTACAAATTAATTAATTAATTATCCATTATTAATCACTTTAATTAATCCCCTTGATTAATTATTCTTTAATTACATTTAAGTAATTATCCTTAATTAATTTCACAAATTAATTACTCTTAACCATAATTAGTAATTAACCTTTAATTACTTCATTAATTAACTATAACTAATTACATTAAACCTTAATTAATTACAATTAATTAATTACCTTTAATCATTTATTAATGATTAATAATTAATCTTAATTATTAAATCTTAATTACATCATTAATTATTTAATTAATGATCCTTAATTATATTTAATTAATTATCTTAAATTAAATTAATTACATCAAGTAATTAATCTTAATTAAACCATAATTATTAATCACCTTTGATTAATCACACTTAGTAATTAACTATCCTTAATTACTTATCAAAGTAATTACTTCTTAATTAATTTCTTTAACTAATCCCTTGATTAATTATAAAATAATTTAATCCAAATTATTTCCTCAATCCAAACATCATCCACTAATTACATCTAGTAATTATCTCTAATTACTTCACTGAGTAATTTTACTTCATTAATTACATCAAGTAATAATCATCAAATCCAATGTTTAAAATTAATTAAACTTAATTAATTAATTTAAACCAATCACATTAAACTCCATTAATTACATTAAGTAATTAATGTCTTAATTACTTTTATTTAAGTAATTGACTTAAACAAATTTCACAATTATTATCATTAATTAATTAATCTAATTAATTATTAAACATTAATCATATTAATTAATTACTAAATAAACCTTAGTTAATGACCATCATTAACAATTATTAATTCTTTAATTACTTTTCTTAATTTATCTCTAATTTAAATTAATACAAATTATTAATTTTAAATTAAATAAATAAGTCACTCTTAATTATCCTATTTATTTAATTATCTTAACCCTTAATAATTTCTAAGATAACCCATTTCTTATTAATAATTTTATTAATATTAAAGTGTACTTAGAACATTGCATTTTAAATTTAAATCCAAATTCCATTTTTAATCAAAAATTCAAAATGATATTTATTTAAGCATTAACCCATTTAAATTCCATTTATAATCTTTATAAAAATAAATGTCAATAACATTTATTACTTATAATTAAAACTTATATAAGATAAGTCTTAATTTGCTTAATTTAATTAACAATTAAGTTTTAAGTACATTATTATTTAAATTACAAATTCAAGTTAACAAATCATTAACTTTCTATTATAAACCTTTTATAAATGACTTCATTCAAAACAAGGAAATCAAGTTAAAATATTTGTTTGAAACAAGTTTACTTCTAATAAACAATTTAAATTTAAACTTGTTTGGAAACATTTAAATTTTTAAACTTATTCAATTATCCAGATTTTAAATTCAATACATTTGAACTGTTCCCTATTTAAATCACTTGAATTTAAACTTGAAATTGAACTCTTGCTTTATACCTTGATTTTAAAATCTCTTTATTTAAAATACAAATTCATTTTTGAAAACCTGCAGATTTAAATATCTTTAAGAAACTGAACTTAAGTTTAAATTTAAACTGCTGTTTTAAAATTAACTTCCAGATTTCAAAAATGAAATTTTAGTTTTCAGAAAACTGCCAAGTTTTCTTCTTCTTTTTTTTTCAACTAGATTCAAATTCAAACTTGAATCTATATATTTTTTTTTTAGAATTTAAACTTACTCCAGATTTCAAAACTACATTTAAATCTCATTTGAATCTTTATTTCATTAAAGTTCAGTTTAAATTTTAGTTTAAAAATCAAAACAGAGCTACAGGTTGCAGGACTAAACCTGTTAACATGCTTAAACCCGAGCACTGCCAAATCCACTTCGAGTCTGCAAGCTCTCTCCTTCGAGTAAACATACTACCTACTTCGAGTTATTCTCCAGTTTCCCTTGAACATACCAAACAATCCCCCTGAACCTAAAAGTGCACGGTGCAGATACCACGTTGTAACGACCCAACTTCCAAACTCCAGGAAATTGCATCGCTAAGAAGAAAGAAAGGGATAGAAGAAGAAAAGAAAGAGAAAGAAGAACACAAACAACATCAGAATCTCACAGCGGAACGAATCAAATATAATATATCACATAAATACTTTACATAGTATCATATACATCAGAGTTTTACAGCCAATACAACAAATACTAGACAGTTATAAACACCTGTCTAGTTATACAACTCTAAACAGTACAAGATACAACTCAGAGAGACGACTCAGAGATACCAACACAGCGGAAAATAGATAACTACAACGCAGAAGCCTCCTGCTCCATTTGCTCCTCCATAACTCGTCAAAGCAATCCTGAATCACTTGACTACTCATACATAATATGAGTACCCAAGAGTTTAATAAAACAGAAAATAAACACTCGGGTCAGACAGGGGTCTGGTGTGAGTAAATAGTTTAAAAGTTGCTTAACTTTATGAAAAATCCTTTGAAAACAAAAGGTATCACGTAAGACTTCCCACACATAAACATGGAAAAGTTTTTACCTTACGCTAACCAAAACATTTGATAGGAAATCCAGTGATATTATAATAGTGTCTAGGGTTTTCAAAATAAAATACAGAAATAGCTGGAATGCTTACATCTCACGTTCCAACATAGTTGGGCACAATCAAAACCGTACAGGCACTTATTGGATTATGGATTCCATCAATGGCAGGGCTACTGGGGTACCGCCCGTCACAGTACGTGGCCTAGATCACCGTACCGAGGAGCCACCCTAACTCCCCTGCAACACAAGGCCGGACCCATTCCTTACTGAATAGTTCCGAACAAGATAACCCCGACGGTTGGAGCTCTACAACCGTCCCACACAGCCGAATATAAAGGGACTTCTAGACAGGGGTAAATCTCACTCTCAAGTGGGGGCTACCCACGAAGCCTTGGCGCACCTCCCCTGTTTTAGCCATTCCCGGTTGATGAGGCTTGAGGCTACGATTACCTTTATATGACACATCACTTAGAATGCTCATCGTCCACCTGACGATGTTCTGAAAGCATTCAATCCATACAAGTTCGTTCCGGGTTCGAACGAAACCGAAGGCCTTACCTCGTTACACTCGTTTTGGAATCACCCTCAGAGTTAACGACAATAACCCTTGCACTCTAATTCACCATCTCGAATCTATAAGGACTAATTCCGTCAACTCATTACGGAATCACCCACAGAGTATACTGACTCATAGTCCTTACACCTCGAGTCTTCACTTGCTCCACATAGATTCACGACCTAACGTTATTTGGAATCGATGTGGTTTTCGGATATCCAAATATGGAAACCCGATCCCGGTCTCATCGAAATCCAAAGCGTGTCTTGTAAGGTCCAAGTTGTTTTAAGGTTTTAAAACAATTCAATACAGTATCTATATACACACAGATAGATAACTCATAAATCACAACTGATAATCAACATTATCATATAACAGGTAATCCACATTATCAATATCAAATAGATATTCCATATACTACCTTCACAATAGATAACCTATGTTATCATCACAACACAATCAAGTCATTCATACCATACAATATCATTTATCTCATTACTGAGATTCCAAAACATCCAAGTCAATCAATGACATCCATTCATACATAAGCAAAGATTTATTCATCATCATATAATTAATTTAAAATGAATTAAATTAACTATCTCTATTACTAATTAATTTAAAATGAATTTAAATTAATCACTTCATTTATAATTAATTTAAAATAAATTAAATTAATCACTTCATCCAAATTTATCTTGCTTACTTAATCATTTGATTGATTAAAATCAATTTATCATTGATTATTAATCCCTTTAATTAATCATCTTTGATTAATTACTCTTAATTACATTCATGTAATTAACCTTAATTAATTTCACAAATTAATTATTCTCAACCACAAATAGTAATTAACTTTTAATTACTTTAATTAATTAATTAACTATAATTAATTACCTTAATCCTTAATTAATTACATTAATTAATTACTTTTAATTACTTATTATTGATTAATTAATCTTAATTAATCATCTTTAATTACATCATTAATTATAATAATTAATGATCCTTAATTATTAATTACCTTAAGTAATTAACTAACTTAATTACTTTAAACAAATTAATTACTCTTTAATTAATTACTTAATTAATCCCTTGATTAATCATTAAGTAATTTAAATCTAAATTACTCATTCTTAAACATCTTCGCTTAATTACAATTTGTAATTATTAAACAATTACTTAACTAAGAAATTTTCCAATTCTTAATTACTTTGAGTAATTACCGTCAAACATCCAATGTTTAACTAAATTAAACTTAATTAATTTATTTAAACAATCACCTTTAACTAAATTAATTACCTTAAGTAATTAATTTCCTAATTACTTCATTAAGTAATTACACTTAAACAATTTATAAATGTTGTTATTAAATTAATTAATCTAATTAATTATAAAATTAACCACATTAATTAATTATTAAATAATCTTGGTTAATGACCTTCATTAACCTTTCTCTAATTATTTTATTAAGTAATTAACTAAATTAATTACAAATTAAATTATCTTTAATTATCAATTAATTAAAGTCTAATTGTTTTAATTAACTAACCTTGATTAAAACTTAATTACTTAATTAATAATTCTTTAATTATAAATTAAAAATGTAACTAATGATTTTAATTACCAATTGATTAATCCTTAATCAATATTCATTCAACCTCAATCAATTAATTAATTAAATAAATTAATTATTCCATAATTACCTTATTAATTAAATTAATTTCAAAACATGAATCTAACTTAATTTCAAGATAACATATTTCTTAATTATGTTTTAAAACAAATTTATTTTAAAACAAAGTACCTTTGAACTTACTTTCAAATTTCATTTTAAATACAAGATTTAAAATGAAAATAATTTAAACTTATCAAAGTTTAAATAATTTAAAAACTTTCAAATTTTCAAAACAACACATGTTTGACTTAGAATCTAAATTCATAGAATTTTGAAAACACAATCTCATTTCAAATTTCACAAACTTTAATTTATGTTTAATTTAAAACCTTCAAGTTTAAATCCTCTTTTTATTTTTAAAAACTGAAATTCAAATCTAAATTTATGATTTCCAGATTTTAAATAAATCTTCAAGTCTACTCAAAGTTTAAAAATCTCATTTCATGAATTGATTAATTAGTTTGTGAAACTGTTTCTGTTAGAATTTGTTTGGATTAATTATCCTTTGAAAAGCCCGATCTAACGTTTAATTGGAATCAATTCGATGAGACCGGGATCGGGTTTCCATATTTGGAATTCCGAAAACCACATTGATTCCAATTAAACGTTAGATCGTTAATCCAAGTGGTACTTAAAGGATTTTGGATTCCATACAATGGCAGGGCTACTGACAAATAATCACAACCGCTACCTCCCTGTTGATTTGCATCAACATTAATTATTTTTCTCTGCTTCAATGGTTACTATCCTACCCACAAGCAAAGCCCCGAACTTCCTAGTTGCAGAGATCACCCCAAAATCCCCTATTCCCATTTTCTGTTCAATGTTTAAAACTCAAATAAACTTGTTTTAAATCAAAAATCAGGTTTAAAAGATAACCTGAAACTATTTAAGATCTTGACTTAATCCAGTTTAAAATTCTGTTTAAATCAAGTTTTAAAGCAAACAGTTTCAGGTTAAAATCCTAAAGCTTTGTAGTTTCAAACATTTGAATGAAATTTAAATGTTTGTATGGGAATTTGATTTCAGATGAAAGTTGAAAACTGAATTTAAGTGTAATTCAAAGTTTTTTTTAAAAAAATGAAATATCTTAAACAAGTTTAAAGTTTGGTTTTAAATCAAAATTAAAAATGTTTCAGGTTTTAAACCTGAAGGTTGTTTTGCAGTTTTAAAAATGTTGAATGAAATTCATATTATTTTTTTAATTACAACTTGATTCAAATATGATTTGAGACTGAATTCAAATGTAGTTGAAATTTAAAGTTTTGAAAATGAGGATCTGATACCACAATGTCACGACCCGACTTTCCACTCCCAGAAAATCGCGTCATGAATTAAGAAAGAAAGGGATAGAAGAAGAAAAGAAAGAAGAGAAGAAAGAAACAACATCAGAATCTAACACAGCGGAACGAATAAATTATATATATTAATAACATAATACTTTACATAGTATCATATACATCAGAGATACACAGCATAATCAACTCATACTAGACAGTTATAGACACCTGTCTAGTTATACAACTCAATACAACAACTCAGAGAACACACAGCGGAATACTCAATAGCTATACGCAGAAGCCTCCTGCTCCATTGCTCCTCCACAAATCGTCAAAGCTAATCCAGAATTCTAACCTGAATCCCTTGACTACTCATAAAAATTTGAGTACCCAAGAGTTTATGAAAAACAAAAATAAACTCCGGGTCAGACATGGGTCTGGTGTGAGTAACAGGTTAAAGTTGCTTAACTTTGAAAAACCTTTGAAAAGAAAGGTATCACGTAAGACTTCCCACACATAAATATGGAAAAGTTTTTACCTTACGCTAACCAAAACATTTGATAGGAAATCCGATGATATTATAATAGTGTCTAGGGTTTTCAAATAAATAAGAAATAGCCGAAATTGTTACATGATTAAATTCCAGCTACTAGCCACAAAAGTGGGTAATACAATCAAAACCGTTGGCACTTATTGGATTTTGGATTCCATACAATGGCAGGGCTACTGGGGTACCGCCCGTCACAGTACGTGGCCTAGATCACCGTACCGAGGATTACTCCCTTCATCCCCTGCAACACAAAGCCGGACCCGTTCCTTACTGAACAGTTCCGAACAAGACAACCCCGGCGATTCTAGCTAGCAATCGCCCCACATAGCCGAAATATAAAGGGACTTCTAGACAGGGATCAATCTTGCTCTCCAGTGGGCGCTACCCACGAAGCCTTGCTGCACCTCCCCTGTTTTAGCCATTCCCGGTTGATGAGGCTTGAGGCTACGATTACCTTTATAGGACATATCACTTAGAATGCTCATCGTCCACCTGACGATGTGCTGAAAGCATTCAATCCATACAAGTTCGTTCCGGGTTCGAACGAAACCGAAGGCATTATCTCGTTACACTCGTTTTGGAATCACCCTCAGAGTTAACGACAATAACCCTTGCACTCTAAATCACCATCTCGAATCTATAAGGACTAATTCCGTCAACTCATTACGGAATCACCCACAGAGTTATAATGACTCATAGTCCTTACACCTCGAGTCTTCACAAAGCTCCACTTTGAATTCACGACCTAACGTTATTTGGAATCGATGTGGTTTTCGGATATCCAAATATGGAAACCCGATCCCGGTCTCATCGAAAACCAAAGCGTGTCTTTTAAGGTCCAAGTTGTTTTAAAGGTTTTAAAACAATTTAATTATAGTATCTATATACACACAGATAGATAACTTATAAATCATAACTGATAATCAACATTATCACATAACAGGTAATTCACATCATCAATATCAAATAGATATACCATATACCACCATCACAATAGATAACCTATGTTATCATCACAATATAACCAACATCCATACCACACAATATCATTTATCTCATTACTGAGATTACAAAGCATCCAAGTTAAACCATTCATCCATAAGCAAAGATTCACTCATCACAATGTAATTAATTTAAAATGAATTAAATTAATCATCTCTATCTCAAATTAATTTAAAATGAATTAAATTAATTTCTTTATCTTTAATTAATTTAAAATAAATTAAATTAATTACCTCACCAAATTATCTTGCTTACTCAATTGATTACAATCAATTAATCAATCATAAATTACTTTAATTAATCACTCTTGATTAATTATACTTAATTACATCCATGTAATTATCCTCAACTAAACAGTAATTAACCCTTAATTATTTTAATTAAATTAATTAATCATAATTAATTATCTTAATCCTTAATTAATCATATTAATTAATTACCTATTATTGATTAATTAATCCTAATTAATCATCCTTAATTACATCATTAATTAGAATAATTAATGATCCTTAATTATTCCTTAAATTAATTACTCAAAGTAATTAACAAACTTAATTACTATATTAAACCAAATTAATTATCCTTAAATTAATTTCTTAATTAATACCTTGATTAATTATTTAAATAATTAATCCAAATTCCTTCATACTTAAACATCTTCTTAATTACAACCTGTAATTATTATATAATTACTTAACTAAGTAATTTCCAAAATATTAATTACATAAAGTAATTATCCTTAACCCAAGTGTTTAAAATTAATTAAACTTAATTAATTACTTTAAACAATCTCATTCAATTAAATTAATTACTTTATCAAGTAATTACTCAAACCATTTATAATTGATTATTATTAAATTAATTAATCTAATTAATTTTAAAAATTAACTACATTAATTAATTGTTAAATAATCATGGTTAATGACCCTCATTAACCATTTTCAAATTATTTTAAAAAGTAATTAACTTAAATTAATTACTATTTAATTTAACTTTAATCATTCATTAATTAAAGTTAATTATTAAATTAATTAACCTTAATTTAAAATTTAATTACATAATTAATATTCATTTATCGTTAATAAATAACTAAATTGATGATCTTAAATTCAAATTGATTAATCATTAATCAATTATTAATCCCAAATACAATTAATTAGTTAAATTAATTAATTAATCTTAATTACCTTATTAATAAATTTTAAAACATAATTATTAATCAATTTTCAAAATAAACATAACCTAAGAAATTTCCTTTCAAATTAAACAATCTTAATTATGTTTAAAACAATATTATCCAAAACAAAATACTTAAGAAATTTCCCTTTAAATTCCAATTTAAATTCAAGTTAAAATAGAATAATATTAAACTTATCAAATTTTAAATAATTTGAAACTTATTTTAAACTACAACTCAAACAAAAGTTTGACTTAAAATGAAATCATAAGAATTTGATGTTAAATTCATTTTCACATCTTTAGAAATTCCATTCATTCTTAGTTCCAACTTTCAAATTTAAATCTTCTATTTAAATTTAAACTGAACTTATTCTCAAACTTTGAATTCCAGATTTTAAAATTAATCTGTAAATTCTGTTCACACTTAAATCTTAATATTTAAAGTTTTAAACTTATTTACCAAATGAAATGGTTAATTAAGATAAATTTTAAACTTTGATTTTATTTTTAAAACTGGGATTAAATTTTGAATCTGAAATTCAAACCGGTATTTGGATTTATATTTAAATTTCTCTCAAATCACAAATCTGCAGATTTAAAAAGATTTAAATCCAGATTTTTGCAGAAAACAGAAAATAAACAGGTTTCAAAACCTGAAAATTTGAATTCAAAACAAAATACAAACTTGAATCAAAATATAACTTGCATCTGATTTTAGATTTAAACTTTTCTTTAAACATAGACTACAGTTTTACATTTTATAACCCAGATTTTAAAAGTTCAAAATCCAGATAAAAACAATTCCTGAAACCTGAAATTTTACAGTTTAACCCGAGAAACTCCATTTTACTTCGAGTTAAATGATTGCCTACTTCGGGTTTTAAAACCATTTACTTCGAGTCATTTTACAATATGCTTCGAGCAACATAAAGACCTCCTCTGAAATACCCCAAACCAAACAGTTCACCAGAAATCATGTCGCACCCCCTCTGGCGATCGTCAGAGATGATCCAATCAACTCCTACAACCTAACCTTACCCCACAGCAACCATTAAGTCGAGCCAAAAATCCATGGATTCAAAAGTAAGCTCTGAAACCCAAATTTTTAAAAATCTGGAAAATTATTCTACAGGTTTTACTCAAAACCTGTCAACTACCACCATTTACATCTCCGACCATCTGACAACCACCCTCTTTGGCCAAGAACACTTCTACACACCCTCTACCCATATCCCAAACATCAAAGCACTCGGTCCATCCTAGCCTTCTCACTGATCCCAAGTTCACACCCCACTTCCAAGCTAGGGTTAACTGAAGAATTCCAACTGCACTTACTCTAGTCATTATTAAAATCATTACAGATTTTACTGAGGATCAATGATCCTTATTTTATAATCCTCAAAGACTCTAAATTTACTTAAATTACAAATTGCAAGTATTTGCTCATATTCATGTTTTTGTTCCAGGTCAGACTGCAATAGAATATACACTTAAAAATACCAATACTTGATTTTAAAAAAAATCAAGATCCATTTTATAATTTTGATTTGTATTACCTGAATTGTCAAAATAATTAAATTGGGCTTGAATAAAATGGAACATGCATGATGTTCTCACAATTTCCAGAGTCCAGAAACATGTTATTATCCTAAATAAAAACTAATACTTTAATTAGCATATATTACATATTTTATTTGAGAATTTACATCTAAACATAGTTTAGATCTGGAGTTCATAGGTTTTGAATTTGGAATCTAGATCAGGAAAATAAATTATCAATAGCATGTAGGCATTCCAATCATACATATATGCAGACATTACAGACATAATTTTCTGCTTTATCTCAAATATTAAATCAAACAACCTAATAAATTTTAAGGTTTCAATGTTACTCACTTTTGAAAAATACAGAGCTCAGTTGAATATGCAGAAAACTCAAAAATGCAAGCATTCCATCTCATACACAAACACAGGCATATCCAACATACTCAACAAGCAATAGATTTAGCAACTATATTTTAATTTAGTTTTAAAAATAAATTGTTACTCACCTAATTGATGAATGCAGAAAACAATTGCAGACCCCCAGTTGTTTATTTGAAATTTGCAGAAGACAACATGCATGCTTCCTCTGTTGCTATAAGTCTGGGTTGCTCATGCTTTCCATGACCAAGATGTTTGCATGCAGGTGAATATGTAGTTGTTGCTAACACCTCAAGTACATGCAGATGGTTGTGATACTCATCCCTCAATGCATGTTAATATTTCCATTTCCAGGCTTAAACAGAGGGTAGGAACATGCAGGCTCCATTTGATTTTGAAATGATGTGTAGAATTTGGTAACAGAGGTTGATTTGATTTTGAAGAGGTGGAGTATACAGAATTTTTGTATTTGAATATGCAGGCTTTTACTTTGATTTTGAAATGCAGATTTGTGGATTTAATATGAAAATGCTTTTGATTTCAGAATATGCAGTTTTTAGGATTTTGGTCTTCATTTGATTAAGGGAAAGAAAATGTAATATGAAATGAAGAATGCAACTAATGTATTTCAGATTTTAATAAAAGAAAAGAAAATTAAAAACTGAAATTTTACACTTGTCCATTTTGTAAACTAGTTTTTTGAACACTTGTTAATTTGAATGCATAAGAAGATAACACTTGTTTATTACTCTTTTTTTTAAAAATGCAACACATATTTTCTTTAAAACAATAAGCACTAATTACCAATTAATGTGTGTGTTAGTCTAAGTAAATATGTTAGTTTAATTTAAACATGTGTATGTAATTATAAATGGAAACAACCAATGTTTACAAAACTTAAGAATTAAAACAATAATTTAAACTTGTGAATTTAAACTTGTGATGTATTTTACTTGAAAACCCTAGACACTATTATAATATCATCGGATTTCCTATCAAATGTTTTGGTTAGCGTAAGGTAAAAACTTTTCCATGTTTATGTGTGGGAAGTCTTACGTGATACCTTTCTTTTCAAAAGGTTTTTAAAAGTTAAGCAACTTTAACCTGTTACTCACACCAGACCCATGTCTGACCCGGAGTTTATTTTTGTTTTTCATAAACTCTTGGGTACTCAAATTTTTATGAGTAGTCAAGGGAATTCAGGTTAGGATTCTGGATTAGCTTTGACGACTTGTGGAGGAGCAATGGAGCAGGAGGCTTCTTACCACTGTAACGACCCAACTTCCAGGCTCCAGGAAGTCGCATCATTAATAAGAAAGAAAGGGATAGAAAAGAGAAAAGAAAGAAGAGAAGAAGAAACAACATCAGAATCTAACACAGCGGAACGAATAAATTATATTAATAACATAATACATTACATAGTTTACAACCATATCAGAGATACACAGCTAAATAACACATACTAGACAGTTATAAACACCTGTCAAGTTATACAACTCAATACAACAACTCAGAGAACACACACAGCGGAAACTATATATATATCTACTCGCAGAAGCCTCCTGCTCCATTGCTCCTCCACAAATCGTCAAAGCTAATCCAGAATCCTAACCTGAATTCCCTTGGCTACTCGTAAAAATTTGAGTACCCAAGAGTTTATGAAAAACAAAAATAAACTCCGGGTCAGACATGGGTCTGGTGTGAGTAACAGGTTAAAGTTGCTTAACTTTTAAAAACCTTTGAAAAGAAAGGTATCACGTAAGACTTCCCACACATAAACATGGAAAAGTTTTTACCTTACGCTAACCAAAACATTTGATAGGAAATCCTGTGATATTATAATAGTGTCTAGGGTTTTCAAGTAAATAAGAAATAGCCGAAATTGTTACATCTATTAAATTCCAGCTACTAGCCACAAAAGTGGGTAATACAATCAAAACCGTTGGCACTTATTGGATTTTGGATTCCATACAATGGCAGGGCTACTGGGGTACCGCCCGTCACAGTACGTGGCCTAGATCAACGTACCGAGGATTACTCCCTTCATCCCCTGCAACACAAAGCCGGACCCATTCCTTACTGAATAGTTCCGAACAAGACAACCCCGCAGTTGGCGTACGTTCCAACTGCCCACACAGCCGAAATAAAAGGGACCTCTAGACAGGGGAAAATCTTGCTCTCCAGTGGGGGCTACCCACGAAGCCTTGCTGCACCTCCCCTGTTTTAGCCATTCCCGGTTGATGAGGCTTGAGGCTACGATTACCTTTATAGGACACATCTCTTAGAATGCTCATCGTCCACCTGACGATGTTCTGAAAGCATTCAATCCATACAAGTTCGTTCCGGGTTCGAACGAAACCGAAGGCATTATCTCGTTACACTCATATTGGAATCACCCTCAGAGTTAACGACAATAACCCTTGCACTCTGATTCACCATCTCGAATCTATAAGTACTATTCCGTCAACTCATTACGGAATCACCCACAGAGTTATACTGACGTATAGCCCTTACACCTCGAGTCTTCACTCGCTCCACTTGGATTAACGACCTAACGTTAATTGGAATCGATGTGGTTTTCGGATATCCAAATATGGAAACCCGATCCCGGTCTCATCGAAAACCAAAGCGTGTCTTTTATGTCCAAGTTGTTTTAAGTTTAAAACAATTCAATTCATTATCTAAATATACATAGATAGATAATTCACAACATAATAGATAATCAACCTTATCATTATCAACAGATAATCATATCAAATCAGATAATCCAAATCATCATCCAAGAGCAACCAATGCATCACATACACTACTCATCTCATATCTGAGATTACAAACCAGACCAGTCAACCAATACCAATCATCAAACATAAGCAATGATCAATTGATCACATCTTCTATAATTAATTTAAAATGAATTAAATTAATTACTCAATCTCTAATTAATTTAAAATGAATTAAATTAATTACTACATCATCAAAATCCTGTTTAACTTAATCATCTATGGATTTCAAATCAATTTATAAATAATCATCTCAATTAATCATTACTGATTAACTATCTCTAATTACAATAAGTAATTAGCTTATAAGTTGATTACACAAGTTAATTACTTAATTGATTAATAATTAATTACATTAAACATTCATTAAGTATTGATTTAATTAATCCATTCCAAATCACATCATTAATTAATTCATTAATGATTTCTATCTACAATTAATTAATTACATAAGTAATTAATCTATATATCAAGCCATACATATGTATTAATCACCCTTGATTAATAACCATTCAGTAATTAACTACATTAATTACTCAACCCAAAAATTAATTATTCTTAATTAATTATCTAAATTAATTCCCTTAACTAATTTCAAAGTAATTTAAATCCAAATTACTTCTATATCAAATATCTTTAATTACATCCTGTAATTATTAATTACTTCCTTAAGTAATTACAAATTTATAAATTACATAAAGTAATTATCAAACAATCCACAATTGTTTAAACCAATTAAACTTTATTAATTAATCTAAACAAATCACATTAACCTTAATTAATTACATTAAGTAATTAACTCACTAATTACTTTCATTAAGTAATTAAACTTAAGCCATTAATTAATTAATCTAATTAATTATCAAAGTTTATCACATTAATTAATTGTTAAATAAATTTTAAGTTAATGATCTCATTAACATTTCTTAATTACTTAATTAAGAGATTAACTTATACTAATCATTATTAATTATCAATTAATTAATATTTAATTACCAATTAATTAATCTCTAATTATTAATTAATTAAGAATTAATTACAATCTAATTAATCCTTAATCACTTGATTAAATAAATCCTTAATCATTAGTTTAAATCCAATTAGTAATCCTTAATTACTAATTTATTTACCCTAATTAATTAATCTCAATCATTAATTAATCAATTTAAAAATCATTAATTACTTAATTAATCATCCACATAATTAATTAATTGAATATATAATTACCCATTTTAAATTAACTTAATAATTTAAATAAATTCAAATTCTTAAATTCAAATTTAAGAAAACATTTCTTCTTGTTTAAAGTATTTTAAAAACACTTTGTTTCAAATCTTTAAATTCTATTTTAAAATTTCAATTTAAAACTTAAGATATAAATTTCACTTAAACAAGGTTTCAGGTGAGTAACTTAACTTTAAAAATTTTAAGTAGGTAGAAGTTGTTCATGCTTTTATTTAGAAATGACATAACACTTGATTTTGCTGTGTATATGTTTATTTGAGGTGCATTCTGTTTCACCTAGGTTCTGGCTATTACAATGTATGTTCTAGTTGATAGAAATCCCATTTATTTTGATTGGTTTGCTGTTATGTTTTAATCTAAGAATAAAACTTGCTTATTTATAAATAAAAGTAAGTATTAAAATTTTATAAGTTAAAATAAAATTCTGTTTTACCTGGAAGTAATACAACAGAGTAAAAGTTTATATTAAGTGAAAATTTAAATTTATAGAAATTCATGTTTCAGATTCATAAATTGAATCAACAAGGAAATTCATGAATTTTAAATCAAATAAAATAGTTTATAGTGTTGTGAGTCAAGTGCAGTGATGAACTTACTGCATTTTTCATTTTTGTTAAGTACATTTTATTCTTGCATTTGATTTGCTTGAATTTGATTTTAGAGCTAGTTTAGCTATCGAGTATTGTAAGAAAATTACTAGAATAAATTGAATTTCAATTTTGGTGGGGAAATTTGGGGTTTTTATGTATGAACCCTAGTTTTTACCAAAATGTCACGACCCGACTTTCACTCCCAGAAAATCGCGTCATGAATTAAGAAAGAAAGGGATAGAAGAAGAAAAGAAAGAAGAGAAGAAAGAAACAACACAAGAATCTCAACAGCGGAAACGAATAAATTATATTAATAACAAAGTATTACATAGTATACATCAATTATCAGAGTACACAGACATATACAACACATACTAGACAGTTATAAACACCTGTCTAGTTATACAACTCAAATCAAACACAACACTCAGAGATACCAAACACAGCGGAATTATATAACTATACGCAGAAGCCTCCTGCTCCATATGCTCCTCCACAAATCGTCAAAGCCAATCCTGAATCCTAACCTGAATTCCCTTGGCTACTCATAAAAATTTGAGTACCCAAGAGTTAAAGAAAAACAGAAATAACTCCGGGTCAGACATGGGTCTGGTGTGAGTAACAGGTTAAAGTTGCTTAACTTTGAAAAACCTTTGAAAGAAAAGGTATCACGTAAGACTTCCCACACATAAACATGGAAAAGTTTTTACCTTACGCTAACCAAAACATTTGATAGGAAATCTGATGATATTATAATAGTGTCTAGGGTTTTCAAATAAATAAGAAATAGCCGAAATTGTTACATCTATTAAATTCCAGCTACTAGCCACAAAAGTGGGTAATACAATCAAAACCGTTGGCACTTATTGGATTTTGGATTCCATACAATGGCAGGGCTACTGGGGTACCGCCCGTCACAGTACGTGGCCTAGATCACCGTACCGAGGAGCCACCCTAACTTCCCTGCAACACAAAGCCGGACCCGTTCCTTACTGAACAGTTCCAAATAAGACAACCCCGACGGTTGTCATGATCAACCGTCCCACACAGCCGAAATATAAAGGGACCTCTAGACAGGGGTAAATCTTACTCTCAAGTGGGGGCTACCCACGAAGCTTTGCTGCACCTCCCCTGTTTTAGCCATTCCCGGTTGATGAGGCTTGAGGTTACGATTACCTTTATAGGACACATCACTTAGAATGCTCATCGTCCACCTGACGATGTTCTGAAAGCATTCAATCCATACAAGTTCGTTCCGGGTTCGAACGAAACCGAAGGCATTATCTCGTTACACTCGTATTGGAATCACCCTCAGAGTTAACGACAATAACCCTTGCACTCTGATTCACCATCTCGAATCTATAAGACCTATTCCGTCAAACTCATTACGGAATCACCCACAGAGTTATACTGACGTATAGCCCTTACACCTCGAGTCTTCACTCGCTCCACTTGGATAAACGACCTAACGTTATTTGGAATCGATGTGGTTTTCGGATGTCCAAATATGGAAACCCGATCCCGGTCTCATCGAAAACCAAAGCGTGTCTTATTAAGGCCAAGTTGTTTTAATTTTAAAACAATTCAATTCATTATCTAAATATATACACAGATAGATAATTCACAACACCTCAGATAATCAACATTATCATTATCAACAGATAATCATATCATAATCAGATAATACATATTATCATCCAAAAGCAACCAATGCATCCATATCACATACTCTATTCATCTCATAACTGAGATTACAAACCATACTAACAACCAATACCAATCATCAAACATAAGCAAATGATCTAATGATCACACTTTCTATAATTAATTTAAAGTGAATTAAATTAATTACTCAATCTCTAATTAATTTAAAATGAATTAAATTAATTACTTCATCATCAAAATCCTGCTTAACTTAACCATTCATTGATTTCAAATCAATTTATAAATCATCATTCAATTAATCATTACTGATTAACTATCTCTAATTACAATAAGTAATTAGCATTTAATATTAATCACACAAGTTAATTGTATTAAACCCTACATATATATTAATCACCCTTGATTAATAACCATTCAGTAATTACTACATTAATTACTCAATCCTATAATTAATTATTCTTAATTAATTATCTAAATTAATCCCATATCACGCTGTAGTGAAGCAAATCACATTAATTAATTGTTAATACCTCAATTAATGACTTTATTAACATCTCTTAATTACTTAATTAACAGATTAACTTATATTAATCATCATTAGTTATTAAGTAATTAATATTTAATTACTATTTAATTAATCTCTAATTATTAATTAACTAAGTGTTAATTAAAAAGAAGAGAAGAAGAAACAACATCAGAATCTAACACAGCGGAACGAATAAATTATATTAATCACATAATACTTTACATAGTATCATATACATTAGAGATACACAGCATAAACAACTCATACTAGACAGTTATAGACACCTGTCTAGTTATACAACATAATACAACAACTCAAAGAAAACACACAGCGGAAAACTCTATAGCTATACGCGGAAGCCTCCTGCTCCATTGCTCCTCCATAATTCGTCAAAGCTAACCAGATTCCTAACCTGAATTTCCCTTGGCTACTCGTAAAAATTTGAGTACCCAAGAGTTTATGAAAAACAAAAATAAACTCCGGGTCAGACATGGGTCTGGTGTGAGTAACAGGTTAAAGTTGCTTAACTTTTAAAAACCTTTGAAAAGAAAGGTATCACGTAAGACTTCCCACACATAAACATGGAAAAGTTTTTACCTTACGCTAACCAAAACATTTGATAGGAAATCCCGTGATATTATAATAGTGTCTAGGGTTTTCAAATAAATAAGAAATAGCCGAAATTGTTACATCTATTAAATTCCAGCTACTAGCCACAAAAGTGGGTAATACAATCAAAACCGTTGGCACTTATTGGATTTTGGATTCCATACAATGGCAGGGCTACTGGGGTACCGCCCGTCACAGTACGTGGCCTAGATCACCGTACCGAGGAGCCACCCTAACTCCCCTGCAACACAAAGCCGGACCCGTTCCTTACTGAACAGTTCCAAATAAGACAACCCCGACGGTTGTAGCTACTAAACCGTCCCACACAGCCGAAATAAAAGGGACCTCTAGACAGGGGTAAATCTTACTCTCCAGTGGGCGCGACCCACGAAGCTTTGCTGCACCTCCCCTGTTTTAGCCATTCCCGTTTGATGAGGTTTGAGGCTACGATTACCTTTATATGACATATCACTTAGAATGCTCATCGTCCACCTGACGATGTTCTGAAAGCATTCAATCCATACAAGTCCGTTCCGGGTTCGAACGAAACCGAAGGCATTATCTCGTTACACTCATTTTGGAATCACCCTCAGAGTTAACGACAATAACCCTTGCACTCTGATTCACCATCTCGAATCTATAAGGACTAATTCCGTCAACTCATTACGGAATCACCCACAGAGTTATAATGACTCATAGTCCTTACACCTCGAGTCTTCACAAAGCTCTACTTAGATTCACGACCTAACGTTATTTGGAAACGATGTGGTTTTCGGATATCCAAATATGGAAACCCGATCCCGGTCTCATCGAAATCCAAAGCGTGTCTTTAAAGGTCCAAGTTGTTTTAAAGTTTTAAAACAATTCAATACAGTATCTATATATACACAGATAGATAACTTAAATCATAACTGATAATCAACATTATCATATAACAGATAATTCACATCATCAATATCAAATAGATATTCCATATATCAACATCACAATAGATAACCTATGTTATCATCACAATATCATCAAACATCCATACCACACAATATCATTTATCTCATTTCTGAGATCACAAAGCATCCAAGTCAATCCATGACATCCATCCATACATAAGCAAGGATTTACTCATACCAAATATAATTAATTTAAATTGAATTAAATTAATCATCTCTATCTCAAATTAATTTAAAATGAATTAAATTAATTCCTTCATCTTTAATTAATTTAAAATAAATTAAATTAATTATTTTACCAAATTTTCTTGCTTACTTAATCATTTAATTGATTAAAATCAATTAATCAATCATAAATTACTTTAATTAATCACTCTTGATTAATTATACTTAATTACATCCATGTAATTATTCTTAGTTAATTTCACAAATTAATTATCCTCACTAAACAGTAATTAACCCTTAATTACTTCAATTAAATTAATTAATCATAATTAATTATCTTAATCCTTAATTAATTACATTAATTAATTACCTATTATTGATTAATTAATCCTAATTAATCATCCTTAATTACATCACTAATTAAATAATTAATGATCTTAATTATTTCTTAAATTAATTACTCAAAGTAATTAACAACTTAATTACTATATTAACCCAAATTAATTATCCTTAAATTAACTTCTTAGATTAATTACTAAATAATTAATCCAAATTATCTCATACTTAAACATTTCCACTTAATTACAATCATGTAATTACTAATTAATTACTTAACTAAGTAATTACCCAAATCACCAATTACATAAAGTAATTATCCTTAAACCAAGTGTTTAAAACTAATTAAACTTAATTAATTAAATTAAACAATCTCAATCAATTAAATTAATTACATTAAGTAATTAATTTCTTAATTACTTTATCAAGTAATTACTCAAACCATTTATATTTGATTATTATTAAATTAATTAATCCAATTAATTATAAAAATTAACTACATTAATTAATTGTTAAATAATCATGGTTAATGACCTTCATTAACCATCCTCTAATTATTTTAAAAAAGTAATTAACTTAAATTAATTACCAATTAAATTATTTTTAATCATTATTAATTAAAGTTAATTATTAAATTAATTAACCTTAAATTAAAACTTAATTACATAATTAATATTCATTTATCATTAATTAATAACTTAATTAATGATCTTAATTCCAAATTGATTAATCCTTAATCAATTATTAATTCCAAATTTAATTAATTAATTTAAATAATTAACAAACCTTAATTACCTTGTTAATTTATTTCTAAAACATAATTCAAATTTTAAATTTCAAATAAACATAACTTAATTATGTTTTAAAAACAATTTAATTCAAAACAAAGTACTTTTTGAACTTATCCTTAAATTTCAATTTTAAATTCAAATTTAAAATAAAATAATTTCAAACTTAATAAATTTAAAACTTATTTAAATTTCAGGACAATTCAAAGGTTTGTCTTAAAAAAATCAAATCATATAAACTTGAAGTTAAGTTCATTTCAAAATTTTAGAAGTTTAAATTCAATTTTAGTTTAAAGCTTTCAACTTTGAATCTTCTTTAAAATTTGAACTGAGCTTCATTTTAAAAACTCAGATTTCCAGATTTTAAAATCTATTCTTAAAACTAGCTTCATATTTTAAAACTTCATTATTTAAAATTTCAACCATTTACCAAATTGAAATAGTTAACTAAGTTAAGAATTTAAACTCTATTTCAAAACCTAGATTTAAATTTGAATCTAAAATTCAACTTACATTTGAATTTATACTAAATCTTACTTTAACTAAATCTGCAGAATTCCAAATGTTTAAAACCCAGTTTTTAAACTTCAAAAAAAAAAAAAAAAAAAAAATCCAGATTTTTAAAGAAAACATAAAAACAGTTTTCAACTTAAAAACCTGAAATTTAAATACCAATTTGAAATTCAAACTTGAATTAAATTTAAACCTAGACCTTATTCAAACCTATAATTACAGATTTTAAATTTTCAAAACCCTGATTTTTTAAAAATTTAAAACCCAGATTTTTAAAGAACACAGTTTCCCCTGAAACCTGAACACAGCAGATCAACCCGAGAAAAATCAATTTCTACTTCGGGTTAAAAACTGCATTACTTCGAGTTGTTTTACTACTTGCTTCGAGCCAACTTCCCCTTTCCCCTCATCTCCCCTGAAGCATTCCACACCCAAAATAGTTCACCAGAAACATGTCGCCTCCACCTCTACCGTTCATCAATGATGATCCCACAACTACATGCAGCCCTTCACTACTTTAACATCAACCCATATCAACTCGAAATCAAAGAATTCAAAATACCCCAAATTCCAAAACCTGGAAAATATTTACAGGTTTCAACTCGAAACCTGTCAACGGCCGTAGTTCGCCACCCCGACCATCTTGATACCCACCTCTCCGGCCTCGAGCTCACCCACCACCAACTCAATGATTCCCAAAACATCAATGCACTCGGTCCATCCTACCCTTCTCACTGATCAAATGTTCAAACCCATTTCAAAACTAGGGTTCAATTTAGAAAAAAAACCAAACTGCAGTCAATCTAGCAACATATACACATTTCTCTGATTTTTCTTAGGATCTATGATCCATTCTTAATAACTCAAAAGAATTTCAGAATTTCTTAATCCAAGAATCAATAGAATTTGCTTAAATTCTAAATTTTGTTCAAGAACAGCTTATAAATGAAACATATACCTAAAATTCCAATACTTGATTAAAAAAAACATTTCCAGTAAATAATTTTAGTTTCTGAAACTGATATAAATATTAATATGATTTGTTTTTAAATCCAAATCAATATACATGTGAGTTACTTATGTTTACAGAGAACTCACAGTATTTAATTTCCCCTAAAAAAATTTAAGTCTAAACTTAAGAAAGTAAAACACATTACTTATAAACTAAATTCTAATCTCTGATAAACAAACTCCTTTTTATTATTCTAAAACTCAGATATAAATCTCAAATTAAATCAATTTGTAAAAGATTCTAAAAGTAGGTTATAAATTTGAGTATACACTGCAGAACAAAATCAACATGCATATACAATTATAATCACAGCAGACTTTTATAAGCACACATCAAAATCTTTATCTCAAGCATGCATCAAGCAACCTAAATTAAATTTTTAAGTTTAAATGTTACTCACCTTTGATGAATGCAGAAAACAAATGCAGAGCCACTGTTGAATTTGCAGAACACATGCAGGCTTATAGAAATGCAGGCTTGACTTTGATATGCTTCATGAAGATGATGCAGTTGTTTAATCCCAATGCATGCAGATGAATATGTAGTTGCTCATTTGAAAGTTTACAGAAACAAGCATGTGCAGGCTTAATTCATTCCAGGTTTTCAAAATAGAGTGCAGGCCCTTTTTGAAATTTTGCAGACTTCATTTGAAATTTGAAGAGGAAATGCAGTATTCTGATCTTTGATGAGGGGAGTATGCAAGTTTTTGCTTTGATTGTAAATGCAGATGAATTTGTGCTTTAATTTGTGGATTGTTATATGCAGATGAAGATAGATCAGAGGGGAACTAGTTTTAGATTATGCAGGTTGGCTTGAATATGCAGTTTTTTTTGGATCTGAAGGAATGCAGATTTGTGGATTGTGGATCTTGAATATGCAAGCCTTATGATAGATATGAAAATGAGTTCATGATTCTCCTTTGATTCAGAAAAATGCAATATGAAAATGTGGATTGTAAACTACACAAATGTATTCTCAGATTTTAGGAAATAAAAGAAAGATTAAAACAAATTTTACACTTGTCATAAATTAGACACTTGTCTAAATGAATGCATATTAATTTAACACATGTTATCCTTTAAAGATAATTAATACTAATTATAATTTAATGTGTGTATATAATCCTAAGTAAATAGGTTAGTTTAATTTAAACATGTGTATGTGTTTATAAATGAAAACAACCATGTTTCAAAACTTACACAAATAAAAGTTAAAACAATTAAATAATTAAGATTTATACTTTTGAATTTAAAATTCAAAATAAATTCAAAATCAATCAAACTTCAAATCAAGTTATAAATGTAAACTCAATTTGAAATAAAAATTACAAATTCTATTCAAAACTTTATTTATAAAGACAATACCATATCAATATTGTTTTTATAAATACCTTCTTATTAAATTAAATCGCTTTACAAGAAATTATATTTTTATTAAATAATATATCCATTTTATTAAGTCATGAAATCATTTGTTGAATTTATTCTAAATTTAAAACAATACCAATCTATTTAAAATATAAACCAAATATTTATATTGTAAATAGAAATCAATTTATTATTTTAAAAAGATAAAATAACCAATTTAAATATTTATTGAAGAAGATTATTAAATTTATCTGAATATTTATTAACAGAACATCAATATCAATTTAATTTTAACTACAGATTATTAAATTGATATTGTCAAAAATTCCGGGATGTTACATTGATTTTCTCGGGGTCGCACCCATTATAGAGTTATATATAGCAGTGGTCCTCTTGTGATGGAGATTTTTCGAATTGCAAGGGCTTCTCGCCTAATAATGGCCGAGGAAAGTGCCTTCGGTTTGTCCTATTCCTGGACAGCTTATATGGACGTTTGTCTGACATTGCATTTCTAATGATTACGTACATTGGTTTTTAAAAACGTACATCAGTGGTGGAGGAGAAGGCAACTTCTCTTAGCTTAACATCCTCCTTGAGACATACGAGCTCAAGGGTTGTATTTTTGTGGAAGGCAATTAGTAGTTAAACGGAAATGACAATGTGGCATTCAAAGATGTGATATGTGCTATGTGAAAAGGCAATCGTCACCTCAAGCCTCATCAAGCCGGAAATGACCAAAGCAGGATTAGATGCGGCAAGGCTAAGTGGGTCATTCCCAAGTAGAGTATGATCATCCCCTTCTAGATATATTTCTTCCCGCTATGATGTTCGGGATGTTAATTAATGTAGTGTATGGAAAACAAGCGCTCGGTTAAAGGTCGGTAACTACCGGGGGATGACATTTTTGGTACCATCTAGTTAAGAGGTGAGCCGGTCTTGTGTTGGTAGAGGAGCTTTGTGATGGTTTCTCGGGATATCCATCTAGAGGTGTACCCATTTCGGATGGTAGATCCTGCGCCTGGTCATTTGTATGGAAATCCATTCTCCAATAAGAACCTACGGTTTTGTTTGTAGATCCTAGTATGCTGGAATTCAATAATGGTAACAATTTCGGCTAAGATTAATAAGTTTATTTGCATATGTTTTCAAAGAGATGTCATTAGAAATAATATCAAAGGATTTGATACAAAAGTGTTTTAGTTATCATAAGGTAAAAACCCATCCGTGTTTATGTGTGGGCGCGGTCTTATGAGATACTCTTTCTTTTAAGAGGATTTAGAAAAAAGCTGATATATGACACTGTCATCTATTATTGAGTTTTTCTCACGCTGGTTTATCAAGCCTGATCCTGGTATTTTCAATACTCGGGTCAGATCCGAGTAGTTTCAGTTTTAGTCGAAGATGGCTGGAGTTTCCAAAGGAGAGCTGGAGATATTCATCGACGTATGGACATATTCTGTTATCTGCTGTACTCAGTGAATTTTGTTTGATGTTTTTCAGCATTTGTAAGGGCAGGTTTTATAAATGTCCAAGCTGAATTTATGTTAGACTCTGATATATGTATTTAAAATGTTTTCCGCTGTAAAAATATTTGTTCAATATTATATGTTATTCCATTCGAGTGAGATTCTGTTCTGTCTACTTTTCTTTATCTCCCTTAAAGATCCATCTTTTCGTGCAATTTGAGTTAGACATGTGTGGTTTATTATCGATTCAAAAGGTACGGAAAAACCGGACTTTACATTTGGTATCAGAGCTTTTGGTTGAACGAACACCGAAGCCTGACAGGGGTAAGTCTCATCAAAGATAGGATTAGTAATATCCTAGGATGAGTAACTCATTAGAGATATGGTTAGTAACACCCTAGAATGAGTTATGAGAGTAATATATATAAGAGCGTATTTGTTAATTTTATAAAAATGATTTTATTTTAAAGAAATTGGTAAATTAAATAATTTTACCTTGGGTTTATACTATAAATATTAAAGGGGATATTATTATCTTTTGGGTTAGAAATTAAGGATTAATTGTAATTTAGCTTAGCTAAAATATGAATATCTTGTGATTAGAACTGCACAATTTGACTATAAGATATTCCTTATAGAATCAATTAGTTGAAATCTATAATTTAGAACTTTAATCATATATCCTTAAATATGTAGTATTAGGAAATAATAATGATTAAGTGATTATCAAAATGGATGGATTTAAAAGATAAGTACAAATATCTTGTGAAGTAAAATTCACGATTTAATTATAAGATATTTGATGATAATACTGAAGCTAGAAATGTAATTCGAGAAAGTAAAAAGGAAATGTATACTTAGAAAAAATTATTATCCATAAGATAGGAAAAAGGGTAAACCTAAGTTGGGACTTTTTTTTCTAAATATAATATAAAAGTATAAGTTCTATAACTTATAAAGGAAATAAGGTAATTTGAAATTTAGACACTTTGATAAGGTTTAAAATTGAAGTGAAATTTAGGAATAAGAGATGTAAGAAATATCATTCTAATATAAAAATTTGAATTAGTGATACATTTAGGGTAACATTTGTAATTCAGAATGAAGTAAGAATAGAAGTGGATATTTTTGAATAAATGGTTAATAGGTTGATCGTTGGATGAAAATTTTAAATAACAAATACCACACGTATTAAGTTTCATAATTTGACTATAAGGTATTTGATGGATTTAAGATTTAGAAATTTGATTTAGAAAATGGATAGGTAAATAAGTTAAGTAGTTAATCATAGAATTAGTGAGAAAAAGGTGTACACTTATTAAAGTTGCCTTATTAATATATGGATTGGATAAATAATATTAGTTATATGAAAACCTTGGATAAAGAAAACTAAGGGTTGAGTCTTATAACTTATTAATTTGAGATAATAGTAGAGTCCAATTTAGCTAAACACCTTAGTTGAAGTAATAACAGTTTGAAGTTTGGAGATATGTATATATACTCTTAACAAGTAGAGGTATATTATACAAGTTTAAGTCATATCTGTATGCTTAAGTAATAATGTATTTAGAAGAAAGTTAAATGGTTGTGAAATAAACTTGGATTAATAGAAATTTTAAAGAAATGTATTAGGTAAAGATGAATGTGGATAAGTACATAAGTCAAACGTACATCATTTCAACACATAAAATTTGAACTAAGACTTGAGTATAAAACTTTAAGGTGTTTACACCAATCCGAAAAAGGATTCATCACTCGATTCTTGACGGCAAGCATTGATGGGAGTTTATGATTATGTACACAAGTTTTCTATCATAGTTGAGAGCTATGCAAGGAAAGCAAGGATTTATGATCAAGAAGTCTGATCAAAGTCCGCACTAGAAAATCGAGGGATCGATTCTAATTTAAAAGAAAAGTTGTGGATTCGAATAATAGAACGTATCAACTATCACATATAGTATGATATGTTGGGTCTGTCTACTTAGTATTTGAATAGTTATCTCAAATAGTAGGCACTAAGATATAATGGTTGGACCAATGTTTTGGGGTGTGTGTGTGTGTGTGTGTGTGTGTGTGTGTGTGTGTCTATATATACCACAGATGTAGCACATGCTCAGGACATGGAATGAGTTATGTGGTGGTATTCGTTTATCTTGATACAGTATCAATGTGGCTGTTTTGGATGTATAGTCTTGATTGGTTGTTGTATATTCTATCTTAAGTGTGTAGTGTGCACTAGGATGGGTACGATAAAAGTTTGACTTGATGTATGTGTAAATAATCGTAAGTACATGATAGGTACTCAGGTTAGTGTGGGGAATCTCTATATGTATGTTTGACATCACTTGCTTTTAGTGTTGTTATGATATCGACCTTCTTCTTTTCTATCATCAGTAGAAATAAGTCAAATTATTTGAGGATATGAGTATGAGATAGATTCTTTTATCTAACTTTCATTTCGAGGACGAAATGCTTTTAAGTAGGGGAGAATGTAACAACCCAGAATTTGACCACTTTAAAATATAATATTTAAAGTGATTTTAAATGTAAAATAAGTAAGGTTATATGATTCAAATAAAATTAGATGGGATTTGGAAAGAGAAGTATATACAAAAATAGTAACATTTGCCTATATCAACAAAAGTGACAAAATGCAGATTTTAGAAAAGTAAGTTTCAATGATTAAATAAATTATTTTAATTAATTTATGATTGTTAATATTTTTAAATAGCATTATACAAATTTATTTTTCAATTTTGTTTACATAAATAAATATTTTAACTAAAACGTCAAAATGTGACCGTAAAACATTTTGTCGAAAAATGACGTTTTGTCGATTAAAAGTTGTCGCAACGTTGTCGCACCTTTATTTTTATATAGGAACATATATTCAATAGTGTAAGTATTAATTAATTCATTAAACATGTTTACTTTTACTAAATAAGATTAGAAAACTTCTAGAAGTCATTAACAAAAGTAAGTAAGAATTAACAAAAGTAAGTAAGAAAAGTCAAAAGTAAACATCAAATCAATATCAAATCAAAGCAAACATAATTATGATATTCTTTACTTAATTTTTAAGTAATTAAGACATAAAGTAAGAAGTGAAAGGATGATTTTAAGTTTTGAAAAAGTGGAGATTGCTTTAGGTTGAAGTAAGATTAGTTTGGTAATTTGGTAAGAGGTTATTTTGATAAATTACCACTTTCTTTCTATTTCTATAAATATCCACCTCCTTCTTCACTTTCATTCACATTTTAATCTTCTTGTTTTTTCAAGCTTCTTCATCTTCTTTCTCTTCTTTTTAATGGCTTCCAAGCCATAGAAAAAAATTAAAAAGAAATAATGTCAATATATATATAAAATATTCAAAAGAATTCAATGTTTATTCTCTTCATATCAAACTTATATTTTCTCCATATTTTACTTCTTTTCACTCGGCCATAAATTATGCAAAACTGAACCAAATTGCAAAATTCTTTTTTTCAAATCATGTTTTTTTCCAATGGCTACAACTTTCTTGTTGACTACTTTGTCCAATTCTTAGCATAATTAAGTCAAAATTCCACTTATTTCAAATGCATTTTCTGGCCCAATTTTTAAGCCAGAAAATATACCATTTTGTTTTGATCATAACAGATCCGAATTAAAAATTTCTTCTATGTAAGCCGTAAAAAATTTAAGTGGCTACAAATTTTATGTTGATAGCTTTTTCCAGTTTTGATGATCACTATACCTGAAACTCAATTATTTGAAGTGCATTTTCGGGCTTTACTTTTGTGAATCCGAGAATAGCTCTTTTATTTTGAACATATCTCCCTCAAAACTACTTGGATTCAAATGATACTTTTTTTCAAATTTAATAGAAAATAATTTGCAACAACTTTTTAGTTAATAAGTTTTTCAAATTTTGTGAGTAAGAGAGTCAAAAACAAGAGAGAAAATGACCTATTTTTCGGGTCTAAATCTTCGGAATTCAAGTTCAAAGCTCTACCGCTTCTTCTCTATATTTTCGGCCAACCTCCATCTCAAGCCTCGGCCAAGCTATTAGATGGGAGAGGGTGTTGTTTGCTAGTGTTTAGTGGGTTGTGAATTAATGGGAGAGGGTGTTGTTTGCTAGGAAGTTAATCGCTTTGGTTTATGGTGAGAAATTCTCATTGCTTTTGAATTTATATTTTGATTATGTTATAAATCATATTTACACCCTAATGACATATGAATGTTTATACCAAATTGATTGTTAATATGAATAATTTGATAGTTTGTAAACTAAGTGAATTGTGATAATATATCCCGTTATGATATTAATATTGAATGTTAGATTGAAAATCATATGCATGTGATTGGTTGAATGGATGTTATGTTAGTGATAAATATGAATATTGGAAATGTTCATTTTGATTAAGTAATCCCTTTATCTAAAAAGACCATATTTTAGTAATATGAGATATTGTGGAAAAATAAGTCTCTTTTCATTTAGAAGTGAAATTAAAGTTAAAATGAAAGAGAATATGAAATTTAAAGTGAAACGGATTTGAAAAAGATAGTTAATTAGTAATTGAAATTGAGATGAATAGTGAAATTGAAATTGAAATCGATTTTAAAAAAAAGTGAAGTTTAGTTTGAGATTGAATTGATGTTTAAATTGAAATTAGATTTGAAATCTAAGTTTTAAATGTGTTTAATTTGAGATTAGAATTGAAATGGAATTGAAATTAGAATTTAAAATTTAATATTAAAACAACAGGAATAATATAATGTTATAATGTGGTACTAGTGAAAATATATTTTAAATACTTTAAAAAGTGAAAATATTGATTTAAAATGATTTGCAATGATTTTATAAGTGTTGAAATCCAATTTGAATAGATTATTTCAAATATTGAAAAATAAGTTAAAACTACATGCGTCGCGCAACGGTAGTTCGGGATGTCGCGCCGAAAAGTTCAAATGAGTGTATAGAGTGGAACACAGCTTGGAATTCTTCAATAAGAAAATTCCAGATTATTATATCCATGTCTTTTAAGTGAAGGAAGAAAATCAAAGTTTCGTTGAGTAGATTTTGAAATAAGTTCAAATCAATTTTCTAGAAAAATCGCACTAGTGCAGTTAAGTGACGGTGATAGGAAACTTGTTTAAACGGATGTTTTTAATTATGGAAAAATATGGAATAAATTTGATAAATCTATTTAAATGATTTAAAAGATATTTGCATTGGAAAATATGAATTATCGAATGTTTAAAAGTTGTTTAATTCAAATAAGCTTATTTAGCACTTTCCCTAGCATTTTTCTGCTGCCAATTCTATAACTTTTGGAATATGAGTTTAAATGTAACGACGTTCCCCAGAATCAATTGTGAATGTTTTAAAAAGAATAATTAAGCATTTTGAAAGATAATTTGGAATATTTATAAGCAATTCCAAAATAAAGTTGAAAAATCTGAGTATGCGGAAACGACTAGTACATTTGTCCCGCCTGTGAGATTTGGGAAGATAAAACAAGGTGTTTAACTAAGGTTAGGGATGGAGCAACTAGTGCCATGAACATAGCTGGCCTATGTTTTCTTTTCTTAGGCGAGGGGCGGAATAGTTCAAAAGGAAAGCCCGGATGATCTTAAATAAAAAGAATGTATTTAGTTTTTGAAACTAAAAGAAGATTGGTATTATCCAAAATTTATGTAATCTCCAAAAATGAATGATTTTATGATCCTATTTATTACAAAATGTTTGTTAAGATTGATTTTAGGGTTTATTGTAAACGATGTCTTAAATAGCATTGTTTTTTACCCTCCTAAAAGTTAAAGGATTTGATTGAAAGTTAAGTAAGGAAATCTGAGATATTTTCCAAAGAAAAAGAATGAATTTCTGAGAAATTACTTTAAGTCTAAAGAAAGAGAACTCGAAATCATCCGAAAAGAATTAAAGTGACAAGAGACTTAATAAATCCTATATACTCATATTCACTTTTTATCGATAATCGGATTTCGAAGGAACCGGAGTCGGATTTGGGTTAATTCCTATCCGAAATCTACTTTGAACCAATGTACACGTTCGAACGTTAAGATATGTTGAAGACGATGATTATTGAAGACCGTGGATCTTCATAGCGTGAGGACTGCTTGTTGATTTGCTCGGGGTCCCACCCATTATAGAGTTATATATAGCAGTGGTCTCCTCGTGATGAAGATTTTTCGGATTGCAAGGGCTTCTCGCCTAATAATGGCCGAGGAAAGTGTCTTCGGTTTGTCATGTTCCTGGACAACTTGTATGGATGTTTGTCTGACATTGCATTTCTAACGATTACATACATTTGTTTTTACAAACGTACATCAGTGGTGGCAGAGAAGGCAACTTCTCTTAGCTTAACACCCTACTTGAGACATACGAGCTCAAGGGTTGTATTTTTGTGGAAGGCAATTAGTAGTTAAACGGAAATGGCAATGTGGCATTCAAAGATGTGATATGTGCTATGTGAAAAGGTAATCGTGACCTCAAGCCTCATCAAACCGAAAATGACCGAAACAGGATTAGATGCGGCAAGGCTAAGTGGGTCATTCCCAAGTAGGGTATGATCATCCCTTTCTAGATATATTTCTTCCCGCTATGATGTTCGGAATGTTAATTAATGTGGTGTATGGAAAACGAGCGCTCAGTGATAGGTCGGTAACGACCAGGGGATGACATATTCGGTACCATCTAGTTAAGAGGTGGACCGGTCTTATGTTGGTAGAGGAGCTTTGCGATGGTTTCTCGGGACATCCATCTAGAGGTGTACCCATTTCGGAAGGTAGACCTACGCCTGGTCATTTGTATGGAAATCCATTCTCCAATAAGAATCTATGGTTTTGTTTGTAGATCCTAGTATGCTGGAATTTAATAATGGTAACAATTCCGACTAAGATTAATAAGTTTATTTGCAAATGTTTTCAAAGAGATGTCATTAGAAATAATATAAAGGTTTTGATATAAAAGTGTTTTAGTTAACATAAGGTAAAAACCCATACGTGTTTATGTGTGGGCATGGTCTTATGAGACACTCTTTATTTTCAAAGGATTTATAAAAAAGATGATATATGACACTGTCATCTATTATTGAGTTTTTCTTACGCTGGTTTATCAAGCCTGACCCGGGTATTTTCAATACTCGGGTCAGATCCGAGTTGTTTCAGGTTTAGTCTAAGATGGCTGGAGTTTTCAGAGGAGAGCTGAAGATATTCATCGACTATGGACATGATCCGCTGTACTTAGTGAATTTTGTGTGATGTTTGTTAGCATTTGTAAGTGCAGGTTTTATAACTGTCCAAGCTGAATTTAGGTTAGACTTTGATATATATATTTACAAAGTTTTTCACTGTAAAAATATTTGTTCAATATTATATGTTATTCCATTCGAGTGAGATTATATTCTGTCTACTATTCTTTATCTCCCTTAACGATCCGTCTTTTTGTGCAATTTGAGTTGGACATGTGTCGTTTATTGTCGATTCAAAGGGTATGGGAAAACATGACTTTACAATTTCTGTCTACATATATGTGTTGTAAACACGTTTATAAGTACCCTAAATTTTTTATAAAATCATATGCTAACGTATGCACACGTATATAAATATACCTAAACCAATTCAAATATATGTAAATTAATATATCATATTGTATGCGACTTGAACACAAATATGCATAACATATGCAGAACTGCTAAACTACATAAGTGTATATTATATAAGCGGACATTATAAAAAATCATCACTGACCAACTATATGTCTAACTATCGTGCACATATGCATATCTCTCAGTTATAAATGTGCAGACTCATATATGCTTATGCTACTTACAAGAACACAGACTAAATATATATATATAATATACATGCAGACAATTATACCCATACAATTATCCATATAGTCCTGTATATACAAAATAGGTTAGATAATTATATAAACATGTATAAATCAGATAATTAACCCACACAGCCAATACAAAGTAACAGCTATATATATTTACATACATATGAGTGCAAACTACTATTA
Source organism: Allium cepa (assembly GCA_030765085.1). Taxonomy (NCBI): domain Eukaryota; kingdom Viridiplantae; phylum Streptophyta; class Magnoliopsida; order Asparagales; family Amaryllidaceae; genus Allium; species Allium cepa. The sequence continues at coordinate 662,422,107 of CM060940.1, read as the reverse complement.
TATATTATATAGATATTTTTATTTCAAAACATTAATATTCGTAAAATGTACAACACACAAATATATAGGTACAAGCAGGTATAAAACAGCCAAATTTTTTTACTTTCGAAACAGCATATATGTATTTTAATATGTGTATAACTAATACTTGTATATACATACGTACAACACATACAATCTAAAATATGTATAAGCTTCAAGGAGAAAAGAAAGTAAAATAAGATAAAATAAAAGAAAGGAGAAGCTCAGACGAAATAGCTAATATACAAATCTCATGATATAACTTAAAGTCTATACGTATATATATAAAACAGAAATATATATATATATATATATAAACAATCTATCCGCTTGGCATAGGGATGCGGCTCGGCCTATATGCCGCTCGGCATAGGCTTGCGGCTTGGCCTGGATGCCGTTCGGCATAGGGATGCAGCCCGTCCTGGATGCCATTCGGCATATATCGCTCGGCATAGACTTTTTTGGAGCAGTCGGCATATGCCTTTTCTAAAGCGGCCGGCATACGCCTTTTCTAGGGCGATTGGCTGAATTGCCTTCAAAGAATGGTCGACCTTCATTCAACTTGAGTGCAAACTTCAACGTCCAATCCCCAGATCTTGCATAGACTTGGTTTCTCTGACTAAAGCTATCAGCTTCCTTTAGATTTCTTTCAAATCTGAGTAGAATAGGAAGTTTCCTAGTAAATAACTGGATCTATCTCGCGAATATGGAAATCCACTAGTAGACGATGAGATCCAATCAAGCTGAGAATTCAATTCTCATTGAAAGAACTAAAATGTTAGCACCAGAATTGGTCACTAACACCCTTAAGGAAGATTGTGTAGAGAGATTAATGAAGAAAGTAAATTAAAACAGATAACTGTATGCTAAATTAGATGCAAAAACAAGAACACCGGATTTATAGTGGTTCAGCGTAATTGCCTACGTCCACTTTAAATTTTGATCTTTATTGCTTTCACAAATGGTCGAATACAGATACAATCCATAATATAATGTCTTGAATACAAGTGCAAAGTAAAATAGAATAAGTCTTGAATCAGCAAAGTCTCCCAAGTGTTCTCGAAAAAAGGACCATTTCACCGTCCCCTTCCCTTCTATTTATAGACGAAGATGGGTTGGACTTCCCTCACGGGCCTAAGAACAAGGTATCTCGGCCCGTGGTAAGTAGCTTCTGCGCACCGAGCCAGGTAGGCCGATCGACAATTGCCAAGCGAGGGATGCCGGTCGAGAACTGCCTACAGCGACTACCAAGCGACTCGAAACAAAGTTATGCCGAACGACGCTTATGCCGAACGAGGTTTGTACCAAACGAGGCTTGTCGAGCCATCTGGACCGAGCAACGAGTGCCAAACTGTGCTTGCCGAACCGTGCCTAAATGCCAAACATGTCGACTTCATCAAACCCATATACTACCAGGCTCCTCTTGGTCAGAACCTTGTCTCATGCTCATGATAATGTCTTTAAC